>JAUMHL010000018.1:21748437-21769848 GCA_032362345.1 Sandelia bainsii
AGAATGGGAGGCAGAGCCTTTAGCTATCAAGCTCCTCTCCTGTGGAACCAGCTCCCAATCCAGGTTCGGGAGGCAGAAACTCTCTCTACTTTTAACACTAGACTTAAAGCTTTCCTCTTTGATAAATCTTTTAGTCACAGCTGGCTCAGGTGACTCTGAACCAGCTCTTAGTGATGCTGCTATAGCTGAGCTCCTCTCCTCTCCTCTCCTCTCCTCTCACTATCTGTTTATATGTCACCATTGCTTGACATTCATGTTGTGTCTTTTTTTTTCTCCTGTAGTTGTGCTTCTTTCTCTCTACCTCTGTCTCTGTAAATTTCTGCAGGCATCCCTGGCTTGGGGGTTGCATGTCACTCATTTGGAGTTGCTGGCCCTACCAGTCTGTTCTGTTGCTTTTTTTCTCTCTGCATTTTCCAGTCACCCCAAATGTTCGAGGCTGATGGCCACCCACCCTGTTAAAAAGTTTTTCCTCTCCACCTTCACCTAGTGATTGCTCAAGGGGGATTTGTTGGGTTTTGTGATGTATTGCTGACATAAATGTAAAGTGTATACTAATAGTATTTAGAAAAATGTTCAAAACACTGGGAATATGGTTTTAAAAACTTTTAGACTTCTACTACAAAATTTCATAAATGTGTTGTGCTGAAAAAGCTGAAGTTACTAAAGTTCTCTTGACAAGAGGATCTTTATAAAATGTTTTTTCTAACCCTTATTGGAGTTACAGGTCATTTAACATGTATTTGTTTATTCTAGCAATGCTGTTGTACAGTGTAAACAGCACAGCTTAAAATCGCATACAAACTTATATAATGTGTTTGCTATTTAGTTGGCCCTCTCAAAAGCAGCATGTAGCGTTTAACTTTCTTGATTGTTATCTTTATGAGTGTGTTTACGTGTGTGTATGTAACCACTTGGTGCTGCCAGCCAAATTGATTTCCTTCCTCTGATTCTACAAATAGCTGCTTAAATGGTTCTCGAATGTGTTTTTGAGGCTGTGGTAGAAGAGATGAACCGACTGGGAATGATAGTGGACCTCTCCCACACTTCTTGGGAAACAGCTCAGGCTGTGCTGAACCATTCCAGGGCTCCTGTTATTTTTAGCCATTCATCTTCCTACGCCATCTGTAACCACAGCCGTAACGTGCCTGACTGGCTGCTGCATGAGCTGGTGAGAAAACCAATTTGCTGAGTGATTAATAGCTTTCTTACTTCTTTGATTAAATTATTTATTTATTTAAATTAATTAAGTGATGTAGTTCCCCCTCTAACTAAAAAGTGGTTTTAATTGTTAGCTTTTTTCAGTGTGATAAAAAATAATTACTCTACATGTATTTGAGTTTATGTTGTTATCTCCATATCCTCCATAATTTCCACAACTGTGTATGTTTCCACCATACAAAAATATGCACAAACTTGTGTCATATTCACATACTGGGAGAAATTATGTATCTACAGTAGATACTGTAGCACTTTCAACATAAGAACCATACCAACTGGCAGAAGTCACTCATCATTACTTATGGCCCTCTAGCATAGAATTAAGCCCTTAAAGTCACACATTACAAGAATTTTATGAGCTAAATCTCTGGGAAGTGTACTTTTCACTATACTTATATAGTGAATAATAGTGAATACTTTAACTCTTTTTTAAGCCAAATATTATCTAACTACCAACAAACGTATATATACACTGCGTACTCCAAGTTAGAATGATTTGCTGAAGTTGTCTACCAGTAATACGAGATACTGTATATTTAAGGATATAATTACTTCTTGACTTACTTTGTAAATATTAACATAATCTGTTGTTGAGAGCATCATATTGCATTCAGTATTTTCTATGCAGTGGACACAACCAAGCTTAGTATACTGCACATTATTTGATTATAAAAATAGAATTTATTGGACGTACACAAAGAGTTAAACACAGTTTTTGAAACCCCCCTGACTCCTAGCCAAATTCTTTCTGGTTGCAGTTAATACAGCATGTTATCTAACATATGATGTCCCCAAAGAACATGAGAAATCCTCAGAGTTTTTGCTTGTTAATGTTAGCCACTTTAGCTACTTACAAAAACCTTCTGTAGACTGAATATCAGAAGCTGAAGGAATATGTATTTCCCTTTTTTAACCTTTGGTCCCCTCAGATACTTGATGAGCACGCATGTTCCTCAGTATGCCACTCTGTGGGTGGTTGTGTGTGTGTGTGTGTGTGCACATACTCCAAAGCAGGCTGAAGAGTTTGTTGCAGTATAAGGTTACAGGGTGTTTTACATATGACATATATAAACATGATGTTTATCTTATCTACTGCCACACATATTAAATGTCAATGAGAAAAAAATGTGGGTTATTTGTGTATGAAACAAATGTGTTTCTGCACATTTGTATATACAAATCTGCTTCCAAAACATTAGGACACTGTGAAAAATTATTTAAAAGCTGTTCTTTATTGAAACTAGTAACTTGACAATATATTAGATGTTGAAAGTGAGAAATGTTTGTTTGTTTTTTTTAAATATCTGCTAATTTTTAATTAGATTCTCTGAATCTTTTAATGGTTTTATGCACCATAGATTATGAAATACCCAAATTCCTCGCAATTTTACATTGAGAAACATGATTATCCATTTATAGTGCTATTTGCCTACGCAGTATTTACTCAGAGTGGTAAACCTCGCACCATCCTCACGAATGAAAAACCCATACTCTCTGAGATTCTCTTTTATTCCCAATCATGATACTAACATGCTGATAATTCTTGATTTTACTGTAAGATGTTCCATCAGTCTGACTTCTCAGTTTCAACATTTGCTATGTGGTCTTTTGTCTTGTCAATCAAATATAAGTTTTAAATGATTTGCAAATCATTGCATTCTTTTATTTACATTTTAAATAGCAGCCCAACTTTTTTGGAAACAAGGTTGCTGTTTGTTTTACTTGTTAATGTATCTATTTTTTTTCGAGTCCTGGCAATGCTATTTGTGTGTTCTGTTTTAGAAAAAGAACCGAGGGTTGATCATGGTGAATCTCTACAGCAAATTCATTTCCTGCAGGGTTGAAGCTAACATCTCTCAAGTGGCTGGTGAGGCATCTTGAGAATCGTTTTGGCTGTATAGAAACTCTGGACTTTATATTTCTTGTATCTCAGTTGATTTGTTGTACCGCCTGGGTTTTGCAGACCATTTTGATCACATTAAGAAGGTGATTGGAGCAGAGTCAATAGGAATTGGAGGGGATTTTGAAGGTGCTGTGAGGTAAGAAATATTCCCTTGAAAACACAACAAAGATAACTAGAAGCTCAGAGTCAAAGGCAAATGAGGATAAGTTTGCCTGCTTACATATATAAATACCCATACAACTTAAATAAGGTTCCATTGCCAGTGTTTGTGGAGTAGTGTGTTTAGGGAGCTGTGCAGTGAGGAAATGCAAGTTTTCATAGATAGCAACAGTAAAGTTCATCTCATCTCATCACAAGTGACAATTTTCAAACAGCATTTCAGAGGTTGTTGTTGAGCCAGATCAGTTTTGTGTTTATTTTAGCCAGTTGTGAAATCAGCAATTTGGCTGTCTCAGCTGTCAACAGACTTAAAAATCTATTCCAAACAAGACAGTCACAAAACAAGCAATTGGAGGGCTAAAAGCGTTTATTATTGTAATCACTTATTCAGAATAACTAGTGTATTAAGTAATCTAACAGAATTATCTTTTCTTATTAATTATTTATTCTGCAAAATACATATCTGTGAATAAAAAAAAAATGTTTTTTTTTGTCAACAGTTTTCCTCGAGGGTTAGAGGACGTGTCAAAGTATCCGGCCCTGATCCAAGAACTCCTACAGAGGAACTGGACTGAAACTGAGTTGGCTGATGTCCTGCGAAGGAACTTCATGCGAGTGTTTGAAGAGGTGGAGAAGGTGAGCTAGTTCATAACTGTATGTGTTTATGTCAAAATACAGTCTTCTCTGGTGAAGGACAGGAATGTAATTGAAAGGCATATTTGCAGTCCATGTCATGGCAATGGAGTGTAGAGAAGCACAACAGCCTTTCTGGCTGGTAGAAAATGTACTTTGCATGTGCCAATATTGGCTCTACTCAGATTCCACAGTAGTATTGTTGACTTCTTCAGATTCATTGACTCATTGACATATTTATCAATAAAATGCTTCTTTGCAAGTTTAAAACTTTTAAATGTTGCCTCCCTCTCTTGTCTCACTGAATGTCCCCCAGGTCCGTGATCAGTTGAGTTTGCGTCGGCCCAGTGAGGTCCAGATTCTGTTAGAAGAGGTGCAGAACCCTTGCAGGCTTGTCCTCAAACCTCCTGACCTGAAATTATTGCCCTCTGTTAAGATTCCCTCATCCTCAGCTCAACACAGGCCACAAGGTTTGGTGGTTCTGGCCATAGTTCTGCTGTTTTCCAACCTACTTGTGAATGAATGACTATTTAGAATATCAGGTCAGCTGCACCATCTTTTTTTAAAGTGCCTGTTTTTCTAATATTGTAAATAAAAAGAGCTTAACAAACTTATTGTAGCCATGTGTAGGACAAGGCAGCACTCCACAAATGAGTAAGAATGAGGAGAGGAGAATCCGTTTCTTACCAGCAATGCCAAAATTTAATATACAGAACAGCAGTCCTCTGAAAGACACTTTACCGTTCATTTTGAAATTTATTTATTTATTACATATTTAACTTCTTGCTGAATTTGTTGTACCTGCAGTGACACCACCTCTATTAGAAACTGAGAAGGAAAATAATTACACTCATAAGCAGAACTGTAGAAACGGCAGTGTGTCGTGTAGAGTGTTTATGTTGTTTCTGTGTGGTTTTTTTTAAGTGCTATTCTTGACCAGTAATGTAACAAATGGAGGTGAGGTCACTGAGTCAGGCATAGTTGATGTAAACATTTGAATTGTTGAATGTTCTTTTTATTTGATTTTATAGCATTATAAGATATTGCACAAGTTTACCAAACTCATATGCTCATGTGTAATTTAGTGTGAGCAATGTGATAGACAGAGAACTGCTCATCTTTTTTTCATTTCAACTTCTGCACATAGAAATAATTACAACTACATTTTTAACTTAAGGCAGCAGTTAACTCACAGCAATCAAATGAAAACATGCCATGTGAAGATTCACATTCAGCCCTGTATTTCAAGGAATTCTAACAAAGATGATAGGAATTTGCTTTTCTGAGCTCATTTTGATGTTTTATTACACCATGTACATGATTTTCAGATAACCACACACCTATGACGCAACAAACTCATTGCTTTCAACATAAGGTTTTCATATAAAGAGTGTCCTGTGCCAGAAGTTTAGAAGAACAAGCATATATTTGGATTGCTATGCTGTCCTGAAAAATAATGTTTTTATTCAAATCAGTGAAAATGAAGCAAGGACCACAGTTGTTCTTAGCAGTGCCTGTTTACTTTTTAATAACTGGACACCTTGTCGTTCTGTATATATATAGAAAACACACCTGTTCTCATAAAAAAACCAGCTGTGTGCCATATGACAGTCTTGTGTATCTGAGAAAACAGTTACTTCGTCAGTCATATTTCTTCAGAATTAAGTCTTTGTTGTGGTTACAGTTATAACAACAAGCGTGGTTACAGATAAGAATCTTGAGCAGCCGCTTCAACAGAAATACAACAGAGTAGCAACGGATTTATCTATATACATTACAATCAAACAAGCTCAAAATGTAGGTATGCATAGTTAGGGAATTTGAATCCCAGGTTCAAATGACAGGGTCCCCTACTAATGATGCAGACTAACATATAGGTTATTAGTATTTACAGAATGAAGTACACTGAAGAACTGCTCTAAAATGCAAACGAAAAATTAAGTGTCATTTAATGGAACTCTTCTTGATTATAACTTAAAATTAACCCATCTTGTTGAGTGCAGAGAAACCTTTTGGCTCGGTAGTATAAATGTAACAGTTCAAAGGTCATTCATATACATACAGAATCTATCAAAAATCATAAATTATAACTGTATAATTTGCTTTTATGATCTATGTTATCCCACAACTGTATACAGCACAGCCTACATAAAGTATTGTGTTTATTATCTACAGTAACATTTTCTTTACCTCAATGGGGAATTGTTGAAAAAATAAATAAAAATAAATAGAAATGTTCTTACAAAATTATCAAGCAGCTGTTTTATAAATCTGACTTACGATTTAAACTGTCTTAACATGTGTACTACTCAGGATAGTTCTGTCTGCCAAAGCGTTTGACAGTTTAACACGTAAGTATTATTTTTCTAAGGGAAAAAAATCATACAGCTTTCATTTGTAGAGAATGACAGAGCCGTGAACGTACAAGATATGTACACTAGTGTGTCCCAGTAATTTACAAAAATAGAATAAACCTTTCTTGTCCTCAAAAGTCCATATTTTAGAAAAAAGTGTCAAATTGATGCATCCACCCAGAACTGTGTGGCAGCAGAGTGGGTGTTGCCTTGTATCCATGAGCTGGAATGTAGTGAATGTATGCGTCTTTGTAGCTGCTCCTAACTGGTCATGAGTAGATAGTAATGACTTCCCGACCTCCGCCTCTCACCAGCAGCACTCTTTCCAAGCCTTCAGTCAACACCTCCAGAAACTCCATATCTGAGGCAAAAGTTAAAGATGTAAAACCACCAACCAACACACGTGTACTATAGTCCAAAATCTTCAGAAAATAAATGCAATTTATTATTTTGTTTTTTCATGCTGGCAAAGGATACAGTTCTCGTCTCCATCTATGTTTCGTGGTGGTCCTGGCATGTTGAGCAGCACTAATCGAGCATCATGGGACCTGTTAACTATTACCTCATTCAGCTTCACAGCAGTATGCATTCGCCGCACGTTAGACTGATCCCTGGATTGCAGCAAGAGGGAGAGACAGAGCAAAATGGATTTGTGCTATTAAGAAACTTTTTGTGCTATTTTAAGGCAAGCTCTCACTGTGTCAAACATAGAAACATAAAAATCTTAGGAAAAATAAGGTGAAAGTCTTAGCACTGGACTTACGGTTTGAGACTCATGAGTTCTCTGAAGTTCTCGGGCGCGTTATTCCTGTTCCTCCTCTCAGCTTCACACCTCTCTCTAGTCCATGTCATCTGAACCTTTTCTGGAGGAGCTTCAACCACCTCCTCCTCCTCATCTGAATATAGACTTCCCATACGCACCAAAGAGTGTCTGTCCTTAACCAGTTGGGCCTGTAGGGGCCGTGATAATATGACAGGTCTTGGTTGTTGATATAAAGTACTGTGTGCAAGTAACGCTGTTAATGCCAGTTAAATTCCCAAATTACACCAATAAAGATAATTGATAGTGAAGATTTCACACATATTGGTGTTTAATCAAAACAAGACATACCTCTCTTTGCCTTTCTGCACTGGACAGCCTCATTTGCCTCAGCATCTGAGATCTCTGCTCCATCATTAATGTCCTCTCATAGGTGTATGCTGAGATGTCACTGTCATGCTGAAATAAAATTTGAGAAACATAGTTTGGTGCTTAATGCATATAGAAAAAAAACATATTTGTCTATTTAAATGTACAGTATGGTATTTGTTTTCTTCATCTGCTGAACAGATGGAGGCAAGCAGGAGGATTTTAAACCCTCAATTATTTTTTTTAAATAAACACATTTATCAAATCATGTTTTAAACAATAAACATGTTTGTTTCAGTACGCCCTATGGGACATCTGGTTTCAGCTCCAATCGTTAACAACTGAGTCTAACTTGCACTGAGTTTGAGTCATAAAAGAACAACTGTGTAAGAGGGATTCTTACCATCTCCACCACCTCCACCTCAGCCTCTATTCTCAGCTGGTAAAGGAATGTGGCCAGATCTTTCTTCATCTGGATGCTGTTGTCATCCATCTGTGCTACAGTGAAGATGCGCATCTTGCATTTCCTCCAAACCTAAAACACAGAAATAAAACCACTTGTCATTGCCACAAGTATAATGTTGTCTGCATCACTGAATGGATGTCATTATTGTAAACACATACTTTAGAATGAAAGAAACATTTTTCATTAGGGAAACATAGGAGTTTATGATGATTTCATTTCAAGGTTTGTTTCATTTTAATTTAGTTAAAGTCTTCAGTATGGTATATCAGGTTTTTTTGTTTTGTTTTTGAAATAACATTTGAAAATCCTGAAAACTTGTTAACCAACAATAAAATATTCTCATACTTTGCAGCTCCTACATTCTAGAGATAAAAATTTTCATTTTACAATAATTATTCACAACGTGTTGGGAATAGAACTCATTAAAGTAAACTATACAGGAAGGATATATTGTAAACTTTCTTTATCTCACTTTATGCTGTCTGAGCAGAAAAGGCAGCAGCATTAACATCCCGCCATCATGGACGATCCACCACACGTCAATGTTGCCATCTGTGAAGCGTTCATGGTTGCTCGGGTAGAAGGACACATTTTTGGGCACCATCAAAGCCAGGTGGGCAGCTGTTGTGCAGCGGACTGTGTCTGGGTAGAGATGAACACAGAGTTTGAACAGTCTCCTTTCATTATTAACTGTTCCGCATAAATCAACACAGTAAACATGAATTTAGCTATTCACCACATTCTGTGAACCCCAATAAAAAACTGTATTTAATCATCTAAATGTAACATACATTTACTTTGTTTTTCATTCCAATGACTGCTATAACTACAAGATAACAATATCAAGGTGTTGCTATCCGTGAACAGTATACAATCAAAGATGATTTTGGGTGGCAATTACTGGTCCTCATGTTAACAGCATTTTCATGAGACTTACTTATGAAAGTCTTCCAGGCTCGAGGGTCCTCACTCTGTCTCCAGCCATACGGCCAGCCCATCACCACCGTGTTGTGCTTCATGCCCCCCAGACCACAGGACTGGATCAGATGGACAATGCCCTCCCGCACCTTAGATGCCACCACAACCTGGCAGAAACCCTTGACCCGTTCAATCTCCATCATATTCTTAATAGCCTGGGAGAAAAATTTTTTTGTTCATATTCACAGATAAATCTGATAAAACACACTAAAAAGTCCATATGTCTTTGATACACAAATACACCACTGAATGTCTAATCATTATAAAAACCTGTGTTGAAAAAAAAAGAAGAACAGTTAACGGTTAACAGTTAAATCAAAACAGGTTTTACCTTCAGTACCTCCCTGGAAAGCTCAAGCTGAAATGATAATTATTCATCCTCAATGCATGAATATCGGCTTAACTGAAGAGCAAACATCACATTAGGCACTCTATATACACCATTGCTTCATTTTGTCTCATAAGGATCATTGGCACCTTGTTTTACTGTGATCACCAAGCTGTTGCAAGCACTTTGATTAAGGTGCTAATAAAAAAAAGCTGCAGAGGAAGAAATGTAATAAAAATTCATTTGAAATATGTTTACACTTCATTGTGGTTTTTAAATTTAAAAAAGGTGTTCATTTGTAACAACTTACAAGCTACAAGAGAGTCATCAACACAGCATATATTATAGAGAACTGTATGGATCGTGACTAGTACAGCTTACATCCCTTTCTGGTATTTACCTGTTCAGCTGCCTGCATTTCCCCATAGCTGTCCAGGAAGTTTCCCTGAATAACAGAGCCCACAATGGTCAAACCCTTTCCTGCCTTCAGTTGCGAGGCAAACGTGAGCAGTCTGGGATATTTTACATGAAGGTCCTCATCCAGCTTCAACAGCACCAACAGCTGAGGTCTGTAGAGCACAGAGTCAGAGACAGGTCATATGAGAGCCCAGTTTGCATCCCTTCATCAAACTATTTACAATAATAATCATTATTACCATTTGATGCCATGGTGTAGAACGATTAGATACAATCTGATGCTAGTGTTCAACTTTCAAAACAAGTTTAACTGAATATTCATTATTCGGTAGATATTGCTAACTGGACTTTTTAAGTACCAGTGTCAAACATTTGTTCTCTGATCAGTCAAAAGATGGCTACACTTTTTATTTAAAAGTGAAAGTTGTTTAGACATCTTGGTTGCACATAACTGTTGAGTCTACAGAATTTAAATAACCATTCTGTACTTCAGTGTGTGAACCATAGAGATACGATTAGTATTGTATGTGAGCTAAACAAACCACCAAGCCATTGCTTACTGAGCTAACTCATTTACATATTATTGATTTATAACCTCCATTTCATTCTTTCTCCTACAGTCAAAACTAGCTCTTTTCTGACTGTCATAGAGGAAGTGCAGCATCATAACAGTAAAGACTAACATGTTACATTACTGGAACTGGCCAGGAAACATGCTTCAAATTAACAAATAGGGGGAAGAAACTTCCTCATGTGGCATTTTTCCAAAACAGTTTTACGTGCATACTTGCGAGATGACTCATTGCATGGATGAGTCGACAACATGGATAATGTGGAAGTAATGGAAGTACATTACAGATGTAATAAAACACCATATACCCCATACAACATGCAATGTTGCTTCTCATTAATGCAATCCCAGTGTCATGCTGAGTGTTTGTGAGGAAACATTTAGTGCACCATCTGCACGCATAGCTGTACCTCCAGTTCTTGGTGTGTGGGGGTCCGGCCTCTAGTCTTAGCAGGGCATAGCGTGCGGCACTAAGGGACAGTCCTCTTATACCATCCCCCCACTCCTTCTCTGCTCTGTTTTGTTTGTGAGTGAAAGAGACAAGACAGAAACATTAAGGGAAGACACACTCTAACTGACCTTGTCTTCACCACTAGTTCTCTATCTCAGAGGGCAGGACAGATGGGAGGACAGATGGATACAACAAATGTCATCATCCCACATACATATGACAATACCCTGTAAGTTAAAGGATTTCAATTGCTGATTATACTCCAGACATACCCCTGGTATTCAATGTACTTGTAGATCATCCCAGCAATGCCCATGGCCACTATAGCATAGTACCAGGAAGAGATGAACATTAGAGCCAGACACATACTCATGCCGAGAAAGGACAGAGCCCTGTGGGTGTGACAGATAAAACCTGAAATTATGTTTTTTTTATTTACAACTATGTTTAATAGATTAGTCTTTTTGTTAAAGCAACTGTAGCATATATCTTTGTCTTGTAATTGAGAAGGTGGTTATTTGAAATATCCAGGAGAACTTGACTGGGAAAAACAAGGAGTACTCCCAAACCTCGTAAGAAGATCTAGTGGAGGTACAGCAGTACTCACCAGTGGTAATATCTAAACCTTGGCCTCCAGTTTGGTGTGCGTAAAAGAGTCTGAACTGCACAGGCTAAGTTCACAAAGAGATAGCACATCAAGAAGAACCTGTTGAATAAAGACAAACAGAAGTGGTGTAGTTTAGCCATAACAAACTATAGGAAATTAAGAAAGTCAAGCAGACTACACCAGTCTGAGTGAAATTAATGTAAGGGAGATGTACAGTATGTACAAGGCATATGTTATATATGTGGCATGTGTAAATGTATATGAGCTCACATTGAAAGGATAGGAGCCACCATATCCAGCGAGGCAATAAGAATACCCAGCTCAGCGATTAGACCAGTCAGTAGCAGTGCCCATGTAGGCTCTCCATTGGTCTTTCCATGACCAAACACCTGGAAAAGAAACATAACTTTCACATGGAGCAATGCAAAGCACTTCCTGTTTACTGCTATATCATATTCAAATAAACTTGCATTTCAAATATTACCACTTGCAAATATTTACAGCACAAAATACTGCATGTGATTTAGATGTTATCCTAAATATTTAAATTATCATACAGACTACAGGACTACAAGTGTTGTCTCTGACTGTATGTTGTGCATTTTCTAGGAGCCATTTGCGAGTTACTTTAAATTGCCTTTGTAATATGAAGTTGTTACACAATATAAGATCAGCAGTGTCTAACCCTGAGGAAAGGAATGATGTTGTCCTTGGCAATAGCCTGCAGAAGTCGGGGAGCCCCAGTGAGTGACTGCAGACCTGCCCCAACCGTAGAGAAGAAGGAGCCAATGACAATAACCCATGGAGACGGCCAGGAGAGAGTCCCCACCACCAAGTTTTTTCTGACAGCATCCCCAAATCTGCAAGTACAGGCTGACTGAATATCAAACTTTTATGATGAAGTTTTCTGATGTTTGTTTTTCCATTGTTAAATTTTACTATTCACAAAAAAAATGCTTTGATTCTAGAAATAACTTGCGGTAGGAGGCAAATGAACTTACTTGTCCCTTAGGACTACGCCTTCAATACAAGACCCAAACAGGACTACAGAACTTAAATCTGGATACAAGAGGTCAAGGAACTGACGGCAACACAACGATGTACTGTACTGTACTGTGTCCTATCCTGTGTAAGTGAAAAGACTGTGAGTCGTATTGTGTGTCACCAAAATAAGGATACAGACAAGTGAAGTAGTGGTAATAGCTAAAATAGTTCCCACAGGGATGGACTTCTGTGCATCCCGGAGATCACCAGATCTGTTGGAGCCTGCCATAATACCTACACAAAATAAAGACAGTAGATGAAACTAAAATATATGTACAGACTGTGTAAGTATGACCCCTACTGGCTGAATTAGAGAGAGGTCCAAAGCTGTTTCTGGGTTATGATGAGGCAGACCTGTGGCAGATGGGAAGAAGATCCCCACCAGGAGCGTGAATGATGTAGCTATGTCCGCAGACACATACATGCCAAAGTTCTCCATGGCACCATGGACATCCACTGAGTGCAGCCCAACTTTCTCTAAGATCTCACCTTTCTGCAGGTAGCTGCCCCACATATTTTCTAACAGTGAAAGAGGAAACATATACTTTGAGCTAACACATTAACATTAGAGGACTGTAACATTACATTAGTCCATATTTCTTCATTATGAAGCAGGACATTAAATTGATATTACATTCCCAAAAACAGTGGTTCCATTTCTGCTGTAAGAAAATCCCATCATGCTAATTTGACACATAATTGTTTATTTTTTACTGTTTCATAGTGTGCTAATTGATCATGAATAGATATAAGGGATAAATTAATACTGTGTTCGACCCCAGTATATCAGTATATTAGTATAACACATCTTTATAGCTGGAAAATTAAGAGTTGTGATTGTTATCTTCTAACAAAAGCCAACAACTTATACTTTAATTCCTAATATAGTGAATATAGTAATATAGTGAATATAGTAAATCGTGAATTTACCACTAATAATCCCACTGCCCAGTCCAGGGATGCCCTGTATCTCTGTCACATTGTTCCGGATGAAGTAGTCATCACATTGTGTGCTGCTCATGTTCCCTGGCAGGCAGAACCTGTCCCACAGCTGACTGGGTACTGTGATATTGTCCTTTATAACAGTCTTACCACATACATCAAAGCGATCTCTCACCAAAGTCCTGTTGCCCAACATGCAAATCCTACAGCAATAACATGGACATAAATTTAAATTATTACTATGATATTATTTCAACAGTCAACACGATCACCACCACAATCAAAAGTTAATTCAATGTTATTTCCACACATTGAAATTGAGTAAAGTAAAGTAAAATAATAATATTACAGAAATATGTATTATATCTCTATGTGGAATGAACATTTAAGATTCCCCATACATGTTTATTCTATGAAATCTTCAGTGCAGACTTACGGAAATTCTGGTGGATGAGTCAGGGATTTTATTGCCCCTGCGTAGATGGAGACAATTGAGATAATGACACAGGCCAGGAAAAGAGAGGCCAGCTTGTTGACATATTTGACTCCTACAAAAACCACCACAGCCATCAGGCTGAGGCAGATAGAACCATAGACTCTCATATTGTTCAGCATAGCGCTGTCACTGCCTGCATGGTCTATGGCATGAAAGATGGCTGCTTGGGGGACCAGATATTTCTGAGAAGGAAAAAAATTGCAACAGGAAAGTGATTGCATATCCGGTGTTTATAGAATGTATGAAAAGAGAACAGTGTCAAGGAATCAAGTTTCAACTGGAAGCTGCATATTAATATTTTAACAAACTAACCAAGAAGATTTCAATGGCACCAAGTATGTACATGGCAGATGCAAAGGTGGTGCCCAAGTAGAAGCATAGCCCCACAGCTCCTCCAAACTCAGGGCCAAGGGAGCGGGAGATCATGAAGTAAGCCCCTCCAGCTACAAAAGACAAAAATCTATTAGAAATCATCCCAATTTTTACTGCATGCAGTGGACCTAACAGTGAATTTCTGCTACCCCCATGTGGAAGAATATAAATGGAAATAGTAATTTATACATATATTCAGGGCAATCAAGCGGTATCAAGATTGAAAATCAGCATGTTGCAATAATACCAGTTATGACTGTAGTTATAGCACTATTGTATGATATGGAGCTTTTGCAGTGACAGGGTGATGGAAGTATTACCTGGAACAACACCATTAGTAGCAATGGCACTCATCGATATGGCTGTGAGCATTGTCTGCAAAGGAAAGGGACAAATATCATATAGAAAAGAAGACACATGCGTAAGTTATTATCTGATGATCGATCTGACATCTAAAACTGAGCTCAGTTTTCATCTAGCATACCATAATCATACTTAACTAGCATATGCAGGCTGGAAGTTAACAGACTATTACATAAGGTTTAGATTATGGAAACATACAGAATAAAAACCCAAGATAAAGTGAAATTCTTTAAATAATCGTTAATGCTTTCACAACCATGTGGTTTCTATCGATGAATTTAGCAATAAAAGCTGACTCCTGTCCTACATTGTTTGTGGAATCAACCCAGCACACTGTGTGTGTGTGTGTGTGTGTGTGCATACTAACACATGAGCAGCACATGAGGACAATCAGGAGAGACTGTACGATGCCAGCCATCCCAACAATCCACGTCAGCCGGAGAAAAAGAATGACACCAAAGATGTTCTGGAGACATGGTAAATAGACTCCCATCAGAGTGCCCATGTTGGGAGACTAATAAGAGAAAAAAAGGGGGGGGCAAAGTGAGAGGAGAGACTATTGAGCATGACATTTCAGGAAACAAGTGTATCGATCATCAGCATTGATTGATGTACTTTTTAAAGGTCATTCAATCATGTTATCTGCTCTTTGCCTGTATCCAGGTTTTACATGGGCACAGTCTGACTACAGAATGTGCAAAGCCATAAGCAATCAGTCAACAAGTCTTAATAGTAAAGTAGAACTTGGATTGTGAGGCAGGGAGAGAGCAAGAGGTGGAGTATATTGTTACTGACCTCCATTGCACACACAGTAAAAACAATGAAGCATAGTGTGCCTTTACTCCTGACCTTGGGGGTCCTCCTACGCGAGGCCTCAGCACTCTCCTCCTCCTCATGCTCCTTGGCTCCCTGGCTGATGATGGTGTAGTTGACCAAGCGACTGAGCAATGAGGAAACCTTAGGCCGGATGTCAAGCTCTTCCTGGAGGAAGAGAGAGGGAAGAAATTCATTTAATCAGTTTGGTTTCAGCCTATAATCTGACAGAAATGTGGGAAAGTAAAAATAACAAACCTCAAACAAAGCCAGGTTCCTGTCATAGAAGTCATTCTTCTTATTGACAGAATCACCACTGTTGAGAAATGGACTGTCTTCTTTGTGATTTCCATGTCCTATTGGAGAAAGAAAAAAGAGTACAGGTTAACAAAAAAGACAAAATAGCTTTTTCATTGTCATCAATTTGCATAAATATAAAACATATTTCTAGAGAGAGACAGAAAAATGTTTTGTCAAATAAAGTTAATGAAGACTGTCTATTGTGTTTTATTACTGTGATAAATTAAGTAAAAAAAACAAAACAGTTCTTCACCATTGCCTGTTCAGTAATTTATAGAACACAGTAGACAAGAAAAATACTATTTTCCAAATTATGTATTTTTTTGCTTATCAGTGGTTTTCGATATCCTTCTGACCTTCACCTGTCACTATTAATATTAATTCATACATCTTAATAATCTCTATGTAGCAGTAAACGTCAAAAGCATGCAGTGTAGCTGCATTGAAAAGCAAAAGTAGCACAGACTGACAAAAGTGAAATCCAGTTGATAAACAGGCATATAATCAGATTTTACTCTCATGAATTTCTACTTTTGAAGAGGAGAATCAGGCAGAGATGAGAACAGCACCTGGGGCAATTATTACACACAAAGAAGCATTGCAAACTTTACAGTACACACATTCACATTAACAGGCATGCACACACCTCATTACCTAAAAATTACCTAACCTCGGGTTATTAGAGCATGTAAACTTTAACAGCAGCATCTCGAAAGCCAAACTAATCCTCCAACAAAAAGTCTGCCAAAATGCCCAGCACAAATGGGCATGAAATTTAAAAAAAAATCTTCTCAATTTTGTTGAAAATATGCCAGCATGGTTACAACTGAGTTGGTTGAGCTTCAATGTTGGTCCTCACTCACCTGTGATCTGTGTCCCACTGCTGCTACTATCACTGTGGGTAAGCATAGTTATGTGCTGTGCAGTCTGCAACAGAGAACTCTGTGCTCTAGCTTGGGGAATTGTCGATGACTACCCAGGACACCCGGTCACCCAGTGTGACCACTCATTCAGGGGCCTGATTTAACACATGGTGCACGGTGGGGGGTGGGGGGTCGAAGAATGGAGAGTGCTAATTCACTTACAAGTAAGCAGGACAAAGTTTGGAAAGACCTACCCACTTATGTATTCTTATATCATTTTATTGGTTTTATTCAGTCAATTGTAATTTTAAATGGGTAACAAAACACAAAAATGAACAACAATTCATTTTTATGCACAGTTATATAATTTACATTAATCGCTTCCTGATAAATCTGTGGCATTCTACTAATCAGTTTTGCAGATATTCAGGCGTGATTTATGGCCCAGGTCTTCTGCAGCACTTTTCAAAGGTCTGCCATGCTGATTGAGCAGTGTTCCTGAACTCCTCAGTCCAGCTTCTCCCACACCAGCTTGATGGGGTTCAGATGGTGATTGAGATGGCCAAGCCATCACAAAGAATAATAATTCTTACACAACCTGGAAGAATGTTTGGGGTCATTGTCTCGCACATCTCTACAGTATGCCAATGCATCCCCAGATCATCACATTTCCACCTCTATGCTTCACTAAAGGTGTGTGGGCAGGCATCTGTAATCTTTTCATGAGCTCTGCGTCTGATATCCGTACTGTGTATCCTTCGCTTGAAACCCAACACCTCAAACTTGGACTCATCACTCCAAAAGACTTGGTTAAAAAGTCCACTGTTTGTGTATCGTGGCCCACTGCACACTTTTCTTCTGATTTTCCAACCTTTGCAGGGTTTTTTCTTTGGCAACCCTATGTTCCTCCATGAAGCTAAGTGACATGAGGTCTCTAGTTTTAGTCAACGATGCAGCCAATTCAGGAGCAGTGAGGCATCTGTTTCTCAAAGATGACACTAAGTACTTGTCTTCTTGGACAGATATGCTCTTGGGCCTTGCACTGTGTCTTCTGTCCTAATAATATCCAGTTGCAGCATGTCTCTGGAGATTAGAGTGCACACCATTTAAAGAAATCTTTCATTTCTGAGCTATATCTCATATAGAATAATGTTCCTTTCTCCAGGCCAGTACAGGCTGACAGGTTTTCAGTGAAAACTGTTTTTGTTTGGCCATTTCTAGTTCTAATTTACACTGAAAATGACAGGTCACTCTATGAAGAAAGAGTCAAATAGAAACTCATATTATTGGTGTACAGGACATGAACTTTATATTTTAAGATATTTTACACCTGGGGGGGATGCATTATCAGTTTAAGTTTTTATTTATAAAATTAAGTGGTCATTGGAAACATTGAGGCCAAATTTCTGCCACTCTGTTTTTCCAAATGTCATGGACTGTAGTAATTTCAACACTGTCCACTAGTGTCACCATGCCATCTTTATTAATAACTATTGCTGATGATATAGCACCACCAATTCATGTAAACAAAAGATGCAACTGCTGTGTTTTGTGGAACAAAATGCTCATTACCATAAAATGAGAAAAGTTCCACTGTTTCCTGACAAGAACTGTTACCGGCCCCAAGTGTTAGGATATACATAACTACCTTAATGCTAAATCTAAATGTTAAATTTTGGCTTCCAAGTCTTTCCATCTTTTGGACAGGTCATTTAAAACTCACTTTGACAATAGGCTGAAGTTTCAGTGGGGGTCTATTGTTAATAACCTCACATTAAAAGTCTAATTTAAAAGATTAAAGATTAACTAGCCTGTTATGAAGGCCCACAAGAGTCATACTGTGAGCTGAGAACAGCGCATAGGCTTTATAACAGCGTGTACCAACATGTCATCTGTGCCAGAACCAAAACAGCTCAAGCCAAAGCCAGAAGATCAGGCAGAAGTCTGTATCTGCTGTCAAATGGACAAATTGAAGAAGGGTGTATCAAATGAAAGAATTTAACCAGTATCTGAATATTGCAGACTTCCCCTGTACCACTATCTGGAAACAAATGTGTAAGATACTGTGTATTTCATTATTATACTGTGTATTTCATTATTAAATTATCAGTAGCTGCTGACAGCACATGTTTAGGTTTCTTAGTAAGTATGTCTAAAATTAATGGAAGCTGTTATATTCAAAAAATGTCTTTGTTGTTTAAAATATTATAAGCTCATGAAGCCTTTTTTGTCTTTCTGTCAGGAACACCCAGTTTGAATTAGGTATTGAAGTATTTATAAGTGCTGTCAGTCTTATACCATTAACAACAGCTCTTACAGGCCTCCAAGACAACAAATAAATATCACAGGTTTGACCACCACCATTACATTGTCACCCCAGTCAACCACAAATGGAATCAAAAAGAAAATAGTCCAAAGAAAATATTTTTACAGTCTGACTATTTGTCAGGGTATAATTGAACGTGTCTCTACAACCAGATCAATTCCCATAGAAAATTCTGGGTTGTCAAGTCTTTTCAAAGTGCAAAAATCATATACTCTAAACACAAACAAACTTCTCAGATCAAATATGCAAAGAGAATATTCACAGAAACAGAACAGAACCTATAACACATCAAACTGTTTTAGGCCCTATTTGTATAGGAACGGTTTATGTGGATAAATATTTTTGAAAACCTCTAATGTTAAAGAGAGAGAAATGTTACAGTACTGTGTCTGCACTTTTAAAAGCTGATTAGACCTGGAAAACAATATCGCTGTCCATTAGCTTCTTAGGGTTTGGAAAAGTCTCTTGCCAAACATTCTCTTCAATAAACATTTAAGGCTTAAAACTAAGATGAAGAGAAGTCGTGCAGCTTGGCCCATTGTACTTTGTGAAGTTAGTTGGCAAGAATGTTCTCAATCGATTATGAGTGGTTAGAGGCGATGTGTTCATTAATTTGTGGAAGTGTGTGTGTGTTAGCTTTTGTATGGCCAGAAGAATGATGACTGTTTTGAGCAGAGTGGGGACTGGTTTGAATTTTATACCATTTAAATGGAGACATTTTGACAGAGTAACGGTCCTCACTTTCTCGCACACCTTCAAAGGGTCGGTTGAGGGTTAATAATTGATTTTAGAGTTGAGGTTAGAACTGGGTTTAGGTTAGTGTGTTTGAAAACTAGTAAGACATTGAAAGAGCTTGCTAGCTTCAAAGCACAGCTAGAATGACTGTGCCACTGTGTTGGACAAAGTTAACTGATGCATGGCTGCGGCTCAAATACGTTTAACTTGATCATTGAGCTCATTATGAATTTAGGCCTGTAAAACTTCCCAGCACTCCACTGTCAAGGCAAATCTGACCTCTTACTAACTAGCTAACTGTCAGCAAGGTGTGTAAGTCAGCAATGGGAAGCAACATATAATAAGACTGAACAACCTTGACGAGACTTATTTGGAGCATTGCTTTGTGGAAATTAGTCCATTTCTACTGGTACCATCCTAAACCTCATCACTATTATGACCTGTAGAAAATCTGAAAGCAAAGCCAAGCCTGGTTGGTTCATTATGTTTTGGGGGTGTATACAGTACATGCATCACTTTGGAGGCAGACTACTACAAGATTAGGCTTGGTATACTGTACATTATAATTACATGACACAGCACAGAATTGGGGCATGGTATGTGCAGTGTAACAAACCGCAGAGAAATGCTTTATTTATGTGTACAGGAGATATGTACCTGCTTTTCCTTCTACACATTTGTATTTGTCCATTAAATGTATAGGCC
Source organism: Sandelia bainsii (assembly GCA_032362345.1). Lineage (NCBI taxonomy): Eukaryota > Metazoa > Chordata > Actinopteri > Anabantiformes > Anabantidae > Sandelia > Sandelia bainsii. The sequence goes on from JAUMHL010000018.1 coordinate 21,768,611, forward strand.
TTCACAGTAGGATAATCCGCTAACATTTTGATCATGACAAGCCAACTATCGAGCAGGCATGTTTTGTAGATGCATATTACAACTGTAAAAATGTAATTCTAGATTTTAATAAAGTTATGTTTCATTTTACTTTTTTCTCCTCCCTAGCCTGTGGCAAGGAACAACGCAATCCTGTTCCAGTAATGGGCCAATTTTAGCAGTAATGTTTCATGTGGAGCAGCATCTGAACAGAGCGGCGGAACGCTAACCTGCTGAGCTGTACAGCAAAACATATTAGCTTTGATGTGTGCTAATGATGAGAAGGGGATGTCAGCTCAGTCTGATTACCTCAGGGGGTGAAGGTGGGTAGGACGAGGTGCATGCATCACACAACAAGGACACAGATTATCTAAATAGGGATGTCAATTGCTGTAGAATTAATGACCAAACAAACCAAAAATGTGTATCCGTTGTGTATCATGCATTTAATGATGTTTAAAACTGCTGTACAAATATCTCATACTCATCACAGATCAACAATTACATTACATTACATTAAATTGTAACACGTGCTACATTAGTATCAGCCATGTTCACAGAGCAGATTGGAATAGTAATGCATTTGCTCGCTAAATTGCTGTATTTCAAAATGATAGTACATCCCTTAAGGATGAATGAGTATACTATTTTAGGTACAGGTTTTGGACAATGCAATAAAGTAGCACTCTGTCGCTTCTGTTACCTGCCATTACTTCTAACTCCCTGTATAACAAACTTCGAGTGTGGCTGAAGACTTGGGAAATATACTGTTACGTTTTTGTATGCAATACTGTCTTTGGTTTGTACTGTTCTCTTTTTTGTGTCTAAAGTAAAGCAGTGACAAAGACCCCAGTAGGAGGAAGGCAGGAACACACTGAAACAGCTGGACGCGTCTCAGCTGCTCTGCTCATCCTGTTTTCACTTTGATGCAAATGAGCAGGGTGAACAAAGATGGCACATGATTGGATGGCAGGACAGTTTTACCATCGGTAGCATGACAAATAATTGAATGACCTTCTTTATCATCCGTGATGAGCTTTAAATAGCATTAAAATAACTTGCTCTAAACTTAGTGTTGTCTTGTAACTTGCGACCTCGGAGTTGTGTGACGACCTCGGAGTTGTGTGATTTCACTTTGCAGCGGCTGGTCCTACCAACCTGCCCAGTGCCTCATCTGCTGCTCCTTGTTGTTGTTTTGATCTCTGTTGCCTGCTGTTCTT
>JAUMHL010000018.1:21769948-21804821 GCA_032362345.1 Sandelia bainsii
TAAAGTGCCTTGAGATGATTTTTGTTATGATTTGGCGCTATACAAATAAAGATGAATTGAATTGAATTGAATTGTGCGTGTGTGTTGTTCTAACTCTGTCATCAGCTTCACATTACTGCTGCTCCACAGTGTGTTTAACTCTCAAAGCCTATCTGACCGGCATGCCAGACAGCATGACAGGATTGGTCACCCTGTTCTGAATTAGGAACGTAAAGAATTCGCCAGATCCTCAGTCCTCCTCAGGACCTGTTTGGTTTCAGGTAAACACAAGAAAGGAGAAAATCGCAGCATTCTGTGGTTATATCATTCTCCAGGCTAGATGGCACACTTGCTCTATTTTATAAAAATACAATAATAAACAGAGCTTAATATGTTTATATTAATATTGAATCAAATTAAAATGTGTAATTTGAAAGTTGTGGTGCATAGAACATAATCACCAATGCAATTCCCTTGACTGAGAGAAAGTTCAGCATCTGTCAGCTCAGCTTTAATTTTTGTCCCGCAACTAGGCCTATTGTGGTTCAGTCTCTGTTCTTATTAACACAACAGCAAGCAGCTCTTTTCAGCACTGAAAAAAAACCAACAAACACAAAAGAGAGAAATGTGTGGTGCTGCCTATCCAGCACCAAACAGCATACAGACAAATTTAGCCACTCGCTAGTGAACACAGTGGAGAACTGAGCAGCAAATGATACAAAAAACTGAAACTTTTCCCAGAAACTGTGTTGCTTGTCTGCTGGATGTATGTCAATTTTGTGTTTCACAGCATAGCTCAAGCCAACGCAAAAATCTGAAACACATCTGTAGACATCTTAATTTTCTAAAACACAGATTTGAAAAGATTCAATATTTTGATGCCTTCTAAACTGAAAATGAGGGAAGACTATTTTTGCCATGTTTTGGGCATGTTTTGTTCAGTAAACACACATATACTATCCTTTTTGTAGCATATCATGCTGCAGCAAGAAACTAAGAGGAGCAACAACAGCAACACATTTCACCCCTGAAACATGATGACTATTTCAGGGTAGTTGCTCTTGACCACAGTGTTAAAGCTGCTCCTGTCCTGTGCTGAACTGAGAACTGAGTTCACAGCCTGAAACAGACTCTGCACTGTACTCTCACTTCTTCCACGCTGCAGACGCCACAATATGGCTAAGACACATACCCAGTCAACTGGATACCCAGTCATACCCAAGCCCACCACTCCCATGGTGAAATCATCCAGCACATGCAGCCACTTTTGGATTGTTTTACCGCAGTGACTGGGTTCCCACACATTTTCTCTGTAAGATGGAGCAACAATGAATATGTACAGTACATGCCTAACAGAACTTTTTGGAAACAGTTTGGGTTCCTTCTGTGATTGAAAGTTAATGGGAACATTATGTGTGCCCTTTACGCCATCTGATTATTTATCATGGTCTCACTTCCTTCTTCTCCAAGCAGCAGCTCTCCTCTAAGTTTAATTGTTGTTGCTACCTTCAGGAAACGAAGAAAGAATTATCAGATAACTTAAGTCTATCTATTACCTATTTTTTCTGGAAAAATCTTTATTTTCCCTCTGTCATCAAAACCTTTGTTGGAGTCATAGTAGAGCCACTTCATTTATACACTTATAAAGTAATCTTACATGTATTAACTTGCATTTCTGCTATTCAAGAATCCTTTACAGATCCAAAGGCTTCCATACATTCCATGTAGAAATATGCAAGCCAACAGCTACTGTAGGTCAGCATGTGCTGTGATTCGTTCTTGTTATGTTTCAGATATCAGTAGACTTGAGCCTGTGTGTTTCACTGAAGCAAAGATCAACTTATCTGCATGGCATAGTTTTCTTGCAAATAGATGTATTCACATCTGTACTTAGACATTAAAGTACAAACACTTACTAGGCCCAGTAAACTAGCCAGTGTACTTACTGGGTGTTCATTAACTTAGAAATCCCTTATAATATTATTCAGTAATAGTGAGCTCACAGACAGTGTGACATTTACCACTAGACAGGCTGCTATATAAATGGATGGCCAGTCAGTGTGTAGGACTGTGCCCTGCCCAGCCTTCTGGGCCTTTGGGTAAGCATGGGTGCTTCATTTGAAGGCCACGCCCATGTGGGTCTTTCATTTAAATAGCGCCGCTCCCAAGTTGGATGTCTCCCTCAGCCCACACAAATCAGTGCTGCTTTCACATAATCCTACCCAGCGGCTACAAACTCCACGCTCATCTTCTTGTCTTCCCTCTCTCCGCTCTTTCTTATCTGTCTGGCACTGGCCCCCGCCTCCTTCTATGTTGATACAGTGCAGAAACAAGTGAGTGACAGTGAGAGACAAGTCGAGGAAGACAAGCGAGGAGGGAGAGATCTGCTTCTGTGTTGCTGAGAAGCCCGTCTCTGTGAAGGGAAATCCTCCCCTGGCACAAAGAAAGCTCCATCTTTTGTGTGAGGAAGCACTTGAGGCCTTTTCTTGTTGCAGCAGTACCGGCCCCCCTCACACAGCCCTACCCCCGTGGTGTCTTTGCCCCATGGTTCTCAACCCTTTCATTGCTTTCCCTTTGTTACTTATGTGTCCCTGCATTTCTTTAAAGGCTTCCACAGCTAGGAAAAATGAAACACCTCCAAAATGATAAATGAAGTGTTTCTACAACTTTGCCTAAAATGTGCTGTCAAAAACAGATGTGTCTGCTGTAGGAAAACTGCTTTCTGGCCCTGGGGAATTGCCATGGTAACCATACAACCAGCTGTTCAGAAGTCTCTCAGGACAAAGCAAAGCCTCCCCATGCGGTAATGGTTCCAACTCATGACTGAGGACACTTTCATTCAACTTCAAAACTTCTACATTAGTCACTTTGGGTCCAAGCTGAGAGATATAAGAACCTGAGTAAAAAGTGAAACTTACCATCAGAACTGACAGTATCTTGATGATCAGGGTAGTCCTGACCAGTGTCCCTGTAATCCACCCAGTTAATCCCTTCTAGGCTGTCATAGCTGGACTGAGCTTGGTCCTTCACCGGTACCACTGTGAAGTGAGGCATGTTTTCATCACTCTTCTCTCCGTCTCCAGCTCAGACAAAACATAGCAGGCTAGCTGCTAGCCTGTTTCTGCTCAACTCCCACTAATGGCAACTACATTCCACTACACTGCGCTCACTTCCTCTGAAGTGTATTATCATACTCCCCGCCCACAGTCCAGCCCCTCCTGAGTTTTTTTTTGTGTGTGGACAGAAAGGGTATGCATGGGCAACAGTGTATTTGGAAAGATACTCACACCTGACAAGGAGAAGAAGAAGCCTGTGAGGCTCACCTGTGATTGGAGAGTTTAGGTTGTCATCCCTGAGTTATGCAGAGTAAGAGAGACCGAAAGAGTGCAGATAGTGTAGAGAGTGCAGGTTGACCCCCTTCCGCTCATGCTGTCAGCCGACAGAGTGAACCTTGTCTGTTCAAGGTTCACACAGCCGGTCTACTGTGTATGTGGGCCTTTCCCAAGTGCACAGACAGCAACGTGGCAGTTTGGAAAATAGTCACACTACATTAGTGAAGAGGAATCACAGAAGGGAAAAGAGGGAGATGGATAGAACTGAAAAAACAATTGTGATGAAAAGAGGAAACAGTGCTTCAGTTGTGTGTCACCCCCTTCTAAATGATAGGTTTTTTTACTTTATCATTCACAAAATGATAATAAATGAATATACTTTGAATTGAGATGTCTGCAGATGTTGAAGCTAGTATGAGGTAAGGCTCAGTGGTGAATTACAGTAACATCACTGAAAAAAGGGTAAACTTTACCCTCCTCTTTCTAAGAATAGTAGCTACTCTCAAACCATAAAAGCAGCAGATCAAAGACTGCCTGGAAAAAGCTGTTATTAGAGGCCCTGTTTAAAACAGCTGCAGATCTTGCAACTGCTCCATTTGGACTGCAAAGACTTTAGAAGATGTTTGTGGGTTATGGAGGCTTCTTAGTTGAATCTAAACTTTGTTTTAAGAGCAACTATTGTATGTTCAACTCAAAGAAAAGACTGAGGAACAATCAAAGTGAGCTCTGTATACATATATAAAACCTTCATTAGGATCTGTACAGTATTTATATGCATGAGTTTACAACTTCAGAGTTTTTCAGGCATACAGGGAAAATGGCAAGTGAAAGATAGATCTGGAATTAAATATTTGTGTATCTTTGCCTCAGTACCTTACAGTGAAGGGTAAAGTAGCATTAGTAAATAGCCAAATACAAATATAACAAACTACTGAAATACAAGCCTGGTCACTTGCTAGAGCATGTTATCTCATATATGAGGATTGTCATGATTGTAAAGTTGTAAAATCCATTATGCAGAGGGTGCTTGCCACTTCAAACATTGGAATCTCTTTTGCATGAGAAATCTTAATTGTGGACACACACAATGTCTGCTTTAGATGCAACCACCCCAATAACATATTCCATTAATTAATTAATTAATTAATATTAATAACTTAAGCATCTCATTTGAAAGCTAAATAACACAACATAAGAAAAACACTGGAGATATAAAAGATGATTCATTCTTATGAATGTTTTTTAAAAGATGTCGGTATAACAGAACTGCTCAGTGTTGATACTGTATCTAAATATAAATTAGCCATAATGGACAAATATGTTTGTGGACTATTGAACTTCTTTAGTGGAAACATAAAGAACAACCATTCACCCCTCTTTTTCACATGTTTCCTTTAGCAAATGCCAAAACGCTTTGGTTGCTAATTGGTACCTTTGAACTTGCTGCCCATTTGATTCTTTCCTCTCCACTCTCCAGACAAGCTGTGGCTTTGACGTAATAGAGGTTTTTTTCTCACTGACTGCTTGGCAACAAAATACACGAGATGCCATCAACCATATAAGGTTATTTCCTAGATTGACTAACTCATGTAGTGCTGTGTACAAGCAAGGGTCAGTGAGCGGCAGTCAGAGCTTGACAGGATCTTTTCTTCCACCACAATTACTCAGTCTTGTGAAAAGACACGCAAGCATGAAGGACAAGTCCCAGGAAATATGAGGCCCACAAAGGTCAGCTTGTTTACTGGGAGGGGAGAGACTTGAGGGTCTGGGGGTAATGGTACTGCTAGGTGAGAAAGTGCTATGATGGGGCTTGCTCACAGTGATCTTAGTCCTTTAACTTTTGAGCCTAGTACATGGTACATTATGGTCGTGCTGTTCTCACGTGGCATGATCCTGCACTTTCCCTTCCGTGAGTGAAAAAGTGACACAGCAAACTTAAAAGATGCTTACTATAACATTTTCAGGGTTAACGTGTCAATACAATTAAGCGCTATCCCTGGCCACATACACTGTCTCCTGATGTATCAATATGACATTTGAACACTTTTAATGGCAGAATGATCTGAGCATGCCTTGCTGTCCATGTTTGACCATCATCTCTTCTATTATGTGTTTTCACTTGGTATGATTAAATGAAGTGCATACTTATCTGACTTGACACTATGATTAACATCATGTCTGTGAAGATTCTCAGTCATCCAGGTCATGGTTATCCATGGTTATTCTGGCAGAATTGAGAAAGCCCTCTGGAATGGAGGGTAAAACGTCTTCAAGGACCTAAATAAGTCCAGTTGCCACTGAATAACCTTTTTTGGGATATGATTAATGTCCACTAGATGGCAGCCTTGGCATATTTCAGAATTCCTGCAAAGGCGTTTTGTCTTTTTGGTCTCTGGGTGTCAATGCTATCAACCTCAAGACACTGCTTTATGTTCCAAGTGCTTCCCAGTACTTAAACAATACAAGAAATGTTCAGTATCAGAAACAATAACTTCTCTGTGATAACATCTGGTGTTAATTTATAGTTTAAAAATATCAGAGAGAATAGCAGGTTGGCCTACTAATCATGTCTTTTGAATTGTGCTGTTAGGGCTATTCTTCGAAAGACATACTGGTCTTAAATTCAAATGTAGTCTGACTTTAATTAACTGTAATGTTATATTTTATTGATAGAGATTTGTTTAACACATCACAAATGGCATTTTCTGTGTTGTGGCTGTCACTATATGTCTTTGTGAAAGATTGTGGGAAAACATGATGTAGAAAATCCCTTTTCAATATATTCGAAAGATTTTATTACAACAAATCTTTCCCACAGTCATCCTGCATTCTTAAATTTCATGAGATAAAGAACAACTTTAAAGGCTAGGTCTGAAAAAGGGGATTTCTCTGCAATTTGAATGAATGGTTCTTAGCTGCATGGCTAAATCTAATTGGTTGTGAAAGCTAAGCACCCCTTGTCTTTCTACCAGTGACACTGATTAGGATTTTCTAATACTGTGCCTCGGGGGGCTTAAGCCAATCCAATTAGCTACTTTTGGCTGCCATCATTAGGTTGACATGGCCACAGGGCCCCTTTACTTTGTCTCCAGCACTGAAGATCTGGATTTGTAAACAATGAATGCCACACAGTCTGGCTGCACTGGTTAGTGAACTGTTGGTCATTGTAACGCATCATCTGCATCTGTGTGTCTCTATGAAAAACTTAACTAAGAGAAGATCTTCTGCCATACAAACAATGTCATAATTATAGCATCTGTCTCTGTATCACACAAAGAGAAATTTTGTTTATACATAGGTCATAATTTGCCTCTCAAATGATAGCCTCACAAACTGTATTTTAATATTGAGTTCCATGTCATTTTTCAGCACTGTATTTGTCTCCATGCTTCATGAGCTGTCTTCCATTGCTTCATGTTCTCTACATATAGTCCTTAAATTTTGAATTTGAATTGAATTGCATATTGTCCACATACAGACTCTAAGCACCATGGACAGGGCCTGCTGGATCAAAACTTGAATCCCTGGTTCACATTAAATTACCTGTTGACTAAATGAGAGTTGTGATGTTTTTATCCTAGCTTTGATTTTAAGTTGATTTTAAGACATTTGTTATTAATTACAGTGGTTAACTTTCAGAGGAATATAACATGCAGTCTAATATTATTTTCATCAATAGGCAAAGAGGTATAAGTCATACATTAATGTGCATTTATAGATTTGTATGCAATCTTAAAGTGATTTATTATAGTCAAGTAAACTGTATTAATATATTCCAAACTACCATGTTCAACATAGTTATTTACAATCTAAGGTTCCACTGCTAATCTTTATTCTCTATTAAAGTATAACTTTTTAAATATATTAGGTGGGGGCAAACAAGAATGTCTAATTTGAATGTAAATGCTTTATTGGCAATTAACCACCCCAAACTTTATTTACGCAATTTAGCCACTACACTTAGTGACCAATTCTTACCTGCCAACATTTTCTTATGCCCCTCATATTCAACAGTGATATTGTGAGGTTACTGTTAGACTGTGGTTAGAAGTGGTAGCAATTCAATTATTTCTGTGTGGACTTAATTTTTACTTGGATTAAAATGTATCATAAAAAATCACTGCTATAGGACTGAAACATAACTGGTACATAATGTAAATACCTCTGTATTATGCAGTACATTCAAATATGTTATTGCAAATCCAATTTACTCACTACATATATATATATTTAAATACTGAACATTACATTACTAAAGTTTAGTTACATTACTAAATGTAACTATGTTATAAATACTCATCTGATCAAAGCAGAAGGTTTGTCAGTCTCCAAAGGCTCTACAGAAAATCAGTAACTCTTCAGTTTCAATCCAGCCTACAATCAGATGTGATGAAGATGAGACATGAAAAGTCCCAGCCTAGTTAGCTTAGAGTTTAATTCTTTATAGTTTTTATGCCTAGACACTAAAGAAACAGGGACAAACCCTAACCATGTATTTATTACTGTTACCATAAAGTGAACGTTCAGTATGCCTGCTGCCAATACTGTCCTATGCGTTGTGTCTGTTTTTTTTCTTTTCATTATCCTAAGAGATACACCCAAGGACACAAACATTTGGACATGTGTGCAGATGTTAGTACGTGACACGCAGACCTTGCTCTCCTTTTAAGACATCTACTGCTGATGGACATGATAACATCAGGACCATACTCATTCTGTGACAGACTGCAGACTAGGAACCAGCTCAAAAAGGATAATAAATGAGAGGGCAGAAGAGATGCAGAGAGAGAGGGAGAGGTAAAACCAGAGAAAATGATTGTGGAAAAGACAGAAAAAAATTGAGGCAAAACCAAGGACTAGACATTCAAAGAGTCAGATACGTTAACACATAGTTAAGTGAAAACATTCTCTTTACTCATGACAGGATGTGTTTGCTTTGTCTTTGTAGATAGCCCCTGCACGTTATCTAACCTCTGTACTTTTAATCGTTGCGTAATGGTAAAAAAAAGTTGGCCAACAATGAGAAGTTATAGAAATGAAGATTCCCCTATTGTCGGTTGAGTCCACATTTTTCTTCTTCCAGCAACTTGTACGAATTTTAAGGAATTTACTTCTGTCTTCGTAAGAAGTAATATTGATTAACTTACTGAATTAACTGAAAATGCTGGAGCTGAACACTGTTGACAAAGACATGTATTGTTTATATTATAAATGTCCCAGTAATGTTTATAGATTGTATTTCAAAGACTCTATTATACATGTAGATTCAGATGTCGCCATATGTGAAACCTACAGTATATGTGAAGACTTCAGGAACATTCATGAACAGAAAGCCATGAGTGAAGGTTTCCCTTTCTGTTAACATTCCCAATAGATATACCTGTGGTCCATCTTACCTAGAGGCTTGCTAAGATGTTGCAGGCAATTCTTCAATGCAATAACTAACTACCGTTTAAATAGCACTTCAACCTTTCAACAGAAATTTAAGCATCAATCATGCGTGCATTGGAATTTCTTTAGCAGCTACATCCATCATCTGCTTATCTTTTTGACTCACTTCCATCAGTACTACCACTACACACTCCTTTCCACAGTGCAGCACACTACAATGCTCTGCTCTTGTTTAAAGAGCTGAACTTGTGGCCAGGTTTCATAACATCTTACACTTACATGTAGCCTAGTTTAGATGTGTCCACAAAATTCTTGTTACCATGTAAAATGACTGAATTGCTGTTCAGCTGGCTTTTGTAAAGACGTGCAGTAGGTCACTGTGACTTTTGACACTTGGCTGTCGAGTTGAGAAGGTTGTAGAGCCTCACTGTCTGAGATGTGGTTATCATAACTGTTCTTACTTTAATTTGTTATTCAGAGAAGAGGCAGTTATGACCTTGTCCTCACGGCAGTTTGGTGGGGGAAGGAATAGTTAAGCAGATTCTATGGTGTTTCTCATGTGTGTATGCTTTTATTCCAGAATAAATGCATTACTCTAAGCCAACCTGAGAATGTATTTTTTTATTTCATTCCTCAAAAACAAACCAAACAAAAACCCAATACAGACATGATATAGGGCTATATCAGCTATCAAGTAGTTATGGCTAGTTTTCTAGATGTTCATCTAGCTGCCTGTTTTTGGCCACAGTGCAATATGTAATTGCTCTTTAACTCTTAATTAGGTCACCGATACTAACTAGTTTTCTCTCTGCATTTTGGTTGTGGGCAGATGTCATAGACTCATCTTGTCTGAGTCATAAATGACAGATACTTGGCATATATTTGTCACGAGTGGGGTATCATTAGAGTGTAATGCTGTAGTTTCATTTCTGAAAACCTGTGTTGTCAAGTAAAATATAGTATACAGCCCAATGACGTAATAAATTTAATATCTGTACAGCATACAGCTCTCTCTGTCCTTACAGCCTTGAATTGTTTAAGTAAAAAAAACTTAAATTAGAAAAGAAGGGAAGAAACCTCATGAAGAGCAACTGAGGAAGAAGCTCTCTTAATTTATAGTTCAGAGAATGAGAGCAACCAAATTATTGCAAACATACATTAAGAATACGATACTCCAAGACATCGAGCAATTTCCAGTTGCTCTCCACTTTTCTAATGACTTGTGACCTGCTGTACTCAAACCTGACTAAAATGGCTTCAAAAAGTGGGCTTAAGTCTGGGTTTTGACAGGGCCACTGAAGGACAGTCAGAGATTTGTTATTAAGCCACTCCCGCATTGTCTTAGCAGTACGCTTCAGGCCATTGTCATGCTGAAAGGTCAACCAGTGCCGGCTCTTGCTGGAGGGGGCGCAGCTTCAACCCCTCAAAAAAAAGTTGCTTGCAAATATTGTCAGTCGCAGGTTTTTGAGTTCGTTTTCTGATCTTAAGGACATTCTGCACATTTATCAAGTGTGAAATATGAGCTCATCATGCAGATTTAATACAGCAGATGAACAGACCTGATGGTGAACAGTTATTCAAAGTTTCTATGTCTATCGTGAGATCAGCAACGCTGATCACAACTAGATAATAATTTTGCTGGGGGGGGGGGGTTATAGGCGGTTTATAACAGGGCGCCAAACTGTAATCTCACCTAGGGTACCAAAATGGGTTGGGCCGGCTCTGAGGTCAACTATCACCCCAGTCTGAGATTGCTAGTAAGTGAACTTATGTGAATGTTTTATTGTCAGACCCTAAGATCAAGAAAGGTTTTTCACATTCAATATGTATCAACCAATTTGAATGTGTTGCAACTAACAGCAAGTAATAATACAACAGAAAAACAATAAATTATTTTTAATACACGAAGTTAAAATAAAAAAAAAAGAAAAACAAAACAAAACATAAAAAAATAGAACTGCAGCAAAATGCTGCAAATGCCCAAAGACCTACCAACAAGAATCCATGCAGGAATCCAACCAATAAAGAAAGAATTACTGTTTGGCAAATTCATGCACAGGTGGCTTGGAGTGATTAGCACTGTCTCACTGTTTGGTTAATAGGTTTGAATGTGAGTGTGAATGCCCTCAACAGGAAGCGGATATGATAATGGATGGATGCATATGCATGCAAATAAACACTATAAAGTAGTTACATACCTTCACCTTTTGCACACTATATTGTGTTGTAGATGTTAACAGATAATATTTTTGCCCATTATTTTAAATGCACACATAAACAGTCCTTGCATGCGCAAGAGGTAATGTAATTTCATTGTGATGCATAACCCAACAAACAATAAGGCACAAAATTGATACAGCCTGTAATTTGACTTAAAGCCTGCTGTGACCCTGAACAGCAAATACACAACTGAACAGCAAGTCTAACAGTGCAGACTTGTGCCCTTATAAAGGTTTACTAGTATGGAATTTCAATTATTTCTGCTTTATCAATACGCTTTGAAGCGTTCGCATTTACTGTAATTTTAGAACGGCTACCTGAAAAGCATGGCAGAGCATGTTGGAGCGTAGCAAAGCACAGCAGCCCAGAGAGGGCTGCGCGGAGCACAGTTGATTGATTTCAAGTCTTCTGTTAGTGCTAGCTTAACATGTGTATTGTTGTTTTACTCATACAAACATGGTAAATTTGACTGAATTTTATTTTCAAATATGTTCTCTGATCTAGGTTTTTCATATCCAGTTTAATCTGGTTCAGACTTGATTCATTTAATTTTTTCAAGGCAAGGCAGACAACTTTAAAGATAAGCATGGTAATTCTGAAGGCAGCACAACTCACTGACCTATTTTTTATTTTTATTTTTTTTATATTTCTTGTTTTAAATGAATGAATAAATAAAATGTCCTCAGTGTCAACAGTAAACTTTTTTCCTGAGATATCTATCATGCAGCGCAGACTTGAATATAGAGCCCCAGAAGCCGTGTACTCACTGTGAACATTTGGAAAAACCTGCTGTTAATTGCAATATTAACTAGCGCAAATTGTGAGGGTCACAAGAATTTACTACCCAAAACCTGTACATTTATTAAATGCAAGTTTAAGTTAGTAAGAACATAATTTATTATAGTAGCTGTACCATGAGAAAAATAAGTGCAATTACTAAAAGAAAACCTCATGCTCAAATCAGGGTTATTTTATATTTGAATAAATCATACAACCCATGCATCTGATTCATATGTTATATAAACAAAAAAATATACTGACAGTGTGAAAATTAATGGACAACTGTCTGTGTGTGCAGCCTATTATTTCATAATGTTGCTCAGTTTAGGTGATTTTACGTTTTTGACAGTTTTTTTGTGGAGAATTTGTAGAACAACACTGTGTCTATTTTTAAATGTGAACCTCACAGTTGTCCTCCCTCAAGGATTTATATCAGATTTCTATGGTCTGCTATGGAAGTATGTATGCGTGCATGTCTGTGTATGGGTAAAGTACCTGTGTGGGCGCCTGTATTCTTGTAAAAGTATGCATATGCACACATGCATGTAAGAAAGTGTGTTCTTCTCCATGCAGACTGAGTCTTTTACTTGTACAGTTGCTATGTATATGAGTCCTGCAGATGCTAAAGACCTTGCAAGTTGCTAACCCAAAACAAAATTGTCAAAGTAGAACAAAAATTCCCAAATTATAAACATTTTTTATTCACCTCTGGTTATACAGTAACTGATTTATCACACAGTGGAAGGGTTTGAGATTATGTCTAAATAACTTCTACAGCAGATTCGTTGATATGAACTCAATTAAGCTTCTCTCTCATTTTTGATCTCTTGAGTTTACTGAGGTGAAAAGCATGAAGAAACACAGAGTTCTGAGAATCTGTGGCCTTATGTAACTATATCTTAGGTGGAAATCAGAATTTGGCATCTATTAGATCCATGCGGCTTCCACTAGAGAAACAGGACTGCTTTTTCCAAACCTCTGGATAAAGAATGGACTGAAACCACAAATGTGGAGGAAAGGGTGGCACAGTCTTTACAGTTTTCTCCATCTTCTTGTGAAGAGTGGACTTGTTCGTAGTATTCACTGTTGTAAGGGTGGCCTAAGAAATAAACAGGAAATACATCATCCATAAAGTGTGCCCGTGGGAGTTGAGACGAGTTTCCTGACTTTAAGGAATGCTGGCCATCATGCCATGTGCACAGCACATATGTGGCTGCTGAATGCCCAAGTCTACCAAGCCTTCAGAGACCCCATTTAGAAAAAGAGTGCAATATGATTTCTTGTATGTCCCTCACCTTTAACTGGAAGAGGCAATGGAACTGCTTTATAGAACACAAGTTTTAGAAATGGAAAACATGTAATGGAGCATTGAATTAATCAAAATAGAAACACAGTCACATGTTCAAGAACCAGCATCAAAGAAAGTTGTTGTCACAGTTGGACATCCTGGTGGTTCATCACTCACTGAGTTTTCCTCATATTTCCAAGAAAAACAAGGCAGTATTTTTGGTACTAAAGATAGATTCGTATTATCTGACCTATTCTATTCAACCCACCCAGCTTGAATAGAATAGCTATGGATTTAAACTGCACATAAACCCTTATGCAAATGATGAATCAGCACTGGGGTATACAGTACATCTGTTTTGTTTACTTATACTATGATGTATACTTGTAGCTGTATATATCACAGATATACATATGTATACAGTTTGAACAAAGAAGCAAGCTTGTCTTACAGCACTGTTTATACATTAAACAGATCTCATGGGTTACAACTAGAGAGTTAATACTAAGAGCTGACCGTGATCAACTGCAGTATATCTACCACATAATTGCATTTCACAAGAACATTTGAAGCATATGTTAAATCAGTCATGTTTTGATGTGGTTACAGAAAGCTAGAACATTTTCCGCAGAGAATCTTACATTTCATAGCTGCACCTTCACTGCTCTTCTTGTGTGTCAGGATTATTTCCATGTGTTCTTGCCAACCACAAATGGATTTAACTTCTCAGTCACATGGATTGTTTCTGGGCAATTGGATTATGAGTATAGAACAAGTCCTCAGTTTAGAGAGGCACATTTAAAATGGCTTAGCTTTGTCCCAATCACATTAGTGCCGTACAGAGCTGCCAATTAAGAAGCAGTCTATGCTCGTCCAGCCTGACCTTTATTGGTTAAACAAATTTGATGTGTGTGGTTTTTTGCACTGAGGTAGAACTGGAGGCACTGGGAAGCAGGGCAGAGATAAGATGAGATGCAAGAGACACAGACTGATAGACCAGCCCTATTTCAAAACAACATCTCAAAGGGGCAGTTATCAACTATGGAAGTGTTTACTATTACATCAGGATAAAATACTCTGATCTGTTTATCTGGTGAAATCATTTCCACTTAAATATAATTAAATAAATATACTGTCATAGTCACTTCATAACCATCACATCTTGCAGACACAATGCTATGTTTTCATCATGTTATTCTTTTATCATTTTTATCTTAGTTACCCTTGCCTGCTTCATTGCATTGAATAAAACATTTTGTTGATGGTTTGATGCATAAAAAAACACAAGCCTGTATTAGAATTAAGGAATATCCCAATTACAAAGTATTTAATCTCTTAATCTTTGTTGTTGCACTGTATCTGGTACAGCAGTAGAATCAGCTTTATTGGCCAAATGTGTTTCAACATTTAATGAATTAGTATTGAACACACTACCAAGAAGAATGTTCTGTAATATACATATGGACTCACAGCAAACAACAAAGACGAATAAACATAAACATATATAGAAGTAAGTGAGAAAATACTAACTGTTGTTATTATGCATTCTTCTAAGTGCTGGGTGTGGTTACTGGAGCACACTTCTTATCACACCCAACCACATGCAGCAGTAATGTTGACTTCTTTTAGACAGAGATCGTACTATATTGCTATGAAGTTGACATCCTGATAGTTTTGCCTATTTACACTAAACGAAACACAGCCAGAAGACGATGCTCCAGTTTTCTATGTAGACAGCTGCTGTGGCATGTGCTTTATGCCTACAACCAAGAAATTAAATGTTTAAGGCTATCATGAATTTCATGTTGTCCACAAACAGTTTTTCAGAAGACTATCATCCACATTATTCATAAGAAGGATAAGCCACAGAAGGTCATCGCTGAAAGAGCTGGTCGTTTGCAGAGTATTGAATCAAAGCATATTCATGGAAGGAAAGGTGCACAAGAAACAGGGATGACTTCAGCGTTAAAAAGATGGTTAGGCAAAGCTGATTCAAGAACTTCACAGAGAGTGGAGGGAGGCTGCACCAACAGCCTCCACAAACAGATGTCTTCAGGAAATGGGCTCATGAATTAGAGACAACATGAAAATGACCTTACCTGAGCTAAGAAGAAAAAAAATGGACTGTAACTCAATGGTCCAAAGTCCTCTTTTCATTTCAAATTTTGCATTTCACTCTAAATCAAGGTCCCAGAGTTGGAGAAAGAGTGGAGAGGTACAGAATCTAATTTGCTTTAAGTTGAGTGTGAATGTCTCAGTCGATGGTGATTTGGGGTGTCATATCATCTGCTGCTGTTGGTCCACTATGTTTTATCAAGTTAAAGGTCAACACAGTGCCAACACTACCAGTAACCAGTTTTCTGACCATGATATTACTGCTTGATTGACCATCTAACTCAACTATGGGTACTGTCAAGATAAATGAGAGATGCGACTCAACAATGCAGACGTGCTGAAGACTGAAAGGAGCCGAATCTTCAATAACACCTCCACAGTGCCATAGGCTGCTTGCCTCCATAACATACTGAATACACAGACAGCAGAGATTACAGCTAGAACATTGAAAGAACGACTTCACAAGACAGCATTGTTGAGTTTTACGTATTTGGATAAAACCACATCATGATGTTAAATATCCGGTTTGCACCAGACACACACCCAGCATTTCAGAGGCTACTGCCGTCCCCAAGAAACCTCCCCCATTTCCACAGACAACTAGCAAAGATTCTGCAATTCTCTGCCACCATAATGCCAAGCTCCCAGGATCAATGCTGGGCAGTGAAGCAATTTGGCAATTGTTCCCAGAGATTCATTGCAAAAGAGCAGCTATGTAGAGTTATTTACCCCCATTTATCTGTGCAGGGCGTTGAAAGGCGCAACTGGAGTGCGCATGCTCTATGGCCCCAAGAACGCAGAAGTGTGAGAATCACATGGGCAATTTTAATACTGCAGTCTGTAAAAATTAGATTAGAATTGTAGATAGAAATTGTCGTTAGACAACGCAAATTCTGTTAATATATGTATGCATGATGAAAAGTCAGCAATGGTCCTGGGTTTGTACCTTTTATACAGAAATGGCAAAGCAGAAAAATGCCACCATAATCTTGCCTTGTACAAGCAGTGTAAAAAAGGGCTGCTGGGATTGGTCAAAGGTGAAATGGACTTAATTTCATTCGCATAGGCCAATTAAATCATTTTCAGCCTAGTGTATTTTTTGGGGCTTTTGCAACTCAAGTGTACCTCCCCCACTTTTTGCCCTTTTTGAACTTATCTCTGTCTAGGCTGTTAGTATTACCAATTAAAGTCTTCTTAGATCTTGGCCAAGATCAGTGTATTTCATTTTTTTTTATCCCTGCCTGCTTGTCCTCTGGTCCTGTGATCTTGCCTTGAAGTTAACACCAGCTAACAAGATATGGCAAGCAGCTGTAAAAGATAAAAGGTTTAATCTGACTGTATTTTAGATATCTGAAAATGCAATGTGATGAGTGGTATTTACAGTATGGTTAGCCCAAATAATCAAAACCTCTACAACTACATTCTTACTATTATGTAAGAATAGTAATCCACCATCACCAATAATATTTTTATTAGTCAGAATTCTTCAGGGCATTTAACATAACACATTATCAGCTAGGCAAGATTTACATAAAAGACATATCTAATTTGTCGTTGCATTATTATTTTCCTTGTGTAGCATCTTGTAATCTTAAGAAAATGTACTTTATAAATACACACTATTTAAATTGTGAGAGTTCCTGGTTCAAACCCAGAACATCCTCCTCCTATGATGTAACAGTGCTAAGCACCAGACCACTCGACACATGGCTCATCTCAGACAGATGCCCCGTAACCGTGCAAAAATAATGTTGCGCCAGTTCAGGAAATCTTTTTAAACATTTCATCTCTTCTTTTGTTGATTATGTTTGAGTCATTTAATTAAATTACTACTTGTCCACTAGATTTGACAACAACACTATCTCACCTTTAGATCCCTGTTAACAACTGTTAATTGACTAGCAAAATCATTGTCCAAAATTTTGTAATGCAATACAGGCCCAAGTGTAGTTTCTGTATTGCCACTCTACTCTGAAGATATTGTTTAGGATTTTTTTTTTTTTGCAGTGTAAACATACTGCAAAATGGCAATGGAAGGCAATAAATATGATTTTACTGGGCTCATGGACTCCACAAGGTTTAAAAACAACCTGAAATATGAGTCCCAATCGGGTTTGTCTGTGGGCTCCACGCTCCATGCTGGGTCCTAACTAAGTTTGCCCATGTGGGCTCCAAATATGATGCAATATTCACTACAGTGCTTTAAATTCTGAAGAACTTAATTGTGAAAAACAGTTATGAATGACAAATACTCAACTCTCATTTCATCTCTTGAACACCAAAGAGCAAAATAGAAAACTGTGTGTGAAAATATTAATACCACCAGGTGTTAACAGTTCAAGATGTTGAGTCCATAAATAAGAAGCTGGCTGACTCAACATTCATGACTGGTGTTGTAAGTTCATTCTCAGATCCGTGTTTCAGTTCATTTGTGTTTACACCGATCAACCACAACAATAATACCACCTGGTGGTTTGGGGTTTTGTGTTGCCAACCATTACATTCATGTAATTATAAAGGCTGAACAGAAATTCCTGAGCAGCTGCACAGATAAGTGCAAAAATAACTACCATAGTAAACTGCAGTCATCCAGTCATCTTCATCTGATAACAAACAGACAAAGCACTGTCATAGGAAATGTATATTTTCTTAGCTGTATGGGTCCTGTTTAAGTACACAAAGCATATTTTTCAGGTTTATTTTGATTTGATTTTGGTTTTAATTAGTTTGATTGCACAATTTGCTTATTTAGATATGATTTGTGGAATGCATTTAATTATCAAATTTAAATTTTTATAGCTGCATTTTTTTCTTTTTGTGCAAGAGTCAGTTAGGAGTGAAGATGTGATCCAGCTCTGACACGGTAACTATAGGTGATCGTTACCACTATAGTCAAAGCTTATGATTCCAACGGGTGTGCTACAGCATCTCTCAGAAGTGTTTCAGAAGCAGCTCTCCACTCTGCTCTGCTGAAGCCACTTATAGTATACTTATGAAAAAGTTAAATACACCATTCAGCTAATGCGTGCCTCATTGTATTACCCTCTGATGCCTTTCAACTAGGAGAAATATTGGTTTTCCTCCTGTTCAACCATAAACACACCATCATCTGCATAGCTTTTTAACAGCAACAGAGAACAATTAACAGTTATTAGAAACTGAGTACAAAATAATATTTTATTTAATCTGCATCTGACCTCAAAGGATGTGAGTATTTCTGACTTCCTGAACATATGGTAATGTTGCTGTAAAAGTTAGAGACTGTGTGTCTTGATTGCCGCTTTTGTCTATGACCTTTCCTGCTGCCACGTGCTCTTATCACAGGGCACGTGGGGCACAGTTCATCTCAAATGATCCTATTATCTACTATTAGCTTTTTGCCATTCCCTGTCGTCTCCTATCCTGTCCATGTGTTGGTGCATTTACATATACTTAAGAAACCAGGTTTCTCAGGTAATCGGGGAACAAGTTTACATGCAATTAAGACCAGGTCTAAATGTTGCATCCCTGAAAATGTACTGTGTGACTGGGTGTTACATAGTTTCAGTCTTCAGTATTCATTCAATTCTAGTCTGTACACAGTCTAAATAAAAAGCTTCTGAAATCTTCAAGTAGCTTTAGGTCATTATGTCACAAATATGCAAATTTGCATGTGATGTATTTTGTAACTTTTGTGAATATGTCTTGTAATTTTCTTTTTTACATGCTTTCACCACAGCAGGAACACTGTGCCAACACTACAACATGTACAATAACAGACAACCAAACACTAACAGTATCTGTGGGGACTTCACCTACATTGTGGGCTTACATAACTTTCATTTTTAGTCTGACACAGCTGCTTCGAGAAGCCCATGATTGCTGACTGTTTGCAATAGGTTTGAAAGTCAAAGTATTTATAAAGTGTTGAAAGTGGCATCAACTAAATTTCCTAAAGTCAGCTAAAGTCATGCCTCAGGCCTAATGAGCTAATAAAGACCTTGTGAAAAGAATCTGAGACTTAACAACTCTTTTGCACATACCACAAGCATTTTTTAAAATCTTTGTTTTATGGCATAAAAAATAACTATGCTTCAGTATTTGTTCATAATATTGTGTCTTCAATATTACTTCCCACTTTAAAAAAATCAATTAAATATGTGCCCAAACATTTGCATAGAACTGTAGGTGCCCTGTTTTTACAAGAAAGAAAATGTGTGCGATTCATGTACGTTTGTATCTGCTATAAACATTAAAGTAATGTCATCAGCAAAGTTCCCAAAATGAAGAAAGACTTGTATCAGATTAGTTTGCCTGAAAGTCTCAGAAAACTGACATCAAATCACAGCAAGTGATCTTCAAGTTTGTGTGTAGAAGAAATTCTTTATTACCACAGTGTAAATACTTCAGACTTCTTCATAGATATTTGTCACTCACGTTCAACAGGACACTCGTATTGTACACAGTATTTTTGTAAACATAGTCCAGGAAAGCCAGGGTGTATTTGTTCACATTCATATGTGACAAAGTAACCCACGGTTATAATGAAGAATACTTTTTTTTCGAACTACTTTATCTTAACTATACATCAAACACAACGTTATGATTGTGGACAGTTACGTTTAAAATACTTTACATTCACGTTTTGTTATAAACAATTTGATAAATACAAGATTAGATATAACAAAAGAATATATTTTATATATATTTAATCTTATATATTACACATATATTTGATTTTTTTTCTTTTTGGCTTTATTCCTTTCACTTAGGGTGTTGTGTGACGATTCAAGGTTAAAATTCAACTTCAACTCCATTCCAATAAATAAAAAAGAAAAACAAAAGATAATTAAAACATTTCTAAAAGAACACATTGGCACTTGTAGTGATAAAAAAAGGAATATACCAAGATATGAAAATTTTATGATGCACTTAATATAAGACTTAAAATATAGTGCAGTGAAAGAGTCATTTGAAAGCTGTAACTCCTTCATGTACAGTACACTAACAGCATATTGTCAGCAACAAAATTCCAATACACGCTCTCACACACACACACTCTCTCCTTCTCTCCCCGTCTGTTTGGAGGAAAAGCCACAGATATTCCTTTGAAGTACTGAACAGACAAACATTTGGAAAGTCACACACACAACAATAATACAAAACTGTAACATTTAGGCCATCTGTGTTGCTGATTTTCCCCTTCACCTTAAGTGAGCAGCCAGGCACTGACCAGGTTTAGCCTTAGTCTTAGTCTTAGGTCAAAGCTTAGTTATGAGTCTGGCCTTTCAAAGCTTAAAAGATGAATGAAGCCTGACATATTTTCTTAAAATCCTTGGAGTGCTGCATGCATTATTTCATTTTCTGTAACTTAATTTGACACAAATGTGTATCAGGCCTGTTTTCTTGTTACTAAAGATCTTAACATTGATGCACTGTTGACCTCCAGTTGGTTGACTTAAATTTTAGAGGACTGGGTCAAAAGAGCTTGCCATCCACAAACTGTGGTTTTATTTAGTGGATTCCTGAGTCAACACAGTATCATTTATATCTTCCTGTATGGACTGTAAGAAACAAAATAAGTGTGATAAGGCACTGACACAGATAGGCCACTCAACCAAAGGGAGTGGCAAGAGGTGACAGTAATAAAAGTAATTAGAAATAATCACAGGCCTATGAAGAAATTTGATCCCATGTACAGTCATACACATGGACATGGACTTGTTTTGGTTTTTATTTTTGTTTTTATATATAAATAGAAAATCATATCAACAGTTATGATTAAATAAAATGTCCATGGGTATATACCAATAAATTTTCCCTGTGGCATGCTCCTCCCTTCTGAGACGAAGCTCTACAATAGTTTCAAGATATTTATATGCATGATTCTGAACGCAAAGTGCTTGAAGTGACTGTTGACAACAAAGGCCTTGGGTGGTAAATGCACAGGCGAGGGAGACCGCTGAGAGAGGTTGGAGCCTGTTGCTCTCCTTGTCTGTCCGACCATTGTGGCACACAGGAACGCCAAACACTAGATGTGAGGATGAATTAGGTGATTCTGGGTAATTGTCATCAGATGGCCAACCAATGTTTTAGCTGAAAAACAAAAATATTTAATTTGTTTGTGAGTTAATGTCAAATATGCACTATTTTATTCAATGGAACTACCTAGGTTGATGCATCAGTAAATGGATACACTTGCGTATTACTGATACATGCTGCAATGTGATTTAGAGTATCTGGTTTTATTCTTACCTGTGAAGCCCTACACTCAATGAGAATTAATTGCAGCACTGTAACAAAGTTAACACTGACAGAAAAAAAGAGAAAATTCCCCTTACTTTGAATTGCCGTACATTTCCATCGGTCACCATATGATGCTCATGTTCTGGAGTGATCCCATAGGCTAGCCTCTGCAAGTGCAAGTGAATACAATACATCATTCAAAGCACTTCTCAGAGAGGTGGTCATCTATCCATTACCCTAACCGCTTGTCCTCTTAAGTGGAACACCTGGGGTACACCCTGGACAAGTCCAGCACCTATGGGCAATTTAGGGTCAAAAATTATCCTAACATGCATGTTTTTAAATGGTGGGAGAAAGCCGGAGAGAAATGCAAACTCCACACAGAAAGGCACCCAGCCGACCCCTGAATTCCAACCTGGGTGCTTCTTGCTGTGAGGAGACAGTGCTAACCACTACACCACTGTGCCGCCCCTTGAAGTGGTCATATCATCTTTACGTGTCCTAACAGAGTTAGTGTTTTCAAGTTTAGCTTTAAGGAAGAGTCAAAATTGTACTGCTTTTAGAAGACTTACAATGGACTACTGTTTTGTATGGTGTATGTACAGTGTGTGATATCCTATTTTGCCATGTGCCAGTGAAAACTGTTCTCACAAAGTACTTGTGCTTGTATTTGTTATTATTCCAACCTGTCCAGTTATCTTGAAAGCAATTTAAGTCAGTAATTATTCATATAGCTACAAGATAGCTCTTAGAAAGCAAGTTACAATTCCACATTTTGATACTGACCTCTCTGAATGTTCCTGGTAGACTGAAAATTTTATACACAGCATAGGAGGGCACAAAAAGCATGGAAGACATGGCCACACCCCAGCCAACTACGTTGGACCAGTATGGGAAGGTGTATTGATCATACTGTAGTCCTGATGATGTCACAGTACTGGCTATAACCACAAACTATGGAAGAGAGAAGAAAAAAGAGAAACAGAAGCATTACGAGTGTTACATCTATCTGTGTAGTAGCTTTTTATAATGTTTGAAATCTCTAAATTAAAAGAAAGAGACAGGGCATGTAAAAGACACAGAAGAAGAAGCTGAGGAAACATGGAGAAAAGAGCAAAACAGACACAGGGCAAGATTAGTAACATCATTACCAGAACAGACATCCCTTATTAAAGTCCCTCTGCAATTCCTTTTAAGATTTTTTTTCTTGAAACTGAATTGAGTTGGGTGTCTCTGTATGCCGTAATAATCTAAAATATATTCCCTCTCTGTAACCTTATTCACTCATCTGCAGTTATATACACAGAAAGGTCAGTATACTCCTTTGTTATGACTAAGAAGAGCACTCAACTATTAGACGCTATTTTCTTAAAACTAGGTGCAGTCTAACCACAAGTTCGAATTCTCTTTTTGCAATTTGTGTAACCACCAGCATTGCTGTTACAGGGCACAGCCAGGCACAACCAGGAGGAGGACAGGCAGAGTACATTAATACGGCAGGAATGCTTTATGAGCAGGTGGGGTTGGGGCAGGAGTCAGTAATGACTAATCCCACAATTTCATCTCCTCCCTTTTAAAAGCAGAAAGAAAGGGAGAGAGAGAAATTTCATCAACAGGAAGTTCGAAAAGGAACAAAAACACTACTATAGGTCATCATTAATATGTTGTCAATGATAGAATTAACAGGCAGCTGATCTATATTGGTGCAGCATGTACTAGAATATCTGCAGGATGGTTATACTATGCAATCAGACTAAAGGAAAATTTATTTACACTTGTCTCCTCCTCTGCAAATTTGCAAACAACTGTGTCTGCATACCAGTGTCAAGTGATGGTACTGATAAGTGGAACTAAAAAGATAACTTCCAGTCACTAAGGTTAATCATGCCTGGTTCAATTGGGTGTAAAAATTCACAATTGTCAGGAATTTGTGATGTTGCAACTGCAATAGTTAATGCAAATTCAACTTATCCCTATTAATTTTGTCTGACCTTTGCCATTTTGTCCATCTACCGCAACTTTTTTGCAGATCTGAAGTACAATCTGAAGCCTCCCTGAACAAAGCACAGCACAGCTGCTGAAGAGTGCTTGCTAATACTACAAGCTGTTACTTTCTTAACATAAAATGACAGGTCCACTTACAACAAGAAGAGAAAAAATATGCAAATTTCAGGATACTCTATATCATTTGCAGGTGTAGGAGACTTCAGGCAAAAATTACTGCTGAAAACAAATCTTCTCAGTTTTCTTACAGACTGCATCAGGTTTTTCTCCAGGATTTGCTCTACCTTCACAGGGCATATATGCTGCAGAGAAGCTTCCCCACAGCACGATGCTTCCACCACCATGCTTCACTTTGGGCATGGTGTGTTTGTGATGATTTTGGCTTCACCACTCAATAGAACCTTCTTTCAGTTGACTTTAGAGTCTTCCACATGCCTCCAGACAAAGATATATTCAGCTTTTTTATCTTTTGTCTTAAAGTGTAAACTGGTGAAAATCGAGCAAAAGTTGTTGTATGCATAGTCTCTCCCATCTCAGCTGTATAAGCTTGTAACTCCTTCAGCTAACTCATGTCTTGGTGGCCTCCCTCCTTCACCTTCTTGCATGGTCACACAGTATGTGAGGGCAAACTTCTGTAGGCAGATTTATACCTATATCATAATCCTTCCATTTCTATATGATAGTTAACTGTACTCCAAGGGATATTCAGTGGCTTGGAAATTTCCTTGTATTCCTCCCATGACTTTTCATTAACTTTTTTTTGCAGTCGCCTGAACTGTTCTTTTGTTTTCATGGTGTAGTTTTTGGCCAGGATTCAGCAATAGTTGGACCTTCTAGATACAGGTGTGTTTATACTACAATCACTTGAAACACATTCATTGGACTCAGCTGATCTCCATTTAATTCATTGTGTGAACTCTAAACCAACTGGCTGCATCACTGATAATTTAGGTGATTCACAGGTGAGTACTTTGTTGAATTACTTTACATTAATTTGTAAAGATCTGTTCCTTGTTCCTGATCCTTGACACGAATGAGTCTTTTTTGTATAGTTCAGTGTAAAAAGGCCTAGTTAAACCACTGTTAGGTGCTCCTGACAATGGAAAAAACACGAGGTCACACTGAGCTCGGCTTTGGACCTATGATCGCCAAAATCTAATCAGTTCATCCTTGAATCCAAGTATACATTTGTACCAAGGTCTCCCTGAGATATTATGTGCACTTGAATTGTATATATAGACATATGTACATAACCTGAAAAGATAAAGCAATAAAAAGATTGGCTGTTTACATCAACCAAAAAATTAGTTTTTACATCATCTCATATGTTTTTAGCACAAGGGTAGATGATGCAAACTGTCTTTTACTGAGTAGAGTAAATGTGTAGTTGTTAACCCAATATATCTATAAACAATTTTTATTGTTGCACTTATCCCTTTTTCTCACACACTTCCTCACACTGAAAAGCACAGGACACAGGCATGTGCTTCCTCTAAGGAGGACCATATTATCCTCCTGACCCCAAATTTCCTCTGGCTAAAAGCCAGAAGCACCACTGGTTGAAAATGAACCACTGTGATGGCATGTCAATGATTTTTTTCTGTGTACAAAACAAATGAATACATTACTTTTTTTAACTTACTTTTAGCAACTGATTCTGATAGGGATTTGTTAAAAAGTATAGGTTGAATTTTAACACTGAGCTGGCCAACACTATGTCACTAACATGCAAACTAAAATACAGTCGACTCCACTTAAGTGCACGTCGCTTAAGCACACGCTCCGCTTAGCAGCACGTGACTTGCAAGTCCGCTTTTTGTATAATGTGTGTATACGGGCTATAACTTTCGATAAGCGCACTAGCGATAAGTGCACAATCCGCTTAAGCGCACGTACATCATTGATCCCATTGCCATTCTCTCCAGCTAATTCACTCCGGTTAACTGCACGGGCCACATCTACTAGCCAAACAGCAATATTGAACAATGCTCAAACAATGTAAACTAATCAGCATGCGACAATGTAAGTAGCCCGGCTCTTGTGACCGGCTAAAGGCGGAACGTCCAGGTGCTGATGTCTTATCCCGCTACTGTACTGAGGCCTAGCAGTTTACAGTGCAGTGTAGGTGTATGGATTAGCCTTACAACTGTGATAAGTTAGCTGTCTTTTGACAATGGCGTCGACTTCGCCGTCCCGTGCACAAACAACTTTGTCTCTGGCTCAACGGGTTGATGTTTTAAGCAGACTTGACAACAAGGAGAGTCAGGTCTCTGTTGCAAAATATTACGGCGTTCATCCTAGACAAATTTCTCGGATTTACAAGAATAAGGAATCAATATTGCAAGACTGGCAAAACTACAACAATCCGGACAGAAAACGAAAAAGATTAGGGAAGGCTGAAGAGGTTGAATGGGTGCTGCTGCGATGGTTTGCAGAGGCCAGAGGTCGACAACTGCCCATCAGTGGACCTCTACTGATGGAGAAGGCAGCACAATTAGCTGAAGGACTGGGCATACAAGATTTTAAAGCGACAAACGGCTGGTTGGAGAGGTGGAAAGATCGAAATGGCATAAAGTTTAAGAAGCAGCACAGCGAAAAACAAGACGCTGATGATTTTGGAGCTGAAAGATGGGTCATGGAAGTGTTGCTGTCAGTCATCAGTGGATATGAACCGTGTGACATCTTCAACGCCGATTAGACGGGGCTCTACTGGAGCACCAACCCTGATGGAACATTGGCTTTCAAACACAGCGAAGCTGTCGGCTGAAAAGTGCAAAAGGAAGGACTGACATTGCTACTCAGCTGCAATATGGATGGCAGTGAAAAGCTTGAGCCACTTGTGATTGGAAAGAGTCGAAATCCACGCTGCTTCAAAAACATTAAAAGACTGCCTGTTGAATATGAAAGCAACAAAAATGCCTGGATGACGAGGACATTGTGGATCAAATGGCTGAAGTAGTTGGACAATCTGATGAGAAGCCGTAAGCGGCAGCCAGCGCAATTAATGAGCCACCTGCAGAGACTGTTTCCTTCAAGGAAGCGCTGAAGTCCCTACACAAACTGCGTTGCTATCTGGAGATAAACGGCTGTCAGGATTATGGACAGTTTTACAGCCTTAGTAATCAGATACACAGTCTGAATCATGCAACCAGTGTGCAGAAAACAATGACTGATTATTTTCGTAAAATGTAGGCCCGATTGATTGACACTTGGACACGTGGAACTACAGTGTACTACAGGTACAGTACAGTACATGTATCTGAACAGTTAATGTGTATGTATGTACAGTACTTTATTAAAGATGTATTAACTATATTCTTCTTTGTAGTCTATTTTAACCAATGTTTTATTACGTTTGACTAGGCTATTAGGCAGGGTAATTGAATGGTCAACTTTCAGCACTGACATGTTGCACTCATTTTTAGGAGTGCCCCGCTTAAGCGCACGTGTCGATCTAGTCCGGAGCCCATGCACTTAAACGGAGTCGACTGTATGTACTATTTCATTTGGAATTAACAGTATGCATGCAAGCTATTCATATAGCTTGAAAGCATGTGTGACTGACAGATATTGCAATATATTAACAATTGATCTAGTTAAATTGTCAGTTAATATCCTTTGTTTGTCTTTAGTCTGGGATCAGAAATTATTCCTGTCCAGGAAATGTAAAACTTTAATGTTTCTTTATTCTTCTCACCAGCAGAAAAGCTGGGCTGACGAATTTCCAGCACAGCCTCCAATAGAGTCCTGGCTTAAAGCCCATCATTCGTTCAATATCTTCACTGAAGCGGTCCACACCTGTAGAGAGCACGAAAAGTTACACCGCAAAGGTTACTGTGGAGAGTGAAATTATTGCATTCAACATTTAATCAGTGTAAAAGTGCAAGTTCTTTGTGCCAAATATACAGTGTCACTAGACAGTAGGAAGGAACACAACACAACACATGATAGGCTACATCAGTGCTATTCAATTACGCATTAAGTTGGGCCAGATTTTCAAATCTAGAAAGTTATGTGGGCCGCACATTTTCAATGACTGATAAGCAGCAATTTAATAACAAGCTCACCAATCCTGCAATCCTGATTAAGTTATTGTAGAGAACGTAATTGTTACGTTGTACTGAAACGTATTTTTGTGAATGAATAACGTAATAAATGTATTAACGCTAAGCGATTTAGAAAGAGGTGGTAGGGGTGGGTGGATGGAGGGCGTTTACTGTCTGACTGACATGCCGGAGAACCGAGTTCAAGACCAAAGTCCTGTCTGAGTTTGGGTTTAGGTAAAAAAGTACTGAGGTTATGATTAGAGAAAAGGTTTCATTTTTAATGCAGACGTTGTGTTTGTGAAGCAACTGTATGAAGTGATATTTTTGTCTATTAACCAGCCCACAGTCTTTCACTGACCCTAACCCACTACTGCTGTGATGCCTGATCCCAACCATAAAAAACCTTTCATAACGCTACACTCACATGTCTGGATGTTGAAATGTAACGTCATTAATCTGTTCATTTCATTAATACGTTCAATATCAACGTATTTGCGACTTGTCATTTACGTTAACTGTGAACATATGCTCATTATGTTAACAGAAAACGTAATCGGGATTGCAGTTTAGTTGTATACGAACGTAATTTTTAGCAGACTGTGTTGCACACAAGCATAAGTTGATCTGAACATAATCAGCACTAAAACTGTTACTTTCTTAACATGAGGAAAGTCTGTGCGGAAACTCTGACGTGGTGGTGCCTCCGCACATTATAATCTTTAAATACCGCAAAAAAACACACTCACGGTAAATTAAACACATAGGTTTGGTGTTTGGACTTGCTCTTGCTGGTAAAATAAACAAACATTTCACGGTCCGGGTTAAAACGATGGTTTTCGTCCTCTATTTTACACTTGTGAGGTGATAAAGACGTGTTTATCACTGTCCTAACACCGCTGCCCGCTACACAACAGCACGCTGTGTTATAGGTTGACTGTTGCTAGGAGAGTGCTGCATTCACTGTCAGCGCTACTGTAGGAATTTGTGAATTTCTGTGAAAATGTGTCAACTAGAAATGGGGATTTCTCAGTTTTTTGCATTTCTGGTAGGACCACGGGTTGGGCCACTCAGAGGTTGTCTCTGGGCCGCATGTGGCCTGCGGGCCGCTATTTGAATAGGCCTGGGCTACATCCTCATTATCCACAGATGTTTTTTTCTTCTTAGTCTGACCACAGCTGACCTTGAGCTGACATAGCACACCATGCGTCTTTGACTTATTTGCTTCATTAACTCATCAAGTTTGCCATGCTGTTATTCATCTTGGTTTTGTTTCTTGCTCTAGTTGCACAGTTTGCCTGCCATAATATCCCACTTGAGATGAGCCCCTTCAGGTCTCTTCATTTTCTGTAATTTTACTATCTTTTCTGAGGGGCTATGAGATAAAGTAGATTTGCTATGTCTTCCAGCATGCAATCTTAATAATAATATGTGCTTTGTTATATCTCCTTCCTTGGGTCCTTTATGCATTATTTTGTCTTGTGGTTGATCATGCTTAACTTAAGAGAATGAGTGTTTCAGTTTTATTTCCCTCCTTTTCACAGTTGATTGTCAATGTAAATGCAGTGAAACAATAATTTAATACCAAATGTCTGAATTTCTTACCATAAAACCATGACACTCCAATGGCCTCGATCAACACACCAAATAGTATAGAAGTCCCAGCTGCATACTTGTCTAACAATGTCAGCACATAGATCCCACCCTACAGAGAGGGGGAAAAAAAGAGAAATTCTGCATGAGTGAATCTGTATAATTCTTTAACTGTAATGATATGTGAATGCTTGTGTGCAGTTAATCAGGAGTGGTCTCTAAGACCCAGTATAATGCATATACTGTATATGTCTGTTTTACACTTGGATTTGAGCTTCTGTACAATAAATGTGTTTTCTGAGTGTCCTATTCTGTATCTTGCCAGGGAACTAACATTGTAAAGGGATCATTAATTTTATCAATAATTTGATTGTTCAAATTAAGAGAAGAAATTATGTGAATCACCAACATAATACCTATATGTCAAAGTATGTATTTTGGTAAGAGTCTCTCCTCGGTGTTGATGCCATGTGGACTACAGAGGAAAGTAATTTGCACCCTAGACACAGCTTTGATTTAATTTTAATTTGTTATCATATACTATTGCTCTTTTTATATTTTCTCTGAAAAAGTTCTGTTCTTATTGAACGTATTTGTTTCTGTGAAGGTATAGCCTACTGTCACATGACACAGTTAGTTCTGTACTAGTTGATCTTTCCATCCATCCATTTTCTTAACCGTAAGGGTCCAGGGGGTGGGGTGGGGTGCTGGAGCCTATCCCAGCTGTCATTAGGCGAGAGGCAGGGTACACCAATCCATCGCAGGGCCAACACACAGAGACAAACAACCATGCATACTCATATTCACACAATCTTAGAGTCACCAATTAACCTAACATGCATGTCTTTGGATGGTGGGAGGGACATACAGACAATCTTAGAGTCACCAATTAACCTAACATGCATGTCTTTGGATGGTGGGAGGAAGCCGGAGTACCCGGAGAGAACCCACGTAGACAACATGCGAACTCCACACAGAAAGGCACCCAGCCGACCCGGGGATTGAACCCAGGTCCTTCTAGCTGTGAGGCTACAGTGCTAACCACTACACCACCGTGCCGCCCACTAGTTGAACTTTTTATAATATTATTACATGTGCAGAAAAATCTCTCAAAAATAATAAACTGAATTTGCCATAAATTTAGTATTGTAATTTGGCACTGTAACACTTATACTGACATTAGTGACGCAGAGCAAGGCCACCAGGAAGGTTCCAAAGGCCGTGACAAAAGTGAAGAGCTTCCTGTTTCTCTTGAGGATTTTAAAGTCATCTGTCAGGCCTGTGATGACTGCCTCCATGCCACCCATCTTGTGGATACAAACAGAGAGCGAGAGACATGACATTCCTGTTAGATTTCTTTATAGCTTCAACAAAAGTTAGGTATCCTGATATGCACAGTACTACATAATAAACTGAACAGCCATGGTCATAACATACTGTTTGTGGACTGTGTCATCAATAACAATAATACTATTCATTTAATAACTTTAAACAGTTCTGCATATGTGCATATTTAGAGATATGTAAAGTGAATGAAATTTTAATCTTAAGATGTACAATCATCAAAATGGAGCATATGTCTTAATTCAGATTGGTGTGGCTTTTTAAAAGTGTATTGATAGCTATATCCAGGTAAATCTGAATTATTGTGTATATAATCTGAATTTTAAAAGTGCAATATCATTTGCACAAGGCTGTGGTGCAGCCTACTTCAACTTTAAAATAAAACATGACTTGTCTGTACGTTTCCGTACAGATATTTCTGGGAAATCACAGGATTCATGAACGCATGGTCTTCATTTACCCTAGGTGACCTTTGATGACAGATAGGAGGTGATATAACTTTCCTTTATGGATTTAACGTATGGGTGAGCCATTGTTGAATTAATGCTACATTTTGAAACAACAAAGAAGGGACTTTAATGCTGACCTTAGTGAAACATAGTTCTACTCTACACGAATTTACTTTAACAAAAACTGCACATTGTCCACACCATTTCCAACAGCCATCAAGATTGAAACTGAAGTTTCATAGTTTTACACTCAACTATTCTATTATTTGCCTTGCTCACTGAACAGCTGGTAGTTGCCTTCTCGAATAGCCTACCAAAGTCGTTGGTATGGAATAAAACCTATTAAATAATAACGGTGTACTGCATGCTAATTTATCATTCAATAGTACTCAGTTCTTACTTATCAACCTGTTTTAACATCATTCAGAACCTGAGCAGTAAAGGTTGCTACTGGAGGGGAATATACTGTATTGTGTGAATTATTTTTTATAACAAATGTCAGCTTTAATAGGAAACTCAGTTAAGAAAACATGATGCTGTACGTGGACACTGTTATTATAGGGGTCCCAATGTACACTGTCTGCTCTGTTATGCACATGCACAGTAAATGTAGCACTGTTTTTTCTGACATCTGAAAAAACATGTTGAAGGACTTTTTCCAAAGACATTTTATTCATATCTGCACATTTATACAGGCCGGTGCACTACAGTATGCCAGCCTGCGGTATATTTATTATTTTAGAAGCACTATTTGTATAGTTATGCAAGTATTACATCCATGTATACAGCAGAGTCTCCATCCATTAAATTATGCTAAAAGGATTCCTATTTCTGGTCATAAAGATATGAACTGTTCTATAGAGCATTCATAGGGGTTGTTGGAACTTACCGAGCTGTCTATGCCCAGGCTCAGCAACATAATGAAGAACACAATAGCCCAAAATGTTGAGCCAGGCAGTGTAGAAATTGCCTCAGGATAGATTATGAACACCAACCCTGCCCCTGTATGTACACACACGGAAATATGGTCACAGTAAAATTATGACTTTCATAAAAAATATAAAATATACAACGTGAAATTTGTATGTGTGACCAAAAAATTTACCCTCTGTTGCCACATCTTCTATTTTCACGCCTTCTTTGTAAGCCATGTATCCAAGCACAGAAAAGATGGCAAACCCTGAGAAGAAACTGGTGATGCAGTTCACAGTGCTGGTCAAGATAGCATCCCTTTAGAAAGAAAACACAAAAACAAAGAAAAAAGTTACAAAGAAAGCTGTGTTACTTTATATGTATCATCATGATGGTCCATTTTACCCAGCACAACAAATGTATGTATTTATTACAGCCATACAGTATAATAGATAAAGATTTATTCACAACAAGATTCTGTCTTAGTTTATTCAATGGTATTTCAGATTCATATTGTTAGGGTTTAAACATTATAGAATGAAGAAGTTATAGTAGTTTTACTTTTTGTTATTACAGTATGAAGGAGGACATACTCATGTGAAGGCATTGATTGCACTACTTTTGCGGATTTCCTCCATTTGCGTAAGTATTAAAACAAAGTGTGTTCAGTGCTTGTTTTTCTAACATCACCAGCTCTTCCGGGCTGCTGCCCTTTACCTACTGTAGTTGGGAGTTGTTCATTTGCCACTAAGGGCATAATGCAGATACCACCTGCCAGCATTCCATACACATCGCTAAAGAGAACATAAAAGAGGAGGAAGGCCAGAGGCCCTGTATGGGGTTGAAGAAGCTTGATGAAATGAGAGAACAGGATAGGAGGTGTCCATAATGTTTGATTCCATAAACTGATTTTTCTTGGAAGTGTCTGATGACACTTTGCATTATATTCCACCCATTGGGACATTATGTACTTGTTAAGAACCATTATTTTTGAGATAGGATTGCAGTGATAAAATCATTTCAGGATTAACTGCTGTAGAGGTTGTGTGTTGTCCCAGCACCATGTGTTTTGTCTCCTGGGTGTAATATATTTACAACCATGATACGTCAAACTGCTGTTTTGTCAACAGTACCTGCCTCTAACAGCACCAGTGCAACCCTGTAATGTGGAAAAAGATTAGTCAACCTCATGCCTGCTTTTTACGAGGAAGAGTATCAATATGAAAAACCTTTCTAGGAAAAGTCTGTGTAAGCTCTTACCTGTAACAGTTGTTGTCAAATTTGTTATAACTGGAAAATGCAATGAGCACACCAAATCCTGCTCCTAGTGAGTAGAATATCTGGGTGGCAGCATCAATCCACACCTATGGCAAAAATTACAGAAAAACAAAAGGATCTTTTTAATTCCTAAAAAAAATATTCCAGGTTAAAATACTACACAGATTGACTGACTTTAGAGAATGACTTCTACATAGTTGCTGATTTTCATTATCTAGACAAGTAGTTCCTAAAACTGATCCTCAAGGCCCACTGTCAGCTACACCTGACACAGATAATCAGCAGTGGTGGAGGGATAGTTGTAAAACAAACAGGACAGTGGGCCTTGAGGACCAGAGGGCTACTTTACAAAAGCAGAATAAAGAGATCTTGGATAAATTAATCAAGGCTTGACCTAGCTTAGGTAGTGCTACCTGGATATTGGGTTTAATTGCCATTCAAGGAGTTACATGCCTTTGTCACACATTAAAAAATGTACGTTTCCTTAATTAAGAAGTAGAAATTAATGTAAAACTTTGACAATTTGGTTGCCAGTCTATCACAGGGTTGACATATAGAGTACCTAGAGATAACCCGCGCAGACATGGGGAAAACATGTAAACTCCATAAAGAAAGGCACCCAGCCAACCCATGGATTCAAACCCCTTTCACTGATATTTACAAGCAAATTACAAAATTACACTACAAATGTACAGTACTATATGTGTGTGTATGTATGTTAGGTGGGGGGAGGTTATGAGTATTGTGTACGACTTTATAAATGTATTAATGAATATTTAAATACAGTTTGTTTAAAAAGTTGTAGGAGTTTAAGAAGCTGTGTTTTATAGGGGGCTCTGCAGTGGCAGCCTGATGAGAATAATAATAATATTAATAGTATAATAATGGTTGGTCAAAATTGAATGCTAATATACTATGGACATAGTACAGTACAGTACACAAAGTAATATATATTTTCATGCTTTATCTTTTCTTGAGATGCATCTGCTTGATCTACCTGTGCCAAGTTGAATTGATTGACTAAAATTGTGGCAAGGCATAAATCAGTGCAAAGTGTAAAAAACTTCTGAAATTTTGGACGACAAGGGGGCACTTCCTATACTTTCTATAGTTGGCTGTATGGCCAGATTGAATAACTGGGCATGAGGGACCTTGTTCAGGGAGGTTACCAGGAACCAGCTGTAATACAACTACAAAGGTACTCTGCAGAAATAGGAAAAACTGACTCACTCAGGTCTTTATGATATGGTTGTTAGATTAAAGGCACAGTCCACTTGGAGTTTGCCAAAAACATTTAAAGGACCCTGAGAACATGAGGGAAAAGATTTGCTTGTCTGATGACACAAAATTAATCTGTTTGGGAAGAACTCCAAGCGCTATGTTTGGCAAACACTAGGCACTGCACATCACCTGCTATCATCATCCCTACTGCAAAGCATTGTGGTGCCACCATCATGCTACAGCGGGACTTCTCAGTGGCAGTGAAGATGAATGCAAGATGAATGTAGTCAAATATAGTAAAGTCCTTGAGGAGATTAGAGTGCACACAACCTGACTGGGGCTCACAATGGTTCACCTTTCAGCATGAACATGATTTAAAGCATATAGTGCTGTGAAAAACTATTTGCCCCCTTCCTGAAAATAAAAAAAAGCACTGTACAACCAAGACAATGCTGGTGAAGGTTTGAAAAATCACTAGCTGTTGTTCAGTGGCCAAGACTTAAACCTTACAGGACACAGGGCCTCAGTTCCCCAGTTGTAGTCTGAGGCTTTCTGAGGCCCTGAGGTTATGTGAATCTGACTGTAAGGGGGCACAGATGTGGCCTGATGCCCCTTGCATTCTAAAGTCAAAAACCAGTTTTATTTGTTATTGTTTACCGTCCTCCTGTCCCTTACTCTGAGTTTTTAACTGAATTCTCA
>JAUMHL010000018.1:21804921-21856677 GCA_032362345.1 Sandelia bainsii
GCCTAGTGCTTGCTCAAGTGGGACTGTTGGGTTTTCTATATAGTTCTGTATATATACTTATATTTTGCAAGGTTCTTGACCTTGCTATGTAAAGTGCCTTGAGATGAGCTTTGTTATGATTTGGCGCTATACAAATAAAGATGAATTGAATTGAATTGAATTAATGTCCTCAGAAAGCCTAAAGACACTAACAGTTTTTTGACTTTTCATAAATTTGTAAAAAAATTCAAAAAAATTATGTTTGGACTTTGTCATTATGGGTAACTGTATGTTGATTGCATGATTCCAGGTCAAATTAAATTTTCAATGCAGTAAAGTGTGCAAACAATGAAGAGGTGATACTTTCCGAAGAGACTGTTTATAAATCTATCAATACGTCAAGTGCCACAAGTACTGTATTCTGCAAAACCTTATTTTTTTCTAAAACCTCACACACATACATTAGCTTAGCTAGTGGAAAATCACATCTTAAGTCCACATGGACTGAAGAAAATGTTACACACAGATAAGTGGACAGAACCCAAAATCACAGTTTATCAAATAATAAGCTAACTGAAGGTTTAACCAGCAGTGAAACTGGATGTCATCCTTAAAGTAACAATTACTTCCTTATTTTCATCTCCCAACTCATTGAAAATATCCTAACATTCATGCATGGATTGTGACCAATGAGCATTGTCTCTAACCTCTAGATTGTGAAGCCGTTTGAAGTCAATGTGGAGGTAGGCCTTGATGCCGTCCATGGACCCTGGTAGAGTTATCCCTCGGATCAGCAGCACAAAAAGGACCACATAGGGCATAGTAGCTGTGATGTACACCACCTGAATACACCCACAGAACAAACAGGTAAAAAGGAAATCATTTGTCATTTAAACCATTCAATTAATATACAGATGCATCATGTGATAAACAGTATATAATAAGGAAAGAGCTGGAAGATTATGTGCTGCACTATAGACCATGTGAAAATACTGACTGCACAATATGTAGTGGGTATAATAACATAAATGTAGCGGCTGCTACAGTTTATTGCTTGAATACAAGGAACTATATTAGATTGACAATAAATAATTAACGTAAATGTAAAGAGTGTCCAATTCTCACAGTATTTATCACTACCTCTTGACTGGAGTTGGACCAGTACCACAGATTATACTAAGCATTTTACGAGATGTCAGTAAAATGTCTCTCTAACAGAATTAGAGCTAGCCAGATTCTGAGTTTTAAAAAACAAGTAGAAACTGAGAAAATGGCCTGTACCTTCCCTGAGGACTTGACACCTTTCCACAAGCTGAAGTAGAGGATGAAGACTACCACAACCAGACATAAGGTCAGCTCCCAGCGAGGCAGGCCTAGGTCATTGATACCCTTACTCTCATGGAGATGCAGTACACCCCGCCTACATAAGGACAGATACATAAAATAGAAAAGATACTATATCATGGTATCAAGACATCATTCTTTGATTTTGAAATGCTATATACTCATTTTCACTGACATTAGAAATTCTGAGGTTCTTGTGGGAGAAATCCCATGATCGTTTGTATTGTTATCACAGAAAATTATTTATCATGTTTCACAATTTTAAAAATACTGACAGTGAAAAAACCTGTGAATGCCTCAGTAAAGTGTTTTAACTATTTCCAAGCCAAATGGGATCAAATACAACTCAGCATATATCGTATTATGTCATTTAAAAAAAAAAGATATGTAAATTTTTGGGCTACATCTCAGTAGTTCTACATGTTTTTGTCTAACAGGCCCACCAAAGTTTTACAGCAGCTAAAGGAGTCTAAACGTAACATTCCACACTATAGGTGTGTGAGGTGGAAATTAGTGATATGGTGTATGGCAGAGGTTCTCATAGGAAATCCATTACAACACTGCACCTTCAACCAGGTGCTGTAATGACTCTGTTATTCTTTTGTCATTATCAGCCATTTCTCTAGACCCAAACATAAAACTACAATTACTGCATTGCAGTTTTATGCCTCTGCTAACGTTGTAGTTTACATGCACTTCTGTCCAAACTCATATTCTAATAAGTTTACACGTGTCCAAGCAGAAGTTTATGCCGAACGTAATGAAATTCTTTCCAGGCAATTCTGAGATATAGCATTGATGAGAATGGGACATACATAAGGTCACAGAGATATTGACCTTTGATCACCAAAATCTAATCAGTTCATCCTTGACCCTGAGTGACTTGTGCCAAATTTGAAGAAATTCCCTAAAGGCAAGTCCCCTTAATTCCCTCATCACATTCACAACAAGAATTGGATGACCATGAGGTGACAGTGACCTTTATTTTTGACCTTTAGCCACCAAAATCTAATCAGTTCACCATTGAGAACAGTCCAAAAACATAGCCCTGCTTATTGTCGTCAGAGAGGCGTAAGAAATGTTCCATTATGACATAATGAAACAGGAGGAGATGGTCTTGAGTGTTTCTTCCTTCCCTAGTTAAATATTGTTTCCATCTGTGAGCTCATTCCTTTAATGTCTGCTCAGAGTAGCAGCAAAGAGGAACACATATTCAGTTTAAGTGCAACGTTCATGTGATACAGTGGCTTCAGAAAGAATTCTTTTTTACAGATTTCTTTCTAAAAGCTTCTTTGGCTTCATGTCTTCTTGAGTAAGTTTCACTGTGCACACCTTTATTTGAGTAGTTTAGAGTATCCTGTTTTTGACAAATCCTCAATCAAGCTCAAGTTCCAAGCTCCAAGCTCCATCAGATTGGACGGGAATTTCTGTGAACAGCCCTTTTCAAATCTCTGTTCTATGGGGTTTAAATCTTGGCTGTACTATAGTGGAGCCACTCAATCAGAGCCTTGTCATTCTGAAAGTTAAATCTTCACCACAGTCTCAGGTTGTATGGATTCTGAATAATTTTTTCTTCTTCTTCTGTTGTATTTGGGTTCACCCTTCCCTCAGCCATCCATCTGAACATTGTCCCTGTTCCAGCTACTGAAAAGTACCCCCATAGCATGATGTCCACACCACCATGCTTCACTGTAGGGATGGTATTAGCCAGATGGTGCTTGGAGTTCTGTACAAAGAGTAAATTTTTCGTATTATCAAACTAGTCTTTTTCCTCGTGTTTTCAGAGTTCTTTAAATGCTGTTTGACAAATTCCAAGCGAGCTGTCATATAACTTGCCATATGCCCGCTCTTTGTCCATCGAGTGCTGATAAGATGGTCGTCACTCCAGCAGGTTTTACCATCTATGCAGAGGACTTCTGAAAGTCTGTTGGACTGACTACTGGGTTTTAGGTCAACTCTCTGTCCAAGGCCCTTCTTGCCCAGTTATTCAGTTTAGCCAGATGGCCAAATCTTGCAGGAGTCCCGGTGGTTCCATACTTTTTCCATTTCATAATTACGGCGGCAACCGTACTGCAGAAATTTTCTGCGGTGTGAACTGTATGACACATACACAGATATGTACCTTTCTAAACAATGTCCAATAAATTTTGCCACCTGTGGACGTCATTCAAGTTCTAGACACGTCTTAAAGACAATGAAAGTGAACAGAATGCACCTGGCCAAAATAATCACAGGACATGGTCTGAAAATTTTGTAAATGAGTTTTTGATTTTTAATAAATTAGCAAATATTTCTAAAAACGTTTCACTTTGTTGTTAAATGGTAACAACAAAGTGAATGACAACATATGTTTAAGGGAATAATTCAACCTTTTGCTTAATAATATTTAATCAATTTCATTTATACATTAAGTACATAGTGGGTGTCTGGATGCAGTTTGTGATTAATTAGGAAATGACAGAGATAACAAGCCAGAAACAAAAAAATAAAACTGAAACATAGTTCTTGAAGTGTAAATTCAGGTAAGGAAAAAAAATTGACTGGAAAGTATTGGTTGAGTTTCCTAAAAAATGCATTTTTATATAACTGAACTGTAATGACAAATATGTTTTTGTGGGGAAGATAATTGCAACCGGATTACATTTTTCTTTCTACATAATGATCATATATTCACAATTAACATAAATGATTTGCAAATGTGTTCATTTTAAAATATCAATGACGCATACACAGGCAACGTATTTTTGTCCTCCAAAATATCCAATCTACAGCATCCTGTTTTGTCTTCCGCAAAAACATTCAATCTTGTAGTTTAACATCCAGATGTGTGACTCCAACATTATCACATTATCATTTTTTATGGTTGGGTTCAAGAACTCACAGCACTGGGTTAAGATCAGGGAATGATTGTTTATGATTTAAGATTTTTGTTATCACTACTTAAAATACAGAATAAGGCTATTTCAAGGCATAAAAATGAGCAAATATGAATCCACCAACAAAGTATATGTGATGTTTTAAATTTTATTTGGATATAAATATCCTGCAGTAAAGCATTTAAAAGCATTTTTGTTCCCTTTACATTTTTCTTAGAGCTTTCCTCAAGAAAAATTCACTTTAGTCAGCATGTGACGTCTTGATAAACAGCAGAACTCGATTTGGATCTGAAACTCAGGTTTCTTACACAACAGTTTGCCACGAAAAAAGAAAAACAAACTAAAGTACATCCAGACATACAATCCAAAGGGGACATAAAGATCTGTGAAATTCTTCAGCATTTACTTATCTTTGGCTGATAGTACACTGAAAGTTATAAGGCCTTTGGGGGGACAGATAGTGGCAGGAAAACATCCGATTATTTTGGGGAAAGAAATTTAGAGTTTGGAGGTCTGAGCACAGTGTTTTATTGCCCCAAGGCCTCCTTGTTCATCAGATAGTATTGATAGCCTCTGCCAGTAAATGCTCCTTATAACATCAGTTCAGCTCCCTTTGGCCCAGTTACTCTAAACACATTTATTCTTATCATCACTCACTCTGCTGGTCTTGTCATTAGCTGGTTTCTGTATACATGATGCTGGCACACTATTGCATGCAGGCTGGTATTTATGTTGATTACAGAATGAGAAAATGGGCATGCAAAAAATAAATAAAGAAAAAGCAGGATCAAAACACGGCTTAGGGGTTCTATCTAATTTCAACCTAATTTATTTCATTTATTCCAAATAATTCTGACCAGGTTATTTTAAAAGTATTTCATTCAACAAATATGCTAAAGTGAGTGTGAAGTCGAGGTGAAGGCAGTCTTCTCAAGTGTCTATGTAGTTTAAATTTAAATTTGTTTAAATTAGGACTTATGTTGCTTTCACACCTACAGGCTTTAGTTCATTTGACTCAAACTTCAGTTTGTTTTCCCTCTTGGTACAGTTTGTTTTGTCTGGTGTGAACCACATGATTTGAGGGCAGTAGATTATATGTAGATTTTAATTCATTTAATTTGTACACCCAAAACGTGCTGCAGGATAAGTCCCAGACAAACATAGAGTTGTGAGAAGGTTCAAAGTCTCACAGATATCTAGTCAGATGACTGTGCAAGTGATGTAACGTAAAAAACAATCACCTGGGGGACAGCCTACCCATGTTAGCATATATTGTGTAATTGTGTCTCCTATGTCACAGAAACATGAAGTAGTGCTCAACACAAGACCTTCCTCCTGTATTTACTTTTGTTGTTCCTGTGGCAGACACATCTGACCAATAATAGGAGAGTACATTCTTGTGTGGTAGTGTGAAAAGAAACCAAACCAAGGGGAAAATGCTTTAAATCAGATGTAGTTGCTTTAGGCTAGGTCTA
The DNA here is from genome assembly GCA_032362345.1 of Sandelia bainsii. Taxonomy (NCBI): domain Eukaryota; kingdom Metazoa; phylum Chordata; class Actinopteri; order Anabantiformes; family Anabantidae; genus Sandelia; species Sandelia bainsii. Next base: position 21,810,596 of record JAUMHL010000018.1, read on the forward strand.
AAGAGAAAGGGTATGAGCATTTGTTAATGAAATCTATCTTTTTTTTTTCAATCAACATAATAGAAATAAATGCTTATAATTACTACATTACATATAATTCTACTACATTAAGAATATGGGCTCCAAAGTACAACGAGTTTAATTGTTTAGTTTATGTTTAATTGTGATCACTTCTTCAGATATTGTTAGAGCATCAGTAGTCTACTACTGAACATCAGAAAACACACAACTACAGCACCGGTTAATAAATAAAGTATAAGTATACTACTAATAATGGAGAAGTGATCATCAAAAAATTACAATATACACAATTTGCTATTTACACCACCTTGTGTTGAAAAACAGACAGGTAAGTGCATCTGACTTGGTAAAAGAAACTGCAGTATTTCAGTGTCTGATCAGACTTTCTAAAGGACACTATGAAGTCAACCCCTACAGATGTCATTCAAGAAGTAAACCACACAAAACTGCAGGATTAAACCTTGCCAAAAGAACACAAAAATAATCCTAGGCCACAATGACCACAGTGACTGAATAGTGAAACATGTAGATGGGAGTGTACTGATACTGGGCAGTGTGAGTGCAATATGTAAGCAATTATTGGTGGCACTATGAATCCAAATTTGTACAGTCTTATAATTCATGAAAGGAAGACTCCTCTATAAGCAAGACAGGAAATAGTATTTCTCAATATATTCATATTTTTCAAGATGACAATAGGGCCCGTTGTCATAACAAATCAAACACACTACAAACGTCATACATAAGAAGCTTTCTTAAAAAAAGAAAAGTATATTTTTTTAAAGTGACCTGAACAAGTGATTCCCATAACTTGAACTTTTGGAGTATTTTAAAATCAACCCTGTCTCCTAAAAATTACGTTCATATACGACGAAACTGCAATTCCGATTATGTTTTGATACAGGACGTATTTGTGACCCAATTACATTTTCTATTAATGTAATGATCATTATGTCCACAGTTAATGTAAATGACAAGTTACAAATAAGTTGATACTGAACGGATCGATGACATGCCCACAGGCAATCTATTTTTGTCCACCAGAATATCCAGTCTACAACCGGTTTTCTGTCTGCGAAAATATCCAACGTTACATTTTAACATCCAGATATGTGTTTTATGGTTGGGATCAGGCATCACAGCAGTGGGCTAGAGTCAGGGAAAGACTGTGGGCTGGTTAATATGTGAAAAAAAGTCACTTCATACAGTTGCTTTACAAACGCAACGTCTGCATTAATAATGAAACCAAAACACAATCTTTTCTCCCCATCCTAACCTCAGTACTTTTCTTGCCTAAACCCAACCTCACAGGGGGACTTTGGTCTTGAACTCGGCTCTCCGGCATGTCAGTCCTTCACAGTAAACGCCCTCTGTCCACCCAACCACCTCCTTGCAAATTGCTTCGCATTAATATAGCGCATCATTCATTCACAAAAATACATTTCAGTATGACATAACAATTACTTTCTCTACAAAAACGTAATCAGGATAGCAGTTTGGTCGTATACAAACGTAATTTTTAGAAGACAGGGTTGCTTAAAATGGAAGGTAAATTAATAATGACGCAATAAATTACTCTGCACAGTGGGACAAATATGCATGGCTGTCACACTCAAAAATCAAGTGTCTTAAATATGCATATTGAACATGCATTTGCTTGTCCAATTTGAGTTATGAGTTTGAGTTCATTATCTTGTCCACACTATGTACATACATACATACTGTATGTAGTGTGTGAACACACACATATGTAAAACACAGTACTGCGTGTGTTTTAGAATGGGGGGAAGAACCCACTATGCTTACTTAGTTTGTACAACTTGTTGTCCAACCACATCAGAAGGCAACCACATTTTTACTGCAGGTGTTCTGAACTGCCACACACAAAGTGAGAAGCCCATTGTCATAGAGAAGGGTGAGGCACTTGTTTAAAGTCTCCTGTGGAACTAGCTCCCTGGTCAGTAACTTTGTGCCCCGTTATTGTCCTTTGGTAGCTTGTTGCTCTTTTCACTATCTTCTTTCCATGCACCCCAACCGGTCGAGGCAGATGGCCACCCACCCTGAGCCTAGTTCTACTGGAGGTTTCTTCCATTAAAGGGAGTGTTTCCTCTCCACTGCCTAGTGCTTGCTCAAGTGGAATTGTTGGGTTTTCTGTGTATTATATAGTTGTATTGTTAGATTCTGTAAGGTCTTAAGCATTACACTGTAAATTTGTGTGATTTGGCACTATATAAATAAACTGAATTGAATTGAACTTAGTTGAAATTTACCTAATAAGTAACCTTCAAAGACAACTCTGTCTCCTAAAATTTACGTTTGTATACAACTAAACTGCAACCGCAATTACTTCTTTGTTGCAAACATAATGATCATGTTGTGGTGAAACGTATTTTGTGAATGAATGATGAGCTACATTTTTTAATGCAAAACGAGTCACAAGGACATGGTTTTGGTGGAAAGAGTGCATATACTGTGCAGGGCTGACAAGCCACAGACACGAGTTCGACAACAAAGTCCTGCATGAGGTTAACCCAGCCCACAGTCTTTCCCTCACCTTAACCTAGTGCTGTGATGACTGAGCCCAGCCATGAAACACTTTAATAACGCTCAAGTGACATATCTGGATGTTGAACTGCAACGTCGGATATTGGCCACGATGTTGTAGATCAGATTTTTGGTGGACAAAAATACGTTGCCTGTGTACATTTTATTCATATGTTAGGTATCAATGTATTTGGAACTTGAGACTTATTTATGTTAATTGTGAACATATGATCATTATGTTAACAGAAAATGTAATATGGTTGTTGTGTTGTATGTTCTCCACAAAAACATGTTTGTGATTGCAGTTTAGTTGTATACGAACGTAATTTTTAGGAGACATGGTTGCCAAATATTAGTGGACCATTGTTGCCTTCTTCTCCTTCATCTGTGAGAAGTGACTATATTTAATTGATAATTGGCATTGAAGTAGCCTTTTTAATACTTAGTGAGTGGCCCCTGGGTTAATCAGGTATGGTGCTATACTTTTATATCAGCATTGGCTCTGATAACTACATGTATGTCAAATGTGTCAATCTAATGATAAACACATAGAGAATTATCACCCAATTCTGCCATTCCTCTCAGCACTACAGACTCAGGTATAAACTAAGACTGAAACAATATTTCTTTATACAGCTAGTGTTGCCATATAATTTTACACCAAACTACACTCATGACAGCTGAAGACAGTAGACTTCACTAGGGCTTGTTCATGTACAGTGGAAGGGTGGAAGAGGTGAAGCAAGAGAATTGTTGACTCAGTTGGCCTCACTCCCTCACGCTGTGCCTTGGCATTGCTTCTGTGCTCAAAGCTAGCGGAAATCAGGAGGATTTACGATCCCCTATGGAGCCGAACCTCATGCAAGATCTGTCTTGAAGTACTCCATTGTTGTGAGCTTGTCTAAGCACATTTACCGTTTTAGTCCTATGACTAAAGTGTAATAGTCCACCTGGAATGCATTGTCTGCCTTTTGATTTTATGGACCATGTTGATGGAATATTGCATCACTTTTTTGAAGGTCTGTAGTAATTCCCAATGTTGTAGCTTTCATGTGAATACTGAGCTCCTCATGTTGAGCAAAAGAAGTTTACTTACTTCTAATATGTCATGTTTTGAAGATTGATTGAAGTTGAAAGATATCCACGGATACTGAGACAGTGCAGCCAAGCAGAGTGGGACTGCAACAAGCCTGATGACTGGCTGGGAGGCATACTCAATGTATTCTGTGCGTCACACTTAGCATGTGTCCCTTGTATTGTCCAAGTCATTTCACAGACTTCCTTTGGGCTGCACAGTCAGACTTCACAGAAGCTGAGGAAGAACTGGCTGTCTTTGAAGTATAAACAGATGGAGCTTTTTTCATGTACTTCAAAGACTGTGGTTGAACTTTTTATGTATACACCTTTTATAGTGCAAACATTTATGACTGGATGATTTTGAAGTTCTCTACTCATGTTTCAGTGACTGGTCGCTCATTTCACATGGATAGTGATTCTATGGGGATGCATACACTGTACTAGTATTATAAAGACACCATTGACAAAACAAGAATGTATCACTTCCATGTGACACTGCTGTTGGTTGGACTGCAGTTAATTGTGCCTTAGCCAAATGGTGTCAGTAATAACTGTCCAAATGTGCAAATAGTAGACAAAGATAGTCTTATGAAGGCTGGCTACATTTACTTGCAGACCAATGGTTTGATCTTTTTGCAACCATTAAAATACTGTGAAAAAATATTTAAACAGTAGCATCTCTCCGTATGTTCTAACAGTAATTAAGATAGCTGCAGTTTGACATTTGATGTCTCACAAATTATCTCAGTATAGATTCAGCTATCAGATCTTAAAGAGATGATTCAACTTGTCTTATAACAATATTGAGGTCCCGTACTGTACACAAACTACAATGCTGAGGCAAATGTTACTGTTACACTGCAACCTAGGTGAGCCGCTGATCACAGTGTAATCATTGTGGTCTTTTAACAACAATATCTTACACATCTCCACCGACAATATTAGTCTGTTTGATTTATATAAAGAACAGCACTTACCCCCTCATCAGCTGTTCATTGGTGATGTTACAGCTTAAGACCTTTTCTCACAACAAATTTTAGTGGCCATCCACTAAGAAATAGTTTCATATACATGTACAGTAACTGTATGCTGCAAAAGGTGTATTTACTCAAAGTCCATTTTGACCGTTATTAGCCACAACCAGGCCTTTTCAGGATCTCTCAGGGGGGACTCTATGGATCAATTTCACCCAGGAATACACCCTGGATACAAACATGAACCACGATTTAAATCTTATTTAGCAAACTGAGACATCTGGATGACAACAGGTGTAACACTGAGTGACTACAGCAAGGCAGGCACAAATATAAGCCAAACACAGACCTTTTGTTTTTTCAGTGCTAAAACCACAAACTGCAAAAATACTTAAGCTACTGATTCTGCAAAGTACAAATTTGCTTCCAGGATTTCTCTGTTTACAACTTGTGAAAGAAAGAGCCAGGTTAAAACAACAAACCTAGATGTGATTGGCACCAGTGCTTTTTTTAGCACTTGTTTCTGATTAAGTTTGAGTCTTGGTCTTTTGACGAAGTGTACATTTGTTCCAATTTTAGTCAATTGATTTTTGTTTCATTTTAGGTTGAGTCAACAAAAATTTATTTTATTTATTTATATTTAGTTATAGCTTACTCTCATTTCTGTCTTATGTTTTTAATATTTTTATGATATTAATATATAAAGTATCTAGAGATTTTGAGGCAACAACTGTCACCAACTTGTTGTGTTCAGTTGTGTGTAGCTACAGATGTTGTTCTCATCATGAGATTAGTAGAAAGGTTTGTTCTGTGAGTGGAGAAGCTCCAACAGCTGTTTGATAACCTCAATACAGTGATATTTATTTAGCACTAACTAAAGTTAAATTATCTCAACTTATCATGTTGGTGTGCAGCTGCATTTGTATAGTAGTCTGGGCTACTGTTTGATGCTTCTTATTAATGGGAGAGCCACATGTCGAACAGCTAAATCAACTTTTGAATCATAGATATTTTGTTTGGTGGAGGAAACTGTTTTACTAATCAGGAGATACAGTTTGTGATTTCACAAACCAGGATCCAGGAGGTTGTTGATTGAGACTTTAGATGTTGTGTTCATTCAACAGCTTTTCACATTATCATTTAGTTTTATTCGTTGACATAAAAAATTTAAACCATTTTGTAATAGTTTTAGTTTCATAAGGATACTGAGATCTGTAAAAACAAACAAAAAACAAACCTTTCCTTTAAAAAAAGCATTAAAAGAAAGTTGCAGGTTAGAAAACGTAAAACAAAAAAGTAGTGATGTGTCGTTCGCAAACGAGCCGGCTCTAGGAGCTGATTCCAACTAGGATCATACCATTATGTGAAAGAAGGAAGGGGGCGGGCGCTGAGAAAACAGAGAGTGTAGTGGTATAGGCTAGGTACACCGAGTGACAGAGAGACAGGGAGCCTGATTTAAATGCGAGTCAGGAAAAAGTGAAGAAATGAGTGAAGATTTCTGAAACCTGCCAACCTGCACTGAAGACTTTTATCTAAAGGCCTTTATTTATTTGAGTAGTTTGCTGTGGTTCTGTATTCACTTGTTTGATTAAAATGTTAAACAATAGTGACTGTGACTTGTTTTGTAATGACAAAATGCATAAAAATAAAGCTTTTATGAAAAAACTGAATGAAAAATTGCTTACCAACACACAAACCATTCATAATTGCTAAATTAGGCAAAAATAGAAGGCTCCAAGTGATACTTAATGAAGAGCCATTTGGGAGCCATAAGAGTTGGCTCTTCTGAAGGAGCCAAGCCAAAAGAGCTGAATCTTTGAAAAGACCTCCACTAAAATGCAGTATTGCATTCCTATTAAAACTTCCCACATCCCAATGTTTCTCAAAGGGGCTGAGGTCTGGACTCTGTTGTGGCCAATCGATGTGTGAGAATTATGTCTCATGCTCCTGGAGCCATTTTTTTACAGTTTGTCACCTTAGAATATACCCATACCATCAGGAAAGAAAAAATCTGTTGATGGAAAAACCTGGTCATTCAGTACATTAAGGTAATCAGTTACCAGTTAAAATGTATTAATCACTGCAGTAATTATTCAGCGGTAGGCTCTTAACTACCTGCTTAATGAAATCCAGGTGATGACTTTTTTTGGCCTGGCAGTATACAGTCTAAATGTGTTGATGTACACAGGAATTGCTCAGAATTTGAAAATCACTTACTCATAGTACTCTGCCGCTGGGGTGGTCTTGTACCTGGTGTTAGATTTACTGATGGGGATTGATTTGTTGATGTCTTTGGGGTCAGTGCAGTTCTGACTGTTCCAGCTGTTGCCACAATTGAGCCACGGCAGCTCACTTGTCATGGAGGAGAACAGGTAGTGGAGGGACCAGGCAATGATGACATTGTAGTAGAAGCCAACATACAGGGCAATGAGGATCACAGTGTAGCCCACACCTGACAAACACACAGTTATTAGTTATTCACACTGTGCTATGTGTATTAATGAGTTTCTAAATATGTGTACAAATGTATATTGCATTCCAACACTGGGTGCATTTCAGCTATTAACCAAGAACTGGTTGGATAATCAACAAATGTATAGTAGGTACACTTTCAAGAAAATCATTCTGTGATATTAATCACATCAGCTACTATTATCAGTTTTGTAAAAGGTCAATTCAATTCAAAAACAGTTGTCATTTTTGCCTTATATCTGTGACCTTATGCAACTCACAACAACACTATCTCCCTTCATCATAAGATACACATATCACTCTCAGCAATGTGGTGGAGGGTACATGCAGATAAACACAATTTAGCCAACCTCTCAAAACTCACACACTCAAATCCACTGGGCATTAATGCATACTTTTTTTTTTATAAATCTGGGATGAGTTGCCTCCACTGGAATGTGATGTCATTACATGAAAACAGAGAAGTCCATAAACCCATCACCCACTCATTCTAGGCAGGAAAATAACAAACCCTCCTCAGCACTGAAGCCAATAAAAGCAAAGTCTGGTGCTGATTTAGGAGTTCAGGCAAAGGTGCTTATCTGACGGCATCAAATAATGTTCTGTTGAATAAGAGACTACAAGGTAAGAAATCATGTCTTATATACAGATACATGCTGCTAGACATTATTTTCCCACTAATGTTGGGGTTTATCAGCTTTTTGTAGGGTTTCCTTTATAGGAAAGTCCATATCACAGGGGAAAAAATCAAATGATTATTTTTTGTTAATACTCAGTAGATATAATTAACTCAGTGCTAGCTTAATTTCAAAGTGAAAGAAATACAGGAAAAGAGGCGATGTGACTGAGATTAGTTAGAAGTGACACTTATGAACCTTTTAGGGGGAAAGGGCAAGAACAAAGGAATCAAATCAAAGGGCAAGACACTGAAGAGAAGCAAAACAGAGCATGAGTGAGCAGCATTTAACACAGATTAAGAGGTTAGAGAAAGGTTGAAGCGCATAGACATGCTGGTTCATATATTTGTGCAGTTGTGAATATGTGTGTTTGTGTGTCTGTTACGTGTCACCTTTAAAGATTGGGCATATTTTCCAAACTGTAGCTGCCCCCTCCCTGTTGTACTGGCCCAAGGCAAGTTCCATGTAGAACAATGGCATACCCGCAATGGCCAAGAAAAGAATGTAGGGGATCAAAAAGGCACCTGAAAAGAAAGTAATCGATATATATATTTGACACTTTACATTTTAAGCATTAGAGTGACTTCAGTTTTTATTAGAGTAAAAAATGCTGTTGGAGAATAGGTGGTCAATATGGATTTTAAAAAAAGCGCTAGCGAGAACATAAGACTAAAAAAAGACAAGAAAAAGAGTGGTGTTGATGGGCTTGACATTCTTGGAAAAACAACACACCATAACATACAGTGCAAGGCTCACAGCTATTTTCGTGCTGTGCCCCATCCACCAACAAGAAAATGACCTCTCATAATTGAATTGTTATTGACACTGCCCATCACAAGTGACACATTATCTACAGTAATGAATACATTTTGCTGAGGGCCGTTATGATTGACAGGGCAGTGTTGGAGTTGACCCTATGGGCCACTGAGCACAACATGTTGATTTTTGCCACGTGAATGGACACGCAGGCAAACAGGACAGAGCACACCTTCTAGTGAACACTCTGTTGTCATGAGTGTTGAAGGTAAAACAACATTGTGTTTAAAACAATCCTTTGTTGATTTAGCCACACACACTACTTTTATTTCTCTCGCCACAGGGCAGCTTCAGTGTTCAACAGTTCTGAAAACATTTCAAGTTGGCAATCTGTCACTGTATTCAGACTTGGTGAGTAACACTGAGATCAGACACATATTCTCAAATGTAGGTCGGTTCAGACAAATAAACCTCACAATATATTTAAATCCTATTTAAAACAGTGGCTTAAAGTACATATTTTTTAGGAGAGGTGACATTTCTTTAATCATGTAAGCTAAAATGCTTTCTCATCATGGAGGGATTTAAATAATTCATCATAGCATAATAGTAAAATAACTTCAAAGCAATTTAAACAATTAAAAAACACAGTTTTTCCCCTTTTTTGAAATGATTAGTGGAAAAGATGAGCACACTGGCTTTTGTTGTGTAGTAGTGATTCTACTACACACATTCCCTTGCTTTTTACAGTGCACCTTTTTTTATAGTTTCAATAGTAAATTTCAATAATATAATTATTATGATTTATTATTATTAGTATGCACTGAGATATGATTATTTGATTGCTGAGGTTTTGATTGTTGTAGAAACTGCAATTGTATTCTGATGTAATATTTGCTTGTGGGAACCACAGGAAGAGTAGCCACTACCTAGGTAAGGTGGCTAAGGGGGATCCAAATGTATAAAAAGATTCCAATAAAATAATCACAACTGTGCAACGAGATGCTGACAGTTTCCATGAGTCTCACAATATACAGTTAAGATGTTGATGTTGTACACAGTATCTTTTCCCATATGCATGCCTTGATGAAAGGAGGTAACCTATTTCCTTCGTCGTGTAAAATAAACGCACTCCCCTATCCACACACCTGGAATTATTCAAAAGACAGTTAAACGAGATTTAAGAAACACACAATCTAATCTAACAGTGCTGTAGTATGTACTTCGTTTGACACATTTTTAAAATATCTTATAACTTTTCTGTGGGGACTACTGTAGCTTTTTGTGTACCTACGGGACCCATTATTAGTACCTAAACCTGGCAGCGCGCCACAGGTTGTGTTACAGTACTTCTTCAAAGTATTCGTGTAAACGCATCACTTGATCGTAAATACATTTTTACTCACCTCCTCCATTCTTGTAGCACAAGTACGGAAATCTCCAAACGTTGGCCAGATCCACCGCGAAGCCAATGACTGACAGAAGAAAGTCTATTTTCTTGCCCCAAGTTTCTCGCTCGTCTTCGAAGGTGGATCCAGGAGGACCTGCGCAGCGGCCAGGGGTGGGAATGATGGAAGAACTGGTGTACTGGACGCCATTCTGATCCTTCACCAGTATCAGTTCTACTTCTTTTTTCTCCACATTGCACTGTTTCAGCGGGGCCACCGATGAGAGCTTGTGTTCCGGCATAACCTGGATATTCATCTTCTCTGCGGTGCGTACGAAGCCCACGCTGGCTCTTACGGCCCCCTGTGGGTTCTGGCAGAGCTGATGGTCGGTACGCTTGGATGAGTACGGCAATTCCAAAGGCAAAAAACGAATAAGCCAGCGTTTTCCACCGAAACTACAGCACTCAACTCAGCGTACATGGGCTAGAAAGAAGGGAAGAGAAGAGAAGAGTTTGGCGAGGTTTGGCGATTGTGCGTAAAGTTTCAATACATTACGCACAACGGTAAAAAATAGTTTAGGACAGCCAAGGGAGAATAGATTAGATCATTCCTCCTGTAGCAGACACATATAATGTCTGTGTCACATTAATACCAGTACAACATTGAGATAAAACATATCTGAAATATCTGATGCACAGCAATAGCAGGTGTCATGTGAAAGACACTTCAGAGCGAATTCCTCTACGTCACCGCGCGCATTGAGCGCACTGTGCAACCCAATCAAACAATTACCTAAAACATTACTCATAAGGCCAATGAGAAAGATAAATGGCTATTTGAATATGTCACCGTTACTAAAGCAATTTAAAGCACTGCAACTGAAAGGCTTCCCTTCGTACTTGGTAAAGTTAGGGACACCTATCCATGACCCGAAGCTGCTGTGGTCCAGATGCATCTGAGGGAAGACTGCCCATTTTGAAGGAACTATAAGACTCGCCTTCTCCAGCAGAGACGATATAAAATGCGAGCTTTTAAGTCGGTTTCCTCTCTCTCTTCCACGTGATATTTTATAATTGAACACTTTCTCTCCAGTTTGATGTCGACTTCGCATGAATGCTTTTTGTCTGAGCTCAAGTTCATATAAACTTGTGCATCTGCTTCTGACTTGACAGTGCAATAGAGCCGAGAACACAGTGGTTTAAGACTAATCTGAGAAGAGCGGTACATGATGTGGCGACTTACGTTTTCTATAGCAAAATCAAATATTTTGATCAGGAGACATATTATGCAAAACTTGTGCGTGTTTTTTTTTAATGATTTGAAATGTTTTGGTTTTTTTTACTTTTCAAGAGCAGGTTGAAAGACAGACCTTGTCTTTGTGTCTCCGGTAGGCGTTTGGATTTAACATTTTATAGGCGACATAAGATAACTTTACCTTCAGAGTCACATTAATGCTTTAATGTCAAAAAACAAAACTTTTTTAAATATTTTAATTTGGACTTTATCTGTTTCTTCTCTATACTAAACAGATTGAATTACAGTTTTCTAAGAAGCAGTAAAAGCATTGTGTTCCATGTGTAATTCAATTCTACAGCAGCTTTTGCCAGGGGCAATGATTTCTATTAGATATGGTTGATCAGTTCATCCCATTAAAGTCAATGAATGTCCCCTTTGCTATCCAGTGCTTGTTTTTATAAAACCCTAACAGGACTGGTTTTGGGCGTTTTGTTTGTGAAGATTGAATAACTGCAGTGATGGTAAAACAAAGGAACAGGTAACAAGGAAGAATAATGTGTTATTATTGCTTTTCTCCTGAACTAGTTCTATTCTTTTGCACTTTATTTTGAATTATCTATAGTCAATATTTATTCCATAGCCAATAATTAACATGTTTTGTGTATGAAGGGATAAATAGGTACATCTACAGAAAGGTTTCTTCAGATATCAAGGCATGAGTAATGTACAGTAGCACTTGGTGGATGGAAACCTTCCCTTACAATCATTTTACAGTGCAAGTCCATATGGCACATTATATATTGAGAATGAACAATAACATGCTGTGAACACTGAGGTGTAATCCTCCTTAATCTTTTATCCTTGGTTTCCCTCTTGTGACTGAACAGTTTCAAAAAATCTCACCTCTTGCTCTTTCTTAAGGTTTGGACTCTTCCATGTTGACATTAAGATGAAAAGCTAATGAAACAAGACACAAGTTCACCACAGACTTAACCCTGGCATTTCATCTGGCCTTCTGTTCCTTTTTGTCCTTTTGCCTCTCTAAATGTCTGTAAATGTGTACAAACATGCACTGTTACTTTTTTATTGTAAATTACCATAATGAGCTAAAGACATCCAGATAAAAAATAACCCACATAAGCACTCACCCATATCTTCACACTGCTGAGTATGATCTCACATAGTCAGTCACAGCTTCACAGTACAAACAAGAATTACCATTTATAGGATGTTTTAACTTAACTGAGTCCAGGTAGATGAGCTGAATGCGTGTGCATTGTTTTGTTATTTCTTAAACTTCCAATAAGAGGTCTTTACCACATGGTAATCAGACCATGCATTGTGTGGGGTTTGTTTTGTTTTGCACTCCATTAAAACTTTCTGGTTTAATCCTCACCATATCTCACAAAAATCTAAGTGTAATTGAATTTCTGTCTCTGGACCTTAATGGCATCTGCAAAGATTTAAGTACCTCACCGATGTTAAGTCTTATTTCTTCCAAATTGTATAGATTCAGTAAGAAGAAGTGTAGGAATTAGCAATTAATGTATTTAAAAAGGATTGGCATTACTGCGGTTTGAACTATGGGAGTGCTTGAACAAAGAAATAGTGCATGATGACTGACTAGTCTCAGTAAGATTTATACCAAAGATTAGATTCAGACTGAACTTACGTCTGGTATAAGAAATATATTTTTACTTTCCATGACATTTCTAACATTCTCTAATGTAATTGTTGCATAATAGAACACTGTAACATACTTTCCTCTCTTGAGAGAAATATTGGTTACAGTGGCCACAGATGTTTTTTCCATGTCTCACTGAGTGTGGAGGGATGAGTTTAAGTTTGTTTGAAACCTATAAATGCTTCCACACCTTATTTGGCAGGCTCGCTGACAAGTAAAAGACAAATGTCTTTTCCACAACCTCATGACGACCAATCCTCGAATATTACACAGGAAAGGTTGTTGCCCGTCATCCAAAAACCATCTGGAAAAGAACCAAACATAGAGATGTGAAACACCCTAAACACTGAGCAAAAAAACAAACCTTGGGTGCAGATACTGCTGTCGGACCATTGATGTTTCATACAGTTCCAAACCCTCCCCTCACTAGGTCCTCCTCTGTTCACATAAACCATCACACAGGAAATGAGGAACAATCACTTTCCTGAGAGAATAATAGGAGAGAGAAAATCAACAAGGTGTCATCTGGTGTGATAAGGAAACGTAACAATGAGGTGTGGAGGAACTCCCTAAAGAGCTGAAGGAGACAGCTTGCCAGGCCTAAGCCTGCAGGAGTCAAGGGTGATGCAACATTTTTGTGTTGTGTTTGTGTGTGCTTGTGAGTAAATGACACATCAAAAATAAATAAAACCATGTCAGTGCCTATAGAAGGAAACACTCATCAGAGTTGAATTAATTCTTTGCACTGAGCGGCTGGATGGCAGCCATATCTGCTTTGAGAGCAGACAAAGCAGCGTGTCAATCTTTCATCTTCCTCCATCCTCCCTTGTAAAGTTATGTTATGCTGCCAAGCATTGTTCAAATCAGACAATTTGTAAGATATACTGGGCATACAAAATTTTGCCTGAATTAAATGGAAATGTGTTTAAAATAACATAATGACATCTTCATTATTTCCATTGGATGATTAATGCAGCCACTAAAAAGAGCATCTTAAGTTTGTTTGTTATGCTCCATGTAAATAAATTATGTACAGTATCAAAGGTATCGCCTCAGTAATGTGTGAGGCAGAAGAGAGAATATCTTGAAGAGATTATCTTTAACACATTGCACAGTCCAGCATTTATAGTATTTTGGCTCACTCAGAAGTTCTAGCCAGTAACTGGTGCAGTTCTCTGATTCCTAGGCTAATGTTAATGGACACTACACTATGCTGCGTCTTCATTTCCATTTTGTCAAGCAAGACAAAGGACACATGAACGTCTATACAGTCACGGGGTATCCTGTTGTCTTATGATAACAAATCTATATATTATAAATATATAACAAATATATATAATAATCAAGCCTAATCACTTTTTTAAATTGTTCAGTGAAGGATTCTGTTGTGTTGTGGTTTTGTAGTATGGAAGGTGAAACTTTGAACTCGCATGAAATCTGCACATCCTGTATTGATGGGGACGTAAAACACGTGATACTCAGAGTTAGATTGTAATGAAGTATCCTCTATAAGTGAAACCTGTCAACACTACAATAGGCAAATACAAAATACAAAAAATGCCTGAGAAAGCTGGGCTAACTGGTTAAACTGAGGCACACAGTAGTGTCACATCAATTTAACAGTGAGGCCTGTCGACTCTGACCTTTTCTTCCCGCCTGGCACAGTGAGTTCCCCATCTATATGAGGTCTGTGTCCAGGTTGGGTCCACAAACGGAGGCTGCTCACTCACTCAGGTCCTAAGGAGACCAAATCAGATTACCAGCACATATCTCCCACAATCTACTGCGGCAGGATCAACCCCCCAGGCAGGGCTGAAATGGAAACAGCAATATACAACAGCCATGCAGTGGTAAGAGGAAGGATGGAGGGGTGTGGGACCAAAGAGGAGAGCAGGCGCTGTGCGGGTAGGGAAGGAGTCACACTGCTGTAATCGCGGCAACAATGTGACTTAATTGATTCCTTGCCTTCTCATCAATTTTGATTAAAATAAAATGAGCCTCTGTAGGTTTGATAAGGTTAAAACAAATTGAAGGTGGAAATCACAGCTGGTAATCACAGTTCGTCTAACAGTGGCTTTTAATGAAGCAAGCACCTCTTCATCATTCATTTCAGCCTTTTTGAGCATATGGAGCAAGGCTGTGCTTTGTTATTGTAAATATGTGTATGCAATCAAATCCACATAAGCTGACTTCAGAACAGCATATATTAGATTTGTATTGGCATCATGGCGTCCTTATCATGGTGGCCTACTCTCCTGACAGCAATTAATAACAAATAAGTAAATTGCACCAAAATGGATTTGTGGTTCCACCATTTACAGTAAAAGACATGTTTTGACCAATAGATGATAGAAGGGAAGAAGAAAAAGAAAGAGGGAAAGAAAATAAATGAAGGAAATAACTAAAACTTTTTATTGAACGCACACTGATTTACAGGAGATTTGTTATACAGTTTCAGCTTGATAAATTACATTTACATAGACAGGTATTTACACCATGTGACGAGAACGTTGATGCAAAAAATCCTCAGAATCTGTCAAAATGTTTTCATCAACAAATATCATATATTGTAAATCTCATATGCCAGTTGTATATAGTTTTTTTTATAGAATAAAATTCCTTTTGTGCAGAGAAACTGTATCTATTCAGGATACGGTCTTACTCCCACTTAACAGTGGAAATAGATTGAGTCATAGAAAAGCCATATAAAGGAATAGAACACACATAATCCTACAATACAGACAAGTTGAGCAATTATAGCACACAAGTCTTAATAACACATATATTTTATACATTTGTCATACATTTGATTATATCACATAGCTTTGACAAAATGAAAGATTTCTTGAAATATTAAGATTAAAGTTTCATTTTAGTTTCTGCTGGAATAAAAATGATATAAAGATGAAAACAGAGATAATTCACATCATGTCATAGCTTTTGTTTTAGTTTGTCAGCTCCTTTATGATTAAATGTAACATTTTCTGCAACTTCAACATTTACTTTTCACAATTAATGATTACATTCATAAGTAAAAATAACAATTTAATATGCAGAAGATCTATGTACAGTGTGGATGTCCATTGCTTTGATAAACAACTAGCACTCTTGAGACTTACGTACCTACATTGCACACATGCTCGCACACATGTGCACTCTCCAGTGTTCACCAACACATGCCACACCTTAAATCCTATTCTAACTTAAAAGTCTACCATTGTCAGGCCTTAACCTCAATTTGAAGTACAGGCAAAGCTAACAATGGGTTATTTAAACTAGTCTTCACAAGCAGACCAGAAACAGATACCATAGAAGTGCACTAGAGAACTGCTGGCACCTTGTGGTGGTTTGGAGAAGCAGCAGTACACTCCATTCATTATAATACTTACTGTATACCTCATTATAAACAGTAAACAAAAGTCATTAGAAGTTTCCTCAGTTGTGAATATAAAAAACATAAGTCAAACAAGGGATAAATTAGTTTTCTTGTTTTATTTGAAAAAGCAAACTTTGCAGTGTTAACAAAAAAATAACTCAATATAATTGCAATGTACCCTGCTAAATAAGTAACAGTGCTTCTAGTTAATCTGAAAGCATACCCCGCTGGAATATGTTGTTGTGAAGAAGCGTTGTTGCCTTTTTGCTCACAAATTGCCCTATTTTCAGTGGTTCATTTGCTTTAGTAAACTTAAAGCTGCATAGCCATGCTGCTGTCTCAGCAACAACAATCTTCAGTAGAAATGCAAATAGATAAACATGCAAAGCAAACCTCTGGCTAATTATACACCCGTCTTACAAGGTCTGTGTCCCTGAGCGCCGGAAAAAGTGTAATGCACAGCATGTATGCTCTTGGTAGACAATGTTGTAATACAGAACATCTGCAGGTTGCAAGACTGGAAAAGTCTTAGTAAAGCTTATTGTACACTAATTATACTGTAACACAGAAAGCACAGAGGACTCTGCTAATATCTTAAAAAATTTGTTGGTTTGGCAATTTCTCCACTCATTTACACAATACCACAAAGACAAATGAAAAAGTATACAAAGCTATGTCCAAGTCTAAGTCCAAGCAAGGCCAAGCTCTGGCTACCATCAGAAACATTGTGATGCAGCTTAAAATGACTTTGCAAAAACATGATGAAATATATCATAAAACACTGATAGGGACATTAGAATTCTGAGGACAGTTAATTTAAACACTGATGAGTTTTCTGACATACTTTTATCCTATGACTTGGTTTTCCTGATGGACACATTACCAAAAAGTCTGCAATGTGAAAATTTCATATGCAGTGACTTGGAGTTGTTCTTTAATCTCTAAAAGGCACTAAAATTGAAAATAGCACTCTAGCACATGTATTAAAAATACATCTATAAACAGACAAGCACATGAAATGTAATATGACTCTGCTGTGGCAAATAACTTAATTTGCTGAAAGTCACTGAACATTTTGTCTTCAGTGCAATAGCTATATTGTTCTGCCTCTCAGTACAGATAAGCAGTGTTTTCAGTTGTATTCTGCCTCAGTCATCTTTCTTGTCAGACATGCTGTCTTCCTGTTTTTGCCCTGAACTTGTCTGACCAGCCAATTCCAGATCACCTGGCATCGCCTCCTGGATTGCCTGGTATCGCTGAAGCTCCAGGTAGGTGGTGAAGAGCTTGGCATACTCCGGATGGGTTGTGGCAAAGGATTGAAATTCAGCTGAATAATCACAGGTACAGAGAAAAGCATAAGGATACACAGCAGCACTGGAAAGGGGATGTAACATGACACATTTATTTACTGTATATAACCGCTCCATAATGTGGAAATACAAAACAAGACCTAAATGTAGCTTGGGGCATGGTCTACTCACTGAAAGTGATGAAACCTGAGCCATCAGCATCAATTTCCTTAAAGAGCTTGGCCATGTTCAGATCTGACACACCCAGAGCAGAACGCAGTAGAGCAGTGAACTCCTCTCGAGTGATTTTCTCATCCTCGTCTGTGTCAAACAGCTGCAAAGTATGGGACAAGGGAGACCTTCATTTTTCACTTTCAAGTGTTTGCACCTTCCCAAAAACAAAAAGGTTTTTTAGGTTTCATTATGGATCGGAAAAATGCTTTCAGTGATATTACATAAACAGCACAACTGTTTGTCCAAAGTCATATTTGACCCTAGGCCCAGCAAAATGACTCTGTGCTCTCCACAACAGACACACATTGTTAACTTGACATTATCCAAGTCTTTCTAAATGCTTGTTCTGTTCTTTCTACAGCACTGCTGATACTGTCAAATGGCAGGGCTTACTGATTTATCTCCAAATTACTACTTTGTTGCTTTGTTCTGCTTATCTTTTTGAACTATTAATATTTACTTTTTCTCATATGAAAAGTTAGCTTTAAAGTTACAGTATTGTAGAGAAGTCAAATTTACCTACAACTGAAGTTTACCAAGGATAGAGCAATAAAATTCAGTCCAAAAAAAGATATCCTAATAAAAGAATTCAGTGGGATCAGCATGATAAATGCGGAACATTCAAGCCCTACAGTGGTCAGCTTTGGTGACACATTAAAGCAAATACTACCATGAATATTTCTCTCTTCATTCAGCTTATATTCAGCTACTGTTCCGTATATTCTTCAGGCCCTAGTTGGTGTTGAACAATGTCAGAATATTTCTGTCGTACCCCGAAAGCCATTCGAAGAACTTCTTCAGTGTTAGCTGGTCGACACAAGATGGTCACACCAATGACATACTCCCTGAAGTCTATGGTGCCATCTCTGTTCTAGAGAGGATCAAAGACACAGCAATAAAAACATTCAAGTGTGTAATAAACAGATTATTATGATAGATAGTATTTTACTTTGTATCGTCAACAAACCTAAATATTTGTCTAATGTACATAGTTTTGACTGTAAAAGGGAGTAAAGGGAATTTACAGGACAAAAGACATAAGCATAAACATAAATGATTTCTCTAAATGCCATTTCTCTACTACTGAAATGTTGTCTGTTTTATGCATTTTTACTAATATGTTACGTTTCTCTTCCCCATCAAACCTCTGCCACATATATTATTTAATTGGGCGAAACTGCATTGATCATAGTTTCTTGTTCAGGTGTGGGTCCAGGCTATATAAACCCTGAATCCGCACTGTGACATCCTCACAATTTTACTTTCATTGGTATGTAGTGAAGTGGCATTTATGCTATTCTGTAAATAAAATATTAAGATTGTTGCACGTCATGTACTGGGGTAAATTTCTTACTGTAGACTAATTCTCACCCTCTGGCTGTGTTCCAGCTAAAAGAACTTTATTATTAAATTGGTCATTTATTTTAGTTTCACTTAGTAGGCTAAGTTGTTCTGGTTTTGGTTAAAAACTAATATAACAAACTGTTTGATATGAACATTTCTCACTCTGTCAAACAGTGCAAACAGCTCCTCAAGTGCTGGGTTAACAGGCAATTTCAGGAATCTGGCAAACTCCTCAATAGTGATCCGTCCACCCTTACAAGAACTGGCCATGGCTGCAAAACCCTCGAGTTCCTTCCTTACATTGTCCCACTTCAGGCTGAGTGAGCAGGGACAATAAAAAAGGCATATGTCACATTCAAACCAAACCATATTTCAAACCAGTGTTCATCTTAACTGTGTACTTAAATAAGACGTTCTTACTGGAGTTTGCGGCTGATTTTGGTGAACTCGACCAGGCCGGCCTCCATGGGCAGTGTGAGCTCACCAGCTGAGATCATCAGACGGCAGTCTTCATATGTGTGGTCAGTCACTGGAACACCCAAAGCCCTGCAAACACACAGACAGCATATATATAGTGGTCATGTACATGTTAAACAGCAAACTCTCCCCACTTATTTAAAATTTTCATTAACTTACATATTGTTTATTACTTGTATAAACACATGCCGTATACTTTACTTTTCAAGTACACTTACTTTGCCATAGTGTCTCGCACTCTGTTGGCAAACAGAGCTGGGCTTTTCTTCTCGTCCTCTGTGGGGATATGCAGAGGCAGAAACTGTAAAGCAGAGCAAAGAGATGTAAAAGATCTCATGAAAGGTCAAGGAAAACCTAAACTCCTAAAACTCTGCATGGAAACCAAATTCCCTCCTGCAGATAAAAAAACATGGGTTCATGCAGCACCGTTGAATAAAAGCATAAAGGCAACTATATTTCAGCATATCAAGGTGTACATACTTAGCTTACTTTAGTTAAGTTGACATTATAAATAACAGCAAATAAAATAACATACAAAATCATATCTAGTGTTGAAGAACAAAAACATTTACACTATCTTTGCCATTGTGTTAAGACATTATGCACATATGGACAATGCCTGTTACCTCTATCTCCACTGTGGTGTATGGTTGGCACAGTGTTAGAAACAGCAGTGTCCTCCTACACATAACACAATCAGGAAAGCCAGTTACATAAAGTTTATTAAATAAGTAACACCAATGCACATTACAATACAAGACAATTAATGCGCTGTTAGTGTGTTTTAGTTGTGTTTGTTTAATTAGTGTTGAAAAAGCAGCAGCAGAAGCCAACTTCAACAAACATGTACACTGTAGGTGAAACATAAAGAAAACCTCTTAAAATGCACAACTGTTTAAAGCCTACTTACACGCTGAAACCCTGCCAAGTCCATGTCACTGTATCCTTGAGAACAAAAGGAAAAGGAATCCATTTAGCTTCATAAAACTAGGCTATTATGGCACATGTGTTAGCTGATAGGTGTGTGAGACAAAAAGGGAGGGAAATATAAGCTTGATGACATCCATACCTACAGTAAGTGTTGCTCAGGTTTGGTTTTAATGACCATCAGTGTAATTTGTTTGTTAATTTGTGGTTGATAAGTATGTATATCCGGAAAGTATCACTCAGCTCTGGCACTGACTCTGAATATTTATCTAGTAGATTACAATGTGGTGTCAATTATTTATTATTTACCATATTTTACTCTCAAGATGTGAGGGGGAAATATTATAATGCTGTATGATAATCATTTACCAGTTTGTTTGGATATCTAATAAGCACAGGCTGCACAGGGACCCCTGGGATAAAGGCACCTAAAAAAACAAACAAAACAAAAAAACTCATTACAAAATTAAGAAAGTTGAATGACTGTATGATTATATAAGTTGTGTGCATCAACTGAAAACACATCAGTGGATAGACTGCACTAGATAAATGGAAACGTTAGACATGCTGTAAACAACAGCAATAGAAGTAAATATTTGTTTACATCACATTAAATTAAATTATCATTTTGTACCTTACCTTGTTTGAATGTGATGAGACACGAGCGATTTGTACACGTTCCCTCTGGAAATATCAGAACCTGAGGAGCAAAGCAAAGCATCTTTAGTAAATGTTAAGGAGACAATGCAATTCTTTTAGCTAACTCTATTATTAAAGAAGAAGTATAAATATCAAAAGTTTTCTCAGCAACTGTAACTTGTGGTTGGCAAAGTTTTCTTTGATGTACTGTGACAGACCTGTGGCCAGCGGCCTCCTGACTTGGCTCTGCTGTCAATCTCTTGGATTGTATTCTTCCTGGAGTCCGGATCATGTCTGGACACTAGCACAGGCTGAAGACAGCGCAGAACCCCTGCAGAGAGAAGAAAATGCACATTGTATCTTAATGTGCTGGTCACACTTAGAAGAAGACAATATTGTTTTGATTGTCTTGTTTTCATTACTTAAGCAGCCACTTATTCATGACATAGTCATTATGAGGCAGTTATTACATGAAACTCTGGGGTGTTGAAATAAATCATATTTATCACATGCACAACATACTCAAACTGCACATGTACAAGTACGTTTGTAAATGTTAGTTACAATATGTGATTGAAAATGGTCTGTATCAATAGGATTCCCAAAGTGTTGAACAGAAGAATAGTCTGATGACTTTCCATTACACGTGGTACAAGCCCTCTATAAGTAAGAACACACACACTGGATTAAGAGAGAACAAGTAGGCCTCTCCAAGCACCACATGCCCACTCCCCTCTACTGAAACAACAATCCAAAATGAAAAGTGTCTCACTGCCAAAGATAGGCGTAGCCAGGTTCTCAACACGGGAAACAGTGGAGGGCAGGCCCGCAACAACGCACACAATCCCATCAAAAAACGTGGAGTGGGGGGCCACAGCTAGGATGGGGGCCTCACTGCTGCTGACCTGCTTGCCCTTGACCACCACTCTGAAGCCCATGCAGAAGTAGTAAGTCCTACCCAGGGCAGCCAGCACCCTCCTACACATGAACCTGGGAATAACCACAACATGTTAGACTTTTTGGATTCAGAAGATTCTTCCAAATTTTGTTAAGCGGAAAAACAAATGCACAAAAGCAGTGCAATGTATGTGCTAAATTAGAAACTTGTAAAACTCAAACATATACTTTTGGCAAATACATTTGTATGTATATTTCCAGCACTTTTTTTTTTAAACATTGTAACACTTCATATTTACCTTCAGGGCTAATGTGTGACCGGTGTGAAAATGTTAACTTTTAACAAATCGACTGAATTAAAGTGTTTAGTAAAAAGAAGAATTGCATCATTGTGTACTTTTCTGTTACTCTTAAAGGGAAATTTCCCCACATACTTCCTCATAATATAGAAAATGGGTAAGTCATAGTGCCATAGCCATTTTAGATGTAATAATAATAACTTTCAAACATTGTAAAATTTGTTTGTAATAAAGGGATGATTCACTTTTTCAGTTCCGGAGCCAGAGATAATGCTTGTGGTGCAGATATGATCAAGAAGCATGATTCAGCAGAAGTGCAGGAAGCAAGCACATTCTCTAAGTCATGACAGGAACTATTATTACGCTGATTTGTACTGTCCAGTAAACACACAGAGTCTGCTGCTTCTGACTTTAGTACAATTCACTTCTTTATTAATGCGGCGAAACTGTATTACAGTGAATATATTTTTGTTAAATCTCACTTTGTTCTTTGATCAGTATCTTCGTTTGCAAGTGTGTACAACAGTGTACATAACCAACTCCCTCTCTGCAAACTAATTAAGGAAGCCTTATGGTCACGTTTGTCTGTGCAGTTGCTTTGTGAACACAAAATGTTTGTGCTACACTATTCCAGTAGAAGAAAGAAAAAAAAAAACAAGTCCAAATGGATTTCTAATGCTCTAGTCTGGGTAATTACACATGCACTACGCCAAACTCAAATATTTGTGCAACCAAGTGAAGAAAACTATATATAATGTGCATGAAACAAAACTCATGTCAAAAAGACAGATAAAATACACGCTTTTGCTGTTGGGTTTTTACGTGATATAGGCTTCCTATGCGACTGAGTGAGTCTAACATCTAAAAGGCCATGGCTTTTGATGGCCGTCTGTAAACTGGCGCCCATGAGGCATAGCTCTGCAGGAGGCTGTGATGCAGTAGGATGGTGTCTGTATCTTAGTTACCGTCTCCAGCCTGTCATTGGCTCCACAGCTCCTTTCAGAGGATGCCTGACGGTAATTATGACGGACACTGGCCATGTCACCATGAGAACCAGGGACATAAGGATGGCACGAAGAGGGACCAGGAAGATTCCCAGGAGGACACACTGCATAGAGAGGAGTGCATATACACCATCAGTTAGAGCAGGCCTATAAAAAGATACTGTCATTGACAACTACATATTGGCTTTTGACATTCCACTGAGCAGAAACATGCGTGACTCTGGGAAAAGCTGCATCACTGGACAACTTTCTAGAAAGCAAACAGCTGCTCTCATTGTGCAGCGTGTAACGAGGCTTTACAAGCTGCGTTGGAGAAGATTATAGGCCCTGATTATTCACTGATAATCTCACACTTCAGGTGAAACACTGCAGTGTTTTCCGTGTTGCTCTGAGCGACGACTATACCCTTCAAAAGCTCGCTGAACATAAGCATCATACTCACTTTTATTATAGCAGCTTTGGTTAATTTAGTGTCCTGCACAAATGGGTTGATGATCGCAGGCAGGAGCAGAGATTGTTGCCTCGGAAGGGCGAATACTCGCTGTAGCGGCATTGCAGTCCAGAAAGCGAAGACACGGGCAAATGCTGTAGTCTATATGACCCGTCGTGTTATCACTGTCACTTCCTCAACCGTGACCACGCTTTCTCGTTTTCTCCATATCAGACTATCACAGGGGCGAGTTCACGAGCGCAGAACGACAAAAGGAGAAGCAGCACTGGCGACTGTGGCTCCACCTCTTACCTTCTGCAGCAGGAAGCTAGAGTCCCATCCTATTGAATCGTTTTCTACAATGAAAAACAATCCTCATCTCTAACATCTAAAGGATGCTTTCCTCTCGTAAAACTCCAATAAAGCTACAATTAGACGAAATAAGAAAGACACATGGTTAATGACCACACGTGTTGTGAAAATACCATAAATTAGATTAAGAATCGGAGAGATGGTATAAAATCATTATATGTCGAGGTATGTCAGATAATCAGCTAATTGAATAAGCACCGAAATCAACTGAATCAACAATATTCATATTGTTTACAAGCGCCCATACTCATCCACAAGATGGCGCAATTTTACAAAGAATTCTC
The DNA here is from genome assembly GCA_032362345.1 of Sandelia bainsii. NCBI lineage: Eukaryota > Metazoa > Chordata > Actinopteri > Anabantiformes > Anabantidae > Sandelia > Sandelia bainsii. The sequence continues at coordinate 21,834,997 of JAUMHL010000018.1, forward strand.
ATTTGCTCATGCCCTGACTAGGGGCCACAGGGAAATATTGTATTTTTACTCCACTGCGTTTATTTTATAGATTCATATGCAAATGTTGATTTTTATAAACAAAAAAAAAAAGAAATCAACTAATAAATGCTGGTTTATTATTATGGATTAACAAGCTGTCATATGTTCATACAGTAAAGTGGTAAAACTCATATCTGGACTACATTTGCGCAATTTTATCGTGGTATTTTTAGGTAAGTATTTTAGAGAAGCACTTTTATCTGAGTACTGGGTTTGTGTACTTCTAACATCTCTGCATCAGTACCTATTTAAGAACAGTAGTAGGCCTTTTTTTCTCCATCACATTTATTTTACATCTTCTTATTTTGCACTTTCATCTTTCCAATAGAAAAGGTGAGATCAACTATAACAAGATCATTTTATGCCTGTTATAGATTGAGTAAGTCAATAATTCAAAATTCAAAAAGTAGCTGAATCTTGTTCCACAAAGACAAGCTACAAAATACTTCTTATACATTAAAAGAGACCTAATCAAATAATATATACAAACACTGATGAGGGTCATTCTACCTGCTTTATTAGTTTGTTTTTCTTTTGAACAAATACATTGTGCTGATAATAGGTATTTCCTTTCACTTGAATGGTTATCTGGGTATTTGTGTTTTACTTTTACATTATAATGTAGCTGTTTTTGCTTTCATAAATGACCTACACACGTCTTCTCCCAGTTTTTAGTATTTGTCTGCTATAAAAAAATCTTCATTGTCATCGTCTATAACTGTGACAAACCGCAACAGTGCAAATTATATTCAGCTCCTCTTCTCTTTAGCAGTGATCCACATTATACATAGACCATCTTTATTGGTTACAGTAACAAAGTGCACAAGCATTAAAATCAACACAAAACACAACTGTATTGTTAAAACCCAAGAAAGAAAAGATAATATAACAAAAGATTAATAAACAATACTACTGTGGTATTCTTGTCATGATTCCATCATGCAGCAAACCTATACAGCCTCTAGCGGCAACCTGTGCCTTTAATCTTTCTGTACCATTAGTGAAGGGAAATTCAACATGGAGTTACCATGACAATTTTGGTCTCCCTATTGTGCAGTTCCCTTGTATAGTCCTATAAAAAGTGCTAACCAAATGAAGAATAATGTGTGCCTGCAAATACTACATTCTGAAATCCAGAAGACACTAAGTAGAGCCAACAGACATAGTTATGAACATGAATATAAAATGTGTATAGTAGATATACATATATAGGACTATATGCGAAAAGCAATCTCTAAAGCACCATTTTCGGTCAGATACATTGTGCAAATTCATTTTTACAATGTATTGCACAACAATGAGAAAATTAATTAAGTAAAACTGACACATTTATAAAACTGCACTTAGTACACTGGACATAGAAGTAATTCTAAGCCGACATGTCTTTCAGAGTCAAATTTGCAAAAACAAAAAAAGGCAATATCTCACAGCACAGTATAGCACAGTAAGTGTTGGCATACGCGATGTCTGAGTTAAAAAAACAAAACAAAACCATAAAACAATAAAACAGGGGGTACATGTTGTGATAAATCTGCATCAGCTGAACAAATAAAATGTCAGTATCACACAGTAATACGGTACATATCCAGTTGCCTATGTTTAGCCTGTGTAGAAAGTTGTGAGGTCCCTTTCTACAAAACTGGAGTCTAGTTATACAGGCTAGAGGGGGCACGTATCCCACAGAAGCGTGCAGAGTTGCCAGGATAAAAAATTTCAACAGTGTGCACTGCTGTGACCTCAACTTGTGTATAATATTATGGCAATGTCCTCATGAGGCCAGACATCATTACAGAATTAGCCAGTTGTGAGACATTATGGAAACGCTTAACAACCGAGCCAGTCCTTCGTGATTTCACCCAACTTGACAATCTTCAAGCTGCTGTCTTCCAGTTTGAAATAGTGGTTGCCCTTGAAGAAATAGCTGTAATCTGTTAAAGACACAGGAAAAAACACAATGTTATAATAGTAAAATAAGCAATGTTCTATAAAAGCATGTCGACTAACAGAGTAATCAGTTACAATCAAACTGACAAAGACTAAAACATCTAATCAGTTTCTGCTGCAGCCAAAGTCAAGCCTCTCTTTCTCTCTCTGAATTATGCTAATCAGGAAGCATACAGAAGCACCTCTGTGGAGGGGCACAGGCTGGCTTTATATGTATCTGTTTGTTCACTGTGTAGTACTGTAGCTGAAAAATCCTTGGTTGCTTGCCATAGACAAAAACATCTGCATACCACCTCTAACCCCAAGTATACATGGCTGACAGTGACAGTCTCAGATGAAGTTTACCAGCAGTCTCAAGCCAAAAATTGACCATCATATTTTTCTTCAGTGTGCTTGTTACTAACATGAAATGCTACAGTAACACAAACTGTACATTATTCACTCACAGCAAGTTAGTCTGAGAGATATCAGACAACTGCTCTCCCACTGTCTGTCTTCTATCAACATCAGACCACAAATGTCTCCATAACTTCAGGGCTACTCCCACTTAATTTTGGTGATGATTTCATCACAGTTTGTTGGGTTCTTGTATATTAAGAGTTTCATTGACAGAGGCACACTGTCAGATGTGCTGATGGGATTTGCCGCCAATCCTATCAGAAAGAAGGTCAGTCTGCAGACAGTGAACTAGCACATAGAGCACCTGTTGTATTATAATCAAAGGATAACGACAAAAAAAACAACTTTCCCCTCAGTTCTGCTTTAAGGGTTTTTTACATTTACAACCAGAGCAGTTGTCCTTGTTTTCTATAGCTACAGCTATGTAAGTAGTTTGGCTCTAAGGATGGCTTTCAGTCAGTCTACTGTTTGGTACAGACTGAAATATCTCAACAACTTTTAGATGTATAGCTATGAAACTGTATACAGGTGTTGATGATCCTAATGTCTTTAATTGTGTCTTAATTTTTCCTGTGAAAAGAAATGTCTCAGAAAATACTAGAGGGACGGACGTTATATATATATATATATATATATATTTATATATATATATACACACAGCCCCACGGAACAAAACCTCATGTAGCTCCAACAGTGAAATGTCTCTGCCAATATCGGATGAATTGGAATCAAATCTAGTAGGCTATATAAATACATGTCTCCCTGAGGATGAGTTGTAATAACTTTGGTGAATCTCTGACATTTCAGTAATGTCTGAAGATCAGATTTTAATATGACCAATACTTTGGCTTTTGACCAAATACTGTAGCTGCAAAACTAATGACATTCCCATAACCTTCAGCTGCACCTATTGTTTAGTGAATTAACAAATATTAACATTCTAACAAGCTAAACTATGATGATAAACATGGTAAACATTCATTACTTTGAGCATGTTAGCATGTTGCATGTATTCTGTATACTCATTGAATTGGTTTAAAATCATTTGTTGCTTTGAAAATGCCGTAGAAAAATAGGTTGAATTGTATCTTATACTTGTTTTGTATGTATAAACTGTTCTGTTCTGGTTATAATCTACTTCTTCAAATCACAATGAGCTTCTTAATGCACAAATTTGACATTTTCTTTACCAATGCCATTAAGGCTGAAGGCAGAGTCTATGCCATCTGGGATGCCATTCCAGGAATCAGCAATAAGCTTGGGGAAGCCAGGGTCCATTTTCTTCTTATCTTCATCATATCTGTACACACATTACAGTAAAAGAACATTCTTTAATGAGGGCTTGAGAGTTCTCTCACTTACACAAAACACACACCACTCATACTTTTCCATGGAGATAAAACTATTTGTTTTTAACACTACAAATCCTCATGTTGCACAATGGCTAAAAGAGCTGCTGTGGTTTACAGTGCAGTTTAGGTCACACCAAACACTAACCAAATCCAGACATTTCCCAGCACTCCAATAAGAGTTGATGACATCAGCAGCACAAGCTAGCATGAGTCAGATAAGGGTTTAGGCTCGCATATGATTGCACAGAATTTGCTGCTCACCGCCAGAATTTGTCCCCGGCAAATAGGTAAGTCTTCCTGTTCTTCCTAAAGTTGAAGGCAGCGTCGATTTGCTGCAGGTCAGCAGGGAGGTCAAGACTGGTGAGCCTCTTGGGGTAACCTCTCTCCAATTCGTCTGCTTTGTAGATCCACATCTCATTTCCTGGGATGGAAGAGTAAGTATTAAAGTAGGACCATGGCAAAAATAACACTGCAGCCACATGTTATATTGATTGAAGACAACTATTTTAACACAGGACAGTCACGTCAAAGTTGTAACCAATATTCCTACAAATCTATTAACCAAAAATAATAAATCATAAGATCAGCATTCAGGCTAGTAAGTCTGCCTCTGCTGCTAATGTATTCAATGCAGGCAAATTTATTATGTAAATCTCAGTATTCAGGAAGATCATCATCTTAACAAAATGCAAAAAATGCATCATAAACCACTAATAACTATGGTGGAATATCTGAAGTGCCCTAAGAGTGCACACCACACACAAGAGTGCTCAGTCTACATTCCTGCTTCTCCTAATATTTCAGACTGCAGAAAAATCCCTTAGGGGAAAATAATTCACATGTTAAAACAGTGAAGACACCTCTTCATTTCTCATGGAAGTCAACTGAATCCTGCCCTAATCGCCACAGACGCACAGAGATGATATGAACACAGTGCACAGTTCATGTAATATGACACCCGTACTAAACAAGATTTAAATCATGTTACTTCACAGTTACTTTTTTTTCTCCAGCATACCTGAGAAGAACACTGTTTTTTCCTCGACTGGGTTTTCATAAGCAGCATCTATCTTGGCAGGCAGGTCAGGCCAGTATGTGGCCACAAGGGAAGGACCACTGGGCTTGCCTCTGAAGTTCACTGACCGGAACAAGAACCTGGCAGAGAGAGACAGAGTGGGTGAGCATTGGTAAGGTAGATGAGCTGGGGATGAAACGAGAGTGAAAGAGGGGCGGAGGGGGTCGATGTGAAGGTGGGGGGAGTGTGTGTGTGTTTTTGTGTATGTGAGAGAGGAGGTTTTAGTGCAAGTGCTTCACTGCAGGCCACAATGGCCTGATTCATGAGCATCTGGTTCTCGTTAGGACTAAGGCTGCCGACGCCAGCGGAACAAGACCCATCTTGCCCGGATCTCCAATACACAGCTGCACAACAGTGCCAGCTTCCCAAACTCTTTTCCACTGACCTATTTTTTAAGCAGAAAAGATCTGCCAATACAAAAACGACTTTTGATAATGATTATATAAAGATGACAATTAAACCTTACTCATTTTGCCTAATTATTCAATACAATTATAAATATTAACACAATAACCATTTAATGTTTATTTTCAGTAATAAACTGTCTATATGGTAATGTTTGTTGGGACTCAAAGGAAAATGATGCATGCATGTTATCCAGTGCAAGCTGCACTAACTTACTGCTAATGCAAATGTTTGTCACTGCAGCTAGTACTGACTGTGACTGTTTATCAAATCTTTGTCTACAAAATAATGGTTATTTTTTGCATTTGCCTTCCTCAAAATTATCTTAATTTTATTTATGTAAAGTAATAAAACAAGAACACACCTCTGTCAATATTTGTTTTGAAAAAATACAGCCATAAACACACAGTGAACCTAACAATTAGGTTGGGTAAACTATTTCTATGAGACAGACTTTATAATTGCCTATTGCTTAAGCCTCCAGGCAGACAGACACACTTTTATGCTGAGCTCAGGGAGTGCTACAAGTATTACCCATTGCATCATGTCAAGATTTGTCCTACATCATAAATATGCTGTGCCAGGAGAAAATAGGGGATCCTACTTGTACACTGGCAGAATTAAGTAAATATTATCCCCACAGCCCAAAGAGCACCACTCCTTTTCTGAAGCTGTAAAACTGAGCACGTACCAGAGGTTTGCAGCTTACAAACCTTGCATGGCCTTCAGGCAACTCATTAAGTTGCTGTGAATGTAAGAACAACAGGCCCATACTGCAAGTTTACTGATCTCAGATTTTTGGAGAGTTGTATTCTACTGTAGGATCAATTCAGCTCCTTAAAAGAACTCTTTCGTCTATTTCTCTCAGTTGCCTACATATGAGTCTTATAGTCTTCTTGTGCTCGAGCACATTTTCACTGAAATTCAGCTGCTTGAAAATTATATGTATTTCAAATGGTTATGGCTACACAAGAAAGCTAACAGATACAGTTTGACAAGTGAATTTTAGTTAAGCAATGCAACATGAGTCTGACTCTGATTTTTCACATATTTCATCAGAATAATTTTCCAGTGGGCTTTCTCACTAGCTGAAAACCATTGCTATGGATTTTGATTGTTTAAACATCTGTTTAAATAGGCCGAGCTGCAAATAACCAGAGTGACAACAGCTCAAATAGAAGATATAATGAATAACACTATATATGGTGTACAGATGTCGTGTTTGCTGAGTTCTAATTCAATCAGGATATTTCACCTACCAAAGCATCATTTAAGAGAATAAAGTTTCAACTTTGTTTGATTTCCAACAACTAGGCTAAAGTGCCTAGTGTGGTCCACATAGCACAGTTCATGTGCTGCTCTGACGATCACTGTGAATGCACAGAAGACCCCCAGCAAGTTGAAAACTAATTCTGTATTAAAGCAGGTTTTGTGAGCAGGACTGTGGCATGGTGTTCCAGGTTTCTTACTTGTCGGGGGAGGACGGAGCTAGCTGAAAGACTACAGTCTTTGGTACGCAGGTCTTTTGGCCTGTTTGCTTTGTGCCCATTTCTAAAATGGCCAGGACAGATATACAGCTCCATTAACCTTGAAATTGAAAGGAGTTAATGTTACACAGCACAGGCTGGCATCTTAACACATCATGACAAACAAGGACACACTTTGCTTCTTCAGTTCCTTTTCTCAAATTATTGTGTTTGTTCTAAGTGACTCAGGAAAACGTAACTGTAACACATTTCAGCTGCTGTGACAAAAATATCCATCTTTGTATGGGAAAATGCACTGACTCACAAAGACTGTTGACCAAACCACAGCACTTCATTAAACTCCTCTCATACAAACGGTCAACCAGTAGACCCACACTTAGCTTACAAGACTTTGGGTTGCCTGGCGCCAGTGGAGGAGAGGACTGTAGACTGTGTTTATGACTGATGACTATTTTGCTTCTCACTACACAAGCAGAGTAATAGTTTGATTTTGCTTCTAACTAATTGTCACATTATGAAACAAGCATCTAAACCACAACTATCTGCAATACGAGAAATGCTAATTAACAAGAAGGATAATTTTAACTGCTCATTGTTTGGGGGTAATAATTAGGAAATCCTACTTGAGTATGCTGCCTTATTTCAATTGTGCAAGTCATGAAGCCAGAAGTAGGCTAGTAGGTTTTGTTTGTTCACTTTCCATAGATCATACACAAGACGTTCAGCCAGACTTTGACAGTGCTTGTAAGCTTCCAGAAAGTCAAACATGGACTTATGACTCAGAGAGCTAATGAAAACATTACAACTAGAACATTCAAACAACATAATCAGAACTTTTTCTGTTAGTGCTTCTTCCTCATTTGGTCTTAATCTGGCATATGTACACTTTATGAAGTCTAGTTCAGGGTCAACAGTATCAGGGCTTCCTAACTGAATTTGTTACCTGTCTTTGAAGAAGAAAGTCTCTCCTCTGATTTGTGCTACAGCATCAAAGACAACTGGCTCCTTACAGATGTCCATTGGAGTGACTGGACCCTGGGTTGGCAAAGGCTTGTCTGTTGGTACACCTGTTTTTAAGAGATTTACCAAAATATTTCATCTTTGAGGGAGTGATTACAACATTGGCTTTTACAAAGGAAAACACATTCTCTGTGTACACGGGACTAGTCACACGTGACATTTGGTCTCACCATAGAGCTCCTGCATGCCTTTAATGTCATCATGTGAAAGTCTAAAGTCTTTAGCGAAGGTGTAAACTGGGTACATCAATGCACCGGGGTCCTCAGAGTGCTCCAAGCCAAGGGCATGACCAAACTCATGGGCTGCTACCAGGAACAAACTGTAGCCTGGAGACATGTGACACAATGAACACAGAAAATCTTCACATGAAAACACAGCAGCAACAGCACTTGAAGGTTAACAAAGTTAGTTTTAAGAGTGTAATGAATGAATCTTCCACACTTCCATGATAAGACCTCAATTCTTCCTTTTATTTTCTTGGTTGTTGTGAGTATGATTCAAGTTAGGGTAACAAAATGTGTTAGTGTTAGTTTGTATGTAATTATATAAACTGTGCTGCTTTCCTTACACAGATAGTACCGGCCCATGCCCTCGTACCTTGGTCAGGACAGAAACCCCATTTGCGGTCATCATCATAGCTCTTGGTGGTTGCGCACCACATCTTGCCGTCGCTGCGTCCAGATGCGGTGCAGGATTCATAAGTGTCTCCGAGGAAGGTGAAGGGGAAGACACATGGGCTTCCATCTGCGTTTCCTCCCACTGTTGACATGGCTGTTGAGCAACAAAAAGTAACACTGTAAAAGGGAAATGTGAAGTAGACTTTGTTTGTCTCATTGTCTTATGAGCATATCCATATGCCAAACATTTCCCAGAATAGTTTGGGTTGTATTATATTGTGCAATGGGCACAAGTAATGTTGAAAACAGTATCATGAAAGCAGCTGGCACAACACACATCATTAACTCATCCACTAGGCAAAAAAAACAAAAACCGCCCATGTAAATAGATTTTTGTTCAAAGAGAAACAATCTTCGGTCTGGCAAGACTGGTCTTGTGTTGTTTTAATGAAAACATTATTTAATATTCAGCACAAGGTATCACATAAGGCTTGACAACATAGCTACAATCCTAATCAATGACAACCATATGAAAGCCTGACCGAAAACCTCAACTAGGGCATTCCTATAAATCAGCACACGGCAGGGCGCCATACATAGCACATCAAAATAAACAACAAAATGCACTATATGCATATATATATATGTGCAAAAGCAAATAAGTCAGTCTACATAAACTCATGAAAATGCATCTACCACTAGACGTGCATACACTAGGTGAGGATCTGTGTGACAGAAAAGGAAAATAAGTTTTTACTTGGTACTATCCTAGTTGACTAGCTATGACACCACCTACCAGTTTCAGGGCAGAACCCGTAGCTTTTGTCACGGTCATAGTCCTCAGTAGTGGCACACCAGCGGTAACCATCATCTCTGCCCTGAGTGGTGCAGCTGTCATACTTCTCACCCTGAAAGGTGAAGGGAAATTTACATGGCGAGCCGTCTCCGTTTCCACCCAGCGTGAACAGTACTGCAGAAAAAAGTGAACAAATACAAATATAGGTTAAAGCTAAATTATAGATAACCTAAAAATATTATACCCATTATACAAATTTAGATTTGCTTACAAAGAAGAAGTATAATCTTAAATGATTTAAGACACTGAATGGAACTTTTTCTTTACTCCAGATGGTTTCAGTACAAACAGGCATCACTCATGTTCTCGTCATATAAAACAACTTAGTACATGTGTACTTTGGCATGGAATCATGTTAGTACCATGGACAGCAACATAACACAGATAAACAAAATGTCTGACAAAGCCCAGTGTTCTAAAGTGGGACAGTAACTTGGAAAAGAAATATTCCATAATCTGTTCCAAACAAACAAAAAAAGAAAAAAAGAAAAGAAAAAATAGCACTTTCCTGGCATACAGTCCAACCTAGTTTTTTCAGTCCAAATTCAGCAGAAAAGAATACAGCAATAATTTGATATGAAGAATTACTTTTCCACTGTACAAAAACACTGCTTCCATTTACCAAACTGCAAAATATTATTGTGGTTCAGAAAGATGCAGGTAGGGCTTGACTTGAAAAAGTTGTAAAAAACGTAGTTTTTACTTACATTCATGAGGGCAGAATCCATATTTGCCGTCTTCATCAAAGTTGTAAGTGGTGGAGCACCACAGGAAGCCGTCTTCACGACCCTGAGACGTACAGCTGTTGTACTCAGTGCCCATAAACGAGAATGGGAATTTACAGAACTCTCCATCAGCATTGCCAAACTTCACCTTCACCACTGATAAAAAGATATAGGATCATACTCAGCTTTATCACAAATCTGCAAGTACACTTGAAATAGGTTTGAATTAAATTAAAACAAAAGACTACGTAGACTGTAGGAAAACATTTATTAAGCAATAATATATCGTAAATGTTGATTTAATAAGCTATAATAAGAAAAAAGTTCAATCCATGGGTTGTGAAACAGATTACTTTGCACAAGTGATAAATTCAGACAGAGGGATTGAGATAATGAGAAATACACATAACTATGTGGGCCAAGCCTAAATGTGTGCCATATTCAGTTTCCAGATGGCTGAGATTTGCCACTGAGTGCCAGAAAGTTCAGACAAAGTTAATTACAATCAAAATAAAGTAGCTGAAAGTAAATCAAATTCATATCAATACATTTATTTTTATTTCAATAAAAAGTGAACCAGTTTAATATAGTTTAATATGCTCCTGCACAAATCATTAAGAGCTGCGGTGAATAACAGTGTTATATGTTTTTTTTAAATGTATTATTTACCTTGGCCTTCTCCCAGTGTCCACTGCTCATCATCATCAAAGTGGGAGTCTCCTCCAATGCCTGGCCCTGGAGCAAAGGCATGAGCCAAGAGGCCATCTTTCCCATCAAAGGGATAACCATCTCCGTGTTCTGTTGGTGAAATCATTCGATAATAACACTTCCAAGACAAATATCGGAAGTGATTTCAGCAACAGTCAGCAGTCTGGAACAGCTTTAAGCTCAGAGGTGAACGAGTGTCTAGATAAACAGTATGACAAAATACTAAAAATAACAATGGAGAAATGTGTCTGATGTGATATTTTTGTGTTCATTAATATTTTTGTTTCTAGAACAACTGTTTCAAATCTTTTTGCGAGAAAATGTTTTCGTTTGTGTTCCACTATCATTACAGTATTCCTTCTCCACATGTAAATATCAAAAGTCATCCTAAAATATAAGTTGGCGGGGTGCAGAGTCACTGTAGTAACATGTGAGTTATTTCTTCTCCAGCATTAGTCAACAAGTCAGTGGCCTTCTGTTCAACTCTTTTTAAACTTGGAGTCTGTTTATTCTCTTGGAAGTTTAACCAGACATCATCTTTTGTGTAACCTATTAAGGCTTTCATTTCTCTGAGGTCTGAAAAAGGAGCATTCACTAGTGTTTCTCCCAATCTATGACAAGAGATTAAATGTGACAGTTTACATAACTTGTTGTTGTTTTTTGTTTTTTTTAGGGCACACTGGGGAAATAAAATAAACTTAACTTAAAAAATATATATAATTTGTTGATGTAATTTAAGTTGAAACATGCACACAGTCTGACTGAAATAGTCTTTTATGTACACTATTTTGCAAATATCAAATAAAGTATCTACAGTATGTACTATATTGTCTTTCTCCATGGCATACCATTGCGCCCAAAATTAACCATGATGTCAGCCTCTCCGTCCATGATGCGGGTGAATGACAGTGGGGTAACATCACTCCACACTTTAAAGGCTCTGAAGAAAGCATCATTTATGACTTCCTCATCGAGATCAGGAGTGTATCCCAGAATTCTATAGGGTAAACAGAAAGTTGTTTCATTTTAGAACAAGGCAAGCAAGGAAACTGAAGACAAGCCATCTTAGTAACAAAACGTTACTGTGTGCAAGTGTAATCTGGCTGGTGTTTTTGTTCCATTTTCAAAGATATGTAGACCTATCCCTAGATTTCTTTCTCTACTTTGGATCATGGAAATGAATCCATATAAAGCCAGTCAGTAACAGTCTATGAGTCATCTGGTGCAAATTCTTCCTGAAACAAATATCTTGAACAAACCGTGTTAAATGCCTGTCTACGCCATCCTTTTTTCCTAAAAACAGCCTAAGATCTTGTGGTTGTTATTGTCTTTGGCTTGCAGCCTTTCTTACAAACATGCAGGCAGACGGACTGGAATGATCAGGGCATGCAAAAACGCTGATATAAGTAAACCAACTCCACATTGTTGTAAACCTCAAACAGAACAAAAACAAAAGACCTGACACATACTGTGTAGGAATGCTGGTCTTAGCAAGACACAGGATGCAAGCGATTCGGGACTGTGTGGATGGGGGTGGGGTGGACTGGAAGTTGAAGGGAGGGTTGGGAGGGGGGTCAGGCGGGGCTAAACTGTGGTCCATCTCTCTGGCTCTGTATTTATACTTCTTCAAACACTGTTTTGGGAATTACATTCAAACTGGATGATTGTAGAAATCTAATGCTCAGAACTTTTGATTTGATTTATGGGAAGAAGTTGGGTGTGGTCAAGTTATTTTACCTTTCTGTGACATTATATATATATATATATATATAATATATATAATATACAGATGTACATGCAATGCAGCTAACCAGACCCACTGCCATCATAAAGTGCTTCATGTAGGATTCCTTTTAACACTTTAAGTGCAGGATCATCCTCTTGATGCCTCTTCAGAAATGTGTAGGTAATGTTAATGGCCTGACCTGTAGGTGATGTCTTTTTTCTGCCACATGGGTTTCCTGTGGAAGAAGTTGTAATTGGCCACATCTGGGACGCCACAGCGGGGCTTTTTCATGACCTCCACAGTTTTGGCATCAATCTCTCCGGTCTCTTGCAGAGCGAAGAACTTCTGCATTTTCTTCAGTGTATCTTTGAGCACCATAAGGTTACATCTGTCTTGTGGGCATCCGTAAAACTTATTCAGGTAGTGCTAAAAGAGAAAAAAAATAGACGTAAACATGACTCGTCGGTTATTTCTTTTGTTAAATTAGTCCAAATAAATAGTTGAATTAATATATAATTAATTCACAGTAGGTTCTTGCACTTATGGAGTAAAAACTGCTCATTCGCAGCTGACTGACCCACGTTTAGGAAAAACACCAAAACCAATAAACTTACCAGAGCAACTTCTTTGTCTGTTCTGGGGGTGTCGTCTCCAGGAAACCTGATAATAGGCGAAGGGGCAGCATTTGTTGCTTGGAATGCAATGAAGTGAATCAAAAACACTTTGAGAACAATCCGACGACAACTAAATATCGTCGGAAATCCCATTTTCCAAAGTGAAGAATATCTTAGCTGTCGCTAAGTGCAGTTCGTGCTGTGAGTTGCAGTCCTCTCTGTCCGTCAGCTTGTGTTGCCTCTGCTGCTCTGGAGGATTTTTTCTCTCTAACGGGACATCCTGCACCTCGCCACTGCGAACTTTTTCAGTTCTGCTTGCACATGCACTTTTCCCGACGCTTTCTGCGCAGTCTCCAGGTTGAGAAAGAGGAGCGGGGGAGCCCGCAAAAATGATTTCATTGCTTACTCATATGGTTGGATTACTCACTCTTTGTTTGTTATCGGAAATCTCACGTGAATAAAGGGAAAGTGTACTTTTTTATAGGGATTGGAGAACAGATCTGTGTTCAGACATATCAGCTGACTGGAGCTGTAGGGTAAACAACAGTTGGAAATGCTCGGTAAATCTATGACAAGAAATTTGTTTAAAATGTGTTCAAATATGTGAATTTAGTAATCGACTTTAATTTAAATATTTCTTCTTTTACCCTATGACGTTAATCATTTTCATACTTGGCATGAAACTTCTGCCAAAAGTTCTGGCCATTGTGCAGGGCTGTAGATCCCAGGTAGATTCTGACGTGCACACTGAGAGCTGAGCGCAGAAAGTGACCTGTGGAGATCAAACGTTTGTCGGGCAGTTGTGCACTGTTAAGTCAAAGCTGTTTAAAATGAATGAAAACACATATGTGTGACAACAGTGGATTTGACTTAACAGCTGAAAGTGGGCGTCGGCTGCTTATTTTGCTGAAGTGGTTGCATAATATCCAAGCTCAAACTGCACTCATCTGTTTTCTGCTCGGCTGGGCTGTAGGACGCTTACAGAGAAATGGAAATAACATCCACTGACTTTACTAACTCTGGAGAGTGTACCGTGTGTCATGTTCCTGCCACCAAAGCTGTACGTGTTTGATGTAACATAAATGTGAGGGTGTAGTAAGCATCAAGACCCTCCAGCTGCCACCAACAGGCCAAAAATTATTTTTAGTGATATGTTGACATCTGGTGGCAGGATGTGAAAATTCACTTCGGTATCAGACTGAAAAGGACTTGTGCACCTACAGAGCCACCACCTGGTAACACGGGCTTATACATATCTTAGTATGTGTTCTTGTTCAATAATATTTTTTTTATGTAAAATATTAGTTTTTACTCACAAACTGCCATCATTGCGACATAGCCTAATTAAATAGTGGATGTCTCTGTACAAGAGAAATAAGGGAGAAAGGCTATGAATGCTGGAGCATAAATTTGTAGATACACTATTTACAGTCCAGTGAAACAGGTTCCAAAATATTGCCAGGTATTGTTGCACTCAAGTACACAAAGTGAGTTGGTTAAGTTTTCAGCAGTGAGTCATCAGTATCACTGCCCTCTGTTGGCTGACATAAGCATAGCACCTCTGTCTGCTGTGAGGCCCTTGGAGCCAGTCGTCTTTACTGACTTGTAGTCTACAGCATAGATTTAGGATTTACTCTTACTCTCTTTGACATCTCTTTGTTTCCGCTCTCATACTGAATTACTCTGAACAGTATATGAGAGTTTAATAGAGAGAGCTGAAGGACTTTTTTTGCAAAGAGATCTGACAGATGGATAGCTCACAAACAGGATTTTGTGATATATCTAGCAAAGCAATTTCCCTTCCCTTTAGCCAGAGTACAGTTAATTTTTCATTGCTGGGGCTGCTGTTGGTGGTTGCAGAGTGAATTTAACATCCATTTGCCAACAATATCCATGGCTTGTCACTTTGGAGCAGAAGCTTTATTTCATGCACTGATACATGCTGCCATCTCCTCTAACTGACACACTCACAGTGATCTCTTGCAGAGCTGGGGAACAGATTGGCTGCCTATTAAATGTACATGGGCCTGCCTCTCCAAATAGAAAATGCTGAGAAGTGAAAAGTTGAGCCACAGCTACAGTAATTGAATGCCTTTGTGCATATGGATGCAATTTTGCAGGAGCAAATGGCATAGAGAGATTTAGATGATAAGGTTTGATTTGCATGTAAATTGTTTTCTTTTTTGCCTCTGTTGAATGTTTAAGCTTCTACACTGAAACATGATGTGTGTGTGTTTTGATGAAATACTGTTGGCGTTTTAGAAAAATGTGTGTCTTGTTGCCGCTGATTGCAAGTGCATCTCTTCTGTTTGTATTTGTTTGTAGCCGACATGGCTGATTTAAACACAATCGTGGCTTTATGGAATGCTTTGCAATAGTACAGCTGATTTGTACTTCAGCATTTGCGCTGCAGCATATAAATCATATCATCATTACAAACAACTTCTTGTTAGTTTCGATGACGAATTCAACATGCATTCGAATGCAGCTTAATGCAAAGTTGCAGTGTGTTTGCTCTGGTCCTACACCATCCTATAATTAATTATGAGTATGAGTGGCTTCCTTCAGCGTGCCAGCATGGCCTCCTCTTGTGACCGGGAATGGGACATTCTGGACATGAAGGCCAATTGTATCATGGCTTTCCAGCTGGCTCTGGGTCCTCAGGCCCACTGATTGACCCCAGTCCAGCTGAACAGACTGCAGCTCTGGATGTCACCCTTTTCTCTCAACAGGCTTTTGCAAGAACTGAGATTCTCTGATGGGTCATCAAAACAAACTGCCTGTAAAGCTGGCTAGCATCAAGGTCATGAATGACAAATATCACAGTCCCAGTGCACTTCTCTTAGTCCATCTCAGAGCTGCTCAAAGTGCTGCGGAGGATAAAGTGTAATGTTCTGTGCTGTTTGGTCCAGGCTTGAATGCATAGTTAGCCTGGGTGTGTAGTTATTACTGTCACTGAGTGGTTTAGAATCAGACTATTGGCATTGTTTGTTTTATGTGCTTTGCAGGAGTAATTAAGCAATGGTTGCTGAGTAAATGAATGCAGCAACAGCTCTGTCAATAAATCTGTTTCAAGATAACTTAATTTGGCTAAGAACTGTGTTACAGAATGCTGTGACACATATTATATCACTTGGTTTGAAACATTCTGATGATGAATTATTGAACATAAATCCATTATCTGGAACATATTTCATTTATGAATGCACCAAGACACTGGAGGACTTCAACACTGCAGGATAATTATTGTTCCACACTGTCGCCACTCTTCTCTCAGATGCAACTGCCAGAGCAAACTGCAATGAATCAAAGAATTGCGACGTTTGATTGACATTTTGTGTATGCACGAGGCCCAAAGCGACATTAGTTGAATTGCTGTATTTAATGCTTTCTCCCTCATTTTGTTTCTCTTTTAGCATGCCTTGTAAACACTGATGAAATAATGCATTCCATTATACAGAGGAGAGGAGATGAGTGTCTCTCGTGGCTCCTCTCCATCTCAATAATAGGTCAACAGCTGTATTTAAAAAATTAATCACATTCTTGGCAGTTGCAAAGGTTAGCCGCTACGCTCTGAGCTGCAATATTGGAAGCTCAGATCAGCGGCAAATCTCGGCGGAGACGAGGAAGAGTTGCCTTTGATGAGTACAGCATGTAAATGATTTGTGTGTGTTTATAGGACACGGGGCTGGCCCTGCCTCGCTCCAAGACAGCGGTGTCGGCACCACTCTGTGGCAGAGGCTGGCAACAGCAGATGGAAATAGGCAACAGTGGGGAGGGCTGACCCCGCAACAGCACTGCACAGTTTCTACTCTCTTTCAGCAGAATGTTTAGCTTTCTTTTTCCTCACACAATCTATCTCTGTTTCACTTTAAGCTTTGTTTAATTCTGGTTTTTATTCTTTATTTCTATTGCCTGTATTTTGTGTTCTCATTTTTCCTGTATCTGAGAGATTTCATTGTAAAAAAACAACAACTGGTGCTTCAGTATATTATCAATGATGATTTTACTCAAGTACTCTCATACCCTCAGGACTCTCAGATTTAATGTGAGCTACTGTTTTACGAGTTTACTTATCACAACTCAGGGCAACTAAACAGCCTGTTTGTTAATCCTATGTTTCCTGATGGAGACATTATCTGGCTGTTTGTGTGATCTTTTATAAAATTCAAATATTGATGCCTTTTTCACATCAAAGACAAATTACTTTCAGAGATATCTTGAGTTACGAGGACAGGCAGATGAAATATGAATGTTTACCTTGAATTGCTTTTAGTAAATCTGAAATATTCAAAGTGGTATTTTTGGAGTGCCATGGCTCTTGCTTGTTGTACGCAGGCTGACACATGCAGATTAATTTTTCAGCGGGGATCTGATTTGGCCGTCACAGTAAATGGATAGCCTTGATAAGTCAGGAACACTGCTACCTAGATTGCTGGATGAAAATCAAACACTGCATGATGCAAGTGAGTGAAAGGAATGTTGAAAAGCTGTTGTCTGTCTGGTGCACTTCACAGTTCTGAGACCTGTGCTGCAGATTGGCTATTATGTTGTTTGCACATGTCAGTTTCGAAAGCTTTTGTCTGTCTACTTATATCAAATATGAATTAGTGAACCCTATGATAATTAGTCCTTTACCTCAATCTTCATCTATTACTTGGGACAGTTTATCTGAACACATTTTGGCTCATAATATGAAGGTCCCACATCAGCTATAGTTCATACATTAACACCATTTTTTATGCTAATAGTATTTGTATTCTCCCCTGAGTGTAATTAGGAATGAAAAAAACAATCAGAAGATAAGTAATCATCCATTGAAAGAAAATTAGACTAGTGATTCAAAAACAACAGAGACCCTTTGGGAAATCAGGTTCACTATCATTTCCTTTCACTCATTAAAGAAAAGATGGTCAGGCCTGGTAACATTCTTCCTGGCCTCATCAACTTTAAAATTGCCGTGCCTCATTTTGACATTTTTCAGTGCCATGCATTATTCGCCAGACTAGCACACTTTAATACAGCATAAAATACTGTATCAGGAAGATGCTATACAGCTTCAGCAGGCTTCGTCTAGAGGAAGTGTAATACACCCAGGTCAGCAGCTTTATTCAGATTGGGCTACACAAACAGACCAACACATTGATTTGATGTGTGTCTTATAGCATGCCAACTATATGTAAAACAAAATTTCAACAGAAAGAATGAATAATTTTCCCTTTGCTTCTCCACCAACTAAATTCAAACATCAGTCAAATTTGAACTGGGTGTAACAGATTCCCACCGTCACTTTTCAAAATCTGCTTCCTTGAAGATAATAGCAATGCCTTGAAAGCGCAAACGGTTATTCGTTATTATGGTTTGAAACCACCATCACAAAGTCCAGGCAAAAGTCGATGTCACGTCTTATGGTGAGGGAGCATGATTCCATATGGTTTTCTCGTTTATCTTTTTTGTGACACATGTAGTAAATAAACTGCATGCCTCTTTTACCTGCTGTCGTCTTTTTCATACATTTTGATTGTCATGTGCTACTATCTTCACTTCCTTAGCTCATTCTGGGGTGGGGATGAAACAATACCAAAAAATAAAAAAAGACATATTTGTAGAGATTGATTTGGGTTGTTTAGAAAGACAACAATAAGTTTACCAGGCACAAAGAATTTTTGCCTTCGAAGTTCAGTTCCTGGCCTTCGCTGTACATAAAGTGAATGTTTGTGACACTTTATGATGTTAGCAAAAGTCACTAAATGTAATGCAATTCTTAATATGGTTATAAAAATATACCTCTTTTCTGTCACAACAACAACAAAAAAAAGCTAAAATCATTGTATGCATTTTCTTAGCGCTGACAGCAACAGTAAAGTGTTAAATAGACACGAGTATAGTGTCTAGACTATGTTGCATAAAAACAGCTTTGTCCTGTGATGTGGCAGCAGAAGTGCTCTGCTGTATGAGCCAGTGTTCTGCACACGGAAGCTGTGTCTTTTCCTATTGCTGCTACCTGTGATCTGTAATCCTGTTTTAGGGCTGTGTCTGCACCCAATAGGCCCCCTGTGTTTTAAGTACCGGTTAGCACACATGCTGCCATCCATGTTTGCAGGATATTGGAAAAGACCCTTCTCAGGAAACTGAGGCCCACTGCCCTTTGGGGAGCAGTGATTGTGCTACTCAAATTGAGCATATCACCTTTCTGTCTTCATGCTAATAATCAACAAAGTCATCCATCTGCGGGTGACTCTCATGCAATGTGCTGTTTTGCCTTAAAGGATTACCTTTCAACAAGTAGCAACAGACAAGTAATCTGTGATAGATTTTCCATTGGAGTGTATTCCTTGTTATATAAAATAATATATACAGTAACATATGGCAGGCAGTAACATATCTTTCTGAGTGCATTGCGTTTGCAGAATTGAAAAGTGACTTGAAATGAATCAATGCACAAGGTAGCCCTGTTGCCGTTATGCAAACCAAATAGATGGCGTACTTTTAATTTATATAATATTCCCTGAAGAATCATTTTTATTACGGGGGATCTCGGTAGGAATATTTGGCCTATAAAGAAATTAACTTTGTCTCTTTGCTAAGTACACCAATGCATCAAGCCATTATCTCAGTGATAGATGAATCATATCCAATATTACACAAGACAAATGTATTCACATTGCATATTTTTCTAATTTTTCCTGTCTGACCATCTGTGTGTTACATCTTACCAAGATTAATCTGTTGATCCTATTGGGATAGAGGGCAGGTGTTTTTTTTCCTAACACGCAATAATAAGTAAAAACTGATATCAAAGCATAATCCGCCACATTATATTTAAGATCTAATGTATCAGGGACAGTAATTTCCACAACATATTGAGACCTGACTTAGTCTGTATTATCATTTCATGTGTTTGTGTGTATTCAGACAAAGAAAGGTAGACTGTGGCCAGGAGAGTCATATGTCATGTATTTTGGTTATCAGTGGCATATGGAATGGTGGTTTGTGTGCTTGGATCATTGTGCTAAAGAATTTAAGCAGCATGACCCTTGACTGGATTAGATGGAGGAGAGTGAACCAATGAGACGCTGAGACCTATGTGGCTGGAGAGAAAGGGTGGAGGTCGTCCTCTGACATGATCACTGTTGACCCAAATTCTATCTATCCTCAGCTACCCTGCAAAGATCAGATGATTATTTATTTCCAGGAAATTGCTGCGTTTGATCTCACCTACACCTGTTCCTGTACTAAGTTAGGTGTGATTGAATTCAGACGATGATTTACACGGACAACATTCACCTAGCACGTTGTTCAGCCTGTTATAGCCAGTGTCTTACATGTGCCCTCCTAAATTCACTTATGTAGAACACTTGTCTTTCCCAAGATGTTAGACAGGACGAGTGAATGCACAGGCAGATTGCAAACTAGTGTTAATGATCGGCCTGTCAGGCAGAATCTGTATTACTTAATCTCCTGGTCCTGCTGTACATGATCAAAGTAATGCAAATGAAATGGGGTATTGATTTCTACAGCATCCCTGCTCTTGTGCTTATATTACTCTTTTTACTGCTACCCACAGTTTCCATCAACTTCTCTAATCCCAGAATTGTCATTTAAACAACACAGAACAGCAAAGATGGTCTTTGCTGTGTTTTTGGTTAATGTTGAAAGCAGTTTTTTCCAGATGAACAACCTGCTTGGAATTTTAATGACTGAGTCTCACTTGATATTATAAAAATAATTGTTACTGGGCAGCGAAAAAAAAAACCTATCTGGCTATGATTAAGACAGTCTGTGAGAGAGGAAAATGAATTTCTTCAGGTGTTACATGGGATTGTCACAGGTCACCCTGCAGGCGCCTGCTATTTGCAAAGTAATTCATCTAACACATTATCACAATAATGATAAATTTCAAGCATTATGAATTGGGATGTTTCCTCACACAAAACTTTAAATGATATTTAGGTAAAAGATCTAGATATTGTAATTTCTCATGTGCTGAAGTGGTAAAAACTTATTTGCGACATGCACATAGGCACAGTTAAGCTCTGGCAGGCCTTTGTCTTTCCAAATATACCATTCTCAAATAACAATGTTAGTTACTTCCCTTTACAATTTGTTATTCCTTTATTTATTTTTAACTAAATCAATATGTCATTAGTCTTTTGATTTGCAAGTAGATAGTTTTTGCCCACTTGGGGGCAGGAAAAAACCAGCTGAGAACACAACACTGACCAATTTTCACCTTTCATGTGTTAATTGATTGATAATTGTTTGCAAAGCAGTTCCCTTTATTAGGAGTCACAATGATTCCAAATATCCAAATGTTTGCCTTTTAGCTCTGATTTGGTTTCCACTAACTTCTGAGGGAAATATTTGTCTGTTTAGCTGCTAAATGTTGCACTACATGCTGTTCACCAGGTAGTTGTTTACTTTGTCTCTCTACTGTTTGGTGCTGGGCAGGTGGTCTATACTTTTTTTTTTTTTTTTTTTTGCTGAAAACACTATCTTGTGCTGAAAGTGGTGCTAATAAACATGGTGAGAGTTTAATTTGCTATCCAAAACTTTAAAACCTGGATGTCAATTGTGGCAGTAATATGCTATGTGTAAAGCCATTCCAAATTACTTTATGTACACTACCAGTCAAAGGTTTGGACACACATAGAAATGACCATGTTTGTGAAAGAAAAGCAGATTTCATAACA
>JAUMHL010000018.1:21859785-21918555 GCA_032362345.1 Sandelia bainsii
TACGTTTTCCATAAATTTCACCCGAAAGCCAAATATCCCTAACTTTTTGTGAGTAGTGTATATATATATATATATATGTGTGTGTGTGTGTGTGTGTGAATGTATAATTTTTTTTTATACCACACTCTGTTCTTGACCGGCATTCTGTATTTATAAGTTAATTTTCCTTTTTTTTGCCCTCCCTCATGAGTTGTGCATGTACTTGCCTGAGATGTCTGAGCGGGTGTGGAATTGGATGCAGTCCACTGTGTCACTGGGAGTATTTATGCAATCAGGAAGTGAGCAGGCAGAGGTGCAGTGGTGCCAGTGGCGTGTGAAATCTGCCGGCAGGATTGACACTTGGATGACGGATACCTGTAAAATGAGAAGGAAGGATTATTTGTCTAGTGTTACACAAAACACTCAGCTGCACTAGTGAGGGATTCCATCCTCCCCCCATGGTATAAGACGAGAAACCTTGTCTGAAGTTAGGCTGAGGTAAAATGAAGAGAAAGGCCTCCACTGCCACATTCAGATCGTTTTGATGTCTGGGAAGTGCACATTCAATTATAAAGGCAGTGCTGCTTGTAAAGCTTTGTTTGTTCAGTTCCCTGAGCAGAACAGCTGAAGTAATAGAAAGTCGTTCTCTTGAAACACTGAGCATTTACATGCCAGGTGTTTATGTTCTGCTTTCACAGGAGATTGCATTGAAATCCACATTATTTTTACATTACGTTTCCCCATGTCTGATCTTGTAGAGAGGAACAAAGAAAGATGGAGGAATTTGTAATGCAGTGTATTGATCGGTGTTAGCTGGTGTCTCTGTATCGTTCTTCTGTAAGTGGCGTGGCATGTTATGACCCTTAGCTCTCCTCTATGGGGGTATTAGTCACCATTAGCTGTTCTAAGGTCACCTTGCAATGAACCGACTGTCCCTGTGGAGGTGACACTGTCAGAGTGTCACTTGCCATATGTGAACTTGTTTCTTAATCTTGACCAAAGAAAATGTATTTTTCAGTACTTAAAGATTTCCAATGGGGCCCAAGTCTATGCAGCCTCAGGGATTTTACTGTCCAACCCCCTCTGCTTATCCTGCTGCCTGCCCTGTTAGCTATCAGTATAAATGCAGACCACCAGTCATGCATTAAATGCATAATTATTCCATTTCCAAGATAAATCTGGTGTATAGTGTCATATCCATCATGGGTGTCACCTCCTACATTGAGAGTAGGGCACTAAATGAAATGCTTTTTGCTCATATGAACTTCTATATAGTCATCAATTTTGAGTAGTCTATTCATTGTTTGATTTGACAGACGTGAGCTAATAATGAATGATCAAGCAATGCCCCTCAAACAAGAACAACCAGAATAAGCATGCACAGGCAATGAGGAAGAGGAGGGGGGTTGTCATTCCATAACACAGACAGAGCTAGACAGGCAATCCTCTTCGGCATTACCCCATATTTTTTTCAAGGTTGCTGTTCTGGCAATGGGGACAATGTCAGAAATTTGTAGAGATCAATATATGTGAGTATGTCTGATCAAGTGTTAACAAAGGGCCTAGACCATACCAGTGCAGGTTTACAGCTTGTATACACTCGGATATGATGTGAAAACAGTGGTTCAGTCCTCACATGGTGCCCAAAGAGGAGCTCTGATCCTTGTCCCCATCTTGTTCCACAATAAATAACATTGCTTGTCCACTCAGGACGAACATGGAAAACAGATTTAGGCCTTGACCATGGGATGATGTTTTTTTTCCCTTTTATTATGTGTTATTCCTTTTAACATGGGATTAGGCATGTTACTGTTGATACAAAGCTGAAGTAAGACTTCTGGGCTGATTGGAAGTAAAGCAGGTTATGTGATGTACATAATAAGAATATTTGGGCAATATTGGAGTTATTTTGAAAGGTTTAGTTGAGGACAGCAATCTAAAAACCACAGATTTCATATTACTTACTCTCTGTATGAGATCACAGACCTGAAGACATGCTACAGTGTGCCATTCACTGATTGAGAAAAGAAATAACTACCTGTCACAATATGTAACAAATATTCTAAGTCAAATAGTTGTCCAAAGCACTTGCACTATGAGGGAACCATAAGGTGTAGTTCTACTGTTATTTTATTTTTTACTAAAATTTTTCCTGCCTTGATTCAACAACAGATGAAAACGTGTGTATCTGATATTGGAAATCTCACCCTGAATATAAGTCTTTTCCGTCTTTTTTGACAGGATATGTGTCTCATGAATTATTGGTATTACTTTAGAATAATGTTGGCTGCCCTACAGAGTTTAACAATAGATAAACTCTGTTTATCTCCAAGTACTGCTTCAGGTTCCTCAAACTGAACTGTGAAGATACGTCAGATGTTACATGCTTGACTGCCCCTGTTGCATTTACAGTAATTGATTCTTTTCAATGATTTTAAAATGCTGAGGCCCCTGCTGGCATTGCATGTTTAAAGGAGTGCAGGCATGTCACGCATGGCCTACTTCCACAGATATGCTGCTGCCTTGTAATTCAATCCAGCCTTTCTGTGCCTAACCAAGGTGATTAACTCCTTTGGATACAAGTGCTGCTGGACTTCCTCCCCTGGATTATGCCCATTATCACATTTTCCATGTAATCTCATGCATAATGATACACAGTCTGGACATGGATATTCTCTTTTTTTTATCTGACTTGGCTTTGGAAATGTGAACGTTATTGGTTTTTTTGCTATTAACTTAACGGTTTGCAACGCGACAAAAGCTAAATAGTTTAAACCTAAATCTTACTTTGCTAAAAAATTAAAGTAAAAACAAAGTGATCGTTTCCCCTTTGCATTACTTGAAGATTGTTCAAAAGCAGAAAGTAATGTATTAATTTTTGAGACAGGCTATATAGGTTATAGAAATTAAACAATACATAACCTTTCTATACTTGGTGAATGTTTGGTGTGTCCTAATTTTTTAAAGTTTAAGATGTGTCTCAACTTATTTAGTTTCATGTTTTTCCATTGTTTTGTATGGTTTGATATTGCTGTCAAATTGCCTTACTCACATAGACAAAATAAAAAAATAATTGAAAAAGCAGCGTATGGATTTTTGATAAACACATTGAAGACCAGCTAGTGAAATAATGCACAAACAACGCAAAAAAAGAGAAAAGAATGCATCAAATGTGCTACAGCTCTGCTGTACACAGTCTTTATCTGTATTGAACTGGTAAACAACAGAGAAGTTATTTTAGAAATGAAGCAATTAAGCAGATCCAAAATGAACACAGCCCCCTTGTAAACCAGCACATGGCAATGTCATTTGCATGCCTTTGAATAACTAATCTCTGAGGGGAGTTCCTTCAGATGGAATTCTCAATGCCATGCGCTCTTTGTTTTAAACACAGCAAACAAACAAACAAAAGCATCCTGGGTCCAGAGTTACTTCAGCTGCTCCCCACTTCCCATCCCACCTCTCTCTGTTTCTCTCCCTCTCTGTTGTCAGATGACCTACAGCTGACAGACAGTGACGGTAAAGACCATCACCAACAGCAGGAACAAAGATAGGGGGTATCCTCTTATTAGATAAACAGAAAAGGAGAAAAAGGAAAATTGCATCTCAAGTTTGGTCTTAATTAGAATCACCATCCATCATGGTCACAGCATTTCTATTCATCCAGCTGATTGGGGACATGACAAATGAATGTGGGAATAAACGGAGTGTCAGATTGGGGTAGGAGATGGATGTGCTCCCAGCAGGGAGGGGTGGGAGAAGTACAGTTAGTGCTGGCAAGTGGCCAGAGCTTCTGGGCTCCATGTATCTCCACACATCACCCTAGGAGCCATAAACAGGAGCATTTTCCCTTTTCTGGACCTCTTGGGACCACCTTTTTCTATTTATTAGTAAATTACACCATGTCACATTGATACAATTATCTCAACCAAAGCCCCTAAGAGCTGAAATATCTGGATGTCAATAAAAAAAAATTGCAAAAATGCATAAAGACTTCAGTTCTTTTAAGAGACTTCTCTTTACAGCTTCCACAGTGTGATGGTGCGATGTAGCAAGAATGTACAATGAATGTTAAGAGTTGTACTAGTTGTTGTCAGGATGTAATTATAAAACAGACACACTGAACATTAGCCGAGCTCTAACAGTGAATAGATTAAAGACAGTTTAGTACAATGCTGTGTTTCATTCTGCCCCACTGTGTTCATGGTAGGAGCTAGAGGCCACTGTGCCCATTGATGTGTCAAGCAGAGCAAGCAGTGCAAAGGGTTGCTGAGTTCAGACCGAATTAGACACCATTAGAAAGTGTTTGACTGACATACTGTAAGCCCCTTCTTCTTCAGACATTATTAGCAAACTCACTTTGATCCTATTATACAGCAGACAATTGTTATTCGAGAAATGAAGAAAAAATAATAATGTTATAAAGATTAATGCACCCTTACACCTCATTCCTCCATCCGCCCACTTTTGCATAGACCCAGCTCTCATATAAATTTGAATTGGTTTTTCAATTATTAGAGTGTCTCAGCTCTCTCTGGCTAAACAAAGACTTTCCATTGGATTCATTGAGATGAAGTTAGATTATGCATTACTGCAATATCCAATTTAATAACTCAGATTTTCCTTTATTGTTTTTTCTGTTTGCATTGTATTCCTTTAAACGACTTAACCGGGCTGGATGGCAGGCTGGCATAGACAAGAGTTCTGCAGCTTCGCCTGACAAAGACGTACACAGGGCTCCCACAGTGACTGAGAGCATGAATCAATACAGGCCCTCCTCAGTGAGGATAACAAAAAGTTGAATTTGTGGTTCAAGTGACTTAGTGGAGCAGAATAAATGTGATGAAATTAATTATTATTAGTAAATCACTGTCTGTCTCAGCTCAACTAGCTTCAAAAATAACAATGCTTTCATTAATCCTATTTTTCATTTTAGATCTTGCACTTCTTGTTCTGTCACTCAGTTGCCTTTATTGTAGAGTTTGAAGTAGCTTATCATTTATCTACAGTATACAGCTGCCTATTTAAGTATTTGGTAGTATACACTGAATGTGTGTATATACTTCTTTCTTAAATGTCAAGTGGCCAATCTTTTCTCAATAAGATCTCACAGCTCCACTTTTGTAAAAGCCAGCATGTCAGCAGTGTCATTTCAAATTTGAAGAATTATAGTGATTGAGCTGCATAAACAACCTGCAGAGGAAGTCATATTCACTGTCACATCCAGAAGCTTTAGTTTGGGAAACAAAGAGAGTGGATAAAGGGATTGTGATCGCAGCTTCGTGGCATATTGGAACAAAAGCCCAACCTGAATGATTTATCTTTTTCCCTTCTTTGAAGCAGAGAAATGCTGTCTCCCCACAGCCTGTGTTTGAGCTGCGCTGGTGGAGTACCTAGGGAGGGCAGCACCATGCAAGACAGTAGGCTGTGAAGCTCTTGTCCCCATATTTAGTCTAGGCAGAGAGACTGCATACAAAAGGGAGAGGGAGTACAGCGGTTCTGGCCCGAGGCTATCTTGTGTAGGGCTCCCTGAGCTTGAACAAAGTGCGTGAGACATTTTCGAAACACAGATGCATTTTGTTACAGAAGAATAGATGAGAAGTAATGGCAACTCATAAAAATTAAAAAAAGGAGAGCTCTGATGCATAGCGTGTTTCAACAAGATCCCTGGACGATTAGATCCTATTGATATATCCAACACAATCCTTGCTATGGCTTGCCAGAATTAAAGCCAAGAGATATTAGTAAATAAGGACATTTTATACAAATCTGTCTCTTGACAACCCCTGTAATACCTTACAAAGCATGTTGTAAGAGAAGAACCCTTGAACTCTTAAGTGCCACCTCTGTAAGTCTGTTTGTACGCATATCTAAAGTCTATATTTATTAATGTGTTTTGGAAATAATTTGATTTCCCTTATTTATACCAGATATATGATATTCTGAAGACATCTGTTATGTTATTAATTTCACATAAATCTTAAGCTCCTCTATGCTTGAAATGAGGCTTCATTCAAGCTGAATTAATGAAACATGATTGTAAGTCCCTCACGTGGAAAAGGCTGTCATACAATATTGAGTTCCTCATAATCACTGTGTAATCTCACTGTCTGCCAGGGGAGGGCGGCGCAAAATCCCTCTGTAAAACAATGTCTTGAGGAGATCAGAAGCCTTTGCCTGTATCTGGCAGGATAAAGAGGCAGGGAGTCTGCAATGAGGGAGGAAAAATGACTCAGTAGAGAAAAACTGCAGATTGATGTTATGTACCCAACCGCTGTGATATGTGCTAATTGTCTAGATCAGAGTGCTGCATATTTGCTTGAACATAGGTAATTGTGCGTGTGAGTGCACAGAGAGACACTCCAAGGCCTCATATGTGCAACAGAGTACAGGACACCCACTGCCATGACTGACAGCATTACTAACTCTAAAGCTAGCAGGTGAAATACCCATGTGTGCAAGCCACAAATGGGACTCACCATGAGAAGAAGCTGTGGTATGTCCTAGCAATAAAAGAAAGGTGTGTGTGTGTGTGTGTGTATACGCATCTTCATCAGTCATTCTTTTCTGTTTTTACAGTCTTATGTGGCCAATGCTGTGTTTTATCTGGCGTGCACAGACTGCTAGGGCTGAATGCCACGCAATGAAGGTGTCAGGTGGTTTGATGTTTTTAATGTCAGCAGTGTGGCCAGCAACAGCCCCTTATCAGACAGACAGCCCGTGTTGCCAGGGGTCACCAGTCACTGGATGACTGGTCTCAAACTAGACCATTCTTGTCATATTGTGTAATGCTTGTCACACCTTCACTACAGTGTCATTGCATTACTTGGCAAGGCTTGTTACACACCAAGTCTCCAGAATAGAGTCATTCTGTACATAGTTTTTCAGCTCCAAAACCGCACATGGCGTTCAACCTGTGATTAATACCCAGTGACGTATAATGTACTTCATCACCAACATCAGTCAAAGGAACACTGAGCTTTATCTGCCATCTCCATCCAACACTCCTGCTCCAACCCAGGCTAATTATTTTTTATGCAAAACAACACGAGAGGAGAGAGTGACACAAAAACACAGTTGAAATTGGGATAGACCTCATCATTGTTTGACTGCGCCCGCAACTTAATTAAAATTCACAAGGAGCCTGGCTCCTTTGTTCCTTCTGTATTGCAGCATTGTTCATCAGAAGTGAGCAGGAGTACAAATAATCGAGTGCAAACGCTTCCTCCGGTGAGGCTAGCCCTTTCTCTAGAGGTTTACCCTACTTTACTTTTCAAACTGACAGAAATGGGTTGTATCAAGTCTGCCGCGGCATCACTTCATTAAAGAAGTAGCCTGCTTTACAACAAACAAACAATACACCCAACCACCCCAATCCCACATCCCCCTGAGCAGGCACATGCACACTTGCCACCCCACCCATCCAAAATGTGTCACATCCCCAGCAATCTGTAAATTTGGACCCGAGGGGTTAATTGCCTGCCATGGCATCAAAGGAGAGTTTTGATGTGCTTTTGAGGGCTGTCTTTAGCCAAGCTAGGGAGTAGAAGGAAGAGAGGAGTGAAAGGAGGGAGGGATGTAGTGAGAGCAGAAGGAGAGGAGGGCACATGAGATTTCACTTGCGGCATAGCAGCGCAGGCGTCTCCTCAGGTAATCCTGCCTCTCAAAGGCATTATTGAATTTTCTTGTTTTTCTTCTTCTCTTTGTCAAGGCAGGGAGGAGAGTGTGTGCAGAGGGAGAATAGAGGGTGGGGGGTGTTAAACAGAGTGAGCTTGACTTCTGAAGGGTCTGCAGCGGGTGCTTGATTCTCATTCACCTCTGCAGATCCACGTCAAAACACAGCCAGACCTTTTAAGGCGCCTGGCTTTGAAGTGAGAGGAGAGCCTCAAATCCAAGCTCTCCGCCACATATGCCCAGTCTGAAAAATTAGCAGCCATGTGCGTCTTCTTGCCCCTTTGATGTTCCATGGACTGTTCTTCTCTCCATGTTCTAACAGAGAAATCAGAAGCTATGCAGCCTGACTCCCTGATTAAGGATACTGATCATGGTGGATGGTAGCGCAGGCAAAGTTCCTTGTCTCTGGCTTTTGTTCAGTCAGACCATGAAAACCTCCACCTTGTCAACACTGTTTACCTAACTCTTCAGAAAAGCTCTGCAAAGTTGAAACAACTAGTAAAACAGTCAGTTGTGACAAAACCTCTCTGTGATCTGTCTGATGTGGATCCTAAGAGATGCATGTGAATCAAACCAGCAGCTGTACATATAAAACTGATACATTTTCTATCTTACTTGACAATCAGATCTTTGCTGTGTATGTGCAGCATATAAGAGTCAGTTACAGAGTAGCCCATAAGGCTTCTTGCAATTTAATCACACATGCAACTCAAAGGCAGCATTAAAGGGCAGAGCATTTGCTTTGAGATACACTAGTGTAAAAATTGGTGGAAACAGTCTGGAGAGATCTTTATATTGTTGAAACAAAGGGCGTAACAAACTCAAACAAAATCATAGAAGATTCCATATAACAACATGTCTAGATGTTGCTTCACCACCTTTGACTAATCTATTTTGTAAACAGCAATAGCAATTGCAATAATGAATATAATGTACATTCTGCTGACATACTGCAGACCTATAGTCACAGAGAGGGAATATTTTGGGAGACACATTAAGAGGAGTATGAACCACAAAATACTGTTTATCCCATTGTAAAAGGTTTGATTAGAAGCGAAAGGGGCCACACGCCTCCTAATCCCTGCTGAGCAAGGCTCCATGACCCTATCTAACCCCCTCAAATGCCATACAGCCTCCTCCTGTCAAGATGGCTCAGTGTGCTGTACCAGACAGTGGAGTGTGCTGTGCAGGAGTTTAGGGCCACTAAACTGCAAGCTTGTCTTGTCCCTTTCTCCTTTTATCCTCACCTATGAGACTTTCTCTCTTCACAAGAAGATTTGGGAGATGACTGCTATTTTGGTTTCTGGAAAGTGAAATAGCCCCAGTGGGCTGTGTAAACATTGTGGCTTAGTGCTAACTGTCATAAGAGATGCTTGGAGACTAGTCTCCGTACTTCTAAGGCAAACAAATCCGCATCTTGTTATGAGGGAATCTGCTGTGCTAAAGCCTTGCTTAGTGACACATGTTGTTGTCAGAGGGTTTGTCTAAACAGGTATCACAGCTGTAAGCTGTCGTATCACTGCGCATCATCGGCATCCTCTGAACTTACTGTCATCGCATCATCCACCCAGTTCATGAGGAGGCATTAGTATCAGGGGTTTCAGTGAGAAACATCATTTTGGTGTCAGTAACACAGGAATAACATCTGGGTGTGAGTGCACCAGCGTGTGTTCAAACAAACATGCATTTAGGCAAAAACCCCATCCTCAAGAGCATCTTTAAGGTGCCTCGTTTGTGTCAGAAGTCATTTTTAAAACCCCTCAACTCCCTTCCGTTTGGCGTCTAACTACAATGAGAGAAATTGTCAGGTAGAGATGTGTTTGTGTGTATCTGAGAGTGGGAGAGATGAGGGGAAGGGATCGGCTTGCTGTCAGTGTCAGTCTCAGATGGTTTCCTCTTAGTAAGCTGAGAAAAGTGTATGTTTGTGTCAGTATATATAGTATTTTTTGCATTATATGTGCTTGTGTGTTCATATGTGCTTGTGTGTTCATATGTTTGTTTGGAGGTAGCATAGCGATGCTGGTTCTCTGCAGGCAGCTTCATACATGACTCTGATCAGACCTTATTGAGCTCAGAGAAGAGGCTGTTGTGAAGTGGCTGGCTGCTGGGTGGGACTGGTTCAGGTGTCAGAAAGAGAAGGAAAGAAAGATTAATGGCCTCTCTCAAATGAGGGTTCCTCTAACTGATCAGGGATTGCCTGAGACAGGTAGGGTGATGTTTTAAGGCCCCTTTGCTGATTGGTTTGGCGTGTCCTGTGGAGAAGGTCACTGAGTGATGGAGTGGTGAGAAGACAGCAGACTGATTTTGGCTGGCCTCTTCAAACAGCTCCTTCATTCATAGCTCAGTCTCTAGCAAGTCTCTTGGGGCCAGCTGCAGATGAAAAGGTTCTAATAGGTTGTCAGTAGGTCTCAACACTCAGTAGCTCTCCTTATCGAATGATGATATTCAAAGACCAGCTTGAATAGAACTAAATCCCCAGTTCTCGCTTTTCTACTCTTTTGAAAATGAGGTAAAATGCCGCACTGAACAATTTGGGCAAAGACAAAACATGTTGACAACAAGACATGATCATGTTGATGTCTTCACTGTACTACATTCAGACTTCTATAATGCAATATCTGATTTCATAACTCCTAAATGTCTAATTATTACAGCTAATTGTCTATTAAATATACCATGTTAGGGCAGATAAAGGATAACAGAGAAACAGAAAAAAGTTCTATGATTTGCTGTGACACTTGAGGTATATTATGTAGGTTTGTGGCACCAAAGATTAGGGGGGTTTTAGGGGGAACTTCTGCAGTTCCACTGAAAACATAAAATGTTCAACAATTGTTTGTGTTTGTTTTAATTTTCTGTTTGACTTTTGAGTTATTTAGGCAGGTGATGCAGATCTTTCCTTTGTCCTCTTTAATCTACAGCTGCTAGCATGTATTTTGTTCTTTGAAGACAGCTGGAACATGCAGGTTTCCCAGAGTTGGGAGTTCTTCTTAAGCAAATAAAAGGAGTAATAAACAATGCAATTTAAAGCTAAATAGATATGTTATAATGTGCCTACACACATCTCTGGGGTTTATAAGGAGGCTGACAAACTGTGAGTGTTGCCAGATTTGTAAAACAGTTCTTATGAATTGCATATTCAATGTGTTTGAGTTAGATTTAATTAGGTAAAGCAACTCAGGGAGGAATTTGTTTTTATCAGCAGTGACAGCAGGCAGAGACAAAGGCCTTTGGCGGGAGTATGTAAGAGTCTCCAGTATTGTAGAAGTTCGAGTCATCTCACCTTACACATTCACACTGGGTCAAGCACTGAGTCACTCGTGCTTTTTTAGTACTATTAGCCCGTACCCACCGAGGTTTTTTATGTTATGTAAGAACATGCTATTGTCCTCTCCCTAGTGGGAGAGACACTTTTTTGGCTGTAGTCACCATAGTTATAAACCTTTATTACATAAAAATGTTGACAAATGTCCCTTTGTAAACTTTGTTGCTGGTGACATTTATTCAGTAACAAAGCAGTTACTTGAGCTGGCTCCCTGAGCTTGCTTTCTATTCAGGCTAGTGATCAGTTGTCTGCACGCCAGTGGCCCCTGGGCTGCTAGCCCACCCATGACGGGAGCTCCATGAAGGAACTTATTTATAATTGCAATGGAGGAAAGGTTTCCTAAAAGCATTTTTTTGCTTTAATGAAGTTTACTGGCACCAGTAGGCTGGTACACAGCCAAAAGGTTTTAGCATTCTTTAGTAACATGTTAATATGATTTGTCTTGGCAACAAGCAAAAAGTGAAATTGGCACAGAGAATAGCCATGAGCTGGAATCCTAATGCCAAATTTGTCATCCATGTTTTTACTTTGAGGTGGGGTTGGAGGAAAAAATGTAATTAAGGCCATTGTTGAAGTTCTCTGTGGGGGAGAATTTGCTTTGGCTAAGCCTTGTAATTATGAATGATATCCTCTTTGGCCTGCTTTACTTTCTGTCCCTGCTGCAAAAATTGGATTTGTTCCACACACCCCTGTAAGACACAAGATAATCTTTGACCTGAATTGTCGTCACCTGCATTCGCTGCTTAGAGCAAAGCTTTCCCCATTCATTTAGCCCATTCACTTAAAAGCTTGCCATCTCAAAAGCGACAGAGCTAACATGATGATCATAAAAAAGGCCGCCCTGCCTTCGGAGAGGCTGACTCATCCCATCAGCGTTGGGTTACCTGGCTGCCCCAGAGCTCACTGTACCTGTTGAGAAAGACATTAGTGTAGCAATATGCTAGGGTAAAAGGGTGGGATGACCCATAAGGGTTTGGTTGACGGTGTGAAGGCTCCTCCAGGCCTGAGTGCTTTCTCTCACTGAGTGTCTCGCCTGACCTGGCCAGTCAAGACTAGCACAGAACAGGCTTTCATTCCACCCAGCCCTGCAGCTTCAGGTCCTAATAAAGCTACCATTTGATCCCCTTGAATTTCTAAATCGTTCTCCTTTTGATTCCCTCTTAACTCAGCCTGTGTTTTTCCACTTTGTTCTGAATGGAGAGTCAGGTTTCTGTTCTCAGTGTTTGGTGAACTGTGTGTAGCTCTGTGTGTGTTTAGTAGTCTGTTGACAAGAATTATGGCTGATTTGTAAAATGTTTAAAGCAAACTGTTACTGTGAAGATCAGGCATGAATGATTTTCTTATTTGCGTGTGGTTATGCCAGTATTATTCTTTGAGGTTGAATATTTGACCAACCTGAAAGGACTTACAGAATAGACAGCTAATGGGGGTGACTGTATCTCAGTTGGTAGGACAGTCCTCCATCAACCTGGTTCCTCCTGGCCACATGTCAATGTGTTCTTGGACATGACTCTGAAACCCTGTAGCAGTGATATCATATATGTACAGCTGTCCAACAACAATTTCCTCAAAGAGATCAACAGTATCAACAGTAGATAAAAAAAATGTAAAAAAGCAAAACATTCAATTCATTGTCAATTATATTTGTAAAATAATATACTGAATGTAATTTCAACACGGTATTATAATTTTTTGTTTACTATAAGGTTATATGTTGTCTATCCACTTTAAACCTAAAATTCACACTTGTGGTGTAAGAGTAGGTTGTCACAGGAATATCTGATCAGTCTCTGCACTATTTTAGTATAGGAGATTGTGATCATTTGTGTCAGAGAAGACAAGTGAAACTTTGTACATGCTGGTATGGGTAGATTCAAGTAGGTAATATAAACATCATACTTAAAACGAAAGAGGTAAGTTATGCTTGTTTGAAATTTACAGTAGTGTGAGCAGCTAAATGATGAATAGACCTGTGGCCTTCAGAGGCCCAGAAAATTATGGGTTTGCATTAAAAGGCTGATTATTCTCTGGTGTAATGAGCAAGGTACACTCATTAATTTGCACGGCTGCCTCAAGGCAGGGCCCATTGTGTCAAGATTGCACAATGTTTTCTTCCAAATGCCTCTATTTAACTGCTGAGAATGGTGGTTATGGAAATTACACCCCAGGTAGCAGGCACCCCCAGGGTTTGTTAACCGAATGCCCTTTTTATCACTGTTGTCCAATGGGTTGCTACTGTGAGTCTTGTTCTCATAATTATTACTTTAAATATACAAATTAAAATGCAATTATTGTATAAGGTATCTGTAATTAGAAATATTGAAAAAAAGCACTCTAGCTTCTGCTTTGACATAAGGTTTTTACCCTACAGCAGAATACCCGGGGTTCTTAAGAATATGTTAAATTGTTAGAAGCGTTCATTCATGCCTTTGGCAGTTATATGACTCATTGCTGCAGCTGTGTGTAACACAGCACAGTAGTCGTAATAATAATTATAAGGATCTGTTATCAATGTGTGAATGAGGTTTAGGAGGTTTAGAATGATGAGATGAACTTGGATGATGTTATTTATTTGATGAAAGACTGCTCCACTAGTTTTGGTTTAACGTCATGGTGTTGGATAATTATGTCAGACTATGAATTTACTGATAAGGACAGTGCAATGTATTTGTTCCATGTTGTATTGCATTTTATTTCAACCCTGTTTCCAAATGAATCAGGATACGGTGTAAAATGTAAAGAAAAATTTAATCCAATAGTTTACCAATTATTTAAAACATATATTGGATTGAAAATTGTACAAAGACAACATATCTCATGTTGAAACCAAGAAATTAGGTGCATTTGCATGGTCTTTAAACAACATCCTTTTAGCGTTTAGGAACTGGGGAGACTAATTTTATTATTTTATTATTTCATACAGAATTTTACCTACTCAAATATTCAGGGCCTCCTTTGTCATATTTATTTAGATACATTTAGAAACATTTACAATGTTTATTTATTTATATGTGACTATTCAGCACTGGTTTTCAGGCTTGTCCTGTGTGTACAGAGATTTCTCCGGCTTCTCTGAAACTTTTACTAATGTTTTGTACAGCAGATCTCGGAATTCTCAAATCTTTGCAATTTTACATTGAGAGACATGGTTCTTAAAGGCACAGACAACTCTTAAAGGCAACTAAAATATGATACTGTCTTGCTGCCACTAATTAGTTATGAGATGTTCCACTGGGTGGCTTTTTATTATTATTATTATTATTATTAGCATTATTATTAGCATTAGCAGTATTAGCATTGTTAGCATTACAGAACTGTCCCAGTCATTTATTGCAAATTATTTTAACTTGTGTTGTGTATTGTATCATATAGTGCTGTAACATAGTATAGTATTGTGTGATGTACTTTCTTGTATCATATTGTCTTCAATGTCATATCATGTTGTGTCATATTGTTTTATTTTGTGTGAATATTATATTGGATGGCATCGTGTTATGTCATAATAATGTTGTGTGATTTAGCTCAGATTAGATCATTTTTTGTGGCTTTGTATCATATTATCGTATAGTGTGTTGCATCACACTATATCATATAGTACTGAAATCTATTCTGCTGTTTTATATTGTAATGATAGTATCCTATCATATTGCACTGTACTGTGTAGTTTCATTGAATTTTATTATAAAACATCATATTGTATTATATCATATTGCATTGTATCATTTAATTTATTAAAGTGTGTAGTTTAGTTTATCGTGT
This sequence comes from Sandelia bainsii, assembly GCA_032362345.1. NCBI lineage: Eukaryota > Metazoa > Chordata > Actinopteri > Anabantiformes > Anabantidae > Sandelia > Sandelia bainsii. The sequence goes on from JAUMHL010000018.1 coordinate 21,874,523, forward strand.
TTTATCATATTACATTGTATAACATCATGTTCTCATGATCATCATATTATGTCATATTGTGTTGTGAAGTATTTACTATATTGTGCTGTATTCTGTTACCATATATCACCATTTATCATGTATCATACAATATTATTGTGTTGTTTATTTCATATGTGGTATTATGGTTTATTATATTGTATTATCTTGAATCAAATCATTGTATCACATCATATTGCATATATCACAGTTGTGATGGAATAAATGAGAATTCTAGTGTTTAGGTGTTAAATTAGTAGCCTCTCTGGATTTTCTGCATGATCCTTTTCTCTTTTGCATTTTATGCAGCTTTCACACTGCCGTTCAAATGTCAGGGGAGTGTTAACTTGGGCCTCGCTCAGTCAGATCACAGAGAAAGTATTTCCTGACATGTGTTGGTGCCCTGGCCTGTACCCGTGCCCGGCTCTGTGTGTGTGTGTGCCTGTGGCACTGAGCAGAACAGGGGGAAATGAAAGAGCTCTTATGCTGGTGCCAGTCACAGATGCCCAGCACCACCACCCATCCACATCACCGCCTGCTCTGTCTGCATTCCCCTCTGACACTGTCCAAACGGGGCCCTCAACAGACCTGCAGGTGGCCCCATTAGCAGGAAAAGTATGTCAGTGGAACTGCCCAGGGAGTGTGAATAGAGCAGGCTGTTCCTGAATTTTGGCTCTTCTAGAATTAAATAAATAGGAAGTAGGGCTGTGCAGTTAATTATAAAAACAAAAAAATATCAACTGCTGCAGTTTCTTAATTATGTTAACAAACAGTATTTTTTTTTAATATTTTTAGGCTTGGAAATAAGAATAACACACTTGTGGAAGAATAAAAAATAAGAAACATTTAGCTTTCTGCACACATTTAAAAATGATCATAACAGTCATAATTGCAGCACTAAGAAAATCCTGTATATTGCAACAAAAGTTTTTCACCATATACTTGAAGAATAGGAGCTACTGTGCGTGTGCATGCACCATGCCGTGCAGCATCCAGACTCCAGCCTAGCCAGATCCAGGCCCAGCCTCACAGCTATCTGTTCCGCAAGCTGAGATCAAAGTACCAGTGCTGGCAAATCTGCCCAGGCTCCAGCACAGCCTTGTTGCAGCAGATTCTGAGAAGGAACAGCCCCAGCATGCCTTGTTGAGATTGGGGAAAGGAGCTGAAAGATTCATTGGTTGGATGTGTCATTAACTCACTGCATGATTGATGTCCCATATGACTAATAATGTCACAACTCTAAAGAAGATAAGAAAAAGGCAAATATTTTCAAACACATAATTTCTTGTTCATTTGCACTCTGCCAGACATATAGCAAGAGAGATTTCTGTCTCTCTTTTTCAGCTCTAGTCTTGTGAGCTGTCCAAGACTTGTTAAACACTTGAGAAGGGAGAGTACGATGAAATCACGATCCATGTGAGGCCTGGCTCAGGCCTCCTGAATGTGCTGTGCCTTTTTTCATGCAGTATTTGCTGACAGAATCATGCAAAGTATTGACTTATATATAATGCTTTCATAGACTGCTGGGCTGAACACACAAACCTCTTGAAATGGACATAGTTAACTTTAAAATTATTGATTACGTTATACTGACTTCAGCAGCTTTTGTCTTAAAGCATCTAATTCCTTTTTAACAATCTATGTTAGTCAAACACTGTGTGTGACATGTAAAGCTGTTGGTTGGTATATTCTGTCCAGTTAATCTAATTTATTTCCCTTTTCAATAAAGGGCCTCCTGAGGCAAGGTGGTGCACAGAGACAGACATATGAGCCATGGACGTCTGTGAATGTTTGCTCATTAATTAGGCCAGGGAATTCCACCGGCCCGCGTTCTGAGGGGGAGCAAAGATACCAGATGGACTCAGGGAGGGGTGTTAAGATAACAAAAACAAATGGACAAAAAAGGAGAGAGAGAGACAGGTTTAAAAAAGAGAGAAAACATACATACACATCCACGCACAAACAATTACAACATTGTCAAAACCTCCACACCCCACTCTGTATCTCCTTGCCCTCCACCAATCCCATAGCATTCTGGCTATATGACCTAATAAGGTTCAGAATTAAATGCTGTAAAATGTTATCAAACCACTATTAAACTGAATGTGTGTTCTCTTCTGGAAAAAGGGCATAATCTGCCATAAAGCCAGCTAGGCTGTGTTTGACCCATAAATATCCTGTTTGCATTTGCCACAGTAAATCCTCCACCCTCTCCTAGTAAATGCCAAGTCAAAGAAGCTTAAGAAAAGACAGAGCAATGAATTTGTTGCTCATGAATACAGTTAATGTTGTTTTTTCACGTTTCATATGTTACTTGATTTGATTTTCTGTTATTGTTATTTCAGCTCTTAATCTTCTAGGATAAGAACTCTCCAGGGTGAGTGTATCTTGGCCAGACTGGTAGACAATGAAATTACCACCAGACTTGGCACTTCAAGCAAATACTAAGATGTTTACTATTTTGCTATAGGAGATTTTAATAGCAATAGTTGTTTTTGACAACCTATCAATCTGCCACAAACAACAGAATTCAAAATATAAGCATAATATTTTGAAATAACAGTTCTTTGTCAGTGATTGGGTGGATCTCAATACATGTCCCTAGCTTATCCAGAATCTGAGAAATCCTTCTGTACTTGTTTTGCTCGTCCAAATTTTCTTTCCTTTTTCCCATATGTACAATGCTGAAGAAATTATGGAGAAACTGTAATTTTGATTGTATAAATAAAAGAAACCTATGTTTTATAGAATGAAAATGATAAAAATTGCATAGACTGCTCAGGTGATGAATTATGAACAGGGAGAAACATAATAAACAGATAAAAAATTTGAAAGTGAGATTGAATAGGCTGAGGGGATTGAGAGAGTCAAGGAAATAGGCTGTGGATAGATAAGAGTCAGACTGAGCACATGGAAGAGAGTTGTGATAGATAGATAAAGAGGGATACAGAAAGAGAGAAAGAGCTTCTTGATTGTCGGTCTCAGGCAGTTTGACTGGTCGGTGACAGCATGCTCCTACTCCTACCATACGGCCTGTCTCCTTAACTAACAGCCCAGCTGCATGGGGAATGTCCCCGGGTCTGACATTTTGACATGGGCTCCACGTTGACAAATAGTTGGAGTTTCACCTCCTGCTACACTGTCTGCTTCCTACTAAACCAGCCCTCACTGACTGTATGAAGCGAGGGGCGGAGGGGGGGCTGACAGATCTGCTGTCAGGCCGGGGGCTGCTGATCGAGGTCTCTGTGGGTGGCAGACTTCTACAATGAGGGTGGAGTGGCGCTGCCCATTGACAGAACACTTGAGCCAGTTTTTGTGCTCCTTGCACACTGGTGACTGCAGTTATCTTATACACTGCCCCATTCCAACTCCCATGCCCAGCCCACTAACCCGGTCCTCCATACAGTCCCAGTTGAGGGGGCTTGTCAGTTTGGTGTTGGCGAGGCAGCAGTGTGATCATAGCACAGTGTGGTATTTTAAAGTGAGAATATTATGCTTCATTTAGGGTTTATATTTTATTCTAGGGCTCCACTGACACAGATAAATACAGTAAATGGTGAACAAATATAACAAAATGCTGCACCGCTTGATGTCGACCAATACAGCATTTTGAAAAAAACTCTTCAGAACAAAGCAAATTGGCCAGACTGAAACCTGGACATTTTATTAACAGCCAACATGCAAACACAAATTCATCTCAAGCTTTGGGCCTCTGACTATGTGTGACATGGACACCAAAATTCACAAAAAAAAAAAAAAGTAACAGAACACGAAAAGCATATGATCCCTTTAAAGTGTGTGCTTGGTTTCAGATGAGGTCTCATCATTTAGATAGAGATGTGTTAAAGACAGTCCTGAATCAAATCTTTTAATTATTGCCACAGTGTAAATTTCAACTTTTTTTGCCTGAAAGTGCCCCACCCATGAGAAAGGAATGTCATCCTCGCACAGACAAACTATTATTTTCATTGTGTTGAGACATCGTTTACTCCCAGGTACGACAACCACAGAAAACTGGTATTATGGAATACTTATAATTATAACTAGTCAGTTAAGTTCACCTTTGTTTTCACAACATATACTGATCCCTTCCTGATAAAAGGTAGGAAATGCATGTCTTTGTATTGAGTCTGTTCCTCATTTTTGCCTGAAGTGTCTACATAATGTCTTTCAGTTTTGAATGGAAAATTTGCATGCTTTTGCCTCTGTGTATCTTTGAGTGCATGTCTGTACGAGTTGGTCAGGTGTGAGTGAGTGTGCTGTACCTTGGTACCAGTGGGGCTTTAAGTGCTGGCGGTTGGCTGTTATTATGGGGATGTATTGATTAATCCACTCGCCTGTATAACCTCCAGCTCACTTTGAGGTGTACCCAGTGTGCCTGTGCTCTCAGCAGAGCACACACTGTGATTAATGCCCATCTCCTGAGTCTAGTGGCTATAGAGCATGGTGTCAGGCCAGATTTGTCAGCTCACAACTATAGATTAGTCTACATCTCCTCCTCAACTTTAGAGCCACCAGTTTCCTGTACTGTGAATCTGTCCCCTCTCTCCCCTCTCAATCTGCACCCATCCCTTGGGTGAAAACATGGCAGATGCATTAAACAATCCACTTAATAGATAAGCTACAATATGCTTGACTTTCTTTTCTCATACCCTCCCCTCTTTTGCCCAAGTCCTTCCTCCCTCTCTTCCCTCGTATCTCCCGCTGCTGAAATGGAATTGGATCAAAGAAGGAGAGAAGGGGGTTCGGGTGGAGGGAGGGGTCCTCATTGGGTTTTGTTGAAATATTTATAGGTCAGGGTTGACTGGTTAAATTGAATATCTATGCTGATCTCACTTGCCTGTTTAACTTGCGCCTAGGCAAATATGTTTCCTAGGTGATAACCTTTTATGTACCAGTCTGACTTCATTGAAATGCATAGAGATAAAAATGTGTCATACTTTGCAGCCAAGCTAGGCAGCCACTGATGCTCGATTATTCAAATGATAATTGACCCCCACCTGTAGCTTGCTTATATTCAGTAGTCAATCACTCCATCCACTGTTAAGATATGGAGAAAATACGTTCTGTCATTTACATTACAAACCACTGGTGAATGTCAAGTACCCCAGGCAAGCCATTTGTGTGGAGAAGAATGGGAAAAATATATGGCCAATTATGATTTCCAATCTTTTTAATAATTTAAATGCTCTTGATATGTGAATTACTGGCAGCATAGCTCTCATTCCTGTGCCCTGTTTATTTCCTAGCAGTATTATTTTCTCCCTAACAAATTACTTGATGTTAATCTTCATATATAATTTTCATTTGTCTGGTATAATGGCTTCTAGTGGCTTGCTGTCAAAGGCTGATAAATTGACAAGCAGTATCACAGCACTAGAATCAACAATGCAGGATTGTATGTTGGCCAAGACAAGGGCTTTTTTCTACGATGGGGCACTTCTGGTAATGAATGAATGCATATTCATGTTCGTACAAATACACATACACACATGTATGTGAATACATTCAATCATCTGATACTTTTGCAGTGAAAGCTTTGATACTCATTGTTCTGAATATCATACCTGTGAAGGGTATTTCCTCCAAACCACTAATGGCTTGTCATTTTGTCCTCTCAGTATTGCTGTCTGATCTTTGTGAGCATGAGCAATGTGTCTTAATGTTGTCAGTTTCATCTTAGAAAACAAACGATACGGATACCATTTGCATAAACTTCCAAATAGAACCGTGAAAGCATGCTCGGCAACTGTGCCTGTTTGTTTAAAGTCAGCCAAAGCTCTATAATTAGCAGTGTTTAATTATGGAAATAGCTGCTGAGGAGAATTTCAAACACACTTCTTCCCTGGATCATTAGTCACAGGGGCAAAAAAATGAAATGCTTTCAGCAATGAAGGGTTCATATTTCAAGCTTATACAGTAGCTGCTAAAAGGGTGTACTCAGAAAATCAATTTTATGAAAGTCCGTTCAGCACTAAAGGGAGTTCCATGCAACTAAGCAATTTTGAAATAATGTCAGTGGGGGTCTGATTCATGGATGGTAACTAGACTTTGCTCTCCTTGCTTGGGACATTATCCTCTAAGCCCAGGGCAAAGGTCAACCTCTGGTTTAAATCAACCTCTGTTTAGCATAACTCGATTCTTAAAGGGCTGTTGGCAACCACACACTGAATAGGTAAGTAGTCTTCTGCAGGCAGAGAGTATGCACTGTAGCAGATCAAAGCTTATCAAAGCTGTTTGAAGACTGAAGTGGGAGGAGAGAAAGTTCAGGTGAACTGAGGGATGAAACCCTATCTTGATACCATGAATGCTAGTTATGCTGTACCACAATAATGATGGTTTAACCTTGGCCACAACCTCACACACTGACAGTAAACATACAATTTCTGCATGCCTCCCAACACACAGGCACCCTCCACACTATAAAACAAATTTCTTTGATTGTCCCCCACATCAAGCTGGGTGTCATTCCCTGGTATGGACGACACATGTGCGGGGGACTGCTGGAGACGCATGGGAACATCAGGTCTCCCAGGCTCCACTTTAGAAACCACGTTACCACCAAGCTGCGCCCACTTACTCTGTGGGAGGCCCGTGTGCTAATAGCTTGTTGTGGGGCTTTGGTGTCTTTTGGTGTGTGTCCTGTACTCTCCAGTGTTGGTGACTATGCTACCAGTGGGGACATTTTTGTGGGTTGCTTAAGCTGGGAGGTCACATATAAAAATGGCTACAGCTGCACTGGGAAGGCTGGCCCACACTCCTCAGAGGGGATTCCCATTAGGCAGATTGATTGTTTCCTCTCTTTTCCTCCCTTAATTCATGTCTTCCATCTGAGCTCTAATGAGCCATCGGCCGTATGGCACCACTCAGGGCATCTGTGCATCGGCCCCTGTACTGTGCATGGCTAATGGGAAGCACATAAATATACACATATACAGAACACAGTTACACCTGGGTTATATATTATATATCCTCTGAATTAGGTTTATATGCATCCACCTACTTCATCCCTACACATAAAACAAGGATTTCTTGCTAAAATTATTTTAATCACTAAGAGATATACAGTATGTCTACAAATCTACATTAAGAGTCCTATATATAACACAATACTTAGCAATCCAATGGAACAAAACAGATTTCAGATGAGTGTAGATGTGCACTGAGCATGAGCACACATGTTATTTATTTTGCCACAGAAAAGAGGGGACAGTTTTATAGCTCTCCACCACAACCATTATTTATAGCACTGGCCATCCATATATCCTCCATCATCCACTTTTATGGTACACGCAGAATGATAATTATGATAACAATAATAACTACCCATATAAAATACCTTTACTGCACTAGGGAGTATGAATGAGCTCTGTTCTTTCCTAGATACACTATGTTCTTCGGTGGAGAGTTAAAGCAAGCACCAGTTTCCCTCAAATGAAACTCAGCCTGCATCTGATATTGATTCACAGCTACGTTTTGGAACGTTTTATTCAGGATAATTTTCTACCTTGGGAATTTTGAAGTGTAAAGGCTCCGTGGCGAATCGTTCAGCATGTTTGAAGATGCCGTATAATCGTTTTTTAAGCTAGAGTGCGTCTACTTTCACAGTGCAACTCAAGGTTATACTCTCTCTTGGTGTGGCAGTTCTGCACATCAAAATGAGCTGGAAATGTGTATGTCTCCATCTGTTTCCTTATCAAAACATTTTCTATATGCTAATAGGGACCCTAAAATACTATTTGGCCTCCCTCATACTACAGTGGTTGTGTCAAAGATTTTAACTCACAGCTATAGACAGACATACTTATTCTGACAAAATTACCCTAAATGGTGTTTTCCCACAATTTTCCTTGATCCATATGCCTCTGGGCATATTGTAGTATTGGTTTTAATGCTGCAATGCTAGTTCAACTACACAAAACACTGAAAAGACGCAATTAATTCAAGGTGTATATGTGTAAGAGAGAAAGGGTAATAAAGAAAGTAAAGAGAGTGTGACATAGTCATTGACTGGAAGAGAAAAGGAGACAGAGGGTGGGAGGGTAGACCAGTGTTTCAGCTCAGATGAACTGCAGATGAACTGAGTGAGTAAAGGCAGAGTCATAAACACATGCTGCTCTGTGTTATTGATTGGGGAGAATAAATGAATGTTTGCTAAACATATTGGATCAGAGAAGACACAGCTCTCACACTGATCTCAATGATCTGCAGTGTAGTCCTGGGTCTCATCTGTTTGTGTGTGCATGTGAGTGCTGGTCTGAACCTTTAATGATATGTGTGCATGTTCGTGTGAATTGTTTCGCATGTATGTGGAATTCTGTTCTAATGTTTGTGGCAGTCTATGCATAGCTATGTAATGATGCATCCAGGCCTGACTTCCAAGCCAAGCGCAGTCGCAACTAACCTGTGATCACACACACATACATATACTTTTACCTCATTTAATTTGTGCCAAAACACCTCAGCTTGCCTCATCATTGTATGTGGAGACAACTGTCTCTAGAGGTCACTGCAGTTCCATGGGTGACAGATGCAGCTGGGACCAACAACTGTATCCTGTTTAACACAGCCACTTAGACAATATGCATGAACTGGAGTGAAGAGGGAAATGCAGAAAAAAACAGAGAAAATCCCAGTGATTTTTACACTGTCAAATAACCACACACAAACACAAATACAAGAGTGAAACAAACTCTTGCAACTTTTTCACCTAAAGCTGCAGATCTCAATCAGCATGAGACTCTGTTGGGTGCTAATAACAGTGATTTCACAGTGAATGCTCCATGACTGCAACTTACATGTCTGCTGCTCGACAAGGTAGGAAATAAAACGTGTCCCCATGCTTCAAATGTACCTTCACTGCCATAATTTAATACCTTTTTCTTTCTCACCTTCATTAACTACTACAGGATGCGCATAAGTTCAATACATTTTTAAAATTAGATTTTTTGATTTTGAGGAGCTCTCTTCTGAAGGCTAGAAATACACAAAAATAAAGCAAAGAAAAGAAAGCCCAAGGATTTCCCAGCCATGTATATGTCAGGAAAATGTTCTCAAAAACACAAAGCTCCCTCAATCTTTCCTTAGTTTTGGTTATGCTTTTCAAACTATTACATGAGTAAAAAAGGGAAAAAAACATGCTACCAGGCGCCTCTCTGCCACTAATTCTATTACACTGGGTTATTTTTAAAAGTTCCTTTTCTAAACATTTACTGTCAGTAGTACACTGGGAGCTGCTGTTCCATATGCTTTGTTTGTATTGTGGTTGTGGTCGCAGTGGGGCTGAACCCGCCTGCTTCCAGCAAACTAGTGGCAGCTACATGGTCCACCACGCCAAGTTTAAAATTAGTAACAAATTTAATATGTACTCTGCTGGCATCCGGTTCCTTTTGCAGAGTGCAAAATGCTCTGATAGTTTGTCATGGGGTCTCTCTGGAAGACCACAATCGGGCCCAATATAGAAACTCCAATTGGAAGATAGAGGGAAAAGAAAGGCAAAATCCAGAGCAGATGCGGATAATGTCTGCAGTGATCAGGGTATGAAAGCTGAAGCACTAACACAAGACCACCAAGACAAACTCAACTCTTGCATAGCCCCCCTCTTGCTGGCAAAGGAGAATGTGTGTTACACAGTGCTCCTTCCCTACGGACACAACCTCAAGCCCAAACTATTAGCATGACCTAAACGACAAAACCATGCTGCTGTTAATGGTATAATCATAGAGGGAAATGATTTATGGCTTTCATTTTTAAGGATCACTCTCCCCATAACTCCTAATATGGAGGAAAATATCTGTTTTCACTAAGGGAGCCCTCCCATAATGCCTTATAGGCTGTTAAAGCATGGAAAAGAACATATTGGTGTCATAAATCTAGATTTCAAACTAGACAGCATAAAACAGTGCAGAATTACAGATGGGGACAATAGAGAAGAAGTTAAACCAAAGCAAAAGATTACAGAACATCTTGACCAACTTGGATATGAAGTCTGAAAGTTTTAGGTGATTTCTATTAATAGTTCCTCATCAGCAGATCTCTTCTTGGCTTTCTTTGCAATCGATCACATCCTCAGCTGCCCACAGTATTATATAGAGGATTTACAACAGATTTAAAAATGGACAAGACCTGTTTTTATTTTTGACTGGTGCTATGCAATTCAAGTTAACCACAAGTTTTAAAGGGATTTTGGGTTGCAGGCTGCAGATAATTTATCCTTTAAATATAATACATGAGTTTTCACCCTTCTTCCTGCTGTGTCTGAACATAATTTTTATCATTTAAATGTCTTTAAAAGAAACACACATAGAACAATTTAACATTTTACATATCTAGATATTAAAGAAAACATATCTTAGGAAGTACATTTTATGTTAACCGAATACTTCCTTGACAAACTAGATGTCACCTTTCTTTCTGCACTGGTCATAAAAGCAGACAGAGGGCTGGTAATTCGCTCTTTTGTAGTTTGGCCTCTGACCAGTAGAGGGAGGTCATTGATTTATTTCTGCCATGTTACAGCAGGGATCTGCATTTGCTTCCACTGGTTTCTTGATTATGAATGATTCTAAAGAAATGTGTCAGTTATTATTTTTAGACAACAACATAATGCAAGCACAGTGGGTCTTTTGAAGGCTCATTTATTAGGCAGGAGATAAGGATTTTCCAGTGGCCAGATTCCTCAGGAACAGGTCACCATCCGTGATTAAAAGCGACTTCACGTCAGGCCATAAATATTTGTCAGCCCACCTTTGAAAGGCAGGCGAGCCGTGGCTTCTCTGCTCGTTTGCCACATGAAAGTGCAAATGGAAACACTTAGGGTTGGGAGCTGCATCAGTCATAGTTGGAATAAGATGGCCAATAAAAAGAGCGTAATTATGATGCTCCATCATTTGACACAGCTTCGGGGTTTGAGACATTTGCCTGCATGCCAAATGAGAGAGAGAAATCCCACCCATGAATAATGGGACCTGTACTTTTATGAGCGTAGTGTGTTTAAGAGTGAACTTTGAAAATGTGTGGTCTGTGTGTCACCTCCCTCTCCTGCTCCCTCCTCCCCTCTTCTTTCTCCACCACCTCCTCCCTCCTCTTCCTCCTCCTCCTCTCCCCTCAGCTGTTTACCTTGCTGCTGTAGATTGTGGAGCGTGTTGTGACTGCCCCTCTTTGTCTTACTGCTGCACTGTATCAAAGCCACGTCACGACTGGTGTGTCACCGCAGCAACATCGCCTTGTTTTCAGCCACCCTGGTTGTTTGTTGTGGGGCTCTTTACGGTCCATGCACTGATGTCGCTTGAAGAGAGCCCCTTCAGTTTGTTTGTGATAAACAAAGTCATTTTTCACTTTTCATGGCATCCTTACAATGTATTTAAAGGCTGTAATTTGATTTAAAGGCCATAAGGCTATCTCTAGTCTCGTAAATTACTTTTGTACTGAAGCCTTCTGTAAGTTTTCAACATGACATAATTGCTTCAAGGTGCACTCCTGTAATTTTTAGTCACTTTGCATGCATAGGTTTTTGAGGTCAGTGTTGTCAAAGTAATGATATGTTCTGTAATCATGGATATACTGTTCTTGGAAATGGCTCTACATTCCTTGGTGTGTCTGCTTGATATACGAGGGCCATGAGTAACAGTAAGCAGAACCAATGTAGACATCAAGCAGGTGTGGAGACTCCATTAGAGCTAGCAATCATTTGACTTGCACACCAGTGTCTAATCTTACACAGGAGCTTCACACAGTGAGGCAGGCCCCCAAGCAGAGCCCAGTGGAGAAGAGTGCTGTTGACACCATACTGTTAGAGAGTCCCGCTGTGGGTTTTCCTCTTGCCTGCATGATGCCAATGAAACTAATGTAGTGGAAATACTATGTTCAGGTGGAGGAGGCTGTTCATTATAGGTGCTGCTGCTACTGCCTCTCATTGTACTGCATATCTGTGAAGAAGGGGGGGGGGGAAGGTGTAGAGTCTCCAAGAGAGACAAGCTGCTGGCTTCATGTGCTGGACTTCATCTGTCAAATCTGCAGTGGTGTTGGCACAGGCTGAACTCAGGAAATTGGAGACATAAATTGAAGAGAATTGATAGTCCTGCTGCTGCTTTGCAGAATACTGTTGCTGAACATTGTTATTGTCTGCAGTCCAAATGAACTGCTCCACAAGCTGTCACTTACACAACTCCACAAAAATAAACCCATAGTGACTGGATTTTTCTCTGAATCATCCTAAATCACTATAAACCAAAAGTTCAACCTTGTATGTGATTTGTGTCCATGTTATGTGAAGTTCCAAAATTGTGTGTGAGTTTGTAGATTTATTGAAGACATATAGAAGGTTTCCTTTCCGCCTATTTATTTTAAAACATTTTATGGTTTCAGAACACCTGCAAAACTGTAAAACTGTAATATTCTTATCTCTGTAAAGTTAAAAAACTACCTATTTTACAAAGGAGGTTTGTCATACAAAAATGTTCTTCTAAATGAACTAGAGAAATAGTGTAGCATCATTTTGTCCTGTTATGTTAACTTCATATAAACATATCCTGATGATTTCATCTGGATACATTTTCAATTCAGATGGTGTCATCTGGAGCCCTGGAGGAGCAGTTTGACCAGTACTTAAGTCTCTTTAGTATGATCAACCAGATTATATCCTGTAAGCTGAAAACCTCCTCCTGATCACAATATTAGTTGAACTAGAAGTATAGGGATATTTAAAAATATAGAGAAGTTTAATACTATTCACATACTTGGATGTACTCAAGTGTAAGCATAAGTTGGAAATCAGTGCAGTTACATTTTGATGTCCTACAGAAAAAAAATGATGAAATGGCATTTCTTTTTTTCAAACCTTTCAAAACAGGTTCACACCAAAAGCAGTATAACAGCATGTGTGAGGTGTAGAATGTGAACAGTGAGAGATTTAGGTTAATTAATAAGCCCATCCACCATAGCTAACACACAGACAAACCTACCTAACGTGTTAATGTATTGTCAATGCCCTGCCTTTTTCAGTCACATGATCTCTGCCTCCTCTTTAATATGATTCATAGAACTGCATATAAGGTGTTATGTTTCATAGTTGTATTTTTTTATTTGCATCAGTTATATGGCTTGTTGAAATAGTAGAATTTGGGATGTGTATCCTCTTTGTGGTCAGGCTACAACAAGATATACCCTTTTTAAAAGCCAAATGGAGCCTTACTAACAGGCATTAAAGGCCAACAGATGCCCAACTAAAGGGGAAGAAAAACAGAAGGAGAGAGCGAGATTAAAAATGAGATGCAGGGATTATTAAAAGGCATTAAAATGACACAGAAGATTATTCTGATTCAAGCCTAAGGTCAGCAACAGAAAAATGCTAGTCCAGCAGACCCCCATAAAAGAACAAACAAGATAATACGAGTGCACACAGTTCAGCACTGCACGGGTACAGTATAGGGGATCGGGCTGCACATAAAAGCTCTTCTTGCACATTCAGTAAAAATGTATTTCACTGTTTACTTGAGGGTTTACCTTTTATTTTGTGATTGGAGAATCTCGACCTGCTAATTTCCTGTTCCCATTCTCCATCCACTATTTACAAATGGTCTAAGAGTGAGACTGACTAAGCCCTCTAGACAGTGTTGGGAAGACTCTTTTGAAATGTAATAGGTTACATATACCGCTGACAGACACAGATACTAGGTACCCTGTTAAAACTGTAATATGTAATATAAATCTTTTAATTAGTTCATCAAAGTAATGTAACTTATTACATTTGATTACTTTCCAAACAAATATTTAAACTGGACAATGAAGCCAAAAAGGTCTAAATACATAAATTTAAACCAGGCAGTATAAACCTCATTACGGAGTACGCAACACTGAATACTGTCGAACATTCAATAAAGGCTCTTCAACACAACAAATTAAGATTGGAAAGTTTTGAGTTGAAAGCACAACCACAAAAAGCAAATCAAAGAAGAGATTCCTCCACAATGAAAATATGCAAAACAGCAGAATGAATGTTAGCGTTTCACCTAAACAATATGTGTACATATACTGTTGTTACATATGTGTAACAACAGGTTTAACCCCTTTGTAATCACCAACATTTTGATTAGTAACTGTAATTTAATTACACAGTAACTGTAACTGATTACAATTACATCTATTTTGTAATTTAATTGAATTACATGTAATTGCTCCTCAACACTGCCTCTAGATTAGCAGTGGAACTGAGACCTGGGCACACAGCAGAAGACATGAAAGTAAAGATTTAAGGCTTTGTTATAGAGTGACTCTCACATCAACAGTGTTAAGCAGTAACAGTTTCCAAGTGAAGTGAGATAAAAAGAGAAAAATACTTAACAGGCCAGAGAAAACTCCAACACTCTGTTTATTCTAAGAGGACAGAAGCCTACAGAAGACAGTTGGCCCTGGGAAATTCCTGCTTAATACACTGGGATCAGGTAGGGGACATGAAGTATGAAGAGGTCTCAGTCCTGCTGGAGCAGATCACACTGCTTCGGGTTGAGCACCGATAATGGAACAGAGGCCTAGTATTTTTTTTTTTTTTTTTTTGGACATGCCGCACAGGTCAACACAGGGTACAGAAAGAAGCAGGGGTCGCAATGCAACATCTACCCAAACCGCACAAAGCCAGTTTTTCATTCCTTCTCTAGCTGTTCCACCAAGTCCATAATTGTCTTTGACAAAACTCATTAGCAAAGACCTTGTAGCAACATCAGCAATCAGAAATTCCATGGAGGGAGACATGCACAGAAACAATGTCCCACACACATTTCATTGCGCCTTTTGACAAAATGTAATGAAGTGTGTATATTGTCCCCATCATCTGAACTTTGAGCCACTGGTACAAAGACTTTGTTTTATGAGCCATGGCTGCCCAGCGTGGGACACATCAAATGGCACCTCCATGCTGGCTATTTTGTCAGACTAGAGGCCAAATTATTGTTTGGGATGTTGTTGTTGTTGTTGTTGTTATCATGGCTCCTATTTATATGAAGGGGTCATTGCTATCGTGTCAGAATAATTCTTATTCTTTTACTTTGTGGGCACATGCTCATTAAGCGGGGGCCTAAAGTGCACATGTGATGAATGTCCACGACAGTGCTTTGTCAGAGGTTAACCCCTCATTGACCTATAGCATTATATTACACAACATACCACAATAACAGTCTTTGTTCAACTAGTCTTAGCCCCTTAAAGACCCTGCTTAAGAAAAATGCACAAAACAAACATTAGTGGTGCTTGCGCACTTCACTCTCATGCCACTCAAAACGCACAAACCTACCTCTGATCCATGTTAGGGATGGGGTTTCTTTATCTCACCATTTAAAAAATATCCAGCACAAGCTTATGCATTAACCTGTCCGCTGTCTTACAAGATGCGTGGTGGCAGAAGCAAAGGAACAAGAATTTAACCTAAGGGGCTCTAAATAATCGTGCTCACTGTATTCATTCCTCAGACATTTCACCTGTCAAAAATGATATTATAGCAGATGACTGGACAGGGTTGTCCTTTTCTGCAGTCTAAAAGAGTTAAAAAAAAATGAAGAGTAGATATTTTGGACACATATTCAGAAAATGTAAAGCAGTTTACATTTAATGTAATGTAAAAAATGTTTACATATCTAACACCTCAAGGCATGTATAGAAACTCCAATATTTTTTTATTTATACATTGTTAACTCCCTAACTCTGACCACTGATTCTTTTCTCTGAAAGACAGAAAAAGAGAAAAACAACAGCAATATGAATACGACTCTCATCAATTAATTTAGTTTTATGAGTATTTACTGTCAAATGTTACATAGTGTTTATTCTTTCTTTCACACTTAATATGCAGGATAGTAGCTGGAAACACTAACTTACACATACTTACAAAATTATCTTTATTTATTTACTATACATCTATGATTGTAATGTGTTGGTTTTAACTCAACACCTGTCATTTCTGACAGTCAGCTGGCCTACAGTGACTTGAAAAGAGCATAGGGTGCAAGCAGCAACTTGGCCCAGAAAAGATCAATGACCCATGTCAGTAGAGGAGGAGTGGGGGGTAAACTGAATGCACATTTATGGGACTAACAACATGCATGTGAGTATAAAGACACCTTCTGATTTTCACAGATTAATCATGTCAAACCTATTTAAGAATTCATGTTTACCATAGCTTGTTTATCTTTCTTTCTTTTTTTTGCATGTTTGTGTCTCATTCACAGATTATCTAAAATCTGTTTTGGATTATGCAAACATGCTCTCATAGGCATGCCCCATATCCCCCTCCCTAATGAAAAATGTAATTTACCAAGAAGAAGGCATGTATTAGGGAGATTTAGCTGTGCATATATAGGCTACCTAAGGAACTTATTATTCTGTAACATTGTAGTTTGCCACAGATTTCATGTCTGGCCTCAGATTAAAGATGTAAGACAAACAAAATGTCTTGTGTTTGTCCCCTCCCCCACAACCAAAACTACCAAATGTTTATCCTTACTTTCACTTTAGACTATTTTATTTCACTTGACTAAGTGATGGTTTTCTCCCTGTGTTTTATAGATGTAAACAATGACACATCCAGATCAGCTTCCATTTAAAGTCTGTCTGGCTGATGTGCCTCCTGATTGTCTCTCCTCTGTGCAGATGCTTTAGCCATATGTAAAACATCATGTATAGGACAGACTAATTGACCCGTTAGCTGGTTCAGGCATACGTTGCTATACGAGCCCATCATGTCCATTATCTGTGCTTTCCCCTAGGTACATCACCATGGTGGTAATACCATTGTGCATGCATCATTACCTTGAATAGCATAACGCAGCTTTTCTTTACAGCCTCCAATTTAATTAAATGTAGTTGTAAATATCTGATACACACCTACCCTATATTTTAATGTAAAGAGCATCAGATCAGGTGTCATGACTGATTACTGTAGGGGAGAGGCTCGCTGTTAGCAGCTTGTCATTACCAGGTGGACTGATGCAGTGTTGGCCTAATGAGTGATCTGGACTTGGAAACATCACATGGAGAGCTGTTATTTCTGCTTCATAGACATCAACTTTATTTCACTCTACATATTCTGTTCCTATCCATTTTTATTACTCTATCATGTTAATAAATTAATAAATGAATTGTTTAATGCCACAATGTCCAGACCTTTGAATAGTCATGTCCACTCACATAGTATTGTCTAGATTAAATTGTTTTTGCTCTCTTGCACGTCATTTATTAGGTTTCAGATTAACACTGAAGGAAAAAGATCTAAATAGGACAAAATTATTATTCCTGACCTGATCCTGGATTTACCAGGCGTCATGCGTTACTAGCAGCTCCACTATTGGCCAAAGACACATAGGATGACCACAGGGCCTTAGAATTGAGCCTGAATTGCCCTAATACACACTTTTATTACAAACATAATCCTACAAATACGACCTGAAATGACGTTTTGCAAGTCCGTAATATTAAAATATAAATCTTTTCCTGCTGGTGTAATAATATTTTACTGATTTCAGGAATTAAAGCAGGAGTTCAAGTCAGAAAAGAAAAGAAAATCACAGATTTAATATATAATATAACACTATATATTTTAAATCAAATCACGAAAAGCCAGGTTTCATTCTAGTTTCAGACACACAAGTTGTTCAAAAGTTATCATTTCACGTCGTTTGCTCTGTAAAGTAAAATAAGTTTCACACTCCTCAGACTGAATATGTTTTATACATTGTGCAGTTGACGTCCGTCAAAATCAATATCCACCAGCAATTAGTTTACTAAGGGACTATTTCATTTTAAAAGTTTCAAATGTGATGATGGAAAAGTTTTCAGACCGTCAACACGCATCCGGGACTACAGTGATCATCTTATTTCAGCTGTCTGATGAAGAGTCAGAAGAGTTAGACTCTAACGAGATGGACTATAGGCAAAACAGCCAAATCAAAGGGGCTATGATGGACCATGTGAATTTCTCTGCTGGGTTTGATCCTACAAATGACCTGTTAATTAACACAATGTTAAGTTAGAGCAGCGGCTCGCTACCCAGGGGACAAAGCAGCATTCATCCTGTGTCCCTGCCTCGTTGCTCGCCCTGAACAGTAGCAAAGTGTTTGATGCCACTCCTGATTAGATGCTGACAATAGAGAGACGGTGCCCCCTTTCTTCCACAACTTGTGGATTTCACTCACGTCCTCCTCTGAATTATGACCTTCCATCAGCGCTGCGGCTTTATGCGTCGAATCAGCATCATCAACTTTGATCAAACGCGCATCCGCAAATGTTTTAATTGGCCAAAAGGACGTTCAGCCCTATAAATAACCACGACACTGCAAACGAAAGCTCTTGGAAAAAAAATTGTATTGTTAGAAAAAAAAAACTGTATGAATGTCAAACACAGGATGAAGCTCACATTTGAACACAATGACAAAGATATGCAGGTCCGCGCGCAACACAGGGGATCCAGTCCGTTTGTAGCCAACTTTATGTCCGACAAGCTTTTCTCTTTTACATCAAGCAAAAAGACACGAAGCCACAGTAAAACGCGACATTTAACAAAACAATAAAGGAGGTACGAATTCAACCAATAAGCACATTAAATAATAAACAAAATACAACATAACAAAGTGATAAATACACTGAGAAATAAATAATTTTGCTACTCTACACGATTGCCCAACACAAATTCGGCCGTTTTTATATGGCCATTCTCATACCTTTGCATCTAGAATTTTTGCATAAAGTCTTTAACACCATAAAAACAATGTTGTGCAAAATGATAGCCACGTCCACAGTTTGACCGTTCTCACTGCAGCAGCGCAAGGTAGCTCCCATGTGTCGTATTGAGGCCACTACTCCTCCAGTGTGTCTTTTAGTGCATAATTATTGTCCTATTATTTATTGTGGGGCAGTTTCCAGAAATCTAGAAGAAACAAAAAGACAGCAGGGATTAATATAAGCTCCAAAAATGAGAAGAATGTTCATTTATTTGTACTGTAACATATCAAATAAAAAAGGTTTAACACTCAGATAAGTTGACTGAAATATAAATGTTAATATTTTCTTTCATATTTAGATGGTTATTATAAATAACAAAAAGTGTGTGAGAGTCTACGTGTGCATCCCTGTTCACCTGTGAGTGTCCCTGTTTTTCTGTGCCCTGTGTTTATGTGTGTAATTCCCTGGTGTCTTCCAGTTCAGTGCAGACTCTTACCTGCTTCACCTCTTCATCACTGGTCTGAATGCAGTGACCTTGTCATCCTGCATGGTCCCACAGGTTTCGCTGAGGTCAGGTGACTGTGTCTCTGCTTTGCCACCAGAGAATCCTATGAACCAAATACAAGCATAACTAAGAATCTCGCTACAGGTGCAGTGTCCTGTCACTTCATAAACTTTAAAAAAAACACAAAAAATGTTTGCCAGTGCTGGTGTGTCCTAATGTATTAAACTATGGTAAATACTGTTTTCCACAACACAGAAAACCTGTAAATATAAGAGGTATAGCTGCTTCTCTTGTAATGTTGCAAATCAAGGATGACATACCTTCAATGGTGGAGTATTGGCATGTGTCTGGGAGTGTAGCATAGGATGGACAGTGCAATTGAAGGCCTTTGTGACTGTAGCTGCCAGTGCCATAGACTTTTGAGTGCAACGATGAGCCCTCAGAGAAGGGACTCTCAGCATTTGTGACACCACTGGATTCATGGAGACTTCTCATGCCCCCACACTGTCCAGCAGAAGCCCCAGTAAGCCTGGTACTCTGGAGTTGGCAGTCCCCAGCTGAGCTGCCTGTTCTCAGCTCAGAGCCATGCTGCTGAGGGCTCAGTATGACCCCCGAAGCTGCCGTACGAGCCAGAGACCAAATCCGTGGCTTATCTGATGCTTCAAAGTGAGACAGGTCCACGGTGCCTGCTGCAGGGCCGGTCAAGGAAGGTGCTTTGGACACAACAGGATCCAGAAAGTCAGGTGGGAGAGGAGGGAGGGTGGTGACACTTTTAATGGCACAGGGGAACGCATGGAAGCTGTTAGTTAAACTCAGGTGTAGCTCAGAGCTGCAGTCTCTTTTTTGAGGGGCTGCAGATACTGCCATAGCCCTCTGAAGGTCCTGCTCATCTGCAACCACTTTTTCACAGTCACTGTCCAGCTTGTCACAGTCGTCGTCATCCATGTCGTCCAGATCACTTAGATGTAGATCCTTTTCCTCTTTACAGTCACCGGAATCTGCATGGAAAAACAATATGTTATGGTTAGACTGTCTGAATATGTGCCTTTTGTAAAGTTATAGGGACATAATTTGTTCAGAAAACTTTTAAATATACTCATTATTGTGGAAATTACATTTTAGTTTGTGTGGCTGGTTTAGTGTGTATAAAATACGTCTAGTTTTCCAATGATCAAATAAATATTTGGACATTTTTATACAAAACAGAATACACACTAGATTACCTTTTGTGACACAGTCTTGGTCGCTCTTGTTAAGGTCATCCTTCCTGTCATCACCCGCCTTATTCTTTGGTGACCAGGTCATCTTGTTCTCCTTTTTTAACCTCCTCCTGGCGTTGGCAAACCACGTAGACACTTGGGTAAGAGTCATTTTGGTGATAATGGCCAGCATGATCTTCTCACCCTTGGTGGGGTAGGGGTTCTTGCGGTGCTCATACAACCATGTTTTCAGGGTGCTGGTGGTTTCACGAGTTGCATTCTTTCTTCTGGCTGTACCATTAAAATCTACTGTCCCGTATCTGGAAAGGGACACACATACACACACGCAGGCCATTAGTGCAGTAAGTGAAGGATATCATAGACTACTCACTCAAACATCCTATACTCCTACTCCCTGCTGTTTGAAATATATACAGCTTCACTCCATGCAGGTGTCAGTATGGAGTTACACTGTGACCTTTGATCTGAATGCGGCATCGTCATTAAGTGAAAGGCTGCTTTCAATGATAAGTGGCAGGTTTACTGAAGCTCAAATTACATACGGTGTCCAGAAATGAACAGAGCTTACCTGTCGTATTGATACTGTCCCAGCGAATGGTCATAAGGATAGTATGCAGCAGTTTGAGTGATGCCAGAGTGTAAAGTGCCTGTGCTGTCCTTAATGTCATACTGTGGGTTCTGTAAAAGAGAAGGGGATTATTATAACAATGTGCAACATTCTGTGATTTGATTGAGGTTATTTCTCAGCATTAGATGATTTTTAAAAATCAGCTTTTATAATAAGTTAAAGACATTTCTCATTTTTATCCATTAAAGCAAGAGTATGTCACTCTAACCAAGAGTGATTTGAGCTAGAAAACAAACTCATACATGGAATCATGGGTCTCAATTAACAGATTTAAAGTATGAAATGTTACATGATGCAATAATTGCACTTTTTATTATTATTAAATGTATTTTTATTAACTTTATTGCTTTTATTTAAATGTATTGTGCAATATTTACATGGACAGTATACTTTTATTTGACTTTGGCCATCTAATATAAGAGGATAGAAAGCAGCACTGCAAAAATTACATCTAACAAAACATTTAGTCTTTTATGCACAACAAAATTTTACTTTTGCAGGTGCACAAGTCTGCCAGTGGAATAACATCATTTAACTTTTCTCCAAATACCTGTTCAGTAACAGAAAGTAGAGCCATTATCTTGAAACAAGGTAGAAGAATGTTTGCTTTACACTGATGAAATTACGTTTGCTTCAAACCACTGTGCATCAGTCCCTCTGCATACTTTCTATACTTCTTCCCTCACCTCAGTGACAGGATTTTTTACTTATTTTTATTTTTACTATATCACACTGGCAGCTGAATTAAACGACTCTTCCAGATTCCAGATTTATTTGCAGTGTGGGATAAATTGATCAACAAAACCCGGTTGATCGATCAGCCTGAGGCTCCCTCCCCCCCTTTGCGCAGCAGATGAGGCAAAGTGAGCCCACCAGTGTGGAGTAGATAGCGGATGGGTCGGTGCTGTAGGGGAAATAGTTGGCGTAGTTCTGGCTGGCGGCGGCCGCAGCAGCGTAAGGAGAGCTGTACATCCCCAGCGCCGCGTTCAGCTCCGTCCGGCTGCTCGCCAGGAGCCGGTTCTCGTAGGACGGGCAGCAGAAGGAGGCAGCGGCGGTCTGGGAGCCGCCTGTCCCATCAGAGACCGACCTGGAAATCGAATCGCAGCAAGTCGTACTGGGGTTTGCCGACACGAAAAACTGCATGAAGAGAACCGTGGATAGAAATGGTCACTGGCTGTTTGAGCTCTTATCTGGATGTGTGTGACAACTGTGAGCTGACTGTGGGCGATGCTCTGCAAAAAAGATATCCATCTTTACAAGTTACGTAGTCTAGTGCCGAGTTTTGAAATCTTAAAACGAGAGAAATTGTGAGCTGGTTTCTTTTCAGTTCAGTTATCATGAATCACGTGTCATTATCTTAACTTGTAAACTGCCTTAATTTAAGGTAAGTTACTTCTCAGGTAATTGCTGAAATAAGAGTTACAAGTGTGATACGCGGTATCACATCTTTGTCCAGTTTTTAAGAAAAAAAAAGAATACAATACGGTACATGAAAGTAAACAACAGCAGATATTTCCTAGGGGGTGTTAGGATGAAAAGAGGTGTTTGCAATCCGTGCGTAAAAAGTGATTTGCTCAAGTATGTGAACTTATACACAGCATGAGAAAAACTCAACACTACATCTTAAATTTAAAACATTTGCGTTTTACATATAATTTACTGAACGTTAGAAGTATTATCGATATAAAAGTTGAGTGACAACTTGCCAGGGAAGTAACTTTTGTCACCTCACCAAGTTCAGCTTCTACGAACTTTCCTCCTTTAGACACGAGGCGCAATAATAGTTTAAAATGCAAACAACTCGTTTAAATAAAGTTTTCAAACCTGTCAAAACAATGCAGATTGTCTGCTCGTCCCAATGATTTCAAAAGAAAGTTTGCCAACGTGTAAAGCATGCCATACAGCCCAGCTACACCACGTCGTGTGCAATAGGTGACATTCATCTCTATTGTCATCAGAAAAACACGTGAGTTCATTCATAATTCAGTGTAATTGGACACGGGTGCATGTTTATCGATATTTGGTTCATCAACAAAAGCACCACGCGGAAATAGCTGTCAATACTCTCAGATCAGCCTCTCGTTTCTAAATGTTTCTTATTAGAGAAAAGTGCTCAGACTACAGAGAAATAAAAGAAAGAATGCAAAAAGGCAATTTACGCGCGCGTGTGTGTGTACACAAAAACTTTGGAGACATAAAAAGCGTAAGTGGCTTACCTGTGAAGTTGCATTGTACGGGTATCCAAATTGCGAGAAAGACATAGCTGCTTCTTTTGTTACCATCAGCAATATTCTTCACCCTTGATCGATTGCAACCAAATCTACTTCAAATCCACCGTCTTACACACATTTCCACGCACGGCCTTTCGCTCAATAATAGATGACTTCACTCATAGGAGGGAGACTTTAGGCTGGCACCAGCTGCAGATTGTTTTATATGAATGAATAATCCCCCCTCCCGAGAACCCGATAAGAAATGAAATTAAGCGTCATTAAGTGCAAAAAAAATTGTTGTTGTGTTAGCTGAAGGAGGCTTAAAGGATAACGTAAGACTTGCAAGATATGGACTCTGCTTGTGCTATTATTTGTGGCTCTATAGTTCTTTAGCATTCATCCATGCAGGGGTATCAGCGTGACGTCACTGTAATCCCGGAACGGCAGGGTACCATGGATAGAATAATGTCTTTGCCAATCACGTCCAACACAGGGTTTTCTTAAGGTGCACTGTATCAAGTCTTGTGCCATTTGTGTAATAGAATTCTTTCACCAATTTGCCGAGAAAAGTCTTGAAAAATTGCATTATTGTTAGTCCGTATTGAATTGTAACATGGCACGTGGAAACCCTTTGTGAAGTCAAATAGAGTAGAAAAAATAAAGATATGTTTTGCAGTCGTGATAGTTATCACTGACACATTTATCAGAAGAAATTACTTTCTTTTCATCCAGAGAAATATGAATCACATGTAATCTAATAAAATGTCTTATTTTCTGTTTGTCATTTGAAACAGTATATTTACAATCTATAACATTTAAAGCAGATTGAATATACGCCTGTAAGACTTTTTTTTTCTTTTTAAATCCCGACCTCTGTTCGCATCTGACTCTCTGGCCAGAGTTCCATCCCGGAGTTAATGATGATGATGTTTCTATCTTTCTCTATTAGAGAGCGGGGCAGTCCCAGCAGGAACGGTTAGAGGGGTGTTTGGCAGGTCAATAGACCAGTGATTGATGCGCGCCTGGAGACCTGCGTGACCATAACGCGTAATGCGTAATTGTATCAATTAACAAATGGATACATGCCCTTGTTTAACCAACGAGTAACACAGTGAAAATATGCCTTAGAGGTGAAATCCGAAGAGCTGTACTTGAAAAAAAAGACAGTGGAAGCCCTGCTCCCCAGTCTAATTAAATATCAGTGGATGGGAGCGACGAGAATTGCATTTTAATTGAATGATGCTCACTTGAAAGATGAGTAAGGAATGATGCTGCCTCACAGTGAATGAAACGAGAAACAATTTTAAGACTTATTAGATCAACAGCTCAACCATCACCAGTTCTCTCGCTTTCTCAAATAAACATAAACAAGCTGTGCTCCCTTCTCGTGTGATGCTGAGCTGGGACAGGGAGGGAGAGGGTGTATTGTTTCCCCATATACACAATATATTTGTATTGGCAGTGACAGCAAACATCAGTCCTACTGAGTCATATGATTTATCTGTTTCTGACTGTCTAGGGCTGTGTCAGGTTTCCGTTGTCATGGCTGATACCTTGTGCCAAATTTCTCGGTGTCCTTCTTTTCCAAACGGATGTATGGCGTTTCCTCCCCAAGAGACGCATCTGTGATTACTGGCTCTTTCTCCAAGGGGCGCTAAAGAGCCGCGTGTAGGAGATGAAGATCTCCCGTCAGAGATTTTCCACAGAGATAAAGTGGACAGTGTGGTCCAGGCTCTGGGAAGTGGCATTTTTAAACACCCACAGGCTAGAGCAACTCACACACACACACACACACACACACACACACACACACTCCACGTCTTTGGTTCTGACAACCGTTCATAGCTTCTGATAGGCTCCAAAGCTTCAGCAGTGAAGTGCTGGATAATACATCTTAAACAGTATGTATTATTCTCTGTGTTACCTAACTATATTAAATTTTTCGTGTGGTACAAAAATTCTTTTAATTATTTCTTTTAAATAAAATATACTTTCTATTATCTCCAACTTGTTGATTCTTTCTAACTCCGTACAGTCTGTTGATTATGTATAGTGTTCAAATCCCATCTGAACAAACCAAAAAATTCTAATATTCTTATCTACTTCTCATGAGATATTATTTCTTTTATCAAAAGAGATATTTAGTCCTTCATATTTTTTTATCATTTATCATTGAAATTTGAAGATGTAGTTAAAAAAACATTAAAATGTTTTTAACTGGATAGGTAGATTAAATATGACCAATAAAGATATGAATAATAAGTCATATTTTTTAATTTCCCATTTACCATTAATTATGAATATTTGAACTTATTTTTCTGGATACTGCACACTTTCATACATAAACTGCTAGAAGGTTGTGCAAACAGAGAAGGTTGAAAAAAACCTAAATGTACTTGCATGCCGGTAGTCAATGCATTTCTACAAGGGCATGCATGATGGCCCAAGTGCATATAGACAGACTCATGCATAATGCATGTCCAGCAGTCAGTGTAGATCCCGTTGAATCAAACTGAAATGAGCACTAATTGTAATGGCAGACTGACCACAGTGCCCTTTCCTATAAAATGTATGACAACTCAACAATGAACCATTTCTGTGTAAATGTATCACATTTAACAAGGTTTTGTTTTCTAGCAGCTAAAAGGCTGACAATGGCAATTAGCAACTCCTGTTTCTCAAACAGTGTTAACATAACAGGGGTAATATCCTCTCACAGGTAGCAGCTTCTTTAGCGCGAGGATGTACAAGCAAATAGTGTAGGCAAGTCCCTTCAATTCCTTGTCTGCATGTACCACTGCATTTAAATCACATAGAATTCACATGAAGTTTTGGAAATAAAATATATCAAAAACTGAGTCAAGTAAATTAATTTGATTTATTTCGGAGTAGCACATTGGTGGGGACGTCCAGAAAGAGCAACACAAAAAGCATGAAAAAGATCAGATAATCACAAGAGAGTTTTGCAAGAAAATGTTAATTGACCTGTTAAGCATCTTGCATACTCACGATACAAATAATACTAATGATAATAATAATTACCATAGCCATGCCTCTGCTTGAAAAAAGCTGAAACAAACTCTGGCTGTTGCACTTTGTAAAGTTACCATTTGACTCAAGACTCGTGTACTAGAACCTTTAACTACTAGCAGACAAAGACATTCACTCTCACAGTACATTCACTCATATAAGCAAGTCCAAACTCTATTATATCTTGTTGTAACTGATCCAGGCTGTTACTAATGAGACTGAGTAATGCACGCATCTTCCATTAGAAGCATCACTGAGTGGAAAAAGTAAAATAAAAAATCTGGAAAGGTTAAGTCAACACTCAGTAGCTTCCAGCCATATTCTCCTACTTAATACATTTCCTATGCTGACTTAATGAACCACACAAAGCCTTTCTGGTTTTTCATCAGATGGGGGGTAGAAGCGGTGGTGGTGGAGGTGGAGAGGGTGTGTATGAAATGGTAATAAGGGCAGACAGACGGAGAGAAGGAGGGAGAATGCTGAGCCGAGCAGGGGATGAAGCAGCACCTACCTGGAGGTGTGTGATCTCATTAAAGCCAAATTGGTATATGCCAATAAATCCAAGGCACTTGTGATATGGAATTATTACACAAGCACACACACATACACTGCACACACAAAAACTTCCCCACATGAATAACATTATTAATACTGCTAAATTATCCAAAATGGAAAGAAAGGTAATAAATATTGTAATGAGAAATAATAGAGCAATGGAGGACATGGTCACAGCAGTGGCCGCTTAACACCAAAACAAACATCCTTGAGGCTGGTGAATAATTACAGCATACAGAGGGTGTCATTAAAGCTTCATCAAACAGGGCCATTATGATATCATGACCACTGTCTCAATAAATCAATGTGGCGTAGAGAACAGTTACCATATTTGATCACAGTAGAAGTTAATTGTTGTGTTATGCTTTTGCATGTCAACATTACAACACAATGTTTGTGTGTAAAAGAACGTCATTACACATATATTGTATCTATTTGGTTTTGTTTTCCACTATTTAAACATGGATCTCTACATGAACGGACAGGCATAATTGCTGTTTCATTTGTACCCTCATCACTTTGATTGCTTGTAGTCAGATGTTTAACTCAAACAAACCCTAGACATTTTGTGTTGGGAGTCACATATTTCAGAGGCCCCTGGGGCGCCTGAGAGAGGGCGAGGGAAGGAAAGAAAGGCATGTGTGTGTTGTTTGTCTGTGCAGGCTGGCAGAGTCCCCTTGAGGCTCTACTGTAAAGCTATCATCAGTGGTGGTGTCAGGGATTTGTAGCTTGTCACTGAGAGAGAAAGAGGGAGAGTGCTGGCAGTGACTCTGGGAAATAACTGCTTATGGAGAGAGAGCCTGACTCGCACAGCTTGTGTGAGTGTAGGTGTGTGTACGAGAGATGGAGAAAGAGTGGGAGGAATGTGTGTCTATTTTCTCCCTGGGGAGACGTGTGTGTATGTGTGTGTACTTGTAGGTTGATCATATGATGCCGTCTTTTATCTCAGGGTCTTAGGTTCTTTGTCTACAGTGCTGTAAAAAAGTATTTGCCCTCTTTCTGTTTTTTTTTTTTTTTTTGCATGTCTGTAACACTTAAATGATTCAGATCATCAAACAAATTTTAATATTACACAACGATAAGCAGAGTTAATACAAAATGCTGTCCAAACCTGCCTGACCCAATGTGGAAAAAGTGGATGATGGCCCAAATAAGAGATAAGAGTCCCGAAGCCTTAGAAATGGTTTTGTAACCCTTCAACACTGATACATGTCAGTTACTTTGTTTCTCATCTGTTCTTGAATCTCTTTAGATTTTTTTAGACCTTTTAGCTTCACTTTGTCAGACAGCTTCTATTTAAGTGATTTCTTGGTTCAACAGGTCTGGCAGTAATGCAGTAATCAGGCCTGGGTGGTGAAAATGTGGTTAAACACAGTTCATTCATGATTTAGCAAGAGGGGGGACAATTACTTTTTCACATAGGGCCAGGCAGGTTTGGACAGCTTTTTTTCCCTTAATAAATGAAATCACCATTTAAAAACTGCATTTTGTATTTACTCAGGTCTTGGGTTATCTTTGTGTAATATTAAAATCTGTTTTATGATCTGAATAATTTAAGTGTGACAAATATGCAAAAAAATAATAAAATCAGGATAGAGGCAAATACTTCACTGCACTGTATGTGTGTTCTTGTCAGCAAGTGTGTGTGTGTGTGTACATGTCTATTCTGGGCGTGTCCAAGCTGCTGCTGTGGCATTGCATAGACCTACTTGAGCATCAGCTTTCCCATTTGGATGTGAATGTGATCAAATATGTATTTTCAGTCATCAGCAGTAAGGAGTGTGTATAGGCTATCTTCTTGCTCCCATGCCTGTTTGTCTATGTGTGGTCTTCGCCAAGATGAATGCTGACTTCAAACCGAACTTTCCCTCAAGGCGGAGGGCCAGCAGCCGCAAAATGCTGCTGTCGGGTAAAAGTGTGTATCTGCAAATAACAAGCTTCTCTGGAATGAGGAATAAAGGGCTCATTTTCTCACTGACAACAATGTATTTTTGAAATCACATGGTGGTTGACCAGGTTTCAAGGGTCTGAGGCTCATGATATGCACTCAACTCATAAATGATCGTGTCAGCGCTCAAACAGAGGAAGAAAAAGGAAGACGAAGAAAATTGCAGTTACATGGTTTCCATCTGACTGCAGTTGTTAATTCACTGCAGCATTGTGGCCCATCTCTAGGGCCTAAAGAGGCAGAAAGACAGTTCCTATTACTGTCAGTTCAATTACCGGCCACAGTACAGCCACTGCTGTCAACACCAGATGGGTCAGACTATGTACTGGCATCTTTCCTCTCATTTATGGTCATATTTGCAGGGGAACTTGTATGTTACATAGCACAGCTTTAAACTATAAGCAATTGATTAGCAACATTTAATGTTGTCCTTTGTTATAAATTTGCCATTATGCAGGGTCAAGAGGTGAGTAAAGTAGTAAGATATGTGAAGAACACCTCACTTACAATATTGTATATGTAAATCAAAGCCTGCTTTAAAGATATAAACTCCAAACAAGTTAAAAAGTGTGTAAAAAGAAACATTATGACAACACAATACAGAAATGGTTGCAATAATTTTCCTGTGGTTTTTTTGTGTCCTTGTGGAAATAAACTGCACACATACATACACCCAGAAGTGGGGAATGTGATGAGAAATGGTCTAAATATTGAAACACTCTCCATTACACAAGGCAGTGCTCTGGGTTGAGCGTGTCTGTTGAGCCGCCTCTTGTGCTGCACCACACAGAGACAGAAAAGGCCCAGCCCCATCTGGTCTTGGTTCAGTCTGGTTTACTGCAGAGTGGTGCCAATACAAATAGCTGAGCTTGATGTTTGTTTGCATAAATTGTTTTGAAAGGCTTCACCAAGAGTTTTTTTGGGTGGATTATGGTGGGGAAGTTTGAGAGCCAACCATGGTGGAATAATCCTCGCTGAGCTGACAGTTAGATTTGCTCTTCTTTAGGGAGAAAAAAAAGATTGTTTTGGATTTTTCTTCTTGGTTTCTGGCAATGAGTTTAGACTGTGAACTTTTGAGTGTTGTATGCTTGTGTATATGTGTCCGCCTAGAAAGTGGGTGAATGATGGTGGAGAATGAGCTGCTCTCTCTTCTCTTGTAGCATAGCAGTGTCAATTTCAATAACATCAATATAGTGTTTAACACATGCTAAAAGTTCAGTTGAAAGTTCAGAGGCCTGAAGGGGGGAAAATGTCTCTCTTCCTAAAGCCCTTGCATATCCACTTTGATTTTTCTCCAATAGGTCAAGGCAACAGCAAAGGAAGGAAAAACAAAATCATGTAGTGAGGTGAATTAGGCTTGTATTACATATATGGAAAAAAAAAAGGGAAAATGTATATTTCTTCCATAACTGCAGACACATTTTTTTGCTTTGATTGAACATTGCCATCCTGGGAAAACCAAAGACGTAGTGACCAATTGGTCTTCATCATCATTTGGCTCTGCTTGTGGTGCAGGTAAAAGAAAATTGACTTAATTGATTTCATGTCGAGGTAAGTGTGCCAGCTTATCACTAACTGCTACCAGATAAATTTTTGTGAAAGCTTAACTGATACCCAGGCCCTGGGGTCTCAGCCAGAGCCCCCAAAAGGATGGAAATCGGAATTCTACCAATGACAGTTCAATCGCTTGAGTGCTCTGTTCCTCATTTGCTGCATAGCCAGTGGAGGTCCCTCCATGGTCGACTCTCAACTAGATCCAGATGCAGCTAAAAATATTTTTGCTGCAACATTTGTCCTTGTCTTCAAGTCCTTTGCAGTCAAACCATGTCAGGCTGCAGAGCTAATGATGCTATATTTTCTAGTCCATACACAAAAACCTGACACTTTCGCTCTGTGGGTTCAGTCTCTTAGCAACCAGAGTTATACAATACAAAAGGCCCCTTATTTCAATACATATACAATATCTCATCTTCATTGCATTTTTTGCTTAGATTCTGCTGCTCAGAAACATATTGTTTTATCGGTTTGATTTGCACATTATAGTGGTTTTTCTGTTGCCATTCCCCTTTTCTTCAATTCGAAATCTATCCTGAGAAAAGTTTTTTCTCTTCTTTTTCTGTTTTCCAGTGTGGATCTACCTTAGAACAAAAAAAAAAAAGAAGAAAAAATGGGGCTCCCTAAATCCATCTAACCTAAAAGCAGATGTTACATGGTTGCCAACATCAAAAAGTCCAGAAGGTGAAATCATACCTTTGATTGGTCTCTTCACTGGTTAATGTAAACGTGTTTAATACATGGTTTGCTGAGTGAACCCTGACCTTGGCCTCATGCCTAAAACATCATCAGATTACACAAAAAAACACTTTGGTGGCTAATTTTTGATTTTCAGATTGTCAAGATTACTTTGAAGAAAGCAAGAGAACAGGATTGGAGTACTGGAGTAACACAGACGCCACTAAATAAGGGGGCAGAGACCTTAAAATACAACTTCTCACAATACAACAGTCTCATTTTCAGATTCTTTTTTTTATGCTCAGTTCAAGATGTTTTTCATTTTGAGGTTGAAATATCTACAGTATAGATGTGCCTTCTATTTTTCTCAAGGATATTTATTCTGAGAATGATAAGGGGTAAAATATATAGAGAAAAGTGGTGCATGAAGGGGAAACTGGGGGTAACAGCCATCCTTTTAAATATATGGTGAATAAGCGTCCTTCAAGAAGTGTTGTGTTTACACTGCTTGTGGGAAAACAAATCGACACAGGCGGTGTCTGAGGAGGCTGTAAAACAGCTCTTTGGTTGGGAGCACGGCTTAAATTCCATGCGGCAAGCACAGCAGTGTCACCCCAAGGTGTTGAGAGTAAATATACAATGTTAGCTTTAGGCTAAAAAGGGGAAAAACACATAAATACTGAAGTGCACATCAGTAACAAAATAAAGCAAATGTTTTACCTAGGAGCAGCAAAAATGAGAACAAATAATAGTATACAGTAATTTGCTTTTGTTGTTAAAATATGCTCATATGTAACTAAGGGAAACACATGTACACATATATGCTCATTCTTCAGTGAAGAGCGAAAATTATCCTAAAAGTTTCACAGATACAGCGCTGATCTCTAGCAAAGGCAAAAAGTAATGTGGGCAAAGACTGAGGGGGTGACTCAGTCAATTTAGAGAGGGTGTTACTACCCCATAAGGAAAGCTATTATTATAGCTACTATTATTATATTATGGTAATTACTACTGTGAAAACCGTACACCTATTGAGTACTACAAAATAATACTGAAATAAATCAGACATGAATTATTATTATTATTATCAGAATGAATCAGACATTTTATTTCAAAAATATACAATATATTATAATAAATATACATATAACAAGTGTTGTTTAAGTAAATCAAATGCAATTATCAGCAAATAATAAAATCCTGAAGTGAGAAGGTGCTTCCTATCTATCTAAAGATAGGAGAAAAGAATAAAAATAGATAGGAAGTGCTGCCTTTCATCACACCTCAACTGAGCGCAAAGATTTAATATCAGTGTTTTACTTGATGACAAGTTCAAAGAACCTAAAAATTTATCTGCATCTAGAAAGTACACACAGTAGCTGAGATACCAATTTTTTCATCATTTTAATCATTCCATTCAATCTATATATATTGATGCAGCTGGTGTGACAGCACTGACAAACTGCTGGTAAATCATATCAGACAGCTGATAGTTATCAGATATCATCTAATTTGATCCTTGACAGTTCTCAGCCTCCCTGTTAGAAGCTAACATCAGCTAATGTTATAATTTCACTGACAGGAGAAGATGTTGCTCAAATCAGAATGTCAGGAGTTATAGATTAGTGGATTAAAATATAATGTAGCTGCAGTGCTGTGTAACTGAGGTATTTATTTACTATCTGATAGCATTAGCAGTCAATGAGTACTCAGATGTTATCTCTAACATACTGGCAAGAAACTGGCACTTTTTAACATGAAACAATATCAACCTATATGATACAAATTACCCTTTTACTCTGTAAAAAGCATATTGGCAGAGTGTGCTGACTGCCACTGGCCTTGGATGCTAACATATTAAAATTGCATTGACAGGACAAGCTGTTCTTCAGACTGGGATTTACCAAATTTCATTCAGTAAGTTATTTCACAAAAAAAATGACACTTTATGCTAAAATAAAATCCAAAACATGAAACTTGCAAGCAACACTGCCGTTGCCTGTGAGTTTATATAAACAATCGAGTGCATTTTACATTTCACACATTTCTTCACCTTTTACTATAATTCATCCTGTCACGTTACATTCTGTGTCCCATCAGATAAAACATGAGTTTAAGATTTAAATTGACATTGCTGTTAGCTTAATTAACTTTGTCTCTGTCTTCTAAGTCTGTACGTCTGCTGACTGTGTCTGCTGATCAGTGTATCTGCGCGTACACCGCAGACTGTGTGGATGTAGTATGTGCTTGACCTTTGCTAGAAGGAGAGCAAATGCAAAGACAGAGTGATACCACTGTGTGGCCCTCTAATCTGCTCACTTAGCCCTGGCTTTGGGGCTTGTTCTGCTCTGCTTCATGTGAAGCTCCCTCACCATAAACTTACAGCAGCAAACTCACAGACTAGAATCAGGCTAGTCTTTTTCCCCCTTTTCATCTTTTTGCGTAATCTCTCTCTGCCTTCACTGTTGTTTTATTTTTGCCTGTCTTTTCTGTTCTGATCAGTTCTGTGTATATGTTGGGAGATGGGGAACTAGCAAATTACACAATACTGTATTCTGCGCATGTGTGTGTGTGTGTGTGCTCCCCTTGTCTTGCGCGTGGCAGCACTATTGTTATCCAGGTCGAGTCAATATCTGAATTAACAATTGTTCCTCAAAAGTGTAACAAACATTACAAATGTGATATCAGATTGGGTTGTTTAAATGTAAACACACTGTGAGTGTTAATGCACACAGTTTCATTATGAATGATGAAAATGATAATACAATAGGCCACAATAAAAAGTAAAGGAAATGTGCACACAACACTGACTAGCGGAATCTTGAGTTTTATTGAGCTGATTTATTTGAGCTTATTCTGATGTACTAATGGACTTTGTAAAAGTAAAGAAGGCAACAAATTTCCTTGTAACTTTTCCTTTTCATGACAGTAGCATTAAAAAGTTATACAGTCCTTTGTTAACAACTCCTACAAGCTAATTAAGATTGTGTGTACTCATGTACTTTTCCTTATTGGTTTTTGTATTGTACTTTCAATCAAGTAATTTCACTTTTGCATACGCTTTAGCCTATTTAATTACATTTGATTAGATTACATTTTTATATGTAAACATGTTATTGCAAAATATGTTCTTCCAAGATTTCACATCATATAAATACACAAATACTAATATACAGTATACCAAACAATGTCATATATTGTGCACATATTGTATTTAAACACAGACTATGTTAAAACTGGGCACATATGTACATAAATAAACTTTGTACATAACAATGTTCTTCATAAATCTGGTGTGTTTAAGTATTGCATTATAATTAGTAATTGTTTTTTTAGATAAATATTTTTTAGCTTTAATTTTAAATTAACTACATTTCATATTATTAACCTCTATTATAATTATACTTCTATTAAAATTGAATGTGAACTTTAAGCAAAACAGTAACTCATATTATATTGTCTACAGTCTTGGCAATGAGATGCCTGGGCAGGGTCAGCAGGGACAGTGGTAAGACCGAGCACTGAGTCTGAAGTCTTGTAGGCCCCAGTCCTCCCCCAGGGTGTGGGGGTCCTTGCCAGGGGCTTATCGCTTCACACACTGTCATTTCCTATTGTCTTTCCTCCACTCATTCTCCATCCTCGTCGTCTTCCTTCCACCTCTCTCAGTTCTTTCCAGTGCTTCCCCTCTTCTCTCTCTGTAGCACCTCCTCAAGCTGTCAACACACTGGTTCAGAGCATTTCCTTAAGGAAGGAGAAGTCCATGTTCCAACCACAGACTGATACATGGAGCCTGATAACCCATAAGCCAAGTGCTACACTGCCAGCTGACAAGAAGCAGATATCCTCTTGACTTCTTTCTCTTTGGGAACAGGACAACAAATGAAAATGTTGGGGGGCTTAAATGTTAGCAAAGATCATCTCCTACTCAGAATGTGTGGCCTTCACAAATAGTGATGATAACATTTGAGCTTTCACCTGTTAAAGCTGTTGTTATTTATGTCATAGGTGTGAAAAAAGGAGCAATGTTCATTTGATGGACAAGTAAGTCAAATACAGAATAATGGCTTTACAGCCTATTATGCAGTAAGCAGCAGTTACTTTAAAAGGAATATTGACATACATTAATAAATACTGATAAATGTTACAGGACTAATAAACTAATACAGTAACATAAAATAAATAAAATACATGAAACTAGGAAGGTTATACATTAAAAAAACAAACCTGTCCATTGAAAACCATTTATCAGTATTGAGAGAGTTTTGAAAAAAATACTGTCACAAAGCTGGTAACAGGTCTGCTTATGAAATGTGTTGAAATCTCTATGTTTTAGAGATACAGTAGTAATTATAGTCATGGACATTATTTTAAGTGTCCATATGACCACAATGTTATCAACAGTGTTTAGTTCAGACATTATCAGCAGCCCTGACACATATGGCACATAAGGTTTTAGTATTATACAGTGACCACTGAAGATTATGTAATGAATTCCCCCAAGCCTAGGTTACCTCACATACACAGACACATACATAGTCAAACTGATCAGCCTCTCGGGGAGAAAGGTGACATTGTGTGTGCACAGAGACCTCACAGCCCGGTGACCTCATTATTATTCAGAACCAGCAGTGAGAAGATGAGCGGCACCCCGTTCCCAGTACAGCTCGCCAGCTCTAGTAGATCATGTGCATGAATTGGTGGATGTGTGGGAGGTAGGCTGCAACTTCCCCTCAACTCCACCCCCTGTTACTGTCATACCATATATACAGACACACTCACTTCCTTCTGGAAGATAAGCGGCCTCTGCTTAGTGTCAGAGTGTCCTCAGCCAGAGACCCTTGGGGCCTCTCACTTGGTGGGAATCTGGTCTTCTCCCTCCACAGATGCTCCTTCCTTACAGATGAGAAGGAAAACAAGACCTGAGGAAAACACCCTCAGCTCATCCTCTGCTATGGTCTCCAATATTTTCTTTGCTATCTCTCTTCTACACCACCCATCCCCTTTTCTTCTTCTCTTTCTTCTGTCTAGGTCGATATTGTTAATTGGCTCACTCAGTCACTGGTACATTGATTGCGGTCACTAATAAAAGGGCTATTGATTGGCACTTTGTTAAACAATGGCCCATGGAGTGAGAACTGCCCTCTAATACTATCCTGACAGCATCCCTTTCCTGTTTGCCAGTCTCTTAATGTAATAAATTATGTTACTCCATTAAGATGATTATTCTTCTTTCACGTCTAAGGGCATTTTTAAGTTGTGGACTTAGCAACTACCTAATATTTTTATTATTATGCCTTTTTTCTATCAAACTCCCAGATCAGCAGTCAGATGAGATGAGTGATATCAATTCCAGTCAATGCATATGGGTAAAGTACAGGTTGTTATCTGGGCCGGAGCTTAAAGTATCTTCTGTTCTACCTTATGCAGAGATATGAAGGAAACTCTCAGACTGTGAAGTTTTGTTTGTTTTGACAAGCATACAGTACATTTAATAATCTGCCCTGCATTTCTGCACAGCATCTGCAGCCACAGCAGCCAAGTGTTATTGGTAATCACACTGTATTGGTCTAGAGTGCTGACAAGGCTTGATACAACCACTTATAGTATATATAGCATAGAGCCGTGTTTTAGAGGTTTAGTTGTCTGATAGATTTCCAATGAGCACTCCATATCTGGCAGCCCCACAAATTAAATAGGAATTTTGAGTCACTGCTCTGTCTCAGTGTTGTTTAATCAGTAAAAACAGAAGCTCCACTGTAAAACAACTTCTAGAGCTATAATACACACAAGACTTTAAATAGACCTTAAATGAGGTCATATGATCTAAGCCTAGTCAGTAAGCAAGCACAGAGGTCATAACCATTACACTACACTAATTGTAGATAGCTAAAAGCACTAAATAAGAGTTGACACATTCAACTTCTTCCACTTCACATTTTATTTAGAATGCAAATTTAACTGAACCTAGTAAAAAAAAAAATAGAAGAGAAAACCAAGAAGACCAAAGTTCAACACTGACTCTTTCCTAGGATCATTGTGAAAAAATCTAATGATACAGTATATACACTGACATATTTAAGATATACTGTAATAATACAATCCTGTTGAAGCAAATTAAAAATGGATTCTAATGAACACATTGTAACGTGCCTGGCGATGTCAATGACATGGTCCTTCAGCTTATCTGACGGGATTGAAGAGGTGCCACGGACAAAATTGGTTGACAACCACACAACATAAGACAGATTTAAATGCACAATGATGTTGGTGTTTTTGACAGAGGTGTATAAAGTACACAAACTCAGTAACTCAGAAAAATACTCCACTACAATTAAAAGTTCCCTTTAATTTTTCTACACAAGTAAAAGTAGTAAAGAACAACCTGTACATTTTAAGTACATTTTTTGTGTTTAAAATGTTGAATTTGATGCTGTTTATAACATAAATGTAGAAGTCCAGTCCAGATTTGTTTGACAAATTCTCAAACGTGAAAACTATGACTAAAATGTGTTGTTACCTACAAACTGGAACAAAAACAGCAGTTGGTGAAGGTGGAGCTGATTTTAAACACATTATATATTGACAGGAGATTTATCCATAAATGATACATCAGCATTTTATTAATATATAACGTTTTTTATAAGAATCTAATCCTGCAAAAAGTAACTCGTAGCTAATGGTGTTAAAATGAATGCAGTGGAGTAAAAGTAGTAGTATTTTCCTCTGATTTGTAGTGGAGTGAAAGTATCATAAAATGGAAATAATCCAGTAAAGTACAAGTACCTTAAAATTGTACTTAAGTACAGTACCTGAGTAATTGTACTTAGTTACTTACCACCTCTGGTTTTTGAACCAGTCTAGTTTTCATTTCTTATCACATCAGTACATCTTTTCTCACCTAGCCCCCAATTAAAAATTGCATCAAAATTCAATTAGAGTCACACAAGATGATATTCACTTCTCATTTTCAATAGAGCCGTCTCTTCTTTTGTGAGGAACACACAAGTTTACAAGAAACAGCCTGCACAACATTCCCAACAGTTCTACTGCAGTCAGCTGTGTGCTGTTCTTCACTGAGCAGTCCTGAAGCTTCAGTGAGTCAAAGGCAGGTCTCCTGAGTAAGATGATGAAAACTGGAAATAGGGTGTAAGTACCTCCATGAGAGATTTAATTATCACCATTAAATATTCAATGATCAATAGAATTTGTTTTAGTGGATCAATAGGTGGCCAGGCATGAGAAGGACAATGTGCATAAGTTACTATTTGCATTTCAAAGCAGCTTGTGTCACGTGGCCCCATTGGAAATCCATACCATTTTGTTAGGCTGTATTTTATATTTAGCTGCTTTATCCCCTTATCACTGACTGCTATTGATTCCCTTCCCTTTATTTACTGCCTGCAAATGGCCGTAGGTTTAAAATGTCAAAATGTTTTTAGGGAACCCGATACCTCCATCTGCCTTTCTCATCTCATGTCTAGCTCTTTATTTCTTTCCCCTAGTCTTTCTCTCTCTCTTTAATTCCCTTGTTTCTCTTTCTGCTCTCCCTCCCTCACTCTCACAATTCCTCTCAGTAGAGTTGAAAATTAAACTCTGTCATCTTCCCACCTACCGTACAGATCTCTGCTCGCTCGGGTGTGAATCTGCACATTATTCAAATAAATATCTCAGAGGTGTCAGGGGAATACTCCGAGCCACTTCAAAGACGCCTACCCACCCATCCAAACCTTCAGTGTTGCTTGTTCCTGCTGGAGTCCTATTTTGTTTACTTGAACTGGCTCTAATAGCTTGTTTTTCCCGGCACCTATCACAGGTTCAAGAGCAACATTTAGCCAAGTGCAAGGGCACGCTTGTTCCGGTCTCACCTAGGCTTTAATTCTTCTACAATACTGAATGTGAAGCCATTTAATAACGGCCCAAAACAATGTTTCTCTCCATTTGCCTCGTAGTCTTTCATCTGTGTCTTAGCACTATGTATTATTTATCTTTCTAGCTTTTTGCCCTCTGTCTTATCCCCCAATGGTTTTCCTCTGCATCCATTTTCTTTACTGATACTTACCTTCACTAATTCACCTTGTTGATTTCCCTGGTTGGGGTATTATGTAAAGATGCCTAGCACGCAGTACAGAGAATGGACCCTTAACAAAAGGGAACACTGTTGACTGAAGGCCAAGCAAATATCCTAAAGTACATCATAAGCTTGGGTTAAAAAGTAAACTTGTGTACTTCAGACATATTTCTACACATACACATATTACATGCAGCTACAGAGCTGTGGATTGAAATTTTACACACATATACACAAAAATGCACATTTACTGTCTTAGGTACAAACAAGAGTTGTGCAAGAGTCGCTTAAATAGTAAAACTAATGCAATAGCATCTATAATTATTACTTGGCGTATGCATATATAGGCGAATTTATAGATGGTGAAATCACCAAACATCCACCAAACCTTTTCAGGCAGTATTTTCAGTGGTAACGTTACTCCTTTATGACAATGTCTAATGAT
The DNA here is from genome assembly GCA_032362345.1 of Sandelia bainsii. Lineage (NCBI taxonomy): Eukaryota > Metazoa > Chordata > Actinopteri > Anabantiformes > Anabantidae > Sandelia > Sandelia bainsii. Next base: position 21,914,090 of record JAUMHL010000018.1, read on the forward strand.
AGACAGATTATGAGCTACAGTAGATTTGAGGTTTATAGGACTAAATATCTATAAACAGCCTTATCTATTACAGCAGCCTACTGTGACAGCCTTGGCCTGTTAGGAACTAGGAGACCACAGAGGTCAGGAATTTAACCTTCAGAGGCCTGAGGGCTGCATGAAGCATCATCAGTGCCATCAGGATCCATGGCCTCAGCACTGCTGCTCAGCTGGGGGAAGGAAAATCTGGATAGGCTGAATGGATGTGTATGTGAACATGGATTTACTTGCACATCTGTAGGTGCCTGTGCGCAGCTGCTTTGATAGCGTAAATATGACGGAGTTGAATGATGGTTAAGATGCTGCTAGCAATAATCTCAAAGGCAAAAGGAGACACAGCTAAAGTGAAAGTATATTATGAGAATATGTTGATGTAAGTCATATGCACTGATATGGCTATAAAAAAATTTTTTATAGAGAGATTAATCAATACATATTAAACTCAATAAATATTATATTTATAAAATATAATAAAACACATATAAAGAATAATGAATAGCAATAATTCCGGGTTAGCTTACTACTGCCCTGGACACATGTTGTGTACCTTCTCACAGTAATCCATTTACTTATGTTTAGGCTATTGCCTAATCAAACAGCAAGAGATATGGGAGTACACATGACAAAGAATTTTGCTCAACTGTGTTATGGTCTGTGAGGCCTGTCTGGATCCCCAATTAACCTAACGTGCATGTCTTTAGATGGTTGGAGGAAGCCGGACTACCCAAAGAAAATCCACGCAGAGACAGGGAGAACATGCTAACTCCACACAGAAAGGCAACCGGCTGACCCGTGGATTTGAACTGAGGTCCTTCTTGCTGTGAGGCCACAGTGCTAATCACTACACCACTGTGCTGCTACACTCAATTCAGAATGAAACAGGTATAATGAGAAGCAAGAGATCAAACAGAAAGGAACAAATAATAATAAGTAGACTGAGAATTGGACATCAGAAAACATCAAATAGGCTGCTGTGACCTGTGTCAGGAAAAAGACATCAGAACATATTCTAGTATCATGCAGGGAGTACGCAGACAAAAGTGGTGAGATGATTATGCAGTTGTAGAAGACAGGACCAGTGGAAGTCAGAGTTGCTAATATAAGAAACATAGAGACAGTGCAGATAACACACACTATAACAATGATACGGACTATAAAAGAAATGGATTTTGAGAAGACACTAATGAAACCTAAAAGATGCCAGCTGCGGTAAAACCCAAAGAAGAAGCGAAAGCTCACCACCCACAATTAGTTGGAAAAGCGGATCATGATCTTTGGTATTGTATTCAGTGATGAAAAGCTTGATCTTTTATTCAACCGTATTATATCGTTGGGAAAATTCTTCACTCATAAGTCAAGATTCTTGAAAACATGTCTAAACTTTTTCATCTTCAAGTAATAACTATCACAATTCTTTACTGCTTTGAATTTCAATTTCTTAGGTAAAAAAGCTGCAGTGAAACTTTTACCACCGGCAGAGGGTCTGGATTTGAACTTTTATGTTGTTTGATTTATTTATTTTTATTGTCTGATTGTATGTTCCATTTTGTTTTTGTCAGGGTTATTTGAATAAGGCTTTCCTTGTACGTGGTCAGGATGTGATACAGTGATACTGTTTGTATATATACTGTGTAAATAAAGTCTTGTTTTAAAAAAAGTGGATCATGCGGAGGGCAAATGCAGCACCTTGCAGACCGCAGACAGACCCCCCTCTTACACGAGCCATGAACTCATGCGGTCAGTTTCTTTGGTCTCAGTGCTGACGTGTAGGTCTAAGGGTGATGTAGGAGTTGGCCCAGGTGACTTAACTCAATTTACAGCAATTTTGCCACAAAAATGTTTTTTCAATTTCTTTCAGATTGTATTTTCAGTGGAGCCCATTACCATATTTACTAAGCTACCTCAGCAGAGTAATTAATGTTACCTCACCTAATGTAATTACTGACTAGTTTCAATTAGTCAAACTAGCTTGTACCTAAATACACACTTAAGAAATAACGGTATCTGTCTCTGTGACCTGGGATATTGAGGTGCAAAAAAACACCTAGGCAGTGGTATTTGTCCTTCATTTATCCCCTGTACTCTCCTATAACTACTGTAATGATTCTTTTTAATCTATTTCCTATTTGTTTGTGAAAAACTATTTAAACATTTTGCTTCTTAAATCTCAAAAATAATGTTAATCTAATATACTGGAAACTCCTAGAGCCTGCATGTTGATTTGAAGTTGAAAGGTATTTAATTTGCAGTGACATGTTGTGGAGAAAGAAAGATGGTGTAACCAGCATCTGACAGACATCTGTCTGTCTGTCCTTGCTTCCTTTAGATTGTGATCATCTACCTTTCTGTATACAGTATTGTATACAGATAGATACATGTATCTATCTATCCGAGGTCTTTTCTATACTTTAAACTTTCATCTTCCAGACTCCTGGTCCTGCAAAATGCGCTGCGTCAGTATGATTATACATACTGAAACACATCACTCATGACTGGGCCTGGACACTTAAGCTTGTATGTTTAAATTGCTCCCAACAGTATCCTTAATCTGGGTGAAAATCAATATGGCTTTTACTGTCACATTGGAGGGGTGGGGACCATGTTGATGTTGATTGATGTTTAGATGTCATTTCAGGGGAATTTGATGTTTCTGTCCCCTCTTCAGTGAGGAGATGGCACTATAGATCAAACAATGGTGTCTGCTTGCTTTCTCTAGGGTTTTACTGGAGCCTGCTCAGAGTAAAATCTTGGGTGTAAAGCTTACATGAGCTTACATAGAAAAACAAAAGAAGAGGTCTAGGGAAAGATGTTATTGATTATTTTTTGTCAGGAAAGATGTTTGAATTAAAGTCTGGTATTTTAATGGGGTTATCATAATAAGCTTCAAAACCAGGATGCCAGCACTGACTAGACTGACAGCACACAAACACTTAAGCTTTCTATCTAGTTATTTGATCAGTGTAGAAACTGTGTCTGCTCCTAGTAGCATGTAGAACATTTTCCAGACTTAATTAGTTCTAATACAGATGTTTTGTATGGTATTGGCACTTCAGGGAAACAGTGGTGAGGTTGATTTAAGGATACTGTTGGGAGCCAGGAGAGACCAAGGCACTGTGATGCTGTTGACTGCAGTCAAGAGTAAATAGTAATGGAGTTCTGGGGTCATGGTGGTTAATAGATAAATGAGAGGTAGCTGGCATGGGGTAGTAGTCAACAGTAAGAGTACCCATCTATTTATTTTATCTATTGAATCTATTTTTATGATAAGACTTCCAGGCAGGTAATTTTTATGTACACATTCATACAGACCAGAAGTGTCAGTTTCAATCATCCATATTTAATGTGAATAGAAGTTAAATTCAAATTTTAATCTTTTTAGAGACCTACTTTATCCCACTGAATGAAGTTCATGAGGTTTGTGACAATCTGTTTGCTTTGTTAAGGACTGAATGTTAAAAGACGAAAGAGCTAAAACTACCATGTGCTAACAACTGCAGGGTGACAGTTGTTTACATAAGTCTGGGTTAACTCAAATCTGCAGAATGTCATCCAGGTAAACAACATCTCTTACTGTGCTATTCCTGTCATTGTGCCCACATCACATATTTTGATTACAGTTGGCTGTGGCACATGCTGCACCCTTATCACAACTTTATGGAAACTTGACAGCTACTTAAAACACCGGCATGTTTGGAAATGATGTGCAGCTGACGTCACTTTAATCTTGTGCACTGTTAGTTGATATATTGTTGATTGGTGTTTTTCTTACCTAGTAACAGGTGACAGAGGGGCTACCGGTCATATTTATTGATTTAGCTTTTCTCGTAAATGTCAGTCCCCATCCCTCTCTGTCCCTGTCCCACTATTTCTCTCTAAGGAGTCTTACAGACAGTTAGTGAGCCGAAGAATCACAATTCAGGGCTGGCTGCTACTTAAAGGCCCATAATCTGCTTGGCAAATGGCTACAGTGTGATGGCCTGAGCGGGAGCAAATTATTTGTTTTAAGGTCTCCTGCTGCTGTAGGACCCTGAACTAGTGGCTGGTGCCATTAATGTTAACACTCTAACAGTACGGAAGCCATCATTATTTATTTAACCCCTTAAGTGTTTAAAGTGGAAGAGGTCCACCGGGACAGAGCATGGTTGATGAAATTATTTCATATATATATATATGTATATATATATGTATATGTATATACAGCTCTGGAAAAAATTATGAGACCACTGCATGAAAGCTGTGATTGCAAATCAGGGTTATTCCACCAAATATTGATTTCTGAACACTTCCTAAGTGATAACATTAGTAATGTGTTGTGTAAAAATGAATATGAACTTATAAATAAATGCTCTTAATGACAATATTTGTATTTGGAATTTGGGAGTTATGTTGTCAGTAGTTTATAGAATAAAACAAAAATGTTAATTTTA
>JAUMHL010000018.1:21918655-21934156 GCA_032362345.1 Sandelia bainsii
AAACATATACCTTTAAATAGCAAAATCAGAGAAACTGATAATTTTGCAGTGGTCTCTTAATTTTTTCCAGAGCTATAGATAGATAGATAGATAGATAGATAGATAGATAGATAGATAGATAGAGTGCATATTTCTCTGTCTCCAAAAACATTAATATGTGTAAGTTTTCATGTTTTGGTGTCTGACACAGCATTTCCATTTGGCAATTCTTAAATCTAAGTCAGTGCCACTACTACTAACCTCAGTTGTTTAGCAAACGTGGGCTGGTAAAAATATACCGATGTCTTCAGGCATTCACAATTGCAAAGGCATCCGTGATTCACCTTGAAGCATATATGTGGGTATGTAGCCGTGTTTATGTGTCCAGGTGCTCTGTTTAATCACGGTAATGGCAGTGTTTCCCCTAGAAAAATTTTCAGACATAGTGGCATAAGCATGACAGATGTTTTGCGTGCATGCACTCTGGTTATTTATTCCTCATGCAACAAGACTTTTGGTTGGTAATTTCCAAGAAGAGTGTATTGGACATTGTACATATTTATTGTAACTATGATAACTTACAATTGAAGAAGTTGGAACAAACAATCTTTAAGAAAAAAAATATATAACTAAATAAAGCAATAGGAAGATAAAACCCACATAATGAAATCTCTCAATAATAATGCTATAATTAAAATTATAGCTAAAATTGTAACTGGTTCTCAGCCAGTTGTTTGCTATGTTAGCTTCTATCCACGGGTTTCTCTGTAGTTTGCGTTTCATCTGCAGCCCGTATATCTGCAGCACCAATGCTTATGCTAATTTAGTGGTGTAACGTATTGAAAGTTCAGGCAACAGACAAATATAGTGACATTGTGGTTCCATGAGAAAACATGAAATATCACAAACCTACTGTAACTTGAAGAAGCCTGGGTGAAGAATCACTGAAGATAACACCTTGTTTCCATAAACCTTAGCATTAAATCCATTTAAAGCAGTATTCTCAGGTCACACTTGTTCACATTTTTCATGTCTTCCTCAGTTTGTTGCTTTTTTTACCAGAACTGAAGCAGGGGTGAAACAGGCAACTAACAGACTCCCAAACACAAGTAATTATTTCCAAATGAGTGCATGTATGACAATATTAGATTTAATAAATAAATAAAAATTGCCTGCGTGTAGACATGGCGGTGGTTTTTGTTGGCATGGCGGCCTGCCATGCCTGTACTATTATAACACTTGTATTAAACAGGGGCAGTAGCATATTTGTTTTCTATATGTGTGTGCAGTATAAGGAGTCCGAGCATTAATAAGTAATCACCGCATGTTGACCCTCCCATAACCCGTTGGGCCAGCAGCACTTGCCCCCAGTAATGACACCATTAAGAGCTTACCTCTGGAAATCTCTTCTCTCTCTTCTCTATCTCCACTCTGCCTCTCCTCCTTTTCGTAAGGACTGGATGGTTGTCTGTTGCACATGAACTTGCAGTGTTGGACCACAGTCTAGGAGTACACAAATTCAGCTGTACTTTTTTGAAAAAACTATGCTCACTGTATGAACCATCACAAATTTACAATACATAAACAAATATACAAAACATCATATGTTGCTGATAATGCGTAAGTACACATATGTATGTGTTACAAACAAGAATAACCATTTGTTAATAAAATTCCAAATGATGCCAAAACCAACCTAGTGTATATGTAAAATATTCTATTAAGTGAATGCAATTAAACTGGGAAGTATGATGTGTAAATGCATAATTTATTAAAATAACGATAACACACAAAGATAAAAAAAAATAAGCTAAGCTACTATTTGTTACATATTATAAACTATGGAAATAGCAAGTTGAGAGAGAGAGAGAGAGAGATGAAGAAGAGAGAGGGGACTGAACAGATTGAATGGCTAATGAAATGGGTACCTCCGGGCTTGAATAAATTCTCTGGTCTGGCGATCCCCCAGGATGCTGGCCTCCCAGGGAGATTAATGGCCACTGGGCCATGGTATAATGAAGTAGTTTGCCTTGGCAATGTGCTTGTGAATTCATCACAGTGTCCACAAGTGGGCTGGCTGAGCACAACATCTTTATAAATCCTCCCTCACTCTTATCTCCCGCTGCTGCTGATTTATGGTTCCGCCATCCCCAAATGATTTGGCCCCTCTCACCAGATCCCGCCCTGGATGACCATCTCTATCCTACCAAAATCCAGGTCACTGCACTGATGGGGAAGAAATGGCAGACTAATCAGTTAATGGGAGGTGAAAATGGGGGAGACTTCAGAGTCAGAGTCAGACTTCTGAGTCTTCAACACCTGCTATGCCACATCTCTGTTTCTCAGTCTCTGTCTCAGTTACATGCAGATAGTCCTATATAACAGGTGCTTTACTGTTTATGGTAATTAAAATAATTAGATCATTATTGATGTATTAATTAAGCTAATTTTTAGTACATTTCACCAAAAGCATATACATTTTTTAAATAAATATGAAACATTATTTAGTTAGGCCTGGGATTTGATTTTGTTAGGAAATAAGGAGAAATGGGGGCTTTGGGGTAAGGAGCATTTAGGGGCTCTGGTAGAAATGTTCTTGGGCTATGTCCTATTAATGATTCACCATTAACCAATTAATTGCTATTAATTATTTTATTTTATTTTTGCCAGTTTAGTCTTAGATAGTTTGATAGTGGAGTGGCAGACAGGAAATATGGGGAGAAATAGGATATGACATGCCCAGTTGAACTAGAACTGGGGGACAGTACATTTAGGTGGCATTTTCTGTAACCATTCAGCTACCAGGGTACTCCACCATTAGTAATTTTATAGTTTAAAATATATATTATCTGATCGTGCCGAAGATAAGGACGTGCATCTTACTGCTTAAAGAGATCGAGTTACATTTGCTTGCTGACAGGCTGTTATAAAAATGAATGGACCTTGTTGACATGAAAGGGAAGAAAAGTAATCAGTGTAGTTGATAGTGGAGAGTCAAATTTTCAGTAACCAGGCTAAAGTTAGGTACAGTGAAGAAACTAAACTAAATTAACAAAAATTACTGAAACTAAAATAAACTAAACCTAAACAGAAATTCACATGAAATTATTGACACCACTGCTGTAAATAACTAAAGCTAAACAGAAATTAAGACTGAACCCAAACTTACTTAAAAAAGAAATAAAAAATTCTAACCTTGGTATCAAATGTCTTAAAAGGGAATTTATTTACGCTTTTAAAAATATTAAAACAACTTCCCATAGGGGGCAATGGTCCTGCTCATCCAAATTCTTTGCTTGCAGTGCTAAGATTTTCTATGCTATCCTTTAGCTACCCCCTGCAACAGCCACGTTTCTTACAAACCATGCAAAGGGCAATATATAGAGTTGAATAGGCAAAGTCAATATGTACCAACAAAACGGGCTTAAAGACAATATTCTGAATATGGAGGCTGTGCAGCAAGAGAAACCTTGTGAGGTCCACATTACACACCTTTCAGCAACCAGCCTTATATCACATATTTCAGCATGTGATGCATGCTGCAGATACATACATGTTAGTAAAATCTGTATATTGCCAGTGAATAACTGAGTCCTAAACACAATCCCACCCAACACCAGGCACTGGTTACAGGCCTGTGTGGCCTGTTGCTGAGACATTGCCAGCCTGTTTATAGCTGATGAATGATGAGCCGTAGTGTTGTACTACTCTGTCAGGCTCATAAAGATTATCTCATCGCTAACTGGATTTCCATATGGAATAGTGGCAAGGAAATTAAAGGTGAAAAATAAAGTATATTGAGGGATATTTAGATTAAAATGCATTTAATTGTGTTCTCGCCTAACATGGTTGATGAGTTCTCACATAGCCGTCAGTTCTTTGGTTTCCTTTTAGTAAAGCTAAATGATGCTGCTGTCATTGTGAACGTGGCCTAACCTGGTAAAGATTATTAATGAGTGCAATAAATCCCAATTGCACAATAGGAGGTTATGAAAAAAGGAACGTCAGGGTTAAGTCTAATGAGCATTTAGTTTGTTTACCAAGAGCAATCGTCACCCTGTTCCATGTGTACTTAGTAATTGTCAAAGGCTTTACATCCCCATTCTTCCTCAAGACGGCTTATCTTAATCTACAGTGTCTTATTTTTCTTGGAAAGGGATGGATGAGTCGAGTAATTGTACAGTTGACATCGGCTTAGACAACATCATCCCTTTAGTCCCCAGCTAATCCTACAAAGTGATAACAATAATGGGAAAAAAGAATAGAGTTTTTTTTGTTTTTTTTACAAAAGAAGATATGGAGTTTAATTTGTAATTAACTGCAGAGGTCAAAGACTTGATCTGCCATCTGAAGGTTATCCTCCTTATTTTTTCTCTCTCATTCTTTTTCTCTTTCCTTCTCAGTAGTCAAACTCTGAATCAGATGGTGACCTTGTTGTGAAGAAGTCAAGTTGTATGTGTGTGTATTTGTGTGCTTAAAGGAAGATCAGTGCATAAAAATGTTAATATTTCCCTCATGATTGCTTGGCAGTTTGAAAAGGAGAGAAGTGTATTTTTTTAAAGACTGTGTGTGTGTGTGCGCGCGTGCGTGTGTTTGCTTATGATTGGAAGTGTAATTTATTTTGGAGGGGTCATGACCCTGGACAACCCCCCACCCCACCTTTCTGCGTTGCATCAGACAGCTCTGTGTAGCCCCTTGGGGCTGTGAAGTTGCAGAGTTGCCGTCTTTGCCCATATGTGTTTTTACATGTCTGTGTGCAGAAAATCAGACCTTTTTGCTTTGTCTGTATGTGTGTGTCGATGTCTGTGTGTGTGTGTGTGTGTGTGCGTGCATCTTTGCTAGTATTGATCCCCCCTCCTTTCTTATAATGAAGTGGAACTACTGCTCCATTACAAGCTGCTCTGCTATTGGCTGGAGGTAATATGAAATTAGCTAGCGTGCTGTGAGCCTGTCAGTATTGATTTCACTACCCAGATTACTTGTTACAAAAGAATAGAGCTGTCTGTGGCATAATTGAACAAGTTAACTCCTTGTCTCATAAAATGTAGGCCTGTATTGATTATTACAGGGGAGGGTGCAGTGATATGCAGAGAGAAAGTAAGTTGTATGGGTGTTAACTGTGAAGAGGTGCTGATGCTTTCTTTTCTTCCTCGCCAGTGTCACCCTGACTCGTGGCTCAAGGTGTTTCTTGCTGAGTTGCAGGATGGTGAACAGCAAATGAGTTGTGTTCTATCAGCTTCATGTTATAGCACACATTTCTTGTTTTTCCTCCCGCTGTCATCTTTCATTGCATTTGCCTCAGGATTTGCCTTAGTCCTGTTTTCAATTTATTACCATATGTTAAAGGTGTCAGAGCTTGATATTGTCAGAGTAGATTTACTTTGGTTCATTGTGAGTGATCTGTTTGTAAGTTGAGCAGCCATTGCTTGAGTTGTGACCATGAATGATGACGATGATGACTACAGAAGCCTCCCTATTGCTCTCTTTTGCTCCGCTGATGAACTGGGGCTTTCTGGCCCTGTCTGATCACACTTGGCAGATTTGTGTCATGGACCTGATCAATTAAAGGCCTCCTCATGACAAAAGGGCAACAGTGTGTTCAGTAATTGCATGAGTTTAAGGCAAATAGGCTTTGCTCACAGAGTAAAGCAGTATACACTCCTCCTGAGATGCAGTATGATGTGCTTTTAGCATTTTAACCCTAGCCGGCTAATTCTGAAGCAAGGTGCTACATCATGTTTCTTTTGGGGGCATATTCTACTTATCTTGACTAATGAGAAAATGGATCTGAGTTGACAATAAAAATTGATGGTTCATTCAGGCAAATTTCATGGGACTGTTCATTGAAGAGATGGTACAGTATGCTGGCACTGGGGCAAAGGAGGGTGTGATAAATTATTAGATGTGTGAATGATGCCACTGTCCCTAAAACAGACATGGAAGGTACAGTGTTTCCCCTGTCTGACAGGGCGAAGGGTTAATGAAATGCTCTCCCATGCACCGATTTCCTGCACTCTACTGCTGAGTGATAAGTAGCTAACCAACGAAGCCTGTAATTACAATCTTAAAGAAACAGGCCTGATCTGTATATAAATCTCACCATCCAATTACAAGATGTAATAATTCTGCACTCAGGCTGGTAATGAGGTCTAATACTGGTGCATGTGATAATCCCCTCTGGATGCGGGCTTGATCAGATGTTGGCTTTGTAATTAGACTGGCAGAAAATCATTATTTCGTGTTCAGAAAAAAATGAGGTTGGTGGGAAGTTAATTTTCTCCCCATTCTCTGAACCGTAGACAAGAATTTAATGATTTAATCATGATTGTTAGCTATTTTGCAATCAATTTGTAATGATTGTGTCGCAACAGAGGCTTTCAGGGAGAAGGGCCTGTAAAGATCGAAGGTGTCACTGATATGGTGTGCTTCTGTCAATATATGGTGTAGTGCTAATATTGTGGAGAAATGAAGAGAATGTGCATACACGTGTTTTTGTGTTTTTTGTCTTGTATGTATGGGTGTATGTGCGAGGCAACCATGACAGTAGAGTTGGGTGATATAGGTTTCAAACTACAGTATATCACAATGTGTTACAATATTTTTTGTGGTAATGATTTAAATGATGAGATGAAATACACATTTCCACCCTTTGTTGGTACAGGACACCTATGCTTACACGTAATAACAAAACTATATTGTTGGAGTTTCTTTAGCTAGTTGTATATGGGAGCTCTCTTTTATCCTTTATTGGTTTGCTGTGAAATATTAAAGATTATAAAAAGTGGTGGAAAGAGAGTGGAAAAGACTGGCTCCTCAAGTGAGTAAGTGCAAAGATTGTGCAGATTCTCTAAATGTGAAATATGTGCTCATCATGTTTTAACACAACAGCAGTGATAAACACAGCACCATTCTTGTCAATGAATTACCTGCAGTTTGTTATATGAAACGTTTTGTTCATTGTGACAGGGGCGATTCACAATGGTGGGGCACTGAAATTATGCTGTGCTTAGGGTAATTATTACTTTTTTATGGCATGTCAAGTTATTACAGGGATGTTTGTAGTTTTGCTTCCATGAAGAGGGATAACGTTTTTGAGGAACTACTGCTTCTAATATTACAGTTAATCAGTTATGTTGAATTCATAATTCTGTTGCTATATGTGTTTAAAGTACACAAACTCAAAACTCAAGTATAAGTGCAAGTATTTGCCTAAAAAAATCTCCGCTACAAATGTAAGTACTACATAAATGTAGTGTAGTTTTTCTCAAAAATTCTCACCGGTGAAAAATATGACAAAAATGTTACCCACAAAGTTCAGAAACAAAAACATTAAAGGCGTTGTTGATTTTAACCTTATGTAGTGACAGGGGGTTAATCAATAAATGATAACTAAACATTTTATTAGTTTATATAGTTTTTATAAGAATCTAAACCTGCAAAATAATAATGTAGTGTAGTAATATAGTAACAAAATGTAGTGGAGTAAAAGTACAATAATATTGTCCTCTGATTTGCAGTAGAGTAAAAGTAACATGAAAAAGAAATACTTTAGTAAAGTACAAGTACCTTAAAGTTGTAGTACAGTATGTGAGGACGGGTTAAAGTTGACCAGGAAACAGGCCATTTGGCCTTTGCTAAACTTAGAACAAATTAAATTGTCATATCAATACGTTTATTATTTTTGATAGTCATGCCTCCTTGCCAGTACCACAAACATGCTTGTTAGCTGGCTAAGTTATATAAAGAAAGCAAACATCAGCATTAGCTTGCTAACATTAGCGTTAGCTTCTTTCATATCGCAAATTAATAAGGAGATTAGCTTCTGCTAGAAAGTAGCGGTTTGTATCTTTTTATATAAAAAGCTAACAAGCTAATGTTACATTAGGGAAGCTAACATCCAAATTATCTTGCAGCATAAATTGAGGTAATGTGGGTTTAAGAGCCATTTTGGGTTATCTGGTGTTTTACTGTTGGGCCATTAGGTGTCACTATATGTAATTGGTTCCACTCTATAAAGGTAGGAACGATCAGGCAGGTGGCAGGTGTTGCTTGACGGACCGCTCGCACGCCACGCTACACCTGGCACCTTGCTTTGCTCTGCTCTGCTCTGCTTTGCTCTGCTCTGTCACGCCCCAACGCATGTGTTACTTGTCAGTTATTGGATTTATGGCAACTTTTGGACTATTGGCATAGACCCTTCACACCAAATACTGGACACTTTGCACCTTGCATTTAATGGACAATAAATATTTTAACTCAAACAGAAGAGCAGTGTTTGGACAGCCTTATTAAATTAAGCGCGTCAGTGACTTTCTTCCCGTCTAGCAGCATCTCAGTGACTTTAAGTTTAGGCTTAGCCGCTATAGTAGTATCTACTTCTGTCTAGCTTGAGCCCTGAGAAATTTTCTACTGACAAGCATTTGTAGATGATAGATCTCCCCCCATTTTACGTTATAAGATGACAACATAGTGGATGGTAGCTTAGTTAATGTTCAAATTTTAATGCGTGTTTTGTAATGTTGCTGCTTAAGGTTACAGCAGGCAATGCCTTCCCAAAACAGGAGGCTCAAACAGAGAGAAAAAGTGCTGAGGGGAGCAGCGAAGTGGAGCACAGCTTTGCAGAGCTGGATAAAAACAACAGGTGAGCAACATTTTCTACAGAATTAATATGATATGAAGTAGGTGTATTTTACCAAGAGCAGATTTTAAATTGGAAGTAGACTAATAAACTAAAAACAATATTTCAATCAGTGATGTATACATAGTATATGTCTGTGTATAGTATTGAATGAGTTTAATCTTTAACATAATATCAAGGAGAGAATTCAGAGATTGCTGGAGAGACTGATGATCAACCAAAACACTTAACCACTTTGTGAAATATGGGCTGGTAAGGCCAGAAAATATCTTAATGAAATCCTGGCTGCATGTAAGTATTCAGTTGCCGTAGTGTATTTTGTGCAATGAGAGATGACAGTTGATGATTTAGTCAGATGTTAAGTATAGAATTGTTGACGATTACATAGTAGTTTTGTCATGCCCAAGCAATTTTGAATAGAATATGCTGTAGAAAATGCTATTAATTCTGATTTCCATAAAATTCAGTTTAAGATAAGACACAACCACAAGACTCCAGGCCAGAGAGTGAGGGAGAGCCGGATGGGCATCAGGAGACACATCAAACAGGTACATATCATAGTGGCAAGGTTGTTACTATAAAACTATAAGCATACCAGTAACACATGGGATAAAGAGAAAGATAAATTATGTGAACAATAACAATATGAAGGGTTGGTAGGATAAATAAAATGTAGAATTTACAAATGTGAAATTGATTTGTGGTTTATTCAAATTATCATATTTTACACCATCCAAGTACGTTCTGGTGACTGACACTTAAAATCTCCAGTCATCGGGGTGGGCGGCATGAGGTGTTTTATTTATTTATTTATTTTTGTAAGACCCTAGTCATGTCAAAGACCTATATGCTTATTACTCTCCCAAGATCTGGCAACACTGACATTAATAGCAACATATGGGATGGTGCAGGTGCAGCAAGAGGTCAGCCAGACTGCTGCGACTTGTAAGATAAAACACTCCAAAAGTTGGAGTAATAATAATGGAAATATACTGCATTTGACTTGGATGATGCGGGAGAAGTTATGGACTAAGTTACCAAAAGCTGGTATACAGATGTTGCCTCAGATGTTTTTGAATGAAAGAAGGAAATGCTACCTATTGTTAAAATGTTCATATCTTGAAATGTTACCATTAGTATTTGTGAACTGTAACACAGCTGCACCACACAACATTCAGAGAGGCTAATATTAGCTTGTTTAGGCTAACAAAGTGACAGCTAATAATAAACTGGGTACTGCTCATTATATTGTTGCTGTTCAGCTGTTTGTGTATGAGTGTGTGTGAGCACGCTGTGTGTGCAGTGTGGTTTTCTTTGAGCCATACCTGATAACTGAGGTCTCCTTTAAGGTTTACCAGATGTATTTATTATTGGCTGTTGCGGTTTTCCGATATTTCCACCATACATTTTTTTTATTTATTGTTTATTTTTTGTTGTTTTAAAATTGGTATCAAGTGTTTGTTAATAAATTAATTATTAATGCCAATTAATGATTTGTCTTTAACATCCCTAACTGTAAAATAGTAATAGATACAGATCAGGCAAATTGTAAAATATAGTAAGCATACAGTGCTATTGTCTCAGTTCACGTTAGAGTCAAGACTTGAGATCAGTTCTCCAGAGGTTAACACTGTATTAACAGCTTCTTCTACTGTAGCTCTATGCAATGTTTGTGTGAAATACCTTCTGTTTGATCATCTCAATCTACTTAGTTTACTGGAGCATCCACCATGCAGTAGATTTAGACAGTCCTGTGGGTATACACTTGGCTCATCTTTCCCCTAATCTCTTGGCGATTGCTGCTGAATACTTTATTGATAGGGAATTGACTCAACTCCTCTGAGCTGATTTCTATAATTGATACTGTTTGAAGTTACTCCCGGAGGACCAGGCATTCAAAGGCTGGTTGCAATTATATTAAAGTGCAAACTTAAAAAAATCTGGATTGCATCAATACTGCCTTCTAGCCTGATTCAATTTAGCAGTGTTATGCAGGTCTCAATAACAACTCAATAAAAGTGTCATAATGACTCATATTAAGGATGGTCATTACCATAGCATGTGTTAATGTAGTCTGTAGCATATTTGCACATAAAATATTGGCAATACAGCATCATCCTTTTTAGTGCTAATGTTTTTTACATAAAAGTGACTGTTGAGTTTTAGGTACTATACATCTAGTGAAGAGAAACATTTAAAATGCTAAAGTGTGTTGCTGAGTAGGTATAAGAGTGGTAAATGACAGTGTCAAATGTTGTGCAGCTTTGGTTAAAAAAAGTCAAAGAGTGTCAAAGTATATCTCTTGAAATATGTACCAAGTTGCTGTCCTTTTTCCAAGTGTGGATACTTTTTAGGCAGTCTTTGTACTTAGCCTTCATCCTAGGTGCCCAGCCTCACACCTCCAATTTCCACCTCTGCCCGGCTGAAGGCTCCTCAGAGACGCTTGGCTGGAGCTCTGGGCCACTGGGCCTTTGGACCTCTGAGTCCTCCACTTCTGTGCACTGGATACAGAAAAAGGGAGCTGCTTTACACAGCCCTGCCCATTCTCGGCTCACCATACACTCCCACCTGCTCGATACCTCAGAAGAGCTTTCAAGTGCTCTTTGAAAGGGAAAAAAGCAGAAGAGGAAGAAATCAGAGACTGTGCTCTTCCAGGCGCTCAATAGCATGGCACTAGATACTCTCTCAGCTCCCATGACACCACTCTCCCGCCCTCTTCTCTGTTCTTGGGGTTTTTCACTCAATTTATTTTTCTGTTTTTTTTTCTTACCCTTCTATCTCTTCTCTCATTTGGCCTTGTCTTCCCCTGCCTGTGTAGCCATAAACCAGGTCACTAGTTTTGCAGCCTGCATACAGAAAGGAAAGAGGAAAAATGAGAGAGCTGCCAAATAAGTGTATGAGGGATTATAACAGTGTACTAATGTCTTGTATTTTGCCCAAGAGAACAATCGGCATGAAGAATGAATTCAACATATCTGCATATTACTTTCACTTTTGCCATTGGACCCTCCCAAACACTAAATTTCCTACACTACCACTGCCCAATTTAATGTGACCTCTTATGTTTTATGGATGCTGGCATATACCCCCTCACTCTTAACCTATCATATTGGACAGAAATCACTAGACATGATTGTAATAACATGGTTGTAATTTGGGATTATTGATATTATTGTTGGCTGTCTGCATTGAACACACATACTGTAAGTGCATCTATGAATATGCACTGTCAAAACTAATTCCTGCCCCCCTAACATCTTCACAATTGTAAAGCAGAGGCAGTGCTTGGGAAAGCTGTGATTTGAAGACATAAGCCCTGGGCTCCTCATTCCACTTTGCCTCTGAACTCCCCACATACTCCCTGATATGGAGACACATTATAAAGTCCCTCCCTGTAGCTTCCCTCTTATCTTTGCTTGCTATAAAAACTATCTCAGAGAAATGGGACACAGTTAAGGTTTGAAGTAATCTTTTTTTTTCTTCCATGAAACATATGCCCACTTTGTAACAAGGAAAAACGAATTATAGATTTGTACAGAAAAGATAATACAGTTGTAGTTGTACTCAGCACTGGGGTTATGTGTCAACAGTGTATATATGAACAGTAATGACGGCTTTATCTAGCCCCGATGCTCTACAAACCCACAAAGCCCTGTAATTATGTTAGATGCCCACAGAATGGTTGTTACACACTGGGGCACTGGCCATTGTATGGGAAAGAAGTACCAAATGTTTTGCTCTATGATTGTGTTACAGTGCATATGTAACAGGGTGGGTAGTGGCATGCTTGACTGGCAGAGGACATCCACTCAGTACAAATAAAGTCAACACAAATAAATAAATGGAAAAGTTTGTTTGCCAGGGTTCATACAGTAGGTCAGATGCTCAGCGTAGCAGTTTCCACTCAGCAGTGCTTGCAGAGTGTTTACTAGGTGGATGGCTCAGAAACCTGTCATTATGTGTAAAGATTGTGTTTATATGCTGAACAATGAAAATACACCAGTGGTTATTCTAACGCATGATCATAACACTGGGGGCATAGCGTGCTATACTTTATTTTTTTAGCATGAGTATTAGTACTAATGTCTTTGTGCTATTGTCACATCTATCAAACCTCACATTTTTCCGCAGCAAGGTAAATAAACTTCTACAACTCCTTAACTGCAGTATCCCAGGGCCAATCATCATTCACATGTGTTTAATAGTCATGCCATAAGTTTAAAAAAATATGCTTTGATTTGATATGGGACTATATTTGTGTGGATGTTTTAAAATGGGGGCATGCGTTTGAGGGTTTAATTTGTACCTGTTTGTGTGTGCACAGACTGCACATCTGATGAAAGCTTGTGCTTGCATTGTTGTGTCTTGGACTTGCAGAGCAACTTTTTTGGAACCCTGAGTTCAAGGAGAAGTTCTCCTTCTCTCTGTTATTATTTTCATTCATTTCTCTTTTTTCTGTCTCTTTAATTTTTTTGCTTTCATGTAGCGAGTCAGGCAATGCAGTGTCATCCAACCATGAAGTCATTTGGTGGAGAGGAGGAGTTACCCAGCTAAAGGTCAGTCTGAGGCACAGACATACATACACTACCTACAGAGAATCATACCTCCATTAGCAGGGCCTCTGTTTACCATTGGGAATGCTCTTGGGATTCGGTGGCATATGCTGTAGCCCCTGGCAGACTTGTGACAGAGCACTTACCATAGAGCGGGCAGCCAAGGATCAGTTAGGGGCCACCCAGAGGCTGTGTCCTGAGGCAATGCTACTGGGCTAGGCTGGTCAGTGGGAATGATTGGCTCTCCACTTTATCCGCTGTTTCTCTACTAACCTAAAAGTTTTTTTTTTTTTTGTTCTTTTATAATGGGATTCAGACAACATCAAGAGATATTTTCATGAACAGTGTATAAAAACAGTTAAATTCTATCCTGGCCTGATGTGTGTGTGTGTGCCCGGTGTGTTGTCACTAGGAAAACTTGATGGTAGTGTGATAGGGGTTCGAGAACACTAAACTTGTATATTTATCCAAATTTACCCAGGTAGGCAGTAAAAATGATCTAACAAGAGGCATTATTGTAGGGGGCCAGAATAGTAGATTATTTAATTGAAAAACAATATATCAAGTTACCTCTGATTTTGCCTTTTAAGTAGGGCTGGGCATTAATTAATGCAGACAATTATTTTATCGTGCGTTAATGCAGTTTTATTATGATGATGATGATGATGATGATGAAAGTCCGTTGCTCACAGGGTCTGAATACACATACAGACATTTTCATTTTAAATCTCTTCCACACGGCGGAGTTTATAGAACCACAGTTATTTGTAATTTTTTATCACCGGAGAACTTCGAGTGTATCATATCACTTAAATACAATACACACTGTTGATGCAGCAAATCATCCAAACAACGGACACCGACACAAACACTTAAAGGAATCATGACGTTCATGTGTTTCTTTTAATGACAGCAGTCAAATTAACAACTGTGTTTAAAAAACGCTTTTCAGGTGGTTGACGTGATGTATTTTGCGACGTGCGCTCTGCGTGCGCGTGTGTTTGTGACACAGAGATCAGAGGAGAATAATAAACGTGACCATGTAGAGACAGAAATGACATAAGATAAATAACATGAGGCTATGTAGTTAGTTTAATTAAATAACAAGGTACAGACCTGACTAAATATTATTGCAATTTTGTTCATATAGGAGTTCTTTTAAAATAAAAGTAAAAAAAACAAACAATGGAACAACAAACAAACTGGATTTATTATCAAATTTTGCCCATAATAGTACGATTAATCGCAGAAAATGTTAATCATTGCCCAGCACTACTTTTAAGTATCTTCTCTCTTGGCCGATTGCAGTTTTTTTTTTTTTTCTAGGAACATTTAGGATGATTATAATGTTTTAAAATCTGTGGAAATTCTGTATCCCAATGTGTATATACATATTTTATGACTCAGTTAAGCAATGTCATGATATATTATTAATAACACTGGGGAGACTTTTTGAAACTGCAGTAATTCACAGTGTGTTCAGAAAGAATTCGGACCCCTTCACTTCTTGCATACTGTGTTGATCATTTTAATTTTTCAATTGAGAAAATTGTCCCTTTTGCCCATCAGAGTACACTCAGTTATAGGGAAGAACAGTCTCTAGTCTGATGAGACAGAAACTGAACTCTTTGGCCAGACACCTTGTATAACAGACATCAGGCATTGCTCATCACCTGGCTTATACCATCCCTATGGTAAGGCTCGGTGGAGGCAGCATCATGCTCTTGTGGAGCTTCTTTGCATTAGGGACAGTGAGACTGTTCAGAATTGAGGGAATGGTGAATGCAGCCAAATAGACTTTCTTGAAGAAAACCTGCTCCAGAGTGCACATGACCTTAGTGTGGGGTGATGGTTCATCTTTCAGCACAACAGTGACCTGAAGCATAAAGCCGAGTTGGAGTGGTTTCAGAACAAATCTGTCCTTGAGTGACCTGGCCAAAGCCCAGACTCACAACATCTGTGGAGAGACCTGAAGATGGCAGTTATCAGATGCTTCCCATCTAGTTTGATGGACTTTGAGAGAATCTGACAAGAAGATTTTTTTAAACTTTTAAGTAATTTGAAAACATTTCTAAAAATAATTCATATTTGTACATTTATAATGAAAATGAAGCAATTCTATATTTAATGTGCAGGCCACAATTTAAATGATGTTATGCAGAAAAAGCCAAACAAAGCAATTATTACATTAGTCATATGGGCAAGTCAGATAATCCATCCATTTTCTTAACTGCTTGTCCTCGTAAGGGTCACAGGGGGTGCTGGAGCCTATCCCAGCTGTCATTGGGCGAGAGGCGGGGTACACCCTGGACAGGTCGCCAATCCATCGCA
>JAUMHL010000018.1:21951681-21986025 GCA_032362345.1 Sandelia bainsii
GACCCGAGTTCGAGACCAAAGTCCCCTGTGAGGTTGGGTTTAGGCAAGAAAAGTACTGAGGTTAGGGTTAGAAAAAAAATACGTTACCTTTGAACATTTCATTTATACGTTCAGTATTAACGTATTTGCGACTTGTCATTTACGTTGACAGTGAACATATGATCATTACGTTAAAACAAAACGTAATCGGGTCGCAAATACGTCCTGTATCAAAACATAATTGGGATTGCAGTTTTGTCCTATATGAACGTAATTTTTAGGAGACAGGGCTGTCTATTTTCAGGAGTTGGTAACTAGAAGAAATGTGATTTTAAAGGTATCTTCAGAGCTGTTGTTGTAGCAATGTTAATTTAATGTATGTGCATTGCATATGTATGTAATGCACATACATATAAATAGGTATGAAGTTACTACTCATGTATTGTATGTTCATCCTACCTCATGCTTAAGGTTTTGCTCTCTGTGTACTTGCATTGCGAATGTGCTTATATTCATACTGATATACTAGGGACATGGACACGTTCCACACAGCATCCTACAAAACAAGATGGCAACTATGGACGGTAGCAACAGTCAGAAGAAAAGCTTCTTTGTTTGTTGTTTGTGACTGAAAACAATGTGAAACAGAAAGTAATAAAACATCATGTGTAAATGCTTTACAAGAGCAGTGCAAAGGATGATAAAATAAACATTATATACCTTTGATGTGTGAAGCAAGTGACTAATTTTCTGGCAGATGCATGACTGTCTGTGCAGACAAAAAATTTTGGGTTGCACGTGTAAGGTGTAAGTTTGCATAGAGTCCTTCTTGACCTTCACAACTAGGGTGATGGGTTAATATGGGACAATCTGTGGACACATGGACGCAGAAAATATGAATTGGCCTTTTGACCCAGTTTTTTTAGAATTGTTTGTGTAATCAAGACAGAGTATGTCTAGTTATTTCATTTGTCTTTCTTTCAAAGAAGCACATCCATATCCATTCACATTTATGCACATACAGCCATGCCCATTGTGCTGTGAATAGACTCCTGGGAAATGGAAGAAGCACCTGATTGCCTGCGGTGGTTATCTTTCAATTCAGCAGCTTGTATTAACTGACAAGATGGCCGTCACTATGAAAACACCTTGGGTGTTACTGCTTCTGAAAGGCTCCTTTGTTTTTGCATTCTTCTGTTGTGTGAACACTGTTATGGTTTCCTTGGCTGATAATTACTGAAGCAGTGTTGGCTTTTTTTGCAGGCTCACAAACGCCTGTCGGGCCTGTAACCTCTGTCTGGGTTTGTGTGAGTGCTTGTTTGTGTAGACCTTGACTGTAATAGTACTTGACACCTGCTTTAGTACCTTTCAAGCACAAAGACGCTATAATCTGCCAAAGTTTTTGACTCGGGAGAGGAAGAAGAATCGTCATGGCATATAGGAGAATGGTTTTGTTTTCCCAGAGATAATTTGAAGCAGGTAAAAATGAGAGCATCATAATATGATTGCCAGTTGAATTGAACGAGGCCCATGGGCCAGGGGTCCTCTTTGTTTTTCCAGCAGTGGTGGCTGGGAGCAATAGATCCTAATTGAACACATATTTATTGTGCTAGGTTCAGCTGGAGTGTGACGGGTATGATGATGCCTCAATTAGAATCATTAACAAGATGATTGTGCATGCTTTTCTGGAAAGATTCTGTTCCCCCTGTCACTGTGATCCTACCTCAGAGCACAAGTGCCCAGCAGCCATCTTGGAAAATGTCCTCATGCTTTGACGAAAAGGATGATTGGCTTGATTCGTCAGTTGTCGTGGAGATACAATGCCATAACAATCCTTTTATCCTATAAAATAAAAATGCCAGGATGTGTGAAACAACCAGAAGGGTGACAAAACTTCCCTTTATGATGCCTGTCCAAGGTGGTGACTGAGCACAGTTATCTTCACTCTTGGGCAAAATGTGAGCAGTCACGGGAGGCATGCTAGAGTGTCAGACTCAGTGGAGAACTTATAGCTTGTTTAAAGCTATAATAAGACAGTATTTTGACTGTAGAGGTCTGTGTAGCAGCAGATAGGTTTGAGTGTGTCTAACCCTGTGATCTGTGTGCTAACATTGGCCTACTGGGGTAAGATCAGTTCCTTAACTCTCTGCCTTTGTCCCATGTGAAGGGGGGCTTACCCAAGGACCCCCTGTTTACTCTGGTCTGCACAATGGCAAAGTCTAAACTCCTTTTGTAGGATGGATTTAGGCAGGATTTACTTCAGTTTAATCTGGGAGGGCCCCTTTTCATCAGCCTGGAGGTATAATGCCCTTAACTGGCTTAACCTGACTCCCCCTGTGAGCCTAGGGCCCTCATGCCCACAATCTTTTGCCTCTTTCCTTCTCTTACTTATTCCTCTGCTTCACCCTCGTGTCCCATGAGAATGTTTAGTAACACCATAAACTTACAAGCAAGCTAGGAATCGGCATAAACATCAGAATGAAACACATCCTGTGTCTGAACAAAGTGTAAGAAACCAACACTGTAGGAATGAACTGATAGATTGTATGGAATTACCCTTTTAGCACTCACTTCAAATTTCTAAATCTAATAATGCAGCCTCTCATGACAGATGCTCTTTTCTTTGGAATTCCTGAAACTGTTCAGAGTTTAATACTCACTACAGTGGTTTTACTCATGAATAAAGATGAGGTGTCAGTATATTTTCCAAACCCAGGACTCATAGGTCTCCTAGACAGGAGAGTGCCCTCTCTGCAAGAAGAGGCTATTCTTTTAGAAAACATGTTTGCAAGATTCACTTAGAAAGTGATAAAAGTGTATACTTTAGCATGCCTTTTATCACAGCTGTCAAGCATCATCATGCACATTGTATAGGGCTAAAGCTCCTCTGTGGTTATTGCTCCTTTAGCATTGATATCCTTTTCCTCTCTACGTTATCGTCTTTGTAGTGATCCGAATGAACTGTCCTTTTGGAACATGTAGAACTTCCTCTGGGCTGAATTGGGCTTCCTGGTTGAGAAATCAAATGTTAGACATGAGGAAAAGTACAGACCCAATGATATTGTCATTTCCCAGATATGTGCTCGTCTTTATTCTTCATCTTTTGACACAGCCAGGGGTAGGATAACTGCAAAATGGTCTCCCGCTGTTGCTATGTACAATATAAACCCTGCCTCCCAAATTCTGTATTCATGAGACGAAAAAATATTCTTTTCAAAAAGTTGTTTTGAATTGCAAATTTCCCCAAATCAGCACCTAGCAGAGCATGGTGTAGGAGAGTAAATGTAGGGACAGTATGGTGCTTATCCCTACCCCCTGTAAGCTTCCTAACACTGACACACTGGCTGCCAAACTGTACTCTGACATATGTGTCCAAATTGTCATGGCATAATTATGTAACCTAGACCATCCAGATTATTCAAATGCTGCCTGAAAGTGTCATCTTCAGTGCTGGTGAGACTCTTGAGATCTGTCACCTACTAAATTTGAAATGGTTAAATTTTGGGGATGGGTCTGCGTCTCTCATTCCACCCACTCTCTTCTCTCTCTCCCCTTGAGCTTGGCCTAATCCAGAGGCACAGCGTCACTGCAGCATCAGTGTTACCTTTGATGGGCCTGGATTAAAGCAAATCTCCATTCCTTTGGTGGATTTCAAACACTGCCTGAACAATGATGCCAGCCAGGGGCGAGTTAATGAGGCCTGCAGTGGACTGGCAATGAGTGACTTTAAAATCAACCTGATTAGAGGCAGAGATATTATCTCTGCACCTCCCTCCTTCTTTTACGCCTTCCCTCTCACTCTTGTCTGTCTCTGTTCCCTCTCTCCATTTCACTTTTTACCTCTTTCCTCCTTTCAGTTCTCTTCTCATCAGTCTCATCTTTTGCCCTCTATTTCCCAGCTCTGCTTCTCTTTCTTTCCTCTTTTTCCCTCTCTCCTCTTTTCTCCTGCTCCCTAGTGAATGAGGCCTGACTTAATTAGTGGGCTGGAGTGTGAATGTGCCTTTCACAGGGTGTTAATGAAAAGCTTTGCGTATTCTCTTTCAGTGTATTAGTGACTGACTGCAACCCCCCCTCACCCTCTTTGCCTGCCTCCTCTTCTGCTCCCTCCTCTTCTCCTCAGCCCTTCTGACCGGAGGGAAGTGTTATTACAGGGGCTGTTGACTCTGCGGCTTTAGGTTTTGGGTCTCTGTTGTACTGAGCTGATAGCTTAATTAAACATGCAAATCGGATCTATCGAACATGTCTTAACAACCATTCTCTGTGTAGCTGTTATGTCTTGTTAGATGTTCTTTCTTTGTGTTTAAACCCTTTTAAAAAAAATCTAATTATACAATACCAGCTCATGTGAACATGCTGTTCTATCTCAAGGTGAATTAAATTTAACATATACCTGACGGATTTTGGTGGAGAAGTATTAAGTTGCAAAAAAGTAATAGCACTGTTTGCAATTCTCAGGATTTCTGCATAAATTGGTCATGAAAT
The DNA here is from genome assembly GCA_032362345.1 of Sandelia bainsii. Classification (NCBI taxonomy): domain Eukaryota; kingdom Metazoa; phylum Chordata; class Actinopteri; order Anabantiformes; family Anabantidae; genus Sandelia; species Sandelia bainsii. The sequence goes on from JAUMHL010000018.1 coordinate 21,956,143, forward strand.
CTGATCTGATCTTCACCAAAGTCACAAATATCAACAAACAATATTTCTAAGCTGATAAAATACGAGTCATAAGCCTTTCATGTCTTTATTGAACACACCTATTAAATGTACAGAGTGATGGTGTGAAAAGTAATGACAACAGTATTTTAATAACTGATTTAAACAAAATAATTTTGGACTATTATTCCTTACAGATGGTGCTTCAGCTCAGCCAAATTTTTTGGATGTCTGATGTGAATTGCTTTCTTTAGATCTTTCTATGGCATCTCTATTGTGTTGTGGTCTGGGCTCTGACTGGCCCACTCCAAAAGATGTATTTTGTCTCTCTGAAGCCTTTCTATTGTATAAATATGTATGGTGTATAGGGTCATTGTCCAGCACAGATGTGGCTAAAACTGTTAACACCTTCCCAATTAAAATAAAAAAACATAACTTTTTCTCTGAAAACGTTAAAGCTGACACAACTAATTAATATCTGCAAATCTATATTCTTTATAGAACAGATATATTGCTTTTGAATTTCTGTGTAATAATGCAACAAATGGAAATGGCATGGCCAAAATGATTGACATTAACCTAATATTTTGTAGTTTGAGGCAAACACTGCAGTTAAGTGCTGCAGTTAGTATTCATGATTTTCTATACTTTTCACCTGGTAGTTTGGTCCACCATTCTTAAGCAAATTGTTTCAGTTTTGGAGCTGACCCAAAAACTGCGTGAGAGACGGAGTACACCTTGGACAGATCGACAGAGACAGACACCCATTTGCACTGACAGTCATACCTATGGACAATTTAGAATCATCAAATAAATCAGCATATCTTTGGATAGTAAGAGGAATATAAGCATGGGGAGAACATGCATAGGAAAGCCATAACTCACTGGTGGGTTTGAACCCATGGCCTTCTAGCTTGGAGTCTGATATGCTAACCCAGCGCCAGTAATATTTACAACTTACTCAATACTATTGACTTCAATAATGTGAAAATATTACTACAATTCAGTTATTAATCCCCAATCCTAGGAGCATTTTGCTCAGGATATTTTACAAGATCTCTTTCCACAGCCTCTTTTTCTATTTTAAAATCACAGTTTCAGTTAAGGGGCGGCACGCTGGTGTAGTGGTTAATACTGTCTCCTCACAGCTAGAAGGACCCGGTTTCAAATACACGGGTCAGTCGAGTGCCTTTCTGTGTGAAAATTTCATGTTCTCCCCGTGTCTGTGTAGGTTTTCCCCAGGTACTCCGGAGACATGAGTGACATGCGAAGACACCATGTTACTGGTGACTCTAAATTGTCTGTAGGTTTCTCCATATGTCTATATATGACAGACCTGCACAATGGTTTGAAGAGATTTTAGCTTATTCCAGAACACACCTCTGACCTCCAGAACAGGTTCAACTCAGGGATGTTGGTTGGCTTTCTTACAGGAACTGCCTGCTTCATGTGCTTTTATAGCAAGTTGAGTCGTCATTCCAAAATATAAAAAGTTGAACTGTTGAACAGTTCACATACATTTATTACACACAATATTTATGATTGCCTCATTTTCCACAATCAATAAATTAAAAGGTGTATGTTTTTGGTCTCCTTATTAATTGGGTTCCTTTATTCAGAAATAGAGAAAATTCTAAAGGGTTCATAAACTTTTAAGCTCAAATATTTTGTGTAAAACTTATACTCACTGGAACTACAATCTAATGCAATCCAATATAGCATCCCTGTCATGAATTCTACTTTTACAAGGTTATAATTTCTCATTTTTTGTAGACCCTTTCAGACAATAATAATTCTTAGAATTGTCACCTCACTATTAAACATAAATGTGGTTATTACTGACTTCATAGTGAGTGGTGCATTATATTAAGAGGTGTTCAAAGTCAAAGTGAACTTTATTGTCAACCCCTCCATATACAAGTACACAGTGAGACAAAATGACAAAGCTCAGGGTCTACAGGGTCTAATGATAATTAACTCACAGTTATATTTTTGTATAGTTTATATTTCTATTGTATTTTCATATTATGTATTTTACTTATTACTTACTTTATATGTAGATTTTTATATTGTTTTCGATTTGTTGGTGGACAGCAAAGAAAGAATTTCATTGCACAGGGAAACATGTTTATCTACTGCTCATATGACAATAAACTTTGAATCTTAAATCCTGAATCTGGAAATGAAGAACAAAAGACAAGACGTGCAAATCAGACAGTTCAAAACAAAAGACAAAGATGTAATAGTCCTGTGCCATGACGTTTCTAATGTTTTGGTCATGCCTTTTAAGTAAACAAAACAACAAACAAAACATTAGAAAATGAATCCTAATGCATCCTTTTACGTAATATTAGGGTCGGTTCATGATTATGAGAAGAGAAAAATCGCAAACAAAAAATTAGGTAGGTATTATTACCTACCTATTTATTAAGTAGTAATAATTATTTGTGTGATTTCAGTGATGTTTCTGAGGTGTAGTCACAGTATGTCAGACTTTCTTTTTATTATTTCTAGCATACTTCACCCATCTTTGCAATATTATTTATATTTGTATGTAAAGTCCTCTGTATATACATTAATATAGAAAACAGAATGGGCTATAGACACTTAGTCAAAAGAGATAGACAGATAATACAAAATATTTAAGAGTTATTGTTTTCTTTAAATATAAACTGATTTGTGTATTGTAGCATGCCGTTTATACAAACCATGTTGTATTAAAAATGGTAGCTGGTTCTCTCTCCCTAGGGACACATATAAAATTAAGTAGGAATCATAATTTGCTCACCTTTCTCAAAAGTGTCAGTGGCTGAATTGTGTTAATAAATTGAATTTATGTTTGTTTAATGATGAAACATCTACAGCCTTACATTTATCTGTTTCTACGGTCGTCCGCCAGTCAATGATGTTTGATGAAGCTATCTTTATTTCCTAGAAATTGTCTCATGGCAGGTCCCAGTCAGGGAGCAAGCTAATCCTGTGTTGCCGTGATGTATAATGATATCCCAGGGCACTATAGGATGTTTCTCTCAGTATGGTGCCAGCTTCCTGGGCCTGTGGTGCTACTCTTTATGATCCCTAACCCAGTCCCAGCATCCCAGTGGCAGCTATAGCTTTTAGGCAAGAGACAGTTTTCAGAAAATATGAAGCAATGACACAGAGAGCAATTTCTTGGCCATTACTTGTCATCCAGATAATTGAGAAAGGATGGTAAATTTGGAGTCTGGGGATGGTAGACAAGTACATGTGGCAGAGGGAGGGACTTCTTGATTGGCAGTGGCCATGTGGGAGAGTACTTATGTGTGTTTGGCTGTGCATGCATGCCCGTGTGTATGTGTTTGCGCTTGGGTCTGAGTGCGGTTTAATCCCAGAGAATCTCTCTCTTTGAAGGGGAACAGATGTAGATTTACATATGTGGAGGGTCCCCAGCCTGTGATGAGATTAGCTGGTTGGGATCTTTCTTTACAGCAACTAGAAGGTGAATATTCAATAAATGCCCAGAGCTCGGCTGGGGTGTACGGGGCTTGGCCCTCAGAGAGCCACAGGACAAAGGCAAATGAGGCCCATGGCAGACTAGCCCATATGGGAACAGGGTTGCTTACAGATTGCACTAGCCTTTCATTGGTTGTGGGACAAGGCTTTAAGGGTTTATATACAGAGAGGGGAGCACTTGGTGGGCCACTTCTGCATCCTCTCCACAAAGAGAGGTAATAAAGGGATTTTGTGCTTGCAGTGGCTCATCTGTGTGCTTGTTTGCTTGCTAGGGTACTTGTGTGTGTGAGAGAGTGCTTTCCGTGTGTTAGAAAGTAACTGTGTGCGTGTAGTATGTGTGTTTGTATGCAAGTCTGTATGCATTTGTTTATATCACACTACAGTTGTATGTATACAAAAGTAACATGGTACATAGTATACAATCTAATAACTAAAAATAACATAAATACCCAGGTATGGACCCAATTATTTGTTCATTGGATACATATTCAGCTTTCAATTTTTATATTTGGATATTAATTTTGCCTTTTTTATTATATATGTATATTTTTCAGCCCTGTCTCCTAAAAATTACTTTCGTATACAACTAAACTGCAATCCCGATTATGTTTTTGTAGAGAACGTTTTCCGATTATGTTTTCTGTTAACATAATGATCATATGTTCACAGTTAATGTCATTTCACACAGTCGCTTCACACATACAACGTCTGCATTAAAAATGAAAGCAAAACACAATCTTTTTTTCTAATCCTAACCTCAGTACTTTTCTAGCCTAAACCCAACCTCACGGGGGACTTTGGCCTCAAACTCGGGTCTTCTGCATGTCAGTCATGCACAGTAGCAATCCTGTGCCATCCTCCTCAACCACCTCCTGTCAAATCTCTGTGCATTAATAAGTGTAGCGCGTCATTGATTTATTTACAAAAATACGTTTCAGTACAACGTGACAATTACATTCTACAAAAACGTAATCGGGTCGCAAATACGTTCTCTAGGAAAACGTAATCGGGATTGCAGTTTAGTTGTATACAAACGTAATTTTTGGGAGACAGGGTTGATATTTTTATTATTTTATTCACTGACTATAACAGAAGCTCCAGAGCACAAAAAATTGTATTTGGGACAACTCTATAATTAACACACTGAAGATAGTGTAATGTAAATCTAATTAGCACTGGGTGTGAGTATACCAAAAATTATTTACACTTTTCTGCTCATCTGTGGCATTCATTTCAAGCAATCAAGAAACTCAGTTGTTGAGTTTCTGTTGTAGTGTGTTATCTCTCTTTTGCACCAGGTGAGATTTTCAAGTCTTGCTTACACAAAGAACAAGTAGAACAAGTGTCCCCATATTTCGTCAACTTCCCACTGGACTACCACTAGCCATTTGAACAAGATTAGAGTGGCATTCTGACAAACCACAGTAGATGCACACAGTATAAACCACAATAGACATTACAGCTTCTGTACATCTGTTATGAATTCCGACCTGTTAATGGAGAACTTGTCATGTTTTGGCAAGTCGCTGTTGTTCAAGAGTTTTCTTATAGAGAAACCCAATTTAATAAGTTTTAATCCAGAAACAAAGTCACAAGTGTAGTACTTTTCTTAACAAGTATCAAGGTATCTGTGAAAACTTTATCTAGCCTCATTGTTTATCTTTGTCTTTTTATCCCCGTGTTGCTATTGATTTTTTTTTTTCAGTGAGAGCATAACAGAGATAAAACATATCCCAGAAATCCTCAATCTTGTTCTTAGGCCGTCCCAATGAGCTGTTCCCTATTCATTGGGGAAGTAGCTCATATTTTTAAGGGATTGTGGAAGAGAGGAGTTTTGAAGGAGTGTATAATTTCCATCTCTCGCTTGGTTACTCTCTCTAGGCTTTTCCCTTCCAGTTTGTGGAGGGACTGTGTCCACTCAGCATGGTTTGATCATTACTGTCTCGCAGGGAAAGAGGAAAGCGAGGGAGAGTAAAAAATGAGAAAAAAGACAGACAGTGAAAAGAAGCTGGACTCTCCCTGTGGTACAGTCTTCTTCGGCACAGCCCGGCATATTTCGAACATGTGTGAAGGCGTAGTGTTTTACCTCTCAAAGGCAGTCACTTAGGGTAAAGTGTTGCGCTAGATCCTAGTACTTAGGTCTCTGGTTTGTTTACCCCAAGATCTAGTGTTGAGTGCAGCTAATAAAAAACGTGTTTTTTTTCTTGGTTCCCTTTCAGTTCCACATCTGGAGATACATTAGAAAGAACAAACAACATTCATAGAGGGGGTTGGAGGGGAGGTAAACCTGAATCACTAGAGAGGAGGGGGATGAGAGTATAATATAAATTCACAAGATGATAAAGTGAGGTTTTGAGAGAATTTGGGGTTAAATAACTGCAGAGAGAATAAAGAGGTGGGTGATAATAATAAAGACACAGAAAGGGAAAGAGAAAGACAGCAAGAGTGCACGGGGGGGCTTGATTGGTAGGGTATGGTGGTTGGAGGGGGGTGGCCTACCCCGCATTCTCAGTAGATGTGGCAGCCCTCTGTGGACCTCCTCACACAGACAACCCAGCTAATGAATCAGACCTGGTTTCAACCAGTCAGAAGAACTCCATCTCTACATCTCTGTGCTCGCCAGAACAAAGTATACCTCCATTAATATTTTAGCATTCTTTTTATCTCAATGCTAACACCGCTCAACATGATTTTTGTTAGGGAGACAGTGAAAGAGAAATATTGGGGAAGATGGAACAGGGGAAAGTGAAAGAAAGGGAGACAGACAAAAAGACAGTCAGAAAGACCTTGTGTTCAACTTGTCTGGTGTAATAGTCCCATTGGTAGAGGAGTTGCTTGCTCTGTGCCGCCCAGCAGGACATCAAAGAAAAAACCTGATATCCAAACTACTGTGCACACACAGTAGCTACATTTCAGTCCAATGAGTCCTACACAGACAAACCTGTCAGTATGATTGCATTCCATCTAGATCCAATACTTTTCTGATACCTAAAATAAAATACTTGTCAGTGCTGATATTTACATGGTTTTTCATGCAGTATATAGTTTCTGCTGTTGAAATAGTAATTCTCAGCACTCTTCATGACAGGGATTTTAACTATGTGAAACTTTGCTACAAATATAGCCTTAACAAAGGATACTGTAGTATGTTTTTAGGAAGCTGGTCTGAGATTTCTTGTCACTTACTCTGATCTCTCATCTCATACTTGTCTCCAATGTTTTCTCAGTGTATACCTCAGAGGGAAGATCTGGTACTATTGGTACACTATCTCTTTGCTATGTCTTTCTTTCTCCTTAGTCTTTTTCCATCTATTTTCTTAGAGACAAGGGAGAGGGTACCTGCAAGATTTCCATCTGGCCCTCATAGGTTGTAACCACAGGAACATTTCACAATTTTGTCTTAATTGAATTATCACACAGTGCCCCTCTCGGGTGGCACACTGGCATAATAAAGTGTAGTGAGGTAATCCATGAGAAACTATTGGGAAGGGCAGGGTAGACATTTGAGCTATGCCTATTAAAGCCAGAGATTTTTAAATGAAGTCTATTATTTTTTAACATATCCCTCGAGAACTGAACCTACTTGTAATCACCTCATAGGTAACATAGCCAAAAAAAAAGAAAGAACAAAGTCATTACAATTCAACATGTATCCTGCACATTACAGTAATTACTGGGCAACAATGAGCCCTGGCTCTCTGAGTGAGCTTGACAGGGAGCAATCCACAAACACAATAGGAATGCCCTCCTATACACATAGATTAATTGCTTCTTTGTACCCAGAAATGGAAGAGCAGCACCTTTACCTGCATGCTGCTACCATGACCAGTTGGCTCTGGGGATATGTACAGAGGGGGAGGAGGAGGACCCTGGCCGAGTGGAGGGGAGATATATCAGGAGTGCTTGATGTCCTGTTTTGGGGTGTCGCATAGAGCCTGAGGTTGAATAGGTGGTGGGGTGATAGTGAGGGAGGGGTGAAGGGTGCCGTCAGGAGATCCCGGGGCAAGCAGCCATGGGCATTCGGCTGTGAAAAGTCATTCAGAGGGAAAACGCCGGGCATCCTTTATTTATTTGCGTCTGAAATATTTATCTGTCGCGTGGGCCGTTTTATAATGGGGCTGTCAGTCTTCTCTGCCCACTCAAGGGTGCGGACATGTTGCCCTGAGCACCCACTGTGGATCTCCCGTGAATAATTGCTGGAATTTCACTTTTGGGAACGTTGCACTCTGACCCTGAAGCTTGTTGGTTTTCTGCATCAAGAGAAAGGTAGAATGTTGTAAAGTATTTACCTTGGCTTGGCTTTTTCATCCATCACAAACACACTCAGACACAAACACACACACATACACACACTTCTGTATACTTCCTCACACACATTCAAGTTGGAAAATAAATAATTCATCTCTCTACTCCAAGATGAAAACCCAATCAAGCTGAAAATCCCTGTCTTGCTGCACCTCTGAGCTGCTAGTGATGTTGGTTAATGTGATACTCACTGTTCTAATGTGCCATTGTGTTTACACTCAAAGGGGAGGTCTCTTCTAAAGGAGCATGCTCTCCACAGCATTAATGGAAATTCTAATCTGGTGTAATCGCCTAAATGATAGCCTACTTGTGAGTTTCACAGTGAGCTGTAATGCTGAGTGAAAGACAGGAGCTGACATCTTTCAAATAGGTTCATCACTTTTGTCTCTTCAGAGAGAGACATGCAAGTTTGAAACTCTGTCAGGCGGATAAAGAGACTAAGTAAACAATACAAATACGTTTAGTCGAAGGCTCTCAAAGAAAGTTGGCTCCATTGAGGGATGGGTTAGGTGGGAGCCCTTTATGGCTAACTGCATCTCATCTATTCACACTGAATTAGCTTAGGTAATATTGGCTGGCTTTGTCAAGTGATGTACCTGTTGTGTATGCAAAAAATGAGTGATGCCTGGAATGTGATGTGGCTTGTTGATGATAGGAGATTTTAACACTGGCTCTGTCACAGATGTACATATGTACTTATGGACCTGAAAGGACATACAGTACTGCATTCAGTATATGCAAATGTACACAGAGAGCTACATTTACATACAGGCATATGCATATAGAGACACACAATGGTATACTTAGGATGCTTACACACCCATGCATATGGCCCACATATAAACATTCACAACTGGGCAAATAAGCACAAAACACATGTACATGGACACACACATACACATGCACACCAAAATGCAATGCCTGTAGTCTGAGCATGCATAATTAAGGTTACCTTGTTTGGAGAGGGTGCATGTCGCCTCTCGATGTGCACACCACATCCCCAGAAAGAAGCTTTGAATAATGAAAAGTGTCACCTATGCAAAATGCAGGAGATGAGTGTGCCTGCCTGTGAATGTGCTTTGTGCATGATTTTGTGTGTGCATATTTGTATGGGTGTGTGGTTGTCTAGGGTAAATCTGAAAATGGTTGTGTGTGTGTATGTGTGTGCACATCTACATGTGTGCATATCTACAGACAGACAGAAGAGTCTGTAAAGGTGTGACTGTCTATGATGATGGAGAAGAAGGGCTGTCTTTGTCATTTAACATAGTGCTACTAGGACACTGAGCCATATGTGAGTGCATGGAGCTGACAGCTGAGGCCCAATCTTTCCTCGTCCACCCTCCCACATGCTCAGCACCAACCCCCAAGCATCCCTCCCTCTCCCCGCCTATCTCTGTATGACTGACAGCTCTTGTTGTCCCATGAAGCTGAGGCACAAACACAGACATTGTCCAGGACGTCTGTCGGGAGCCATGTCTTCATCACGGCCTTTGTGCTGATGATGAGCTCTGAACAGGATAGCGGAGCAGGCTGTCAGCCCTTGCATCTGACGTGTCCATATGACATTCAGTGCTATTCGTACTTTAACATTAAAATACTAGATATTTGTCTTTTTATGACCCTGCTTTAAATTACAGTGCTGTGAAAAAGTATTTGCCCCATTCCTGATTTTTTTATTTTTTTTGCACATTTGTCACACTTAAATGATTCAGATCATCATACAGACTTATTATTATACAAAGATAGCTAAATTTCCTTCAGGTTCTCTCCTTCGGGGTCGCCACAGCAGATCACTCCACATATTTGGTTTGGCAAGGATTTTAAGCCAGATACCCTTCCTGATGCAACCCTCCCCATTTATCCAGGCTTGGGAACAGCACTAGGGAGGGACCGGAACACGAACTACCAACCCTGGGGTTCTTAGACAGTTAACAATTGTCTAAGACTGCCCTACCTACTGTGCCACCTTTTCCGGCTAATAATACACAAAAATAACCATAGTAAATACAAAATGCAGTTTTTAAATGATGATTTCATTTATCAGGAAAAAAAAACTGTCCAAACCTGCCTGGCCCAATGTGGAAAATGAATTGCCCCCCTAAACCTAATAACTGGTTGCTCCACCCTTGGTGGCAACAACTGCAATCAAGCATTTGCGATTACTGGCAATGAGTCTTTCACATCCCTGTAGAGGAATCTTTTTACAATTTTACAAAAATTACTCTTAGAATTGTAACTCTTAATCATGAACTTTATTCATTACTGACCTGTTGTTCACCTGAAATAAAGACCAGATAATTAAGAAATTAATCCAACATAGCTAAAGAAATCCTAACTTTCCAATCAGTAAAAAGACTATATTAAAATGGAAGAGAAGAGTATGTTATATGTTTATTTCAGTACATTTAATAACTTTATTAAATGGTAATTTACATATTAAGCATCAATAATTTGCATCATTGATTCCAATGGTTAGTGGCTTTATGAATGGCAAATTCACTCTTGATCGGTGAAAACAGAAAAATGCTTATTTAGATTTATAATGTGAAATGTCAAGTAGTGATAATGGTCTTCAGGTACAGCATTGTAGTGTGATCCATTGTTATGTATGTACGAGTGATTCTCATGGTCATGAGTGACGAAGTCTGCTGGTGCAAAAGCAGAATGAGGAATCAGGACTATCAAATGGATTGTGCCCTTAGTGTTCAGAGACTTAAGTTAGCCCATGAATTAGTAAAGTGGAAAAGTAGTTAATCGTGTTCAAGACCTGGTTCTAGCATGGGGATATAAGATGAGTGGTGAGCAGAGAATCAGGTTGTGGTCAGTGAGAACTCTATGTGGGTCATACATATATATATACATATTATTATCTGCTGGGTGCCTGGTACAAAACTTGGATTGGCTCTTCTAAAAATTTGTAGGAGTAGGGTTATCCTTTAGATGGTATAAAGAGGGAATTGTGCCTTTAGCATTTTTTTGCGCAGTGATTTATACAATTATTATAATATATGTCAATTTTACACTCAGAATGCTTGCACATACATTACAAAAAATATTCTAAAGTTTTATATAGAAAAAAGAACAGAACTACATGTATATATGGAGAAAATCTTAACTCTGCGATCAGAGGACATGTCGATTTTTGTCAGATAAGATACAGTTTTTGTATCTAGCTTCCAAGATTACTTAACACAAAAACTGACAATCTGTAAAAAAGTGTTTTTACAGCCACTGAGAGAGAGGTAATTGGTCTGTAATACTAATTTATCGTGAAACCATAGTATAATCTTTGTCAGTTTACTTAAAAAACTAAAGCAGACCAAATAAAATGAGAGCATTGGAAAAATAACCGGCACTGCACATAGTTGTTTTGAAAAGCAATTACTTAATACATAATACAAAGACAAGAGCATGCAGTACCTACAGATGTGCTGAGTTCACAGCTAGTTCATTCCACACAGTGTCAGCAATAATGTTTCCATTTTTGCCAAGTAAAACTGTCCTATCAATACTTGTCTAATTCTTATTTGTCTGTGCTGTTTATTGATAAGTGAAACACCAAATAATGGAAAAACACATTCCTGCAGACTAGCTGAACAATTTAACCCCGCGGTCTCTTCATCTTTGTGACTGAATTTTGATTTTGCAGAATAGTATGTTGATAACCTGGGGCTGTTTACACCTCTCTAATGTGAACAATTTACTCTTGGGTAAAGGAGAGAGAGTGAGAGAAGCAGGCTTCTCACTGCCCAAAGCGGCTTTTTAATGAAAATGGAGAATAAATGTTTCTTTTCCTTAACTGGGCCACAAGGGAGGGTGATTGTAATTATTCCTGTGAGCAAACAAGGAAGTTGAAGCAAGCTAATGATGAAGTTCTCTCACTTCCTTGCCATTTAATAAAGATTGTGACCTGGGTTATACATATATATTTCCAAAATATATTCCCGAATAAATTTGGAAACAGTATTATTTGTGGTGAGGTATGAAGCACTTCTATCACTACCTTGACGTTTCTTGATTTAACTAAGTACCCCCACTCACTCACTGACAACAGCTACCTTAAAATCCCATCCTGTAGGCATGGATGAGACATAATATCTAATTAAGTTTCAGAGCTGCATTTTCATTTGTTAATCACTTAAGTGCTTCGAGGATAACCTGATATCCAAAGGTCTGGTCCCAGTAGCCCAAAATGTCAAAATGCAATTATATGCATGATTAGCCTGACCTGTTTCTATAGCACCCTCCCTCCCTGCTTCTCGCTGCTGGAGAAGCTGAAACCTGCTGGCATGTTTATTTTGATGAGATTAGGTGTGGAGGAGGCCCCCACTGTGTGCAGCAGGCATGGCACCCCCATCTGGACACTGGCAGAACTAACAACAAGCACACACCACCAACTGAAGAAGAGAAATGAATTGAGAGACAGAGAGAGAGTGGGAGGCAGGAAGAGATAGCGCTTGCTCAGGTGCGGAAGATAATCTTTCAATCTCCATCTAGCCTTAGGAACGTTGGAAAAAACAGAAACAAATGGAAAATAAATAAATAAAAATAAAACAATTTATGCTTCTTAAAGGATAATATGATCACAAATTATTAATCAAATCATCTTGATCCGGGAATTTGGGGGCTTTACTTTGTGGTGCTTAGCAGAGCAGCAATCCTCTCTAATCTGATTGTGTTGAGATAAGGCGGCTTTAGCCTCGCCATTGTGCTGCTCTGATTAAAGGGGGCAGGAGGCACACTGCTCTCTACGGTGGTCATAGAGACAGGTCAAACACACAAACACACAGATACAGATTCAATTGCACATGTGCACAGTCACTAAAATACATCCATAGACATGCACATAAACAAAGAACATATTCCGACTTAGTTTAACACACATAATTACTGTAATTAGAGCATGTATGTTCTTTTGTTAATGCCATCTTCAGTCATTAGTGCAGACCCAGATATATTCCATATTTGTCAGTTAAATGATTCAGATCATCAAACAATTTTAATATTACACAAAGATAACCTGAGTGAATACAAAATGCAGTTTTTAAATGATGATTAAATTTATTAAAGGGAAAAAGCTGTCCAAACCTGCCACCAGGCCCTATGTGAAAAAGTAATTGCCCCCTAAACCTAATTATCGGTTATGCCACCCTTGGTGGCAACAACTGCAATCAAGCATTCGCAGTAACTGGCAGTAGGTATTGCACATCACTGTGGAGAAATTTTGGCCCACTCTCCTTTACAGAATAGCCACATTGGAGGCTTTTCAAGCATGAAAGGCCTGCCACAGCATCTCAATTGGATTTAAGTCCAGACTAGGCCACTCTGGACTTGGTGGCATGTTGCAGGTCACTGTCCTGCTGCATAACTCAAGTGTGCTTGAGTTCAAGGACACAAACTGATAGACAGACATTCTCCTTCACGATTTTCTGGTAGAGTGCAGAATTCATGGTTCTATCAATTATGGCAAGTCGTCCAGGTCCTGAAACTGCAAAACCCCCATTTTTTGCCAGGTCTCTTTCTTATTGTTGAATCATGAACACTGATCTTAACTGAGGGAAGTGAGGCCTGCAGTTCTTTAGATGTTGTTCTGGGTTTATTTATGACCTCCTGGATAAATCCTGGATAATCAAACATACGCTCACTTGTACATGTGCAGAATCAAACTTTCTCACACCACGTGACTTTTGACAGTTCCTATGAAGTTGGCCTGCTTAGCTTAATTGGGTGTGGATTTGAGTTTGGAGTTAATAGATTTGAAAAAGAATATCTGAGGAAGTGTGCATTTTGACAAAGGCTACAGCTTGGGATGTATGGAGTCCATGTGTCTCTGGGGAGTGGCGTCAGGTCCCTGGATAGCCCATTAGAGAGTGTACCACACCCCGACCGCCACCCCCACCTTCTGCTACTGCTCTCGCAAAGCAGAATATTAGACTATGCGTGTGTGATCCTTCAGTTGGCTTAAGCACACAAGCATATACACTCAGACAAACACAACACTCATCCTTTAGCTTCTGATACATTTTTGCACACACATGAAAAAGCCTGATGAATGATTGAAATTGAGGAATAAAAAGGAACAAGCTTAGTAATTTTAAACATTGCATCACCTATTTGACATAGCACACAGAATGTTGAAATACAGAGGAAATCACCCAATGGTTTCAACTGGGTTTGTCTTCTGTATAGTTTGTCTTTGTTTTCTGAGGCCAAAACCAGCATGGGGAGACTTGGATGCATGTGTAAATGCTCTCTCCAACAGGAAAGACTTTGAGAGATGTCTAAGTGCCAACAGGCACATTACTGTACCACATCAGAGAAAAGGGAAAAAAGGCCCGGGTTGACCTATGACCAGGATCATTTTCACCTTGGCACCACCTGGAAAAGCAATTACTTAACGTTAACCACCATTTATACAGCTTAACGTAAGCAGTTCTGCTGTCACTCAACTCTCTAACAAACCTCAGTGTTTGTGGAGATTATTTATTTTTTAATATTTAATAAGAATGGAACATTTTATCTACAAAATATTTGAAATTACTTTTCTAGTAACTAGCTGATTAATTGGTTTTGCTCTTTGATATATATATGAACAATAGGTGCTAAATTAAACAAAAATGTTATCTTTGTCTGTTTATTTATTTCAAAATGTCTTTACCTTGACTTTCTAAGCATTGGTCAGGACTTTATTTTTGATGTAAAAATAAAGTTCAGTACCTGAAAGCGATTAAATTCGGATCAGTCATCATGTCACACCCCCTCCCCAACTAGTGTTGACTTGCTTTGCTCACAGGCTGTTGGCAGTGCCAGCAGTTTGAGGTGCTGTGGGCTGCGAGGCTGTGAGTGTGACCTCATGTTCCATTCTGTTTCTATGCCGCTGTGCCTCGGCTCTCTGTTCTCCTGGGCTGACACTTCTCTGCAGCTCCAACAACTGCTGTGGGACACTGAACATCTGTAAGCCACCGCTCCTACTCACTCAACTGCCTCTGAACTGGGCACATACTCTCTTCTCTGCTGCTGCTGTGTGTGTGTGTATGTGTGTGTTTGCAGCACAGCTTGTGTACAGCAGACTTTGATGCTGGTCATACTGCCTTTGGTACAACTTGTGAGCCACTGTGTCTGTGTGTACACATTATGTCATTGCAGCAAGGACTTTTTATGTGCTGCAGGACTGCGAGAGTAAACAAATTTGCAAAAGTCAACCACAATGAAATTTCAGTTTATTGTATGTGTGCACTATGTGCCAAATTGTATTGTCCATGATGTCGTGACAATTTCTCCCCATGGAATGAATTTGTCATATTGTGATAATGACAATATAGCTGTTTTCATACATGCCATATCGTGGGCATGTCATGTGAGCCTACAAACACAACAAGCATGGTGGAAGGCCAAGCCAAACTATTGACAAGGAGGGATTCAAGTGAGAGAAAAAATTGATCACAGCGTCTACATATATTTTTTACTGACATTATGGTATTGCCTTCAGTTGCCCTCCCATATTACCCATCTTAACAGGGCAGGTCCATCCTAACAATAAATCACTAGATTGTTGCCCCTCTTCTCGTTCAAACCATGTGACTCAACAGTTCTTTTTCTGCTTGTTGTGTCATATGAGGAAAAAAAAAAACTATGAAAACCTTTGTAGTGAATTCGGCAGAAACAATGTTTTATTAAATGTCTTCTGTTTATTGACTTCTCTTTCATGTCAGTACTTTTGTTCTGCCTTTGTAGTGGCAAAAGATTTCTGTGCATCATCATTTGTGAGCAATCTTAGATGTCAGAGGTGTCCTTTTGATGTGGAGTGCAGACCTCATATCAGGCACCACCTGTGCAGTTGTTTTAGTGTACGTGGTGACGGTTGAGTGTGTGTTTGTGTTTTTTTTTTTAATGTGTGAATAGCTTTATGTGCTGCGGATCTTTGTTCGTGTGTGTGCAACCACCCCCAGAGGTGGCGTTTAAACATTGGTGTTCTTCTTCTTTTACCTTACTTAATGACTCTAGTAATTGTAACAATCTGGTGCTCAGTGGCAGTGTGTGTCTCTGCCTTTGATCCTAGTGATGCCACACAGAAGTTCAGCAAACACAGTTTGAGACACATTAACTCAGGTGCGCACATGTTCAAAAAGAGGTTTTTAAAAGTCCCTGAAACTCTGTGCTGTTACCCTTTGTGTCATCATACATTGAGCAGATAACCTCAATGGCGGTGAATAATGAGAGAGAACGGAGTCACTGCGCACAAAGAATAGAGTGACCATGTCAGTGAAGCTCACTACTCACCTATGCAAGTCTTAGTCAGATCTTCAGTGTTGTTGTGAGTAAAGTCTTAAGCTGCATACATTGTAACAGCTATTTCTTATAAATAAAAATTTTAATTTTGCCTTATTAAGGTGTTGACTTTTTCATCATATCAAACATAAATGTTCAGGCATACCAATAGGCTGTGTCACTTCCTCGTTTACTCATTCAGTACTCCCTATATAATATACTACTGATATGACTGCTGATCTTCATTTTGAGTCATCACTGACAAGTCATCATTTTCACAAAAACAGGAGATACGTTGCCGTTTTTGTTGTTGAATTTTTAAGGATACTATGTAGTGGATAACATATTTTGGATACAGTTTAGTAAATCTAGAGTGATTTCAAAGATATATAGGCACAATCAGACTTGTCTATTTGTATTAATTATTTTTGACTCAATGGACTGGCATCAAACAAAGTTTGCATATGTCGTGTAACCCACAGACGCTAAGAAACATTGATTATTGGGTATTGATTTGAACATTCTTAACTATTTTCAACATTTTGTTGTTGCCACCATGACAAATTATAAATATTTCAAACTCCATCCGTCTTTGCAACATTTGACAAGTTTGTCAGAGAGGAGTTTGTTAAAATATATTTTTTAATTTATATCTGGGTCAGCCTTTCATCCGCCTCCCCCTTCAGTGTCATCTGAAAAGAGGCAAGGCGACAGCTTTTCCCTCACTTATTAATGCTTGTTAACTAATTACTTTTAATTATCTTAGAAAATCCCAGATTAATAAGAATACTCATATACACAACATGTTTACACCACCACGTTTACTCAAATGCAAACAAGCCCTACAAATAAAATATGCCTTAACATTTTAAATGAGGCTGGTTTGTTTGTGTTGAATATGTACAAATGATCTTTTAAACATGCCACTGGTAGAACTTCTGTAAAGTCACTCCAGAAAGCATCCAGAAAGAAGCTACCTAGGGACATTTCCTCGAGTGCTACTAATGAACAGAGGAAGGGAGACAAGAAACATGTTTTCTTTTTTAGTTTCTCTGGCTTTGTCTGTGCATGCCAAGACCTCTTGTGGTTTGCAGTGCAGTGGGGAGACTATAAAAAGAGCAGCTATACGGGGCTTGTCTTTAATATGCATTACAGAGTAACACCAACTATGTAACACATCTCTTACCAGAATGTGGACATACAGTACGTACAGTGGTTTCCCTACCTTAAAGAAGAAACCAATACCCATCTTTTGTTTGTTTTGCATATTGATCTCTTTATCCTTTTCTGTCTCTAGCACTTTTTTTTCACCCCTCATCTTGTATAATCTCTTAAAACAATGTTCTCTTGTGCTTGTTGTTTCTCTCCATATACTGTTTTAGGGATTTTGTTGAGGCATGCTCGATAGATTCTTCCAAACACACACAGCGTCCTGTCAGTCAGCCTTCCCCATCCTCTTTATTGCCACCTCCTCTATTACAGGGAAAAGGTCCTGCTGATTAGAACGGGCCTCTCACCGAGTGCCATCCATCATCATCTAACCTACTGGTCCTCCCTTCTGATTACTCTGTCTCTTACACACACACCGTCACATATACAAGTAGCATAATACACAGACCCCCACACACAGTATCTGAATGGTTCACATTGATTGAATCAGGATTAATTAGCTATGAGGTAATCATTGGCTGAAAACAAGGCTGTATGTCAGGAGAGTTGACATTTTGTGTGTGTGTGTGTGTATATGTGTGTGTGCTGGGGGCATTATTGCTGCTGTTTGAAGCATTACACTGAGTCTGCTCCTTCTCCACTATCAGAGAGAGGGTGTCTGACTGAGGCCTGTTTGGTTGTAAAAGCAAGCTGACAGCTTTGTTAACAAGTCCGAGCAGATGAGAGGGATTATTTTATTCCATGGCATGAGGATGGTATTGAGCAGACAGCTCTCAGTTAGCTTTGGATTTATTGGCTTTCAGTGACTTCACATGTAATTTTCATAAATTTGCCTGTTACAGAGTTCTAGGCAGTCCTGTCTGTCATTAGTAAACTAGCCATGGTATCTTTCTTTTAATGCATCTGTAACCTATGACCTCTGACCAACTGACAGTCCCATTGATGATTTTGGTGAGTCTCTTTAAGGGGGGTGAGTACCTGTGAAATCACTTATTTTCTGTATTATATTTTAATTCATTTAGATTACTGTGTAGAGATCTGTGTTCACTGAAAGAGTGAAGACGAAAGAGTCTTTTTTCTGTTGATCAGTGTAAAAATAAATATACTGTGATTCAATGTTGACAATGTTGTTAATTTGTATTACAACTGCATGTGCCTAGTGTATTCTTAAAATTTTTACACTGTTGTGTGCTCTACTAAAGCAATGAAGCATTAGGTTCACTCAGTTTTAAAGATGCTCTTCTTGCTGTGTATAAAAATTAGAATAAAACATAGCTTTACTTACATTTTATTATAATTATTTCATTCACGTTTTTGTTAACTGAACATGCAACATGAGGTCAAAAAAGCATTTTTCTAATACATTTCAATTATACATATTCGGAGATCCTCTGTGCTCATGTTTGACATTTTTCGTCATAGCAGAACAGGCTTCTAGGATGTGTGGGAAACGTGCTAACACAATAGAGCACCAAGCTAATTATGTTGCTGTCAATTATTCATTGGTGACTCAGGCTCACAAGCTTGCAGACACATACAGTTTCCTCTTTAGCCAGCGTGTCTTAAAGGCTTGCTCACAGGGACCACAGAAGAAGTTACAGTTATCAATATTTCATAGTTAATTATGACAGCAAAGCCACTGACTTTAATATTCCTGCAGAGACATTCGTGGTGGGTTTCTGCAGCACATTGTTGTTAGCAACACCCAGGCTTGACGAATATGAGTTGAATTAGTAAATATCGAGGGATATGGATAGTGAAACCACTCCTACCAAACCACACGTGCAAACAACTGGGCACACATACAAGGATAGGTCTGTACACCTATTTCAAGGCCATTAGTTTATAACATACACTAAAACCCCCATAATATTGTCCCTTGGACTTGGTTTGACTGACTGATGTGTTAATTGCTTAATCATTCTCATTAAAATGATCATTTTTAATGAGTATTGTGTTTTACTTTGTGCTTTGAGTAAGAAATAGAGATTTGGTCTCAATTCAAACGTCCTGGTAGAAAACACTATACAAAAAATGCAAACGACTTTGAGAAGACAAGGAAAATATATGAATGTCACCATGTTGTCTGTTTGTGTGTTTTGTCCTCCACCTCACTGCACTATTACCCCCAGGGGCAAAGCTGGGTTCTCGAAGTGGGTAATGTTAGTTTAGTCCTGCCTCTGCGACTAATCACCTAATGAGGGCATTAGAAGAGTGTTAGGGTCACAGTGATTTGTTTAAGTGTGCATGTGTGAGTGTTTGGTGCAGGTGGTATCCCTTAAGACGCAGAGGTACCCCAGGGAGATATTCAGGGGACCAGAGAAGGCTCAAGGGCCTAAGCTGTGCCCAGTCAAAAGCTGCTTGGACGGTGATGGATACCTTGCCCCAGGGAAAATAGTCACAAGAGCACTTACCCGTAAACACACACAGAAAAACACGGACACACACACGAATACTGCACAGACCGAGCAAGATCCAGGCTCCAGACAGAGGGGAGACAAAGAGCACAGCGAAGTGGAAATGAGATGTTTAGCTTGATGATGCGTGACATCTGTAATGCATTCTAATTCTCCCCATCGGAGCACTAGTCTTTAAGAATGATTGATGATGTTGTTTCATCGTCTCAGTAAACACAGCTTAATAAATGAAGACCATGTCTGATCATCCATGAATGGAAACATCACTTCAAAGATTCAAACTGAATTCAGCATTGTCCTAAAACTATAATAGCATCATGTAGATTTTACTCATTTGTCTTTTCTGGGAATGGGGGATCATGCGTTTGTTTTTGTGTAACTTAATTTGAACTGATTTTTTTACGAATACCTACAAAAAAAAGGTTGAATTCTGCTTTCTTGTAAGTCTGTGAACTATCCCAGTGTGCGTTTCTCTGTCTCTCAGATGTGTGTGATTGACTCTGACCAGGTTGGTTGACAGTAAACTACTTGTTTGACTGTACATTTAACGGTGCAGAGAGTAGTAATTTTACAATCATCGCATCACACTTTGCAGACAGCATTATTACAGATGTGGTATGGCCAACTGTGCTATTATCATTACTTTAGTCCAGTGCAGCTGCCCTGAACACAAGTCTACCATTAACATTAAATGTTAATCACCCATATTACTAGCCAGCTTGCTGTCTAGGTTGGATACAGTATTGTATTCCAATGTATTTTGCATATATTGGACATCTACCATGTAATTGGCTAATACATTTCAAATCAGGCAGAAAAGGAAAGCACACAGTCTGCATGAAGCTGACACTGTATGTTTGTGTCTTTCTTTATTGAAAACATTTGCATTTTGGGTTCTTGAAGCAGCTTGTGTATTCACAGCAGGCAAGATTCTTAGCACAACTTCAGCAGCACTTTTGTATGTTAAATTCATCAGATGGAATATACAGCTCACCTCTGTGAATTTCCTCTTCCATATTGAGCTGTTGCATTGCATGGTGCTTCATCCAAGCAATGTATTCTCAAAGTATTGATGGTTACTATGCACTGGAATACAGTAGCAGTGTGTCAGTACCTCAAGACATGAGTTGACATACACACCAGTACAGTGAGCAGGTATAATCCTCTGGAGAGGAGGGCATTGAATACACAACTCCACAGACCTTGCAGTCGATGACATCAGAGAGTTTTGTGAGATTCGTCTAGGGACTGTCACCTCATGAGACTGAGAGTAGAGTTATCCAGGGTAGAGCTGCATTTTCTCCATACACTACTTTGGTATTAGAAGAGGTTTTGACCAACAGATGATTTTCCAGCCAGCTTTGTACAGAAATAAAACAGCATAGAAGAGGATCTGCTTAAACATATCTGCTAAATATAATGCATATATATACACACTAATATGTAGCATTATGGAAATAACAACTAAACCTTGTTCTTTAGTATCTTTCAAAACACATATTATCTGTTGTGCTGCCAATTTATAATGTAAGAAAACTAATTAGCTTGGCACCTTACAAGTGATATTTTCTGTTTCTATGTGATTGTTTATCTCCATTCACTTTGTCTAATGTGGCTTCAATCAGATTTCCTTTCGCTGTATACAAAGCCATGTTTTCTTGTTGTTTTAAGCTAATAGAAGGGAAATATTTAGGATAGTGCTGACAGCTTTGAAACCCACATAAAATCATCAGAAATAAACCAGGTCTGCCAAGCCACAATTCTGTCATCACCATAATAGTGTGGTCTATAGCAAATTACAGTGACGAAATAAAGTCTCTTATGTAATAGCAATAGATAATTGGATGTTATTGGAGGTAAAGTTCTGCGGTCCTTAGTCACGGAGATTCTAATTATAAGCCATTACTTCATAGTGCTCTCTGTAACAATGCATTGTAGAATTTGCATCCGAAGCTGACCTTACAAGTTTGTAAACTGTATTTTCAACATTGACTAGATGCATTAAAATAACAAACTTGTGATTCAGGTTTAGCTTGTCTCTGAAAAAAAAGTGGGAAAATGATGAGCAGCATCTATTGGGTCTTGACAGAATTAGTGTTACAACAGCAATTAATGTGTTTAATTCTTGTAATAAGTAGATGTACCTGCCAGCTAGATCTACTATTGCATGTTCATGCACACATGATGAAGACAGCTTTAATACAGGCAGAGAAAACCTGTAACAAATAATGCTATTAAAAGGAGCAGATAGTTGCTGTGGTGTACAAAATTGACATTGTTTAAAAAGTCAGTACTTGCCAGCCACTGGGACAACCTCGCTACAAGGTTTACAGACTAACAAATTAAAGGAATATAGAAAGACAACGTGACTACACAGGCTTGCCTTTAGTGTCAGTTTTTTGGCCCAAAGCCCAAAATGAAGAAACTAAGGAAAATGCGTGACATGAAAGTTCAGGTTTTCGTAGAACAGTGGGTAGCTTATTAAATCCTCTTTGATCCAGCTGACTTTGATATCTGTGCACTCATAAAGAATTCACTTTCAGTAGTAAATATAGGTACTTCTGAGAGACATCATGACACACAGCCCTCATTCCCTTACAGTCTCTTTAAATTATACAAAACAACCTGGAAAATATGCAGGTTATAAGAAAAGTCACTTAAAGGGAATAGGAATATATATTCTTGACTAAGTTACATTAGAGATTTTCAATATATTACTGTAGGATACTGAGGTTTTGTGATAAATTTGGAACAAGTACACTTTCCACCTTTGGGAATGCTTTCATTTAGACATGCATCATGTTAAAATCTGTAGTATTACTATGCACCTAATATAAATATATATATCTTAGGTCTCCTTCTTTGTCTCTGACTGTGTGTGTGTGTGTGTGTGTGTGTGTGTGTGTATATACATATACATATACATATACATATCCTTTATAAAGAATTGTGAGGACACTCATTGACATAATTCATTTTCTCATCGCTTACCCTAACCATAATGACTAAATGGCTACCTTTATTTTAACCTAATCTAAATCTAATTGTAACCCTAACCCTAAAACATAGCCGTAACCCTGATAATGCTCTTTGAAATTGTGAGGACCGGCTAAAATGTCCTCACAAGACCAACTTGTCCTCATGACAATAGTATTTAGACACACACACACACACACTATAATATACTCTATATAGTT
Organism: Sandelia bainsii; assembly: GCA_032362345.1. Taxonomy (NCBI): domain Eukaryota; kingdom Metazoa; phylum Chordata; class Actinopteri; order Anabantiformes; family Anabantidae; genus Sandelia; species Sandelia bainsii. The sequence continues at coordinate 21,978,992 of JAUMHL010000018.1, forward strand.
GAAAGTTGAACATAGATAGACCATTCTGATACCTCGCCTACGAAAGTTTGTTGGTCAATCAGTGTTAGAAACTTTGCTTTCTGTGTTTGTGCGCATATGTTCTTCTGTGGCTGAGTTGACAAATGTGGCTGGGCTAGCAGGGATGAAAAGCCCTCTGCCTGTGACCCCATACCCCAGTTGCCATGGACTCTCTCTGTTTATAATTGTCCCAGTTTTCTGGGATGAAAATAATGAGCAGCATCTATCAGAGGCCTGCCATCTCATCCTGTCCTGTCCCAGACTATACCCTGACCTGGCAATGCCACCCTGCTGAGCCCACCTCGCCCGGGGGCTAGACCTGTTTGTTTGCTTTGCCCGAAGGATGACACTGTGCTGCATAGACGGAAAGGTCGTGACTGCCCCTGACCTAACCTCTCAACCCTCCTTCTGGTTAATGCCAAGATACTGGGGGTGAGATGACTAGATAACACACAATTAGTCACTGTTAGATAAATGAGCATGCACATAAGTATTTCAGCACGCACATTAACTCACACAGTGAAGCAAACTTCAATATGTGATCTTTCTGTGTCTCAGTTTCTCCCTCTGTTACATTTTTTCACCTCTTTGATGGATATAGGTGTTCTAGTCAACATTTGTTGGCTTTTGCATGGAAAATCAACAACAAACAAGGTTTCCACAACAAAGAGATACTCTTCTTGATGTGTAAGTGAAAGTTAACTTAATTGGAGCTGTAATCTGCTGTGTTAGTGGAGCCAGAAATATTCAGCCCAGCGTCCTCATTAAAAAAAAAAAGTACAAGCCTAGTTTTGAACCCTAAGTTAGAGAATTGATTAGAAAGCTAACGCCTATTGTGATATCCATTTCTTTCATTGTTCTCTGCTGGCTTAATAAAGCAGGCATTTTCACTGTGGATTCCAATTACCTTGGTGCAGATCAAGAAAGGTGCCAGATTAACTAGAGAAACCTTGCTAACACAAAGAGAATTCCTAACTTAACAAGATGTCATTTCTCATTGATAAGCCCTGTCAGAATTTTCGTGGCTTCCCTTTCTGAATAATTAGGTGGTTTGAATTTGAATACATATACAGAGACTTCAGGAAACGTTAGATACAGTGTGCAATGCTCTGTTTAATATTTCACAAATTTCCGTTTTCAGAATTTTTGTAATGGATTCTTACAACTTCCTTTTTCAGGCTCTTGCTCAAAAACATATGAGGTAGACAAAGTTTAAGTTTATCCAGTACCTTATATTGCTATTATGTACAGTATGTTGCAAGAGGTAGAACTCTTCTTGACATACAAGTTAATAATTAGCTTAGTTTATATGTGGCTGCGCAGTCACTTAGTAAATGGTGTATCATCTCTTTTCTTCTCATGAGACATTTTCACTAATCACTTTGTGTATGCACTGTGCACCTTCTTTCTGACCCAGGGTTATGGTCATCCCTGCTGTGGTAGTCAGCAGTGTATTTCTTGTCCTTTGTGACCACTGGTCTCTGTAAGTGGAATTTAGGCCTCTAATGGGCATCTTATTTTGCCACTTACTTTCATGTTGTTCACTATAAACCCATCAGCAAGAAAGATTTGGTCTCGCACAGTGCCTCACTACATTTACTGTGAGTGCCCCTTTTTTGTGGAGCTCTGAGCCCATTTTAAGTGTCATCATTTTGACTTCAGCAGTGTAGTTCAAATGAGAAGGGCCTTTATGATAATAACTATCACCCTTCCCTGTATGCTAAATGCCATTACATCTTTTCCCCTCAATTTGAGGTTTAAAATAGATTATTTTCTGAGAAGAATGTCTTTTAGTAATGGAAACTCTTCAGAGGCCTGGCTGAAAATACACATAGGCCCACACATTGTGTTATTATCACACTCTGGGGGAAGTCTTATTAATCTTCAGAGTTTTTTGCCCTTCTTCCTCATTTGGAGGCAGCTCATGAACAATTCAGCTTCTGCCTGCTAATGGTGTTTCACAAGGCTCTGTGGGATATCTTTTATACATCAATAAGGGCAATTATCAGCTTAACTGAGAAAGCAGTGTCGCCAGCCATGCCCTTCTCTGCTGTGCTCCACACTAGTGTACTGTCTTGACATGTTTTAGTAAAGCAATTCACTGACACTTCAATAATTAAGGGATTCATTTACTGCTAGGACTACGCATTAAAAGCAAAGCAAAATAAATAGCTTACTACATTTTTCAACATTAACAACTTTAGCATGACACATGGCATACCACCATTTTGAAAAGTTTGACTTTTAAGCTTTGAGCAAATTCATTGTTGATTTGATAGTAGATGGAAACTAAGAAGCACTTTTGATGTCGTAACCTATTTCCTACATACTGCAAATATATTTGATATTTATTCAGTTCAATAATGTATTTTGGGTTCTATATATTATTTAATTTGTTTCTCTAATGTTCTATTTATTTTCTGTTGCTACTTTCCTGAATAACAAGTAGCACTTGGCACAAGAGGGCACTACAGTCATGCTTACCCCCTGGGGATACTGCTCCGCCCTATCCCTACTGTCCTGCCCCCATGGCGTTCCATTGTTAAGACAGGATTGGTGTGGAGGGGGCAGCTGTGCACATCTGGCAGTATTAGCGTCTTAACCCTTGATGCTAATGCTAATATAGGATTGGGCATGGAGCAGATATTGTGAGCCATAAGACCTCAGGGAGGGCAGGGTGTTGTTGGTGATCTGATCCAGACATGGATTAGTGGGCACCATGGCAAAGTTAGTTCACTGAAGAATGCCGCCACTTGTGTTCAGCTTCTACTACATTAATTAGTTAAAGTCTGAGGGATTTGGTGTGCTTGGGATTCCAGACCGTTTTTATAGTCAAACTCTGCACTTTTAACTCAGTGTTATTTTCACATAGTATCTACAAAAGTCATTCAGCTCAGAATTCTAAATATTGTATTTTCCTTTAGAAAGTCACATTGACTTCCTTCCACTTTTTAACCGTTCTCTCCATAAAATGTCTGTGTGAAATAATCCTTGAGCTTTGTTTCTTCTACACAATGCAGTAGAATCACCCAGTCAATTTGAAGCAGTGCCCTGTGGCTCTCCGTTCCCACATTCAACCTTCATATCTCTCCCTGTGCCAATCATTGCTCCATCGCTCTCTTCTGTTGTTCAGGCCCCTTACTCACTGCCCAACCATCCTCACGTGGTGAGACAACACCAGCTGGCCAGACAAACCTTAGGTTGTATAGTGGCTGCTGAGCTCAGTTGCCCTCAGAGACCCACAAGCCTTTGTGCTTGGTTCCCACAGCAGCTTCAAACCTCTGTTTATGAACAAGAGGGATCAGACCAGGGCTTATATTTATAACCACACCACCATGACCGCTGCCGCACCATTGCAGTAATCACCACTGTGCATTGAGCCTGAGTGGAGCAGACACTTGGCCCACTCCAGATGGGCACCGGCCAGCTTGGCCCCTCAGCCCAGCAGCTCTGAACTGAAATCATAGATGGGCTTTGCCCCTGCCAGTTTTGAACTGGCAAACCAGTTGTTCTGACCTAGGGAAGGAAAAAATAGGGAACATGATGATAATGTTACAGCTTAATCGTTTGAAAGGTCAGTTTTGCTTTGTTTTCTGGTGTGCTTTGTACGGTGCTTTGTGAGTGCAAGGTTTCAAATTGCTGGACTAATGTTCTCATGGCGACTAATGTTCTGTGTCATACATTTTGGCAGAATATATGATTTTGTTTTACACTGATGGATTTAAATGACTGACAGAAATAGTATTTATATTTTCAAACTAGGACGATTAGAAGGCTTAGTGGTGTTGAGCTGATTTTATTTCTTTCTATATTATGATCTTTTCCTTTGTCAGCTAATTCTAGTTTTCTTTCTGCTTCCATAAACTCTCTATCCAGGCCTTAGCTGAATCAAACAATTTTGTCCTAGTATATTTTACAAAGTCTTTAAAGAGCCTTAAGTTTTTTGCCACTTACACAGATTTCTTTTCCTGTTTTGACCCCTGGAAAGATGCATTTGTGCCGTGGCTATAAGTGGGCGAAAAGTGCCGACCAGTCGTACCACATAGCCCACCACAACAACCTGACAATGCTATATTTTTTAGCAGACACATCTGGCCAAGGCACATCAGCAAACACATCCCTTAAAGTGTTTCTCTGCATGTCGAGGTCAGCTTCAGTGGTCCTGAGGTGCAGAAAAGAACACTCCACTGCGCCAATTTAAACTTAGCCCACACTGACATTCCCATTTGAGGTTTTAAGTTGTGTTTTAATGGTTTTCTGTGAATGCCTTAAAAATACCTATGGGGAGAATTAATAGCAGCTTTGGCAGTATAACAGAGCCACAAGTAGTTGAAAGACAAACACAGTTTGCAGATTGGTCTGTCAGATGGCTACAGAGCACTAGCCATCAGTTCATTAGAAGACTCTCAGCTCAGTGATAGGCTACATGCTGGATTTGGCTGATGTGCATAAATGATGAAGAAAAGGTATGTGTATTCTAGAATATCTGAAGAAGAAATAGCAGGACGCTGAAAAAATATTGGAGATAGTCTCAGTCCTTCTAAACTAGTGAAGTTTATAATGATGTGATTTTATGGACTAATTTCTTTAGTTATGCATGGGTCAATATTTATCTCAACATTATGGTCAATACCTAACCTTCCATTTATTTGCATTTGTTCTCTAAACCAGAGAAGTGCAGACATAAGGCCTGAAAACCAAACTTGTGAAGGTCAGTCAGATCTAGATGCAGTTCACATTGACCCTTATCCATCACACAGATGGTATCTATTTAGCATATCTCTGCTTTTAAGAAAAGTCTGTCTAAGAATACAGTCTACATGTAGCAGCTTTTTACTGAGGATAAAAAGCTGCAGGCGTTGCCTGTGCACATTTAGCTACCAGTGTGCTCCAATTAAACATTTTTCTGGCATGAGGTTAGATGTTAGTTTTTTTTTTTTTTTTTTTTTTGTTTTTTATTGGTGCAAATATCTGAAGAAGGGAATGTGAGATGTAAAAATTTAAGTTCAGTTGAAGTCTTATTTAATTCATACAATCTGCCTGTAAAATCTTGTATTATCAAGATCTTGTATCTTGTATGATCTGCAAACACCATCATGGGTGTCTAAACAGTCTCTTTCCTCATCATTTCATTGTTTGTTTTAAAATTCAGTCAGTCTTGGCTCTTCTCTCTTTGGTATGTCTTTGGTCATTTTTATAATGTAAGTTGTTGCAGATTCTCAGTCATCCAGGTGACGTTATCTGGAAGTTGAGTTATGGCAACTGGACATCTTTCCTGTTAGGGTGAAATGTTTCACTACTCATCCAAGTACTGGAGCTTCTGTAGTCTGAGGAAAGTTGGTTGAAGATCACAAATATATCCTACAGGTTGGTTTTATTTCACAGCTTCCCAGAACAGACTTGTTAGGTGAAACAATGGAATGGCAGGGTGTGGGTATATGTAATAGTCACACCTCTGACAACTCCCCCTTCCCCTATAAAGTGGGCCATTCAGTGTGGCCAACCTGGTGGATGTGTGAATTGGCCTGATTTTTTCTGGGGAAGGATGAAAGGGCAGAATGATAACAGCAGACAGGTTATGTCTAAGGCCTCCACCTCTGTTGAGTGAGGCATTATTTATTTGCACATGTAAATCTTCCCGCACCCCTCTCTCAAGGAAGACAGAAAGAAGTGGCAAAGAAAACTCAACTTCTTCCCGGGGACGACACCAACCCACTGGTTCAGGTGTGTAAATGACACCAGGGTGAAGATAAAGATCCAGGAGATGCAGGCTTGCACAGACCACATTCACTCAGTGGGCACCAACATCAAATTCACCAGGGAAGACACCAAAGACAACTGTCTGGCTTTCCAATTATCACTGGGACTGAGTAACAGACTAGAAATAGAAATTTAGGCTGTAGATTTTAATGTGCATTATTAGATGTCTGGGAATGACAAAGGCCTGCACATGAATGCAGCTCAAGGACCAGTTGTCTTGTCATTTATCTAGTGTGTGTAGATATGTATGGTTTGCAAAGCTTGTAGTGTCACCTTCTTGAGTGTGTGTGTGTGTGTGTGTATGGACACTGGTGTGTTTGACTGGAAGTGAATAAGATCGGGTTACACTATGGATAATCCTCCAAAAGCAATTTTGTTGAGGCCTAAATCAGTGGATGTTATCCTACTCATAAGTGATTTTAGTTGGTTGTCTCATATAACACACACTCCTGCCTAACACTAATGCTACCCTTTAACTGGCTGAAGCCTGCCTCTGTCTGTTAAGTTCATGGGACAATAATGGTTTAGGTGGCAAATTTACTGGATATTGTAAGTGATCAGGGGATCAGACTCTTAACCATCTCACATTCATTGTCTGGCTTTGGTGCTGTTTTGGGCCTAGCAGGGTGAGGGTGTGTATAATATGTGTGTGTGTGCATGTTTATTTTAAAATTGCATGCATGTGTGAAAATTTGTGAAGGGCTTGTCCATTGTCTAATTCAGTGCTTGCTTGTTCGATTGGAGAGAGCAAATATTGTCCTCTTGCCTCCTACATCCCCTAATTCCAGACTTGACTCTCCAGATGATTCCATCAGTCCATTCTATCAGTTACCATAGTGATGATGGTGGCTTTGATAACAACAAATGGCTGTAATGCTGCCTCCTGCAGACTCCATTGACCACAATTTGGCCAGCCATCTGGGGTTTTAGTTGACGTGCTAGAGGCACTGTTGCATGCTGGTCGGCTGCTGGTACGTTCAGCCTGTCACTTGGCTTGTCCATTGTCAAATTTCAATGTGGGGATTCCAACATAGTCTCACATATTTTTGTAAATTTGACCCAAACCCTCAAACACATGTGGACATGAGAAATATAAAGATCCTGTTACAACAATTTCCCTAAGGGAATCGATAGTATTAAGTATTATTAACTATTATTATGTGACAGTATGGCATTCTGGCAGCCCTGTCTCCTAAAAATTACGTTTGTATACAACTAAACTGCAATCCCAATTACGTTTTTGTAGAGAACGTAAT
>JAUMHL010000018.1:21986125-21998564 GCA_032362345.1 Sandelia bainsii
AATACGTTCTCTAGGAAAACGTAATTGGGATTGCAGTTTAGTTGTATATGAACGTAATTTTTGGGAGACAGGGTTGCATTCTGGGCATAAAGACAATATAAATCAATCTTTTATCTTCATTTTTAATCAAATTCACAATTCATGATCTTAATTATGATGTTTCTTCTCAACTTTGAAATGTACTATAGAGTGAAGTAAGAGTAGTAATAGCTAATGGAGCATATGATTCGTCCATTCAACATAGCTGTGTATTAGGCTGTTTCATTCTTCTGCAGAGGTGCAAACATTTGAGGGTCCAAAAAGGCGAGAGATTCTTCTCACCTGAAAACAAAGATAATCAGGCACCCAGGCTTCTTGGAAATACTTTAAGACATTTTGTTCTGTATACAGTGTGAAAATGACTAGATTATTTATGCGTGTATAACAGTATTTAGTGACTTTGGTTTAGTGGCTTTTATTTTTCAATAAATGCTTGCTTCAAGTACCGATTCACAAATAAAAGTCAACTTACTTGCTTTGTTGACATGATGTGAATTAAAACTTAACTTGTTCACTCTGACTTATGAAACTGATTTGAGATCATATCAAGATATCTTTTTAAGATATAGGATACTATACGGATATACTTCATTATATCAGAAATCAAATGATTTTGCTGATCCTTTTGCACAGATCTTCACCATTACTGTGGAGGTATAATGAGAGGTTATATCAGCTACTGAATGATTTCTGCCTTGACCTTTGGTGACAACAGTGTAAAAACACAAGTCACACTTGCAGTATGCCCAAATAATTTGTCACATTCAAACTCTATAAATCTTTTGCAGGCTGTAGATGAAATCCAGAAAGGTTGTTGAAAAGGACAAGGGTCTTCAGTAGTAATATTTGCATTAATAGGACCATTAACACAAGGTGAACCTAGCCACTCAAATATCACTCCCTCTCAACACACACACACATAGACTCACACCTGCTCTCAACATCTGATTTTGAGACATCCTTGGAGGACAGTGTTGGGACCTTCAAATCTCCAAACATCTATTGTTTAATTGGGTGTTATTGTTTGTCTCTCCTACATTCATGCAATAAGCTCATGTTTTCTTCATGAGAAATGCTCATTTAATATTTTGGTGGTGATAGGTAAGCGCCAGAGTTAAACACACAGCATAGTATACAGTATATATTTCTAACCATCTGAAAATGGTTAAGAATATCACTTATGCTTTCCACTGCTTCACTCCCCCGAAACCCCTGTACTATTGTCATATGTTACAGACAAGCATCAGTTTCTCTCTAATCCCCTTTAAGTGTGGCACACAATTTATTTTTGCAAGGCCATTTGCCCCAGACACTATGCACTAACAGGCTAGACTGTGTGTATTGTATATTGAAGTGCTCACACATACTTCCTCAGTCACCCACCCACAAAACCACGACTTCCAATTGCACAGGTGCATGTGGTGCATGCCCTGACCTTGGGAGCAATGCAGAGCTTGTCTTTATGAGGCCTTGAGACATGGCATTTGTGGCATTTAACCCCCTCATCACTCTGTGACCCCCATTCACTCCCTCCCTCTGCTTTGTACTGCAATTCTCATTCGACCCTCCTACCTCTCTGCCCCTTTCCTTCACATTCTACCCTTCCTGCATATTCATCCTCTACCATCTTCCTTGCTTCCTTGTTAAATTTCCTTCTGTCACTGATTTCAGCCCTTTAACCTTGCAAGTAAACAGCCATGGTCCAGGTGTGTGTGTGTGTGTGTGTATGTGTGTGTGTGCGTGCGTGTGCCACAGAATGCACTCCCTTCTCCCTAACACAGGGGCTAGCTTGGAGAGGGTAGAGAGATCTTGACAAGGTCAGTGAGCTTTGTAGCTCATAATTACCCAGCCTGGGTCTACAGTAGATATGTCAAAGCAGCTGGACCATGCAGGGTTCACAGTATAGAAGCAGAAGGACCTGTAGATAAATTGTGGGCTATACCCTGTGGGAATCTCTTAACACTGCTGGGTTTGTTTATCAATTTGTTTACAGTAAACAGAGTTGGGGACCGTGAATATCCATAGTACATTTCAGATCAAATCAGTTTGAGTTCTCTTCTGTGCAAAGCAACAGATTCTCCAAATGAAACAACAAAATGTGTCTACATAGCTCTCAAGAACAGAGATCATATTAGATGGTTGCGGTTATTAAAAAATTGTGGCTTGGGTTAAATAAATACTTCTTTAATGTCACAGGACTATGGCTGTCATGGTTACAGTAATAAACATGTGTTTAAACACTGGGATCAAATGTCGGTCTACTATAGGAAAGTCCTGGGTTTTTTGACCTAATCATCATCCCCGACCCTCCTTCCTAAGCGTACTTGCTTAGACCACTAGAGGTGCCTAACTATGAGATGTTACTGTTGGTCGTAGTAGCTGGTTGCCACAAGTAACATATGGGCTCATATTTTACAGGGCACTGTCTTTCTAACTCTGGAAAGGACTGACATCTCCCTAGTAATCCATAGCGTCTCGCTGTTGCCCGTGGATTCTGACTAAAACAGTCCTCACTCACCTGATGATTAACAAGATTTAAGAAGCCACATGGGGCCTCGTTACCATCATGAATACCATCACACTGTGCTATTTGTTCCCTGTTTTTTTTCTATGGCAGTGAATGTTGTGAAGAGGAGACTGTACAGGGGTTAGAATAATACAAAACAATGTAACAGGAGGGAAGTTTATGGTATATTTGGAATGCAGACCCATCCTTCTCCTCTTCCTCTCCTCTGATTCCCAGGAGGTGGTCTTTCCCTCTGCTACAGGTTCCTCTGTGCTCCTTACTGTGGTCTTTGCCCCCCTACTTCCCAGTTCTGCTCCATTTTCTGGGGAACACATTTTTGCACCACCTGCCATTCTACTCATCATCCCAACAACCATTAATGATGAACTAGAGAGGCAGCAGAGGACGCTGCTTAGACTAGGATGAATAGTAGCGGAAGGGTGAAAGACAGACCCTGTGCTAATCACAAAACTTATTTGAATCAGTGGCAAATTGTGACATGTAATTTTTCCCAAGATTTTATACTGCATTTAATTTTATTAAAACTTTGCTAGGCAACAGGAGCAAATAATTTATTTCTCTTTACCCTGTAGTATAGCAGACTTCCGATTTTATGTCATGGTCCTGTAATTGTAATAGCACAAAAGGGAACAAGTTGATATGAAAAAGTCTATGAACAGATGGGCGAAACAATAGAACTCTATCGACATGTGATACAAAGTATCCTCACTTCTTCTGTGATTTCACAACATGCCAGTTCACCATTTTTCAAAGGGAATACTCAAAATGGTTATATCAGGATGAATCAAGACAAAGCTACGACATGACTCCTGTATCCTGTATGCCACTTTCATAGACATTGCTGGTGGTTTGATCTCCACTTGCATTCATATCTTAAAAAAATGTAAAAAAAAAAAAAAGAAAAAGTTATCAGATGGCAGTTTTTTTTGGGTCATTTCACCATCTGAATATTTTTGTCATATTGTAGTTCCATTCATTACATTTCAAAAATAATATTACGTATTAGACCCACTAAAAGACACAACAGACAAGACAGCATAGATACATTTGCATACCACATTAAAAAGGAGGTTTACTTTACCAGTTGGTGTTTATAATGCCTTACAAATACACCGTGTCATGTCACATTTTGATAAACAACATGCCTCTTAACACATGTGGAATCCTTTTGTCACTATCTTTTGCTGAAGAGTGAGATAAGCCATAAAATAGATCTACTCCTTCACTGATAGCAGTGCAGTGCAAACACTCCATCTCTTTGGGGGATAGGAAGCCTAAGGCTGCATCCTGTTTTGGCAGCTGTAAAGATAGAAGTGCCTCTTCTCTGCTCTTCTGGCACTTTGCCTTCTGGGGGAAGAAGCTAGGGGACAGGTGGGGACCGACTGGCCCATGCCAGCTGACCTGTCAGCTTTAGATCCTGTGTGTTTGAATAAAAGCAAAGAGGTGAAAGAGGGGGAGATTGGTGAGGGGACGATGGGGCAGAGCAGGGTGTGCGTGCAGTGTGTTTGTGTGTGTGTGTGTGTGTGAGTGAAAGAGAGAGAAAGAGGAAAAGAGATGGTGGAACAGAGGATGACAAGAGAGGGAGACAGAACAGGATGGTACTGCTGATGGAGATGGGATGTGACAGTTCTCCCTGGGATTGTGTGATTAATTGGGATCAGGTCACCTCTTCAATGTCTGGACAGTAATGCTATGCAGTCTCATATGGCTATTTACATACAGTGGGCTCCCTGGGCTCCACACACACACACACACACACACGCATGTGCTGGGGAAACAAAACACACACTCCTCTATGTGGAATACTGTCATTATTTTTAGCTCAGATACTAGTCCAAGTTGTTGTAGTAGCAGCAGTGGAGCTTGTTGGTTTCCATGTTGTATTCAACTACAACTTTTTTTCTTGTTTTTCTTTTTCATATTTTCCTTGTGCTGGAACAAATATATGTACTTGACAAGAGCTCCTACTAAGAAAGCGGTTGTCGGTGCTGAAGTTCCTGTGTTACCTTTAGCAAACTCTGTCTCAAAGCACCAGCCCCTCTTTCAGAAGAAGGGATAAGATAGCAACCCAATGCAGATACTAAGAAGACACATGGCACTGAATAATTTATGGCCCAGCAAAATAGAGACAGCCACTTGAAGTCCTGAGTAAGTAGGAGATATAGACAGTGGTGACATATCAAGCCACAATAAAGACACAGGGAACAGTGGAGAAGGCAGGGGGAAAACGTTCTGTGAATTTTCTGAGTTAAGAGTTTGTTTTGGTTTCCCTGCACTAGCTGCCTCTCCGTTTGAAAGTTGCATTGCTCTGCCTTGTTTACCAAGTCCTCTTGCTGCTTGCTCTGTCACACCGGGGATAGTACCCAGGTGAGCGCTGCTACACACAAGGAAGAGAGAAGCCAGTGGCCCTTTGATTCCAGGCCGCTGGTTCCCTCAGATTAGCTATTCTCTCTATACCCTGACGAATCCACTGGCAAAGCAGCCAGTGTAACGGAGGGAGACACTTCCATCCCAATCGGATGGTGGAGGCATGATGGCTTGCTGGCTTTCTGGTTGACGGGCTGCCATGTTGGGTGCTGGCTGCTTGCAGGCTCGGTGGTTATGACATGTAAGACTTAGCCCCTGTTGGGCACCAAGACAGACACCCCAGACGACTGATAGAGCTTCCAGGCCCCTCCAGTCTCTCCCCATTACACCTCAGCAGTACTGATGATGGCAGGTCGCGGCGGAGAAGCTGTCCTCATGCCGCCCGTCACATCCCTGCCACTTTCATCCCTTTGCTCACTTCAAAAGTGACATCTGTCATCACTAAGAAGCTCGGAAGCGCCATGTTCCTGCGATGTGCTGCTTTGATGGTGATTTGGCCCCAGGCGTTTGTCATACATAACTTAGGTGGAGAACAATGTGAAATCAGACTTGGATTTTAAAGGAGAAAAAGAGTCTAAGTACACCACAGGCGGGTAAACTCGAAATCACTGTAACCACTGGAGGGAGCGAATCAAAGTGCAGCATGAGCTGGTAAAAGTATAATTCGTTGCTCGTATCACAGTCTTGTCAGTTTTCTTCTTGTTCACTTCGTTACCGTGTCCCCATCTGCGGAATGAAGCAGCTGCAGATGGCATTCGTTCAGCTTGTTGGTATAACTGTGTGCCACTTGGACAACTATCTGGTTGTAGGCTTCTGGTTTGCCATCCACAGAAGAGATAACAATATTATCAAAAAACAACACTGCTTGTCCACAAAGTTCATGAGGCACAGGCTGCAGTCAGACATACCACAAGTCTGCGCATTTGACTTAAGTAAGAGTGTGTTGGATTCTTGTGGAATGTGCATTGTGTGCCAGACAGAATGGGTGGTTGTGTGTGTACATGTGGCTATTTGTAAAGCTGAGATATAATGACCCTGACAATGCTTTTCACCAGACCTGTCAAAAACACGTCTTTCTAACTGACCTTGTTTTGGTGTCAGTGATACTTGACCCCATCTTTAACAATGTCTACATCAACTTCTGTATTATTCCTATCTGTCTGTGTAACCTTTAGACCCAACCTCTCTCACTGTCTCTCTCAACCTCTATCTCTCATTGTCTCTGTCTGTCTTTCTCTCTCTTGCTGTCTTTCTCTCCTTCCCCTCTCTCTCTCTGTGGGGTTAACCCAAAGTTCAGCCATTCCTCTTTCTCACCTCTCTGTGACTGACAGGCCTGTCTTCCAGATGGCTGCCAGATTGCCAAGCTCCTTGTCAGTTTATATTAAGCTTTGTTTGATTAATGCATAATTTAAGGGCCTGTTACGTTCTTGTCAACAAATACTATCCAATTAGGCCTTTTAGGCTTTGTGACATCACTGCCTAACTATTTATTGTTTTCCTGTTCTTCTTTGCATTTGTTTTAATGCTTATAGCTTCGGCTATGGTGAACTCCCTAACGCTCCACCTTTCTCATCTCTTCCTATTGTGTTAATGTAAACTGCCAGTGGAACCGACATGGAACAGGATGATTAAAGTTGTTTACCTCTCGCTTTTGAATACGCACAGACTAAACAATTTGTGCATGTGTGTTTAGTATGTTTGTGTTTGCATTTATGTGTTGCTGTGTGTGGGTGTGTGCCAAGCCGCAAGCAATTTGAACAAAACAAGGGTCAGAACTGCAGCTTGCTTAGATGGTTTTGCTTGATTTTGCTCAATTGGATGAGACTTTTAGACTGGCCTATTCTGGATATCTTAACAAACAGGACTGTGTACTTGTGTCCTGTTTCTTCTGTCTTCAAAAATACTGCTAGTATTTTAACTGCAACAGGTGGATATTTATAAGTACTATATATCAAGAAACAATAGATTTGATTGTACTGAACTGCTGCAACTTACTGTAAAAGGCGTGTGTCTGTGAGTGAGTGTGTGTGTGTGAATACGTGTGTGTGTGTATGTACACGCTTTCTCTGTGTTTTTGCCATATCTCTTAGGCTTTCCTGTGTTGGAGATTTGGAGTTTTGTGGTATAGGCCTTGCTGCGTTTTGCACTTGATGCTTCCCTAAATTTCAGCCACCATCGTGTTTATTATTCTTCCATTCCTGTGCAGTCACTCCAGGAAAGACAACTTGAGACACAGCACTGACAAATCACCATGGTACATACAGAACACTAGCACACATCAGAGAGATTTTTCTCTGTCTCTCTGTTTGCCTGTTCAGCACATCCAGCTGTCAATCCATGTCCCAAACTGTTAGCATAAAAAAGGGAAATACTGATGTGGGAGTATCTGCTTAATTTGTGTGTTGTTGTCGTCACAGCAGTGTTCCACGTGTGCAATCCTGCAATAATATGTCTCTGTAAAAGACTTACTAACTTTTAGTAGGTGTTTAATGGGAGGTGAAAGAAGCTTAAATCTTTACTGGCACAGCAGTGCTCTGTCCATAAAAATGACTGACGTGGCTAATTTCAATGGAATTAAATTCTCAATGATCTGGTACAAATTATACTGCACACAGCCTCCTTGGTTAAAACCTATCCTGTATAAGTTGGACATTTGTTGGACAGTTTCTATTTTTTTACACACATTCAAAATGCACACATACCTCTAAAGTAGTCACAAATAATTGTAATTTCATCCAAGACACTACACGAAAATAAATTGTTACATCACCATATGACATAAATGTAATAGATGTAAAAGTCTACTTTCTGCAGCTGAAAAATCGACGCAGTTATGCCACATGTGGTGGCTGGATGTAATTGTCACATTCCCAAGTACTAGCTCATCAAGTTCAGTTCTGGTACATGAGGTAGGCGGGGGCCCACTTCCAACCGAGCCTGCTCAGCACTGATGAAAGCGTCGCCTCGATGGCCCAAGCTACAACTTTCATTTGTTTAGCAAGTGCGCTGACAGATCTATCAGTCATACATATCCCGGAGAGAGTGATGGAGGAAGGAGGAATGGAGAAGAAATGAGGGAATAACTGAGGGGGGAGAGTGAAACCTTTAGACATTTATAGTAATGTATGTGTGTGTGCGTGTCTGTATGTGTGTGTGGACACGTTTCTCTTCATTAAAACAGCTTGTCAGTGCCTGAATCCATCAATGTATCTCCAGTAGCTGTCATTGAGATGTGGCCTTAAGAGTAACACACCCACCCTCACTCATCACAATTGTCATAAAAGAATTATTTGTAGACATACATGTGAGAAAACCTCCCATACACACACATAAACACATGTGTTCCCTGCCTTTCACCCCTGCCACACACCCATGCAAACTACACAGAACAGTTTCATTCGTAGACAGCATGCATAAATCATTATTTTGTGCTAATCATTAACAATAATGCAAGTAATTTAATTTGAGTTTGATCTACCTAGTCCTTTGAACTTCTTATGTGGACAGAACTATCCACAATACAGTTGTGGACGCGAAGCATTGTTGTAGGTGCATCGCAGCCCTTTTAGCTGTGGACAAGTTTACACTGATTGTTTCATGTATCTAGGGCTGGGCTCTCGACGCCTGCAGTGCTTTTGAACCTGGCCTTTTGTGTCCTCCAACAGAGCTTTTGTTCTAGATGAAACAGACTATGTATGGTCAGCGCTGAGCTACTGTACAACCAAGTGTCAGCTCCACCACATGCACATGTACACACACAGTCGTGGAGATGAAGGCAAACAGACCATACACAAACATGTCACAAAAACTTTAAGTAAGTTGGCATGTAGACCAATACTTGTGCACATGTAAACCCATGCAAATGCATATTTATATGTGTGTGTGGAAGTGGAGAGAGGCATCTGTTGTTGTTTTTTTTCTCTCAGCAGTACAGCATCCTACAAGAGCAATCTCAATTACAAGAGAGACTTCTGTTTCATCTTACTGTAACACTACTGGCCTCTTCTAGGCACATCAGAGCACTACTTTTTTTCTTTTGTAACAACACCACCATGTTTGCATTTTCTGAAGAATTAAGTTTATTTTTATTTAAAAATAAATTTAAAGTAGGGAGGAACTTGCTGTATATGTAGTTGTCCACAGCCGGGCCTATATGTAATGTTGGTATGCAAATCCTTTGTTTGTAGTGGTCGACAAGCTACGTTCTAGTATACGTTTTAGGTATTTTACTGAGACTCTCATCCAGACCAATTTAAATGTTTGCAACGGTAGACTAAGTTTTAATTTATATATACAAACAATTGCAGTGTGTGTCGAGGTGGATGCCACAGCGTCCACACATCACATTTGTGAGACAACAAAATAAAAGTCAGATAGATAAAACGAGTACTCCAAAACAAAATAGAATACATATTGTATAAAATATGGTATTACTGCAAGGATTCTGCAACATTTAATTCACCTGTTTTATACTGAATTTACACTGAATCAGGGATCCTGGAAACAGAATCACAACTGAAACATTAGACACCGTTACAAAATAAGCATACTTGTTGCCCTAAAAATCTGTTTCTTAAAAGCTACTTTACATGTGCCACTGTGACAATGCAGGCCTTTGGTTGTTTTCTTTTTAGATGTGGCAGAATCTTGGTAGCACTTGTTATGATGGTAAAGTAACAAAAGCTAACACTGGAAATCTTTGTGCTCGCATGTGTTCAAAATAAAAGACAAAAAAACGGGGACAGCGACAGTCTTGCTTCAAATTCTCTGGGTGGTGTATGAAAAAGTAAATGAGCATCCTAATATTGGAGCCTCTTAATTTTTCAGCAGACGTGATGAAGTGAGTTTCAACTGATGTTTCCTGAAAGTGGCAACACGTGTCCCTCTTACGCGGCTGTTGCAGTCCTCTCGTCTACAGATGTGTCGCTTGATGTACCCATCGAATGGCACACTGCCACTTAATAAAATATCACTCCTGCTTTGACAGGGAAGCCTTAATTGAGTCCCTTGTCAGTTTTATCAAACTGTGTGTTATCGCCGTTTGAAACTTTCTTCCTTTCTTTTTCCCTCAGTCTCTCTTGCTCTTATGGAATATGCTAGCACTTGAATCCTCTGCAACCAAGAGAGAAGAGAGGCAGGATTGAGAAAGAGAAAAAAAAAAGTCAAAGAGAACAACGCTTGGATTGAAAGAGAAATGAAGAACAAGGAGAGAGAGAGAAGGAGCGATAGCTGAGCTGCATAGAAAAACCCTTCACAGGGTATCTTGTCATTGGATTCATAATTCAGGTTCATGATTTTAATTTCTCTCTGTTGTTATCAAAGGCCGATGGAGCAGCAGGGGGAAGGCTGGTAGTTAGCTGGATAACTGCATATGAGATGAGATGCAGCAATCCGTCACAATGCCTGGATGACATAATAGGGATTGAAATGTGCAGAGAAGAAGAACAGAGTATCTATTCACTCACTGTGTCACTCACTTTCAACCAGCAAAAGCTAACAAGTAGGCATTGTTTACAAAGAATGATTTATTTCTTTTTTTTAATAAGCAAATCATTGCCTCTGACTTATATTCAACCATACACACAAAAAGACAATATTCATGTGTAAATACCCACAACAATGCTACAAATGAATAATACATTTTGACTGTATGTGTTTGTTTTGATAGTATTAATATTAGTAGGTTTAATAATCAAACTGTAGTGAATGTGTTTACAGCAATGTAGAAACACTGTTACAACTTCACACAGCCACTGGACTAGTGTTTCAGTTTGGTAGGCATCTTTTATATGTGTGTAGGTTTTTGGAGCATCCTAAACTTCAAACAGGCACCGACTAAGAAATACAGTCAGCGCACACCACCACTATGTTGTGCATATTGCACAAACTAGAGGGCACTGTAGATGTCACACTCAGATGCACGCTCCCACCACGCCCCTTTCTTTAAAGACACATGAACTCTAAACACACACACACCCACACCACTGAAGATGTTTTGATGTCAGTTCCTTTTTCTACTTTTTACTCCTTCCTCTGTTTTTCTTTTGTTTTATCCTTCCTTCCTACTTTTCTTTTATTCTCTTACGCTTTCTTTCTGTCCTTCTCTCTCTTTATTTCTCTGGCTTTGGTGCTTACAGGACTCGATAGTGCCACTGTACTTCACAGTGAGCCGTTTGATCATTAATTTATCACAGATCCAGCAGTTTGTTTCATCTTACTAGTGTTAGGATTTGCTGAATGAGCAAGGTAACGCAGACCTACTGTACATGTTGTGTAAGCAAGTGATCTTGTAGTTGAACAAGTAGGTCTGTCCACAGAATGAGCAAGGACGCCATGGTCCTATGAGGCCTACAGTGCAGCGATGTGGCCATTGCCGCAACCTAACAGCAGATAGAGAATCCCTTCAAGTACTAGCCCCACATTAGTCCCACTGCTTGTGACCCCTCTGTCCCACCCACATGTTCAGCTGTTTTGAATCAGTTTGAACCTGTGTCTCTCGCTCTCTCTATAATAATTATTAACCTGAAGCCTAAAGCCTGTTCCCTAGATTTTATTCCATCTAGTCTTATTAAAGATGTTTTTAATACTATTGGACCCACCATTTTAGTCATAATAAATCGTTGCTTGGAGACGAGTGTTGTCCCAGCCGATCTTAAACATGGTGAAGTTCAGCCCCTTTTAAAAAAGCCAAACTTTGATTCCACAGACCTCTCAAATTTTAGACCTATATCGAAATTACCTTTTCTTTCGAAAGCTCTAGAGAAGGTTGTCCTTCTTCAGATGCAAACTTTCCTGAATGAAAATGCCATTTTAGAAGTATTTCAGTCTGGTTTTAAAGCACACCATAGCACAGAGACAGCACTTTTAAAAGTTTTTAATGATCTTTTATTAACAGTTGATTCTGGTGACTCTGCCATCCTGGTGCTTTTAGATCTTAGTGCTGCTTTTGATACTGTTGACCACAGTATTTTAATTTCCCGCCTTGAAAAGTGCTGTGGCTTCCAAGGAACTGGTTAAAATTTTTTAAAGTCTTATTTAACTAACAGGACCTTCTCAGTAAGCCTGGGCGGATTTTCTTCTTCTTCAGCGCCTCTTACTTGTGGGGTCCCTCAAGGGTCCATTCTTGGTCCGATCCTCTTCTCTGTTTATATGCTTCCCCTAGGATCTATTTTCAAAAGATGGTATCTCTTTTCACTGTTTTGCTGATGACACTTAAAGCAGAACTGTGCAAAAAATTCCATTGAGTCCCTTCTGGCTTGTCTGGATGACATCAAAGCATGGATGTCCTTAAATTTCCTTAATCTCAATGAAAAGAAAACCGAGATTGTGGTCTTTGGTCCGGTTGACCTCCCCAGCTCACACACCAGTTATTTTGCCCCACTACTATCCTATTGTAAACCTTATGCACGTAATTTAGGTGTGCTATTTGACACTGCTCTAAAATTTGACAAACAAATAACCGCAGTTGTCAAATCCAGCTTTTATCAACTACGAGTCCTGGCTAAG
>JAUMHL010000018.1:21998664-22014766 GCA_032362345.1 Sandelia bainsii
ATTGCTTGTTTTTAAGTCACTTCATGGGGAAGCTCCTTCTTACCTCTCTGAGCTTCTTCACCCCCATACACCTTCTCGTGCACTCAGGTCTTCGGACCAGATGCTCCTGGTTGTCCCGAGGTCCAGACTGAAGCTGATCGAGCCTTTGCAGCAACTGCCCCGAAACTGTGGAACAGCCTACCGCTTAGTATTAGGACTGCAGCAACGTTTAAGTCCCCAACGTTTAAGTAAAACTTTTTTTACTCCTTTGCTCTTAAACCAGCATGAGTTATTTTAACTTTTAGGGCTGTTGTCCTTATATGGTGTGTATGTATGTATATGTGTATTTACATATGTGTGTATATGTATGTGTATATGCGTATGTATATGTACGTGTGTGTATATATATTTACATACATATGTACTTTGTGTATTTGTGCTTATATTGTTTTGCACCTTGTATGTGTGTGTAATTGAGGTGTGTGTAATATATGTATTTATATATATATAGATATATTTTTTCTTATTATTGTACAGCACTGGTCAACTTGTGTTGTTTTTAAATGTGCTTATAAATAAATTGACTTGACTTGACTTGACTAGTCTCCCACTCACTCCCTACCAGACTCCTTTAACCCTTAAATGTTTTCAATCTAGTTAATTACTGCATCACTAAACCTATTAAGAGCTTCACCCAAACTGTGTGGTGTTTTAACTGCATTCTATAGTGGAGAATGCAGTTAAAACACCTCACACGCTCAGCTAAACACCTCTCTCCTGTCTTCTTTCTTTACTTCCTCTAGGTGTTTTCTAATAAAATTGTCTTCTTGACATGAGGTGACCAATCAGAACAAGAATAACAACCTGTGACAGGAAAGAGTGGCCATTATTGCTTCTCTTCCTTTGGATCAACTCAATCGTTTCTACACCATGTGTGGAGGCCCCAGGTTTGTGAACCACTGAGAAGAGAGGAGAGTTTTCAGACAGAAGATTCTGCTGTTAGACCATCATGAACCCCTGCAATGGAATGTTACCCCCAGTCAAACCTTTCAATGTGTCTTTTTCTGCCTCTCTGTGTTTTTTCTCTATATATCTTTCTCTGATTATGTCTCTCTGTCCTTCCACTCCTCTCACTTCAGCTGGAGATCATTAAAAACAGACGCTCTCCTCTCCAGTATTCAATATTTCCTGTGCTCTTAAACTCACCACCAATTCTATTATTAAGGCATTCTTTTCATTCAGATGTGATGAATAACATTGTTTATGTAATATTTATATAAGTATGGTGCACTGGCTCTGAAAGCCCCTGAAACCTAGACTCTCAAAGGAAGCTAGTGTTTGCTCTCTTGTAAGGGGCTTTCACAACTTTCTTCATCTGGTCTTCCAGCACCAAATCTGTCTGACTTATTTTAACAGAAATAGTTTTATGGTTTTCAGATTTAGTAGCACTACAAGGAGTGGTTTGCGGTACACTACAGTGTTGAACGCATACAATTTCATAAAGAATATCTCATTCTTTTTAGTTCTCTTATTTATTCTCTTTCTCCCTTTCTTTCTTTCTTTTTACTCACCCTATCCCCAGAATCAAGGCCTGCTGGGGCATTTTTAAGACTGAGACTTCCTGGACTATTTTGGTATCAAAGCTTTGAGGCAGCAAGAGGCATGCTCTCTGAAGTTGACATGTAAGGAGAGGAGGGCCTTCCTCTCACACTGGTTTGTAGGGGGCAAGGAGGTGGGGGGCACTCAGTAGACCTGCCAGGGAGCGATCTCTACTGGGGATATGAGCCTCAAATGCTCCCCTTTGAGCCCAGACCCTTTCTGGTCATTTGGGAGGATTACGTTTCATACGTTTCTGGTGGTCAGTTGATTGTATATATATTAGGTTGGGTGTGGGTATATGCATTTACTTTTGTGTTTGTGAATCTGTACGTGAGCATTAAGTTTAGTTGATGAAATAAAGCTTCACAAAGCAGGTCTCTTAGAATAGTGATTGGAAAATTTGTCGTAGATGTTATATATTTTTTTACAAATATTTCTTGCATGCAGCTTTAATGTGAATTTAACCAGTTCCAGTTCTTTGTGATAGACTGTTGTCCAGATGACCCCGCTCCCCCTTTTTTTTCGTCACTGTGCTGAGGAAGTCCAGCCTAAAGAGGATCTGACTGGTCTGACCTGCCTAGTCTCTCTACCAACACACACTGCTCCCTGATTCATCTGCTGCCAACCCCTTCAAGTTATTCATCTGGAAGAAATATGCATTCATCATTGTATTTTTAATCACACCAAATAGATAGACAAAGAGAATGCCTTAGGGAGAAGGGGAGCAATCTACAATTCCCAGAGCTCAGATGGTATTCCTGCCCTGCATCACCAAACATTCTCTAAATTGACTGAATGAATTTATTTTTAATGCCTTTGTGTGTCTCTGTGTTCTTGTCTATCTGCAGCATAGTATGTATTGAGAGCATTTGCTATGAGCCTATGTTTGTATGTTAATGTATCAGTAACACGATTGTGGATGATGATGTACACATTTACCTATGTTGGTGTCTGGATGTATAATTTTGCCTTTATGTTTGTGTTTGCATGTGTGTTTTTTAAGATTACTGAAGAAAACAGGAGAACAGTACTAGTGACCTGAACAGAACACTAAATGTATTATTTATTTTTCCTTAATATACATTATGAAACGGCATCGCTTTTTTACCTTTTATGTTTTTCCTAATGAACCAGTCATAAAGTTGTTGAAGTCACCACTGCATAATCCCTGTTTGACCCATCTCCTTCCCAATCAAAGCCAGCATTTTAGTGGAGCTGTTTGGCCAAGCCAGCCTCGAACAAATGAGCAAGCTCATCCTTCCATTCTCCATTCTGTTGTATTCATTAATAAATTAATTTATCAGCTCGTCTTGGTTTCAGCTTAATTGAGTCCCACTGCAGCCATCTAAATAGGACATGTACAGATCCGGCAAATGGAATGGTATCCGGCCTTTAGTGCTCTGGGCTGTGCCTTTGCCCTGTACCCTGGTTTATACTACTTTGTTAGCGGCTCTGTGTGTGTGTTTTTTTTTGCGTGTGTGTGTTTGAGTGTGGATAGATCTGATACCTCTTTCATCTGCTTTGAGCTATCTGTTGATAATCTCAGTGTAGTGCAGACATATTCTGTGTAACTTGGGTCACACTGGGAGGTGGGGGTTGCTCTGGGACGATAGGCTGAGAAAGACTAGAGCAGAAGAAGGAAGGGAGCTTCCTGTTACCCCCTTGGAGATGCTACTCCGCAGTGTTGTGTCTATGCATATACACATGCACAAATGAATGAACACATGCACACAACGCAAACAGATGTGGGTTCAGAAAAGGGAGTGTCTTCTATAGCTTAATGCCATTACATTAAATTTTAAATAATGTTATGCAAATCAGAAATGACAGGAGATTATCTCCTTGGGACCTTGAAAGGGATTCGTCAGTTCTTATTCCAATAACCCTGGAAAATAGCCCAGACTTCCTGAGTGGAGAAAATATGGCAGGGCGTGACGGAGCCTGCCGCTGCTGAAAGAGGAGACCGTGAGAAAAGGCCCCAAGTGTTGGCTATTAAAATCAATTTACTCAGGAAGTCAATGAAGAGAAATCCCTTAGCAAAGGCACTTCCCAGGACAGCTCAGGGGTCCTGGAAGAAGAGCGTAGGCAAACACAGAAGATGCGATCACAGCATGCCAAGGTGAAAGTAGCACTCATGCCAGAGAAAGGATGAGGAGATCAGGGAGGGTGAAGCCTGTCTTTGATGTTTTCCCTTTGTGCCCATTTTATTTCAAGAGCTCTGATTTATGTGAAAGATAGTTTTGAAGATCTCTGCCTCGTTTGGATGCTTCCTGCACATGGTGATGTAGAAGTTCTTTATTCTAAGAGTTGGATGTGGATTAGAAACAAAGGGCTTACAGAGTTGTTAGGGAGTGACGGAGGTCCTGTGGTTTGTTGTCGTTCTACCAAGTGCCAATATGTACTGACATATTGTATGCACATCATATTTAGGGATGTAAGCGGGGTTCAGTCACAACATGTTACTCCTCAGTTTTCCTCCACAACTGTCAACATCCTCTTTTCACTTTTACAGCAGGCCAGGAGTGCGGCAGCCATGCTTGCACAACGCCCAGACTCAATATTGTGTTAGGGTCAGAGCCATCCATTACTGAGCAAACATAGTCTTGTCTCTCTCCAGTGCTTTGGGCCAGCAATTAAAGACATCACGCCAGCACAGGGGCACTGAGGGGATGGGGAGGGGCAGAACTTATCTGAGCCATTCCATCAAATATTGATGAACCTAATTGAGGTTTTTAGGCACTACAAAGCTTCCTGAAGAGTTTTATGGCAAAGTACAGCCATGGTCTACTGGAGCAGACAGCAAGAAGAGTGCAGTCTTGTGTGTAAATTGCATGTTATGTAGACTAACTACAGGCAATTGCATATTATTGAGATGGAAGATGAGGCACTTGTACCAATGAAATTCTTCTCCTACGGATGGAAAGTATGTCAACACCAAGTTATTGTAACAGACACTTTATTATGTTACATCTCAAAAAGAAATGTACGAGGCACATTTGAAATTATGATCATGTCATGGTATTTCTATTCTTTTCTTCATTTTCAATATTCTTTCCTATTCTGTTAGAAAACAGAAATAGCATCTGGGCTCCCTTTTGGTGTGTATGTTTTCCTGTCTCTCTCTCTCTCTCTCTCTCTCTCTCTCTTTCAGACGTTTTGAGATAATGCAGGATTATGTTTCAATCTTTTTTGCTTGAAATATAAAACTTTACTGGTGCAGTTCTTATCCCACTCTGTCTCTCAGTGCTGGTCCCCGGTGACACCAGCCTGAGAATGGCAGCTTTAATTTGCAGGAAAACAAGTTGAGAATATTGATTTCAAAAAGTGCTCTCTACTTCCCCTTGGAAAAAAAGAAGAAAAAAAACTGTCTGCTATGTGAAAACCTGTAGCCTTCAATTAAGTGGGGCTTGTAGGTGTGTGTGTTTTCATTTGGGCATGGTGTTCACTTGAAATGATACATTAAAGGCTGTGTTTTACTTCAATCAGACTGTGAAAATATACACACAGACCTAAGTGTCTCTTGAAGGGTTGCAAAGTTGGCACACACACCCCGTCAACATACAGCACCAGACAGATGGGCGGTATTTATCTTAGAATAAGAACCATGTTTTCCTGCTCCAAGAAGGGAAAACACTGCCTTTCCCACTGAAGACGACACGTGTCCTGGTATTCATGTCAGCTGATGTTCACAGGTCTCAAGTCTCATTTCCCCTCCCTAAGACTTTTTTGTAAAGCACATAATCGTATGCAGCTTTTTTTTCCCATGCACGTAACAGAAATCAGAGCTTTGCTCCTTGGCTGCATCCCCATGCTGGACTGTTGAACCACTGTGTTTCTATTTATTTCAATTCACAATAAACCAGCAGCAACTCATTTGATCTTATTTGGTGAATAGTCAGTCCCTGTGGTAAGGCTTATCCCCTTTAATGCAAGGCCTATTTGGGGTTCTGATCTGGTGCTTAGGGCCAGGCAGAGCTGGGTATCAACTCAGGGACTGACTGGAGCTAGTGGTTGTAACACACCATCCCAGCGGCTTTGGAAGTCATTCTGCTAATACAGACATGACAAAAGCTCCCTATCATCCCCCGCAGAATGAAACGGCACGGCTCCAAGACTTAACTCTTACAAAGAGCTTAAATATCTTAGATGTGTAATGCATAATGGAGGTGTGTTCTGTACTTTAGGGCAGAGAGTATTCCCATCAGCTGTACTACAATAGCATCCTGGCTTCTTCACTGATTCACACAGCAATGTCAACAGTGGGAAGTACATGTGGATGGCTAAATAATGAGAGAGTCGGTTGTTTGAAAGTATGTCCATGCTCTTTTACAATTACATGCAATTTACACCAAACATCCTCCTCTGTTGAGTAACGTACAATTGCATCCATTCTTCTTCTCTTTTTGTTTCTACCACTATCACAGTATGTGTGTGTGTGTGTGTGTGTGTTTGTGAGTTTGTGTGTGAGTGAGTGTGCACGCACATACATGTGTGCCCCTCTCTGTTTGCGTACACTGTCTTGTAAAAAGGGGGTTGGAAGCTCCCCTAGTGGCTCCTCCAGAGAATTACCTTAGAGAGTACTGCTCTGCTCAGCAGCAAACATAGTAATGGCAGGAAAAATAGCAAACACATTCCTTTTTTGTTTCAATAACAGCAGTCCAACTGTGTACCTTCTATTTTTGTTTGCTTACATATACATAGGGAAAGGCTTGTTTGTGAAACATAGTGTAAGCTCAAAAAGTCTGTAGGTATTTAGTGTTTACAATTCTAGTACAATGTTTTCATCAGCTACTACTAAATAAAATAAAGCGTTAAGGGGGAGTGTTGTTTATTTTCATATACATGAATTTCAACCTACAAGATCAGATTTTTATATCCTCCTCCTTCGTGCTGGGGAAAGTAGGCTACAGGATAGTGCCCTGGAGAGTAGCAAGTAATAATGTGATATTGTCTTCTTCAGCTTGATATTAATGTTTCACTGTGTTAAGACACAAACATAGTTGCTGGCCAAACCAAAAAACATTTACCAATATACTTTAAGAGTTAAGGTAGTTGCTAAGTAAGTAAAGTAAAGCTTAATCAGTAACTAGTTTTTTGGGCAAAAGTGCCTCGGAGTCCAACTGCTGTTGGTCAGAAAACAACAAAATGGCTTTTCACACATTTCTGAATGTATGTGCCTGATGGCTGTAGATCACCCAATTTAGCTAGTAAGCAGTAGGCGAGATATGGAATCGAGGAGGGTATATGTATGTTAGTGTTTGTTTGCATACACAGATGTGCGTATGAATATGTTCCTGTGGGTGTGCATTTGTTATGTGTGTTAATTGAGCCTTTGGCTAAACACAAAGTGGTCCATCATCTCTAGTGTCCATCTCATGCTATTTTGAGCTCAAAGAAATGCAGGACAACGCTGATAAGGCTATGATGACTTGTTATCTACACTTCACCTTTCATTTGTCTTAATGTGTATGGGGATGTGTGTGTGTGTGTGTGGGGGGGGGAGAGTGAATGGACCAATGAGGGAGGTGCTGCCCTGGTGTGTTTGTTCTAAATTGATTACTTGCTTCCTATTTTTTCATCATCTTGTTCTTCCTCTTTGCATGTGCTGTGCTGCTGGCCAGCTGATTGTATCAGGAAGTGGTCAGCAGCCCAGGATATTTCAATTTCATTGGATTTAAAGCAGACTGGGAGGAGGTGTGCACATTAGTGCCTCACTACAATCGCATTTGTCAGCATGATCCTTTTTAAGTGCATTTCAATTAAACCGTGATTCTTTGATTTTATTATGCCCCGGCCTTGCCGGCAAAATGCTCACTGCTGGTTGAACAAGATTTTGTCTAATGTACACAATTTAATTTTCTTAATTGAGCTAACATGCTTTTCATATCCTAATTCGTAGAATAATCTTTGATTCCTGTATCTACTGTGGCAGGCTTTTAATGAAAGAGGGCAGCCTAAAAACATCAGTTAGACGCATGATTAAATCACCCGCATAACATCTGCATTTATGAGGGTGTTAGCAGGCTGCCTGGCCCTTTATCTATTTTAGGCAATTATTTTGCGTGACTGTAGTAATACAAGATATTAATATAGATGTGGTTGTGTGGTGATACCCCATCTCCTTAACACTGATGACTGTCTTTGGCCGGCTTTGTTTCCACAGAGAACTCTGGCATGGCAATTGATACAATGTACCAGAAGTCTCCTTTAAACAAAAGGAGAGGTAGATGCTTTGTTCTTTGTTTGAGCTGTGTGCAATAGCTACTGTATTTGTGTAGACTCCTTTTCTCTAAAGGTGGGAGGCTTGTTGAGCAAATCCTGTTTTCTCTTTGTCAAGTGTTTAGGTAATTGATTAAGCTGTTAAATACACACACAAAAGCACACACATTTGCACACACTGTGCTCGCATGCATTCTCAGTCACACTAACAATGCGTGTTACACAGTGTTTCCATACCTGCTGGCTTCACACAGTGTCGCTGGAGTACCAGCAGAGAGCCTTCTAGCCCACCACTGTGTGAAACAGTACTGAGTGCCTCTTCTTTCCATTCCTCCCTCCTCATTCCCTCGCTCACCACCGTACATCAAATCCACTTTTATCAAGAATCACACAAAAAGGGGTATCAAATGAAAGCCATCACTCTACTCCCTAAAACTCATTTACCTTCCTTGTCTCTGCTTCCTCCCTCCCTCTCTAATTCTTGCTTTTCCTCCTAGTCTTCCTGGTGGTGTGGTCATCTGTCCATTAAGTGGGGGTGACCACTCACCTGCCGTTTGGCCCCCTCATCGTATGACACACGGTGGCACAGCATGGCTGTCATCATCTCAGCCGAGCCTAGATCAGGTGACCAGATTATCTCCCCACCGGCTTCTATTTCCCACATTCTCATGTGCGATACTGAAAACAGATCACATACACAATCGGGCTGAAACCAATGCAACCAAATGACCAATCGGCCCATTGCCTGAGATTTCCACACCCTGTGTCACAGAAATGCTCTGGTCGGCACTGTTGACTCAAAGGTCTTGGCATTAGGTCTACGGATTTGATGGGTGAAGTTCCCAAGTGAGTAATACCAGTTGTCAACCATACACCTCTCTGAGCTGAAACCCATGTTGTGTCAGTGTAGCCTGGTGGTTAAAGAGATTATTGGGTATCTAGGAGAACACTGGTTCAAATCTCAGGCTGCAGCAACCACTCTGACTGACCACACTGACCATCCTGTCAAACTGTCAGTTATCAAGGCATGGCAAGCTACAGCTTCTTCTATGGGTGACATTTCAGCTTTCTACTGGGATCAGTTGAAGTTATATGTGACAGAACAATTTTTTTATCCTCTACCATTTTGCTCTGGAATAGCAAAAGATGACTGAAATTATTGCAGAGTATATGGAGAATTAACTGTGGATCAGTTGGTAGGGCCGTCATCTATGAACCCCACGGTTGGTGGTTTGACTCTGGGTTTTCCCCTAATTCCTGACCACAAGTGTCCCTGGACAAGACATTGAACCTAGAACCGTTGATGCATTAAGAGGGCTGCCTGTCCACAAGAATTTCACCAAGGGAATTAACAAAGTATCTATGATTATTATTATTATTATTATTAATAATAATTTGTACTTGTGCCTCACAAACTTGCTGTGTTGGCAAATTGGGTTGTAGTAAAAAGTCATAAATGTGATAAATATCAAAATCCCATGCTTCTTCATGTACAAAACTAATTTAGCAATGAGTTTGTAGCTACAGTCACTGTAAATGCATCAGTCTTACAATTTCTTCTGACTGAAAAGTTTCAGTTATGATTGCAGTGTGGTGATTAAAGCGTGCTTTATGACCTATGAAAGGTCAAGGAGTCAACAAAGAGGGAGTTGTCTAAGTTCAGCCAGATGTTGTTTATTTTATTGTGTTACAGCAATGTCATGTCATTCATTACACACTTTTGTGGCCATGGGTAGATGAGTGTCTTTGGAGCGTAGCCACACCCAGGGATAAGGCTAATTGCTGCTGCACTGCCATTGTCTTTAAAGCCCCATTTTGTGGCTGCTGTGCTAACTATTGCACCAACACGGGACACATGGATGTACACTGGCAGTGTCCTTCATGTGGTGGGTACATGTTTTGTTTCTGATTATGGAACATGATTCTTTATTTCCCTTCCCTCATCTTGTTTTTTTCTTTGCTGTGTCTTGTTGCGCCTGTTCTGTTTTAGCTGCTTGGGTTGGGCGGTGCTGTGTCCCCAGAGCCAACATGGAGGTTGTCTCTGCCTTATTGGTGCCCACATTAGGGAAAAATGTCCTCCCTTACCACTGAACCCACCCAGAACCTCTCTGACTCGTTTTCCCCTCAGTGACTGACCTTTATTCAGGGAACAGAAAACTCTCAGCCAAATACTAATTGAAGGGGTGAGCCTGAAATTCAGCTGTAAGAATAGTACAGAAATATCATGTCAAGGTAGGATGATTGACATGTGTAAACGAGAATATATCATGCAAAAGAATTCTCATTAAATGTGTTTGGCTCTGTGTGGTTAGCATTGCAATATAGGAATTATCTGCTCTGCCTTGGCTGTACTTGATGGTGCACATTCCCCAGGGCCTTAGCCTGTGAGAACTTCTTGTCTAGATACTCCTTGCTTTAATGTGTAAAATGGTTCTGGCAGATGTTGCAGTAAAAATCCAGTGCCATCAGCTCATTCTCCCTCTTGTGCTGTCCCCACAGACAAATCTCAGCATTTGTGTAGAGAGAGCTCAAATCCTTGACCTGCCCCCTTCCTCTGACCTCTCCTGGTGGAGTGGAGTGCAGTAATCTGACCAGTGTACTCTTGCAGACACAGTTGAGTCCCCTCTGTTGTGCTATTATCAGCTGGGTGTTATTAACCCTCTTTGCACAGGAAAATATGTCTTGATTTCCATCGACCTGCCCCTGAATCAATGCTTTTAAAAATCTTAGACACCTTTTACTTAAGAGCAAAAGCATGCATTTTATGTTTTGACATGGCCATATTGATTGGGGTGGTGGTGGACTGGGTGTAGTAGCGGCAGTGGGGGTTTGACCTCTGTCTCGTTCTTTCTCTCTCCTCCAATCTTCGCGCTTCTCTGTTTTGAGCTCTCAGTCACTGCCAGTGTCTGGTAACACTGCCATCCTTAATGGCTTTCCTGTGCTCCATCTACGCCCCACTTGCAGAGTGCGTGTCTGTGTCTGTGTGTGTGGGTGGGGGTGTTGGGGGAGCTTAGCCATCTCTCTCACATCTCATCAGCCCCCCTTGTGCTGTACACTTTTTTCCCTCCACTAATCAATACTTAGTGCTCCCCCCTGTCCACACCCCACGTCACTCACATTTGGCCCACTGATAAATTATGGATAGGGGCCTCTCTCATCACATCTAAAATTTCTATTGTGTTTGTCAATGGATGATCGATACTTCACCTTGCCTCATCCTCAAAGCTCCCCGTGCTTCTGCTCTCTGTCCACTTTCATCCCATGTCTCTTCTACCATTTTTTGTTTGTTTATGATTTTGGTTTGCTGCGAGTGCTTCTGGTGCCGGGGTCTCTAGGGCTGTAACTAACAAAAAGGTAATCATCAAATAAATGCATTCGCCCCTGCTCTCTTTCCTCGCCTGCTCACTGTGCCATTTTGATCCCTTACCTTGCCTTTTCTCCCACTCTTTTTCTTTCCAAATTGTTGTTAACATCTGTCGACAGTGGGTTCATACAAAACACCAGAGTTTGAAATCTGTGCCTTCATGCCAGTTTGTGGATGCGCACTTGTGTTTGACAAAACCACATAGGCCTCCATCTGCAGACTTTATCCACCCCCACGCTCTGAGAGTTTTGATGGCAAGTCAACACTTGGGTGGATGTTTGAAGTGAAAGGGAATTTGAAGAATGAGAGGGACTATAAACAGGCAAACAGGCCCTTAGCTGTCATTCCAACTGGACTTTATTTAGCTGTCACTGTTTTCTCTTTAATGTATTTATAGTATGTAGACAATCATGTAACCTACACTATTAAAAAGCAAAAGAGAATCCATACACTAATATTCATTCACACACACTCACATACACCCATGTGTATCAGCTTATGTTTCTCACACCTATGCCCTCAACTCTCTCACTTTCTCTCTCTCACACACATAAACCATGCAGGGTTAAAGCAGTGCTGGGGGTGTAATTTAAGTGGCATTGGGCTTATCACAGCCTAAGGTTCAGCTGTGATCTCTTTCCCTGAGCAGCACCTGCTCCTCACACCAGATCTCACCTCCCACCTGCTGACGATAGAAACTATGCTGCCTAATAACCTCAGCAGCAGCTCTCTGCCTTCTTTTCCATGACCACTTAACCCCTGACACGGCCTTTTAAGTGAAGGTCTGGCATGTGTCTGCCAGCCTCAGCTTGGCAGCCGAGCCTTTGTGCTATTACCTTAAGTAACATGCAATCCCCTGTCAAGCAACTACTTCAAAGTACTACACTCAAGAGGAGTAGTTATATTAGATATTTAGTAGATATTTTCCACATTTTCATACTCAATGCTTCATCATGATTTGATGGTCTGGCTTAGGAGTAATCAAGTTCATGTTCAAGTTTGATTTTCTAGGCCTTGTTTTTTACTTATTTGGGCAGCAGGGAACTCGCAACAGCAGCAATTCTGATAAGCAGTTAGATGGCATGAATCCAAACATGAAGCAGACTTGTTGCTTGTTCTAGCTTATTTGCATTTTTTACATTGCATTGAAGTAAACAACAATGAATGAATGAATCTAAAGAATTTTTAGATTTTGTGCATCTACATGCTCATTTAAATTAGGGAACAAGCTCATTAAGACTCAGTGCTCACAGGAGGGGGTTAAAAAAACGTTGAGAAACCTGGGCCTCATGCTCTCATAGCATGATCTGTCTCCTGTCTGTCTGCACCATCTGCATCAGTGGCCGGGCAACAGCCCCACCCCACATGCCCCCAGTTGTCAATTCCCATAGTAGCTGCCATTTTCCCACCCTTGCCACCTCACCCACTTGCATCTCTTCAAAGTAAGATAATGTAAAATCACCAACCTCCATCCCCACACTGCCTCATACACACTGTCTCTTGGTTACTGGCTTACGAGGAGCCCATGTTGACCCTTGCTACATAGATACTGAAACACACAAATGACCCTATACCAACTCGTGCACACTCATTCCCACTGACAGACAAGTCACAGAGCACCACGGCACGCCAGGCAGTAAGAGAATCTCTCTCAGAGCAGAGGTCAATGACTTTTATCTTTAGTATGTCTGACCTAGACAGTTGGTCTAATTAATCTGACAGTCTTACATGCATGAGAGTAAGTGGTCATAGTAACAATTTCTGACTGAAAGTCAGTTTAGCAAATATGTTCTGTAACATCGTTGAAATGGAAGAGAGTTAGGAATAAAAAGATCCTTGTTCAATTTGATCCCCACAAGTACTAGGTTATCAACCCAAATGTTCATGTCCAATTTACTTGATTGTGTCTTTATAGCCTTGTTAATCACTCATTTTACAGTAAGCGGAGATTCATGCTTACTGCTGAAGGTAGTGCAAAACTACATGCTGATGTGCAGGCCTGGAAAGTGCCTCTTAAGTTTTGAAACTCTTCTTTATGCTAGTGTACAGCTCCTCATTGGTGATTAGCTCATTGGTTGGAGGAACTACCCATTTTCTGTTCTTCCTCCTTCCAAAGTTCACCAATAATTAGATAACCAGTGTATTTATGAAGAACAAAAGCAACATAAAATCAAGTAGAAATCAGCATACATGTTGTACATCATTTACATACTGAAAGTTGTGACAAAGAACTGTAACTCTGACTTTGCCTGCTCCTAACTCTCCTATGTGCTGCTGTAGACTGCTCCCCAGCACCCACAGTAGTGTTAAAGAGCAGCCCTGTCTCCTAAAAATTACGTTC
Source organism: Sandelia bainsii (assembly GCA_032362345.1). Taxonomy (NCBI): domain Eukaryota; kingdom Metazoa; phylum Chordata; class Actinopteri; order Anabantiformes; family Anabantidae; genus Sandelia; species Sandelia bainsii. The sequence continues at coordinate 22,012,167 of JAUMHL010000018.1, forward strand.
ATATACAACTAAACTGCAATCCCGATTACGTTTTTGTAGAGAAAAGAGTAAAGAGTGACAACGCAAACAAGAGCAGGGCTAACGCAAGTATGAACAGCACTCACCCACAGTGGAGCTTGCGCATGGTCCTCCGGAAGAAGCATGTTCCAAGCTTAAGTTAATCTGGATAACAATATCAGAACATGTAGACATCCTATCTTCCTATCCACACACACACCTCTCATCCACACCCCCAACCCTCTTGCATCCACATATGACTTCCCTGGCAGAAAATCCATATGGCCTTGACGTCTTTACTTCATGTGGGCAATTAATAGAACTGCACGCCAGACCTATTTTCTGTCATTACTGTAGTTAGAATTGTAGTAATGATGTAATGATGCCATTAAATTATCAATGTTCTTTTATTGGCAAGGGTATAATCATGAATGCACAGTGTAGGTTACAGTATCTTCAGGTGCTATGCATTGCCAAAATTAATACAAAAGATATATCATCATCACCATCAACATCAACATCATCATCAACAACAACTATGGGCTCGTCGCCCATAGGTGTCTGATGCCGTCTTAACTATGCGTATTCTGGCTTCAGATATCAGTTGTGTTGTTTGTTTTCACTGTCAGCGCATCAACACTCATCTGACAAACCCTCCTCCTTTTTTCAGGCTTGGGACTGAACAATGCTAGGTTGCATCCCCTGAGCTGGAGTTCGGAGGCGAAATTATTTGTATTTATAGTGTATGTACTGTCCTGTCTTATGTCCCTCCCAAGCCCTCCCACCATGAACACCATGAAAGGGATTGCCATGCCCTTGAACATAAGTCATTTAAACTACTGCTTGAATAGGTCTAAACCTCAAAACTACTGCACTGAATCCTTGACATGAAGTTGCTATTTAATGTCTACAGTTACATGTTGCTCCCACCTGTCCTACTCCTCTTGATGGGCTTTGCTTTTGTGATTTTTATGTGAGTGTATTTAACCATTTCTGTTCTTTTTCACTGTTCACTTTGCATGCTGTTGCTCCAAGATGGTAAATTTCTTAACCCCTGTGTCATGCCAACACATAAGCAAGATAAGCACAACATGCTATAACCGCGGCCTTCGTAGGATAACCTGTCTTTCTACTGGTACACTCCCATGAGCCGACACCCTGCTCCAGCTGAGCACAGGCCTGTCTGCTTCTTTATAGTGAAAAACAAGAGCTGTCATGTTGTAATCGTGTAATAACCATGCATGGTGTCACTTTCCCCAATTAATGGAGACGCTGTGACTGGGCTGTGTAAATCCTGACTAAGTTGACTGCAGCAGGACACAGCAGTGGAGTCAGAGTTGCTTACAGTATAATGGGGTTTGTTAGTTTATTTGTCCCAGTGTGGTTCCTGTAAGAGACAAAGTTTTCATGTGCTTGCTTAGTTTTCAGTTGTTCTAGATGTGATTTTAAAAAGAGAGAATAAATTTGTCAGTGAAAATTAAGTGATTAGTTGCATCTGTCTGTTTTCTTGCATATTTGAGCGGGTGTGTAGGAGGGGGAAGAAAGAAAGAAGAAAAGAAAAGATCCAACACAACACTTGATGACTTGGAAGACTTTGCTTTGCTGCCGTCACAGCCCTTGATGTCTTGTCAGTTTTCACTGTATACTGTGTTATAAATTAGCAAATCCATAGAACAATCATCCATAGTGGAAGGTCACAGTGAAGAAAGATATAAGAGAATAGAGAGGTTAGGAATTGATGCTATTATAATATTATTTTAGGGATACAGGCATATTGGTTGCATCTACTCTGCTGGTACTGTGGTTTTAATTTTTGCGCTCTTCTGCTTCTTTTATGTTTTTACTTTATGCTAGTGCTGCATTTATTGTAAACCTATGGACATGGGATAATTAGGTCAGCATCAGGCTGCACTATAAGTTCTGAACACCTGTGTGAGATTCTAATATGTCCTAATATATGCTTTAAACTAGCAGGATAATAAGTTAGTTTACAGTGCATTTCCAAATATAAGAACTCTTACTTGTGAATAAGAGTTTTAAAAAAGTACTATATTTGTGACATAACACATTTTTTAATAGCGTTACTTTTGAAGAGTGTTTCCATAGTGATAGTGCTAATAAAATTATCCACACTGTGGCTAAACTGTCAGAAGTCTGGAGGCTGTAGGAGAAGGGGTTGTGGGGGCCTTTGAACCTCCTCCATAAGGCAGGTCTATGTAAAGGGTAGACAGATGAGGTGAGCAGTGCAAGCTGTCAGTGAGACCAGAGTAATGACTAGAGCAGTCTGCTCCTACCAAACCGTCTGATTGTTTTAAATTTATTTGGGTGTGGGCAGTCTCCGACATTATGAGGTGTTGAGATAGCATTTAGTTTCTGTGTGTAAATGTGCATATTTATGCACTCTGCAGGGAATTGTAGATTATTGTTTTTTTTGTTGTTGTTTTTTTCAAATCAAGGCCTCCTAACATCTGTAATGTCACACAATGTTTACTCACCTTGCAAATTAAATAAAGTAGTCTCACTAATGCACTGTGGCCAGGCTGACAAAGAGTCATAGCTCTGTTGCACCTAGTATTCCTCTGCATCACAGCAGTAATGACTTT
>JAUMHL010000018.1:22014866-22101223 GCA_032362345.1 Sandelia bainsii
TAAAGTGCCTTGAGATGATTTTTGTTATGATTTGGCGCTATACAAATAAAGATGAATTGAATTGAATTGAATTAATGCCTCTCTGCGCTATGGCACACACACATGCTGGTCTTAACCTCTTGTGATTCAAGAGAGAAGTTGAAGTCAGAAATTTCTGTCACTGCACTTGACACTTTAGAATCTGCTTGAATATACATACACACAGCCAGACATATGCCATATCTCTACACCCTAACATTATACCCTTCTTGAGAATTTCTCTTTCTTCCCTTGGCTCATCAGTTTACTTACAAAATAGATTTTGTCAGAGTTATTGATGTATAATGCATTGGCACCAGTGAGCTTATTTTCACTTTAATAATACTGAAATCTTTTTTAATATTAAGTGATTTTGCATAGATCTTTGTGACAGAATGAAAGCAGTACGGAGATGATCAAACAGCCGCTTGTTTCGGGTCACGTCTCCTCTGTCTATCTGTCAAAGCCACTCCAGAGAGGGTTAGGGAATGAGAGAGGACTATCACTGGAGGGAATTTCTCCAAAACAATGCCAAATCACTCAGTTTTCTTTCTCGTCCCCATCCACCATGGGGATGTCAGAATCCAGCATCTGTCACAGTATCCCAAGGTGGCCTCCAGATCCAACAACGAACTGGCGCCTCTTGTCTTGTCACCTGTTATCTTTACCATGTCTTGGAGTTCTGCCTCAGATCACTCACAGCTTTCTTAAAAAATGCAGGGTGGGAGTTTTACAACATGGAATGTGCCATGGCATCTATTCAGGTCTATTAAAACTGATGACCCATAATGGCTGGAAACAAGTTACTCAGAAATCGTGCTTTTCTATAATCTCGCCAAGTTGATGGTTTAGATTGTGTGCCTTAAGTGTAACAACTGGATTTAAACCAAGTACTTCGAAAAGACAAATGTTCTTATTAACCACTCCTAGAAATTATTTTCATGTGCAACTAATTTGGAGTAGTCACTTACACTCAACATTGAGTGTCAGGTCAAAGTGTGATGTTCATGTAGCAGAGCGAAATGGAAATATGTTTGGATCACATAGGCAGATAAATGTATTTACTTTCAACAGCAGTCAACTATGTAAGTGTTCCATCTCATATTTCAACTAGTGTTGACTTTTCAGTACTTAGCGAAGTGGTTTACATAGATGGATACAAAAGCCTTGACCAGTGACAGCTGCCCATTTTTTCAGCACAGTTTATTCAGTTTACATGTACTCAAGTAACCAGGTTACTGGTTAAGCTGATTTTGTAACTGTCATGTAAAGGAAACCTGTTTTTTGTAATCTGCTGTTTCATCTTAACAAAAAAACACAAAGTGCTCCCCACACATCTAAATAAGTCACTTTTGTGTCATTGTGTATTTTTTTAATTCAGACAGTTTGCTCTGTAAAAAGGTGCATTGTGTTTATGTGTCTCTCTCATAGTGCTGTTATTCAGCTTCCCCAGCACACTTATAAAAAACAAACCAAAAAACATCTAAAAATCTGAAAATAAATAAATAAATAAATAAACAAACCAAAAACAGTGGTCAGGAAACCTCTTCTGTCTTTATGCAGAGAACCATGCTTCCAAAATCCACCCAAGGTACAGGAGAAATCTGATTACTCCTCTGCTGCATGTATATGCAGATTTCCAGGAACCAGGTTTCTTAAACTCATTACCCAATAACCTAAGAAACCTGGTTTCTCTGAGTAACCTGGCTTGCATGTAAATGCGCCAGTTGTCAGTGAAAAGGTAGCTATGCACAGGGTACCCTCAAGCACTACAGATTCAACAGGAACCCAGCTACATGACAGGGGAAAGTTGCGTGAGGCTCGACTTTATGTAATTATCCTGTGACACAGTAGAAAGAGAAGTACAGATTCACTTTATTACCCACTGTGAAGGGATTATAAACTAAACAGAGGAAAAGCTCATCGCTGAGGTCTCTTTGACCAATTATTTTTATTATAATAACATGTTTTCACTATGGTATGTATTGGAAGTAAGCAGAACAGAAAATAGAACAACTTGTAAAAACTAATTGCTCACAATATTGGTGTGTCTACTGTTGGCAGATATATCACACAACAATCATTCACCTGGAGCAGAGCATTTAAATAAATATTCTCAGTACCTCCCCAGAGCTACAATTTTGCCAGATCTTAGCTACTGCCAGCTACTTTATATCCATATGTGTGAAAGTACTGTAGGGGAAAGCAATTTCCCCCTTAGACTAATAAAACAGTTTAGTACTTGAACCATAAAAAAGTGTTTTGTTTTTTTTATTAAATGAGCATAACCATATATACCTTGGCCGTGCTTTAGTTGCCATGTGCTTACACTGATCAGCTGCAACATTGAAACCAACTGCTTAATATTGTGTATGCAGGAACTCCACAAGACCTCTTAGTGCCAGATACCTCTGGTAGTGCATCCTGGTGCCATCTCTTTCCCAGGTAAATGATGCACATGCACCCAGTCATCCACGTCATGTAAAAGAAAATATGATTCATCAGACCTGATCACTTAATTCAAATAGGGTATCATTTGAATTCTTTTGATTCCAATACCAGGTTCCAGGTACCAGGTACCTGGTTATCAAATCCAATTCTTATCGATTCCTTGTTTCAATTCCAAAAGGGTAAAGAGTGTGTTCAAATAACAAAGCATTTATTTTATTCTTTCTTTTTTTAATTGTTAACTGAACATTCAGTGCAGAAGCAGTAATGCACGATAGACAGGCATAAGAAAAGAAGAACCAAAGAAAATCTTTTAGGTGTACAAGTTCATAAATGATATATGAACTTGTATAACTAAAGATTTCCTTCCAATGCTTTTTTTTCTTCTAACTTTTTATACCTTGCCTAACATTACTTAAAAGACAGCAAATTGACAACTGACTGGCTAAATTTGATGGAACTAGACATTTACTGCAGTAAATCTTTTGCACATCATTGTAGCTTGTGACGTTAGCCATGTACATTAGCTCGTATCTAAACAAATAATGTTTGACCTGTTGTTCTTCCTTGGACCAGTTTTAGTAAGTTCTGAGCACTACATACCCAAATCATCCCACAAGCCCTGGTGTTTTGGTTTTTCTCTGAACCTCAGATACTTAAACTTGCAACTTTTTCATTTATCCAACTAATCGGCTTTAAGAGTTGACTGGTGTTGCTGTAAAGATATAATCAATGTTATTAACTTTACCTGTCACTTTTAATGTTGTGGCAGATCGGTCTATATTTTAAGTAATGACAAAGAAAAACAGTTTGCATATACAGTTAAAATGATAATTTTGACTATATTTTTGGTACAAAATATAGTGTAATGTTAGCCTTCCACTACAACATATTTTGAGGAAGCATAATAGTTGCATTTGAGATTGTTACATAGGAGAAATGGTGGAGAAGACATTTGTTTAAGTCTAATGTTGCACAATTTTGAATCAAGAGTAGAAAGTTAAAGAGGGAAAATGTTCTGTAGAGTTGCATATTTGGATGCTAATTATCCATAATTCTAGCACTATAAACCTCTTTTCATTTAGTTTGTCAAAAGTCAAAAATATTGATAAGTGCAAGTTTATTAAAAATTAAATAGAAAAATTAAAACAAGAGTGATTAGACAGTTTTCTCAGGTTGTTGCTGCTTCATATTTTCCAGAGGTAAAAAGTGAGGTTGCTGTCAGTTTCCTGCAGGGAAGAAGCCATCTTTGTCTGAAGAGCTTGTCCATGATTCCCCCATGTGGCTTCCTCCTTTGGCATCTCCTCTGACAGGCAGATTACATTTGCTGAAGAAAATCGTTGTAGGTACAAGCATACAGTATGTACTTTGGATTAAAAGGGAGTGATATATGTGTAAAGAGTAGTATATGTCCTAAACCCAGAGAAGTCCTGTGGTGAGTGCATGGTGCTCAAGGTAAGGATTAGCAGAGATCTTGTGGCAACATCACATCTCCTACAGGTGTTGTGGAGCTCAGTTGTGTGTGTGGTTGTGTGACACCTAAGTATTATAAATTACTCTAAATAGCAATAATCATGAAATAATATGCTATTAAAATTATTATACGATTAAAATGTATTTTAAGTATTTGTCTGTGTGTATGTGCATGTTTTTGCATGAATCTGTTACACACTGTGGCAGACTGTCAGCATTTGCCTCCATTTTACACAACATCACATTCCAAAAGTTGTCATATTGAGTCCACTGAGGTACACAGTAAAAATCCCACAGGCATACCAGTGAGCTTAGACACACCACAAATATTCACCCTGAGATATGACACAGCCCTAAAGTCAGGAAATAAAATGTCTTCTGAGTGATATGATTTTGTTTCTTTGTTTGTCTCTTTGTCTCCTTTGTTTTTCTTTCTTGCTTGCTTTTCTTTTTCCCACCTCCCTCTTTCAATGTTCCTGCAGATTCCCCTGCTGTCGGCTTTAGTCACATTCCCCAGTCTGTTAGCCTTCTGATACCGAGGCCAGACTTGAAAGGAAGTCTTAAGGACGACAGCTTATACACTGTGCCAGATTTTGTTAAATAACTACGAGATGTTGGTGCCAATTCATCAGTAATTGTCCCTTCTGGCACAGTCTGTTGAAAGTCCTGGAGAAGCCTAAGCTCAAGATCACTGCAAGTGTTAATCTTCTTATACTTAAGGTATCAGGTTTTCTTTTGATGTCGCTAAACATGTTGACTCCTATCTCAGCGCAGAAGGCAATCCAGACATAGCTATGAGCGAGATGGGGGTTTGTCTGCTTTCTTCTTCCGAGGATCTTATGGTTTATATGTTCCTCTTCTAGCATTCATTATAGTGCTAAAATAAAGCAACAAAATGAGAGGAAAGAAGGAAACAGGAAGAAAGGGATTGATCCTGCGCTAATTGTCCTTTCCTTATCACAGCTTGGCTTACTCTTGTATAGTATAAAATGGCCAGATTTATTTTTAATGAGGCAAAATCCTATTTCTCAGACTAGTCAGTATAATATCCTAAGGTCATTTCCCTGTTTTGTCAGTGGGCTCCTTTTACGATCAACAGAAAAGACACTACTCTCAAAATATTAATGATTTAGTGTCTTAATTAGTTTTTCTGATCCCTGGAAGTATTTTATATGTTTGTAGGTTGGTGTGATGCAGTTAGTGGTAGCTTGTGTACATACAGGTAGCTCTGGTGCTGACCACACGTATCCATGCACTAGGGAATATGCCCCAGGGAGTCAGGTGGACAAGCTCAGGAAAGGTGCTCCGCAGTCCTTGGCACGCTGGGCCCCCCTCAGATGCTCAGATGAGCCTTGATCAATCAGTGATGCTTTTTGTCAGGTGAGATTCTCCCATCAGTCAGTCATTCATTCAAGCAGGGCCTCAGGTGGTAGGTGATAGGCTGTGGGATCAGGGCGAGCTCCCACATGTACAGCAACACTGATCCCACACACAGGTGGAGATTTGTCATGGGCCGCTAAGAGCTCACACAAACAGACGAACACAAACACACACATACGCACTATCAGAGAGTAGATTCATGTGTGTTTGTGAGTGTATGTGTGGATTTAACAATTTGTAAAAGTCCTCAAACATGAATAGTGTCTGCATGTGTCTGTGCTTGTATATTTGTATGTATGTCAATCTACAAACATATGCCATTTTAAATAGAAACTTAAAAACCCAGACATAAACTTCTTTGTCATGCTGCAATCAAAAGCAAATGTCTGTCTGCCTGGAGGGACTCTTTAAATGTGCATCCTGGATGATTTATGGCAGAGTTTAGAACTTAATTGTGTGGGTTTGTTATTGGAAAAAGACAGGTGCGGACTGAGCCTAGACATGTTTTATCAATTTGGCTGTGTGTCTTTTGGTGTAGCTTAAGGTATTGGCGTAATACAACCCATGTTTTACTGTAATTCCACTTTTGATTTAGAGGTGTCTGTCTCTGGCAGGCAATGTGGTGAGCACTCCCACTCTAACGGCTGACTGTGGAGAAAGTGGCTGGAGGTGATTGGGTGTTACTGTCTACTTGTGTGAATTCCGTGTCAGAGACATGTCACCAAGCACAGTCAACAAGTTCATCAGGAAAAGGTGGAGTGTGACACAGTGATGACCTTTCACATATTCAAACAATTTTATAAAATTCTCCTTATGTCCTGTGTGCACTCGGTTAAAAACACTTGATGGATCATCCCATTTGTGTTTGTTTTGACCTAGTGCTTTCATCATTAGGTAACTAAATTATAGCTTCTAAAACTTTCACAGGCTCCAAATACATGGAAGGTTTAGTCTGGTAGCAGCAGCATTTAGCCCACATAGACACGTGAAGGTCCTGATACCCTAAGCCAATCTAGGCCAAACTGAGCTGGACAAAACCCATTACAGAGTTCAAATGACGCTTGGTTGGTTGACTGGCATCAGTCAAACCCACAGGCTGCCCCGGGGTCACACCAAAGCTGGCACTTAGAGTTTTAACACACAGACACCACACATTATCCAGCTAATGACGGAATTACAGCACTGACTCACCCTGTAGCTGCATGTAAGCGATGGGAAGACGGTAATAGATTATCGTCTGAAAAAAAGAGGCATTTTCCCAGGAAAAGCAGCTGTCAGTGAGAAAGAGAGAGGGATAAAATGAAGGAAATATGGAGATGAACAACAACTACAAAGAATGAAGGTTTAGATGATTGTAATTATAACTATAAAACATTCAATACTGTCATTATCATTGAGTCATATGTCTATGACTCAAGAGATGTCCAAGAGAAAGGGATGTTTAAAGGGATGTGTCACTGGTGTCTGAGGTTGAAATGGTTTGGAGAGGTTTACAGTGGAAAGGAATTAGATAGACGGACTGTCCTTTAAAACTGGCACTGTCAATAAACAAGTATAACATATCCCAGAGGACATGGTGGTTTATGGTACTGTGTGGGTGTTTTGTTTCTTTGTTTTTTTTTATCTTTGCGTGGAGATTTGTGTGTGTATTGTTACTGAATGCTTATGTTCATCATATGGACACATGGATATGATTAAATGTGTATTTGCTTCTATGAATGTGTACTCATGCTGTGGGTGGATGTGTATGAGTGTGTGGAGAATCTAAATTGTCTGTATCTTAATACCAAGAAGTTGTTAGTGCGAGTGCAGTGACTGCAGGCATCTGTGTTGTGGTGAGTCTGTATAAACGCTGTGGTTGCTCTGTTTTCTTACTTTGGTTTCAGAGCAAATGTCTGAAAAGTTCATATTTTCAATGGCAACTCTAAAATAATCGTAAATTCACGGGTTGCTGTATTTTTATCCTCTTCATATAATGAAAGTTCCAGAGGGCGAAACAGTCCCAGAGAGGGTGGGGTGGGTTGTGAGAAAGCAGTGTGAGGGTTGGAGGGCGGGGGTTGATTGTGGTTTTGGGGACATAAGAGACGGGTGCAACTGTGCTGGACATGTAGCCATTTGGGAAAAGCAACTGCAAGAAAAGTTCTCCTGCCTTTGCTCACTGCACAAAAAACAAGCCTTTGAGCAAACATTGTGCGGGATGATGATGGCTTTTCCGAGTGAAATCCAATCGAGCTGGGCCTGAATATTCTCAACCAAAATGGCTCCAAGTTCAATTACACATTACAAGCCACATGACAGTTTCCATTGTGCAATACTCAATCTAACAAGACTGCGCTAAATCGGCCAGGCACCTTTCTGTTCACACTGGAGTCAGTGTGCCGCGACAGAAGGGAAGGGGCCTCGACAAGAGGCCCTCTTAACTACTCTATTATGGTAACACATACCTGTAGAGAAGCAGACACCTGAGACCCAGATCCAAGCAGCTAGAGGCAACTAGCTAAAACTGCTTCTCTCTGGTCGCACCCCCTTGTACTTGACAGTTGTCAAACTGTTATGGTTCTAATGCTTTTGTGTTGATTGTGGGAGTCTGAGTCATGAGGACATTATCTGGTGGCCCTGTAGCCCTGGGCCTAGTTTTCGTACAGAACACAGAACAGTCTTTCTTTTAATCTCTACTTACAGGACAAAGTTTCACTTTACTGTACGCAGATGATACAGTGCTTATCTTGATAAATATCATTTAATCACCACTGACACTTCTCAGGTCTTCTGCATTCAAGCTGATTTGCTTAGGCTTTTCCAGAGTGTAATTTACAGCTCATGCATGTAACCTCCTTTCCCTTCGGTGGCAGCGAGAAAGGAAAGCGAAGCCCCTCTTCATAGTGAGATCACTGTGGTAGTGGGAATGCTGGAACCAACCCTGTTAAAACTTGAAAACATTCCCTCTCCAAACCACCATGACTGAGTAGATTAGACCCCCATCCGCAGGAAAACAATCTTATTTCCTGAAGATATTTGGGGTGTTTAATTCAGAAACAATGCTGTCTGGCGCACTGAGCCCATTTTATTGCATGCTTTTTTATTACCATTCCAGGAGTTATTCAATAAAGTAAATGAATGATTCAGTAAAACATATTAAGATGCACACCAAATGCATTGGCTTAATTATTCCCCCAAATTAGACTTTTCTTGTGTCTACATCCATTAAAGTCAAGGGAATAGAATCAGAAAAACACACGTCCCTGTGTACTCTGTCTATCCTTTGTAGAAGCCATGTCATTGATGACACACGCCTATATACATATTTCATTGGGACATGCATATTTTACAGTGTAATCCTTGGCACGCCACTGCTTTGTTCACAGTATGTAGAGAAGGCTTTTGTGTGTGTGGGTAAAAATGAGGAAAATCTAAATGTGTTCTGACAGAATCATTTCAGTGTTACTGTGAAGTCTTGGATTATCACACTGGAGTCTGCAAGTACAAAGGTGATTCTATCTGCACATGCTTAGATTGTTGTCATGGCTTTTTAGAGGAGGTCATTCTTAAAAAAAATCTTTTTTATATTAACAAACATGGAAGAATAGATCCTTTACTTTTGTAGTCTGTATTTCACATGTTATTTCATGGCCTACTGTTGACATTATTGGAAAGAAAATTTCTATAATTCAAAATACCATCACTGCGCTTGTGGTCTGAAACGAAATGGCATCTCCGAAGTTAGAGGCTGCAGCAGACTGTACAGGAGCCGAGCAAAGCCAAATGTGCTTGTGCAGCAAACATGATTGCATGTGGTAATTTCCTGTGCTCTGTCTGCATGGCGTTGTGGTTGGAGGAGTGATTATACTGTGCCAGAGAAATGCTAATGTATGTGTTTACAAGAGACATAACATCCAGACACAATTAAAAGCACAAACAAGTGTCAGCCAGTGTTTGTGTTAATAACCAGGTTGGGTGGAAAGGGAGTGAAAGGGCGAAAGACAGAGGGAGATAAAGAGAGAGTGTGGTCACAAACACGTGTTGCCCACACTCAATTGAGGAAAGAATGACGGCTCTTATAGCGGAATCCAGTTGGAAGCTGCAGTTGTGTGGCCACTGGGATGAATATGAACTGTTAGGCCATACATCCCCTCACACCCCCATCTCAAGAGCCCCAAAAAAGAACCAAACGTTAAGTCACAGCAAACTTCACAGGAGTACCTTCTACTGTATTATTCACAACTAATCACCCTGTGTACTCTAGCGACTTGTGATACCAGTACTTGATCATTACGTTGTGTTAGGTAGCTGTGGTTCTGCTTACTTTAGATTTTGCCTCATTTACTCATACAGGCGGAATTCAGTAAAACTTTGCCTCAAAAAAATCCCTATGAAGTTTTATGGTATAGTACATAACATACATGATTGACAGGAAGATTAGAAAGACTAAAAATATTGTTATATCTTAATCACAAAAATAAATAGTGAAGTTTTTGATGCTTACATATCCCCAGCATGTTTCAGAGCGTTAATTTTTAATTGTAAACATGCACATATGTATGCAGACACATGTAGACATGCACACAGGAGATCTGAGAGTAGATCTTTATAAACAACTGATTGACCAGTTTGCTAATACTAATCAGGCTGAGAGTTCTTCCTCTCTGATGTTTTCTTTATTGATTGCAGGCCTGTACATCTTAATTGGTCAAGGTCTGTCATAACCTGAGATGATTGATTGGTGTTTAGTGTATTCACAAATACCTATGCATGCACTGACATATATGTCAGTGGAAAGACAGCTCTCAGATAAGAGAAAGACAAGAGAGATGATATACAGATCTGAAGTATGTGAAAGCAATCCAACTATTTACCTGGGGTGTTTTTGATTTTTGGTGTCATGTATTATCTTACAGTGACATTTTTGTTGGATTTGGGGGGTGATCATGCCAGATGTTGGTGTCTCATTGCCTACGGTAAAAACATGACAAAACACAAATCAAAAACTCTCTCCTCACAGATCTCTCTTTTAAAAAAAAAACACTATTGCTCATTCATTCAGGGGGCAGATCACATATCATGTTCATCTGTTGCCAAAACACAAAGTGTCTCAAACTATTCCATGATTACAGCCTGAGATAGTTGTGCTTATCCATCTGTCACTATACAAAGAGTTATCTTTTCTTGGTTTAGTCACTCAGGCTCAACGTCTAATCTGAAGCGCGTGTGTATGTCTGTGTCACTTCCATAAATGGCAAAGCGCTCTAAACGAGCTATAAGTTGAGAACAAATGCACAGGCCACTAGCTCACTAAAACCCTCATATCTTGGCCCTTGCATAAATTGATGCTTCATTCTTCCTGCATGCTTTCAATTTGATGTCATTAAATATACATTTTGCCAAAAGCTTCGCTTATTTTATGTTGGTACATATACAAAACTTTTACTTAAATCTTACAATAGACTCATTGTGCTAATACACCTTGACGTAAATGTTTAAGGTAAAGTGTAACTGTAGTTTGTAGAAGTCAAACACAGAGAAAGTGTATCTGTGTCTGTACTATGTATCTGTGTTCTTCTTTGTCCTACAGCATCAGTGTGCCCTTAGATGGTCTCAAGAACAAGGAAGGAGCTCTTCCTCACAAGGTCAAACACTTAATTATCACAGTGCTATCGATGGCTGGTGACTTACAAATCATAAGTATTGATCATGGCAGGGATCATACAAAATGTAAGGGAGACAGTAAAATCATTTCCACTTAAGCTTAATGGCCCACATTAAAGCAATTATGTACACTAACTAGAACTGTCTAACTCTACGCATATTATTCTGATCTATATATCACTTTTTTTCTTCTTTTTACTTTGCATTTTTATTCGGGCATTTTTGACAATGAATCAAGGTTTTCCTTGCTACTTACTGGCTCATGCGAAACAGTTATAATTGGTTAGTCGACCCCTCATCAACTCTACAGCCCGGAGCCTTGTATGTAAAACTGTTCTAGTCTATGACATAATGTACGTACAGTTTTTATATGTATGAGTCAATACTCATGTATTTACTGATGACAGTGCAAGCACTATCTGGTGACCTACTAATGAAGCTGTGCATTTGTGATATAGTCAGTGGGTCAAGGACTGCAGGAAAGCTTGCAGTTGTTCTCCTCTAGTGCGCAGGCACATGTTAAACCACGTTCATTTCATTTCAGGTAAACACTTGGAGTTATGGCTATGTGCAGTGTTTTTTCCAGGGTGTGCCAGACAATTTATCCGGCAAAAAACAAATACATCTCTAATCACTCCATGTTGCAAATATCAACATCTTACACCTGCTAAAAACTCATTAAACTCTTTTGCAAATAGTTTTTGAACAAGATCTGTTCCACACACATTTACACAGTCCAGCGACTAACTTGTGTGTATGGACGATGAAGCATTATTCATTAAAATTCCACGATTCCCACAAGTGACAGACAGTGTGATTATAACTTATCAGTGATATATGCAAGTGAACCTGTTGACTGTAGCTTCAGTGTGTTTCCAATAAGAGAAAAAATTTCTTTTTTAACTTGTGGGAGCAGAAAACTTTAGGCAAAGATGACAAGGTTAACATTACATCCTTGAAATACTACCAAACTGCATTGTAGGAGGTTTTAACTATTCTGATTTAGCATACCATATCATATGCATACTTGTCAGAGAATTGAAATGGTTTGTGTAGCAAAACACCCACTTAGAAACTTCATTTTTAACGTTTTTTTTTTTCATTCTCATGATTCCGTCTTTTGTTTAGTAACTGTTTTCCTCGTCTGCCTTTTTATCTGCTTTAGGATGAAACATGCTCATAAAAAATTAATTGTTGTTATCTGCATATGCCAAATCCCCTGACTGGTTTGCCATCTTTTGTTGTGAGGACAAGGAACAAAGGCAATATCAAGCCGTACTGAGTGAATCTTAATCTTGCCTGCTGACAGATGTATTTCATTTCTACCATGAAGAGGTTATGAGAGCAAGACTGGCCGATACCTAAAACCCTCCATCCACTCCATCAAACAGAAAGAGGGGAGAGCAAGGGAGAGCAATGAATATTTAAAGAACTTTAACTGGTAACATTTAATGTTAAACACATGAGAGGCACAGCACCGCTATATTTGCAAGGGCTTCTCACTGTGAAGGACTTACATGGCTTCTAATTTTCTGGAGGTTATGATATATGGGCAAATTACATGCACGTTATTTCAGGGGTCAACTGTACATGTGCTGTTTTGTACAACACACTGCACCAACCACCGCCGCAACGAAACTGGAAGAGTATGCTCACTAGAAAGAGACAGAAAGTGAGCTTTCTCAGAAAACTTATGTCATCAAGCTCCTTCATTATCTAACATTAGCACCCAAGAGATCCACATTGTCTAGAAGCTATGGGGTTATAATTGCTTTTATTGGTTTTTTGTGTGAACGAAGAAGCTCTTTGATGTATTTACAGGACCAACCTAATGAATCAGTGAATGCAGGAGCAGCCCATCCAGGGAACTGATCTCAAAGGGATGATGGTGGGGGTGGGGATCTGTGTGCGTCTGTGTGTGTGTGTGTGCGTATCATTGTGGTGGTGTTGTTGGGGAGAGGGGGGCTAGTTGCAACAATGCATTCTTTAGTTGCCAGCAATGGTGAACAAGCATGGACTTAATAAAGTTGGCCAAAGTGCAGGGGATAGGAAGGCATGGAGTGTAATCAAGTGTAAACATCCTATACAATGCTGAGCAGAGAGATGTGTGACCTCAGAGTTATGGGAGCAGACTCGATGGAGGGGGTGGCCTTATTTAGCAAATATGCAGAAGTACTTTTGACCCCGTAGTGACTGGTTCACAAACACCGCAGACACACACAAACACACACACACACACACACGGACACTCCCTCCCTGCACCGTCAGTCGTTAATCATCATTTGTGATGAGAGAAGCCTCGTCTGAACCGAATAATAGTATATATAAACACCCAGTTTTCATTTTTCAACGTGGTTGTTGCTTTTGATGTAGACAGAACTTTTGTTGACTCATAAGACTGTGTAGTGGCTTACATCTTCTTCTTTTTTTCCTTACTCAGTTTGAGGCTGGTGTGTGTGTGGAGAGGGGGTCTTTGAGAGATAGTTATGGCAGTGCTTGTGGCGCATAGGATCTGGTTACCCCCACTTTTCCCCACAAAAGTGATCAGAGACTGAAAGTTGAGAGTGTGTTCCCCGTAGCAGGTTTACTCACATTTCCAATTTAACCTTTCATTAAACTGTCCATTGTGCTCCCTCTGTCCACAGACCATCCACTACACTCTCATGCTCATCAGGTCAGTCAGGCTAACAGTCAAAGGGAGGTAGCAGAGAGGAGGGCAACACTATCTCATCGCTGCAGGTCTGGAGCCTGTGCTTCACGCTGACAGAAAGGGAGAGAATATATACTACAACTGTTTGATGAGCAGCAGGGCAATAAGTTCATTAATCATCATTATATGCCTCATCAAACTCTTTGCCAGCCTCTCCATGGGAGTTACACAAATTAGCCAGTGAAAAAGCAGTAATTTTAGAGGAGCTAGGTAAGTGCTTTTTGATTGCTTTCTTGAACAATGCTTCCCCTGACAAGCTAATAAATCAGATCTTTCTATACTTTAAGTGCAGCTACTGTGAACCCAATCTGAGCTCCCCAAACAAAAAAGGGAGGTTGTGTGGGACAGGGGTTTTACTACAGCCAAAGCTCTTTCACAGATTTGTTTTGGATTCCTCCTCTTTATTCTTCAACAAAGAGGCCCGGGTACAAAGCTTTTGATAACTGAATGAACTGCTGTTATGTCTCCAGATGCAACCAGGGATTTTCTCATATTGGATCAAAATAACCTCATGTTTGACTTGAGATGAAAAAAACCTGAGCCAATAGTGACCATATGGTGCAAAATTCAATTAGCTTTTATTTTCCCTTTCTTTCGTGTTTAGTCTGGTTTTTAACATATCACACTGAATGCGATGCATACAGACTTGCAAGCTTTAGTCTGTACAGAGCTGGCAGGTGATGCATACCTACTACAGCGATCATATCCTTCCATCCAGATGGCCATTCCATGCAAGACCAACAATCATCCATCAGAGTGGAAACAACTCCTTTATTGAAAATGAGGTCAATAGATGATTTGAGCTTGGTTTGCGGCTGGCCATTTTAGCCCACTCCAGGTTTTAGCAGCTCTCACTTAGTGTGTTAGATGGGAGGTCTCATGTGGGAAGGGATGTAGTTGGAGGGGTTGGTAGTCGTGGTGGGGTATTTAGGGGTGGTCTTTATCTGTTTAAAGCCCCTCTCTGATGAGATTACCTATTGGAGTTGGCTGTAAACCACCCTGTTAATCAGGGTGCAGCAGCCAACACACTCCCACTGGCATGCAGCCACAGCTTGATTTTTTTTTTTTTTTTTGGATGGGTTGTGGTGGGGTTCAGACAGAAAAAAGAACTACTAAATATGTTCCATTGGTAGTCATTTTCTGCTAATTCACGGACTATTCAGATGTCAAGTGAGCATGAGCAAACAACTAAACTGATTTGTTTCCTTCCATGTTTATGTTTAGATTTGTCAGTCATCTATTTTCTCTGTTGAATGACAATACTCAGCAGCTACCTCCATGTTCCAAAACCCGAGCAAGCAGTGTGATCCGTCTTGATTGGACAGTTTTCAGGTTACATCACTCACAGGCACTTTAATAAATTGGCATTGAGACACTGTCACACATGGGGCCCATGCAGCTTCCTTCTCTTTATTGTGTGGGAGTGAGGGCCAGTCTGGAGCAGAGAGTTTTCAATGAGTCCAGCAGTGGCAGCGTCTCCTCGCTCCTCCTCATTAACGTTCTCTCCACACACCGCTGAACTGAGCACAGCTCAAAATAACATACGGAGGGGGAAAAAAAAGAGAGCAGTGCCCCGTTTATCTCCATCTTGGGAACTGATCCAATTAAGTAAGTGCCCATTTGCATCCATCAGACTACACCAAACTGTGAATAAAAGTGAAAAGCTCGGAGCAAACAAAAAGGGCCAGCAGTCAGAGAAGGTCCATTTGTTGTGCAAGGTGGTTTGGAGAGGGTAAAGTGTCCCAGGTGAACGGTGGATAATGGTAATGTTACAGGCGGTGTATGTGTGAGTGCTTATGTTGGTGCAAGTGTGTGTGAGCACAGGCATTACAGCGGCCATTAGGACAGATATCTGTGTGGGTAATGTGGAGCAGATGTTGAGAAGAAAGGGATCATTTAAAAGGGGCAAATGTAAATAAACAGTCAGGCAGCTTGGTACGCCTCCTCCCTCCTGGACCCAGTGAAGTCGCTGAAAGAAAACAGTTCATCAATCTTCATTAATATCGTAATATCAGAGGGCCATATAGTACACAGATTGAAGTCCTTTTTAAATGTATTATTACCATTTAACACATTTACTAATCACATCGACAGAAAACTGACTGTACTGTATAACTCAGTAGGAAGACATAAATGCTACAAAGCAGTTATTTTATGTTAGTTTTAGTATATGTGTGATGTAGAAAACTGCTGAGGAACACGCTCCCTTGTGTGAGATATCACAAAACAAAGGTCAGTGTTTCAGGATTGGGTCTTCTGAAGTAGCTCACCTTGTGACCAGAGAGAGGGAGGAGCCAGGCAAGGATGCACACAGGACCTGCACAGAGTCACAGGAGGAAGAACCTGCCGACATCTCCACCTCCAGCCTGGATGCATGTACTTACTGTTCTGTGGCTGTGCATACCTGAGGGGCTTTGGCGTGGAGTATAAGTCCCTCTAGCATCTACGCGTGTGTCTGTGTGCAAGTGTGTGTGTGTGCACTTCACCTCCTCCAAGGCAGGGCAAAAAAACCCAGTGTGAGCACCAGTGAGCCCTTACATGACCACTGAACACAGACCCTTTGCAGTCACAGGGTCAGAAGCTCACGCTGCACTGCTGTCAGAGCAGATTGGTCAATGAGCAGCACTATTCAAGGAGTCAAGGTGCCTTTAGAGTAGGAGTCTCGTGTGTGCATGTTTATGTTTGTGTGTGTTATGTCATTTAAAGGTTAAAATTAGAGAATTTCTTTACATAATTGAAATATTTTGGCAAATTCATGTTTATTTAATTATCCAACCACAAATTTAAATGGTCACCTTAAATCAATTATATTTTATTTTTATTTTAACTAATGAACACATTTTAAAAATCCCTCTATACTTAAAAAAGATGTATTATTATTTGCCACTGGAACTGAATCCATCACTCTTAACCCCAACCCCTGGCCTCCTAGGACTTCATAGTTCATCATTCTTAGTTAGTGTTTTTTTTTCTCCCTCTTCTTCATAGAAATGTTTTATTTATGTTGGGGGGAGGTCACTTAAAACATCTCACAGCTGAAAATTACACGTGTAATCTCTCCCAGAGGAGCTCTACTGAGAAATAGAAAAACAGTCGGTGAAGTGCAAAGAGAAAATAGTGGTAAATCAGTCTCCGCCACCTTATGTGGGTCGGAGTGTGTTCAAGAGCATTTTATAGGCCTAACTCTATTTAACATGAGTGCTGGAGGTGCCAAAAACTAGACAAATTAATATATAAATATATATATATATATTTTAATTTCCAGAAGTGAGTATATAAAGAGGAATATTCTAAATCAGTTTATTGATAGAACTGAATTGGTTTCACAAGTTGTTGTTTTTTTTTCCACAAATATGTACGTATCTCGTCGACTCTGGTCTCAAGTATCATCTGCAGCCTCGCTATGAGACTATAGCTGAAATAGGCTTTTGTGTCCTTAATTAGCCTCCTCATTTAGGAATGATGATGATTAAATAGCCCTGAGGAGTCACTGAACTCCTTCCTGAACCTCACTACAGAGGAGTCGCTCACTTCTTTCTGTTTCAAACTTAATACGCAGGTGAATTTAATATGAATAGTCTTGTCGCAGATTGCCAAAGAATAAAAATAACTAAATAAATAAATAAATAAAAACATAGGTTTTAGGGAGAAGTGTCCCTGCTCCAGTGTAGTGATGTTTTGCTCGGTTTTGAAGTTGGAGGCTATTTTTTGAAGCGGAAACGTGATAATCCAGGGGACACAAACATCTCAACAACAGCCGACATCGATATGAACGACCTCCTTTTTCTGCAAAAGCTTCCCCTTCCTTTTATTTTAAATCGCATTTGGCGAAACGTGTGTTGCAGATCACACCGCCCTGCGAATAATCTGTGCAGGTCAAATACAGAGGGTGTCTATTTACACATTAGAGCTGAATTTGACCCCAACTCCAAAGTGTTGTATCGTGTAGACTGGCGTTTTTTTTTTTATCAGTAGGCTGTTTATATGCTGCAGTGCTTGGTCCGCTGAGTATTCCTTCACTGATATGGGAGTGTGCGTATCAACAGGTTTTGGTTTCACCTTGCGGTCTGACATGCTGCTGTATTTGAGAGGCGATCACAGAGCTGTCCAGTGGCAGGTGTCTAATCTGTTTGGTCTACAGCTCCACAGCCCCTGCAGCAAATCTCTGGCCAAATATCGCAGGGTTGTAGGTCCGTTCTGTGTAGTGTCAAATCAAGAATGGTTAACCCGATCTCCCGTAGATTATCAGGCAAATGGGCATATTACACATTAAAAAAGTAGATGTTTTCTTTACTGACGCGTACAGACTGTTGTAGTCTATGCATTAAAGTATGTGTAAACCAATTTCCCAGGTTGGCTACTTAAACTGTGGACAACCAAACTAAACGTTAGGTGCTTTTAGGATTACCTGGCCATATCATTAAACCGCACAGATCATCACAATAATAAAGGGATTAAACGGGGCCACAGATGCCAGACCTAATTTCCACTTCATTAAATCCTTCAGTTCCCAAAAGTGTGGAAAACAAACAAGAAACCACAGTTTTCCTTTGTTATTAATTAGTGTTATATTAGTGTTATTTTCAGTCACCGCTAAAAGTCTCCCTCATGACTCCAGCACACTGACACACTCACATAAATGTCCGCATCTACGTTTAGACTAATGCGTAAATAACCCGCTCGTTGGTTTCATCAGTTACTGTCAGTTTCTGCCTTTTTTCCCCTTAAAAATACACATAGGCCACTAATTGCACTACGCACTAATTCGGTTTTAGACACTTGGACAAAAAAAGCACATTTTACTTTTCAGGCCTAAGCGGGAAGATCCAGTTGTTAATTCAGCAAGTTTGAATTAACCGATAGTCGCAGCCCCCAGACTTCATGTATAGCCAGTGGGCTTTATTTTCAGTCTTGGTTAAAAAAAATCGTTTAACTAATATGACGATAGTAAAAAGAAACAATTTTTGCTGAACGCTACACAGTAACAATGTCGAAATGAAGTGTACAGACCTTCTCTTTTCTCCTCTGCTTCTCCTCCTGTCGGATTATTTCCCCCATTTTCACACGTGGGAACGGTTTCACTCCTACTTAGTATTCTCACATTGTAGCAGTCCCAACAATGAACCAACACGCCATTCAGAGGGAGGGAAAGCCAGGGACCAAGTTGTAGCTATAAAGTTAGAGAGAATCTCCCCTGCAGGCTATCGTGCCTCTGATGAAGGGCTGCAGATTTTCTCACTGCGCTTCCTCGAGTAATCTTGGGTTAATTGTCTGTATTTAATCACACCCAGAAATAGGAGAAGTATAATCATCGATCAAATATATATTTCGTAATTGGTGAGAAGGTGTTTTTTTTTTCAATATGCAACCCGATAGTGAACATGGAGAACTATAATACAGTGGCTTTAAAGGTGTCGCTATACTGTAAAATTGAAAAAAGAAAATCCTTAAAATACTACTACTAATAATCATAAATAATAATAATAATAATAATATGTTGTGCAATCAATTATAATACAAACTATTAGTGCAAACTCAGCATCAAAGACCTCCTGTGTTTTCTCTCCCACTGGGTGTGATTATCAGCATTTGTGGGAAACAAAGATGAGTGGCAAATTTGAAGAAAAAGAAAAATAGAAAAACAAATTAATATCTCCCGCATTAAAAACAAACAGACAAACAAAGAAAAAAAAAACACCTTTTCAATGGTGATGAAGAAAAGAAGTATAAGCCATGTTTTATCACGCCTGCTCTCTGCTCGGGATGCAGTCTGGCTGTTTATATAATCGTCTTCCCAACATTTCCCGTGTATCTTTACATCAAAAAAGTTAATTGGAATAACATTGTCATGCGACTCTGCGCACCGCTGTAACCCCCACCCCCACCCCTACCCCACCATAAACACACACACAAAATCATGAAAAAGCTATTTGACATTTATGTCAAATACCTTGTCACACTATTTACCTAGTCTCACACAGATGATTTACACCCCAGCAAAAGTGCGTATATCGTCCCAGTGAAACATCACTTCTTCAATCAATTCTGAGAAAACAACGCAATTTCTAATAAAACTCTAATACTCTCTTAGGGGACATTGCATCGAACAGTTTAATTCCCCCGGGGATCAGCAAAGAAAAAACATAATTATGCTATTTAGCCGGCTGATGTGTCGCAATCACTGCTCCAGCACACTCTGTCAGATTAAAATAGAGGGCCCGAATAGAGGACATTAAGGCTGGGGGAATTATAGAAACCTCAAGGGAGATTTCAAGCTGGAGAAGGGGAAAGTAAACTATAGAGATTAATGGCAGCCATAAACAAGAGCATGCTGTCCCACTTCAGTGGAGGTCAATAGCAACAACACGAATAATAATAATAATAATAATAATAATAATAATAATAATAATAATAATAACAATAATAACAATGACAATAATTGTTATTATTATTATTATTATTATTATTATACTGTAAACGAACATTGAATAAATAATATAGAAATTCAGTTTTTAAATTGTATAAAAAAGAGGCCTTTGCCGATAAGACTTTGTGGCCTGCAACTGTTCCAATACTGAATAGATTTAATAATAATAATAATAATAATAATAATACACCAGAAGAAAAGTAAAATTTATTCTCAGTGTCCCTGGGAAATATCCTTATGTTTTTGTTCTGCATGTCGGTCAAGTATGTCATTTGTGTTTTTCTTTTGTCCACTTGTCAAAATTTCTATAATCCTCATAATAACTGTAATCATTGTATGTGCCCCACTGGCTCCACTTCTTTTCTTAACCAGGCCATTTGATGGGCTTCTTTGACGGATTAATAAAGAGTCCCCCTGAAATTAGGAGCAAGTGTGACACCTACCTGCAGAAGTTGGAAGAGTTAGAGGACAGTGCCTGGTTACCGGCTGCACAGTGGGTCTGACTGTGCTGTGTGAATGACAGCGTTCTCCCTTCTCTCCAAACAATGTTTCACATCTAACGCGCCATTAAAGAGATTCTACATTAATGACATATAATATGGCTGTATGTTCTAAATGCATGGTCGCGTCCCTTTTAACAGCTTTGCCACGCCTTGGAAAATAGTAATGAGGTCTAAATTTGGCATAAAATCGAGCTCATTACCGGAGTTCACCACCTGATTTCTCTGCATAAAACACGATAGGTAATTGGGTTAAATGGCTGCGTCTCGGTGTTGTTATTATATCAATATCCACTTTTAGAAACGCGCTGAAGTAAAAGTTAAACAAGGCCCTGGGTGTATTTAAGGAAAAAAATAAAATGGTGATAAACCATAGACCAAAATGTACCTCCATGTTTTCTCCCAACATTTTTCATTCATAAAATACAACTATGAATGTGTGCACCAACCAAAACCAATCTGCACCCTTTTATTCTTTAGATAATTATTTCAACATGTTTTTGCTGAGGCCTTTCTTTCAAGTTTGTCAGAGCTCTCTCTGCCATATTTGGAAATGATAATTACCATTGAAACATCTGTCACGGTGCAAAATTGAATTCATATTTCGTATAGATCACCCTTGAAGAACGTAAGACACATATCAGACAATTCAAAGTGCTCACCAAAATAATCGCTGCACAAATATATAGGTATAATTTTTTCCATAATTTACTTCAAAGATAGTGTGTTGTCCATTTTAAATACAAAAATGCTACATTAAATATACATGTTAGTCTTCAATACAAATAGACTCAGGCGGCTGCAGCGATTAAGACCATTCTTATTACATTTTAGGATTAACCATTGAGAAACTAAAAATTTGAGAATAAGCATTTACTCGGAAAATAACTGTTCTCAGAATTTGCTTCATCATTGTTTCTTTTTTTTAATGCAACCACAAAAAATAAATAAAAGTCCGCAGTGAGTGGAAAATGATCAGGTATTAAATGTTTGACATACCTTTCTTTAGTTCATAAGGGGAGTCTTTACAAAGATCTACCTGCGTTTGGCCTCTGACTTTCTGGCTCTCTCTTACCAAAGCCTCTGCTCTATTTAACACAGTCTGATTTAATCCATTGAAATGTGCCGTAGAGCCCGTGGTTACCGAGCCGTGGTTACTGTGAAGGTGTCCAAAACTGCCACCATAGTTCGTGTAGCCGGGGTAGAAAGGGGATGTGTAGTACAGAGACCTGGATAGGACCGTGCTGTTGGGGAGCGGACATTGAGGGGAGGACCGTGATGGGGACGCGTTGGTGGCCATTACTGCGCTCTGACCCAAGCCAGGACAAGCCTGTGGCACCTCGCCGCTGCCTTTACACCTGTCTGAGGACGTGGCAATCTCCGCAAGGGACCAGAGTTTGGGTTTAGGGGCCGATGGGGGCGAATGGATAACAGAGGTTACATTGCTGGTCACCGTACCCGGTGCATGGCTCAAATCTGACGGCTTGTCTTGTTGCGCAACGGCCTGGTTCCCCCGGGGCACCGACGAGGGAGACGAAGTGGTTGGTTTTGCAGAATCCGGCAGCAACTCTGTAGTCCGCTCCTCCTGTTCTTTTAATTCCGAGTCGCTCAGAAGTGGATCCGTGTCTTTCCCATGGTTCTCCTCTTTAAATCTGTCGCAGCCTAAGTCCCCTGGGTTCAGCAGTTTATGATCTAAATCATAAAAAAAGAACAGAATTACTGCCAAATTAGCGTAACATTAAAACGCTCTTAAAACTGTATCATGGGTCATCTTAGGTGAGCACCAACACAAAATTAAATCGGATATATTAAACAAATTAGGCTACTTATGCGCATTTTCTTTAAAACAGTTATTGTGTGTGCAATAAATAGTCCTCATAAAAATGGTTGCCAGCTTAAAAAGGTGGATGAACCCTGCACCCCAATTATGAAAGAGCATAAAGTGACACAAATTAAAGTCAGAACATAGATTATGTCGACTGATTTGTAATTATATTTTCGGTATTTTATGTTATCATATCACAGTAATAGTTATGATAATAAGAATTAAGCAACTGTTAAAACTGGGATATAATGAATGTACAACGGCATTTTTTCCCCCCAGCCAAATACCGGCGTAGCTGCATCCTTATTATGCAGTTAAAGATAAATTGACTGCTAAACACTTTGCGTCACCACCAATTTCAGCCCTTGAGAAGTCAAACGAGGGGAGTTCAAGGTGATTATTATTTAAAGCAATTGTCCCATTATAAATAATATACCACCATTAACCAGCAATCAATTTTGCACCCTGAGTGAAAACGACTGCGATGAAAAATTGATGATTTTTTTTTCTGCCTTTTTTTCCTGCACCACCGACCTGCTTCTGTGTCTGTGGAGTCTCCCTTGTCTGTGGGCTTGTTTGGCTCGTCGTCATCATTTTTCTCCAGATCGATATTCTCGTCCTCCTCCTCGTCCTCGCTCCGGTTCCGGGGGGTCCAGGTCATCTTGTTCTCCTTCTTTAGCCGCCTCCTGGCGTTGGCGAACCAGGTGGACACCTGGGTGAGGGTCATTTTAGTAATGATGGCCAACATGATCTTCTCACCCTTGGTGGGGTAGGGGTTTTTGCGGTGCTCGTTGAGCCAGGCCTTCAGGGTGGCTGTTGCGTCCCGAGTTGCGTTTTTACGGTATGCTGGATCACCGTAAGGGTAGGTGCCCAGGGGTGCTGCGTAAGGGTGATATCCTATTGAGCCGGCCATACCCGTAGTGTGGTCATAGGGAGAACTCTGTGATTAGGAGAAAAACGAAAGAAATGGGGAAAGAAAAGAAAATGAAATGAAAAGTGCATAAAAGTTGTGTCACAGTCCTTTTCTAAAGTGCTTCGAAAATAGTGAGAGAAAAAACTCACGGCAGACGCGCGCACACACACACACACACATGCGCACACGCATGGTAATGTGCGCGCACAGAAACACACACTCTCTTTCACACACACACACACACACACACACACACACACACACACACACACACATACACTAATACACCAGTACACTGGCTTTAATCCAGTAGTTCAAGTTTGAAGTTAATGTTTATGGAGTTTGTTAGAACTTTATGCATTTGAAACGCGATGCTGTGCTTCTGTATAATTTAGACACATTATTATTTGAAAGACGTGAAAATACAGCTGGCAGTATTCTCGCCATTAAAATAGCGTCATTTGCGATCATGATAACGTGCTGACAATATGCACGATGGGCCTAACATTGTGTTTTTCTTTTTCTACTGGGATCATCTAGGCCTACGTATCCAATCTGTATAAATCTCATGTGTTGCCATGAGAACTCTCGCTGGAAATACAACAAAAAGTAAATAAGAAATTTCCTCTGAACCTTTTTTCAAATGTTGCTATATTTAAGTTTTGCAACTACCGAGCTGATATGATTGTAATTAATAAATACACTGACTCAAATTGGCATCAGACGGCGCGTTGCAGTCAGTTTTGAGCGAACAAGCTTCGGCAGGCACTGCTCTCTCTTTCCCATAAAACTATAATTTACTCAGAGAACACATGATAGTCACTACTTGGTTACATTTAGTTCAGTTTTCTCATCAACGTTTCCAGAACCTGATATTCTGTAATTTTATATCTATGCAGTCTTCAGTGACGCACATTAATCCTTCGGCTTCTAATATTCAGCGGACACTTCAGGCTTCTGTAACCAGTTCATTCTCTCGCTTTTACTTCTTATTAGATTGAATAATCACCTTTAGTTTACTCACCACGTACGAGGTGAATGTGGCAGCTGCCGCCGCGTCTGCACTGTACGGTAAGTGGGAGTTGTAGCCTGGCGAGGCGCTGGTGAACGCAGTAGATCCGGCATAGGGTGCAAAAGCTGATCCTGAAGAGGATCTCCCAAGTTCCTCGGTTCTGGGTCCCGATATAACGCTGGTGCTGTACGCAGGGCACGAATAGAGGGCTAGAGAAGCGGACGGCTGGTACAAATAGCCCTGAGGATACGCCATGCTGGAGCCCGGAGAGTAAGAGCCACTTAACTTGCGCACTTTCCCCCCCTTTATTTTCTCATGCGCTGCTCTCGGAGCGCATAGAGCCGTGCACTGCAGACCCTGTCCCGCCTTCTAAATGACAACAATGAAGGCAGAAAGTAAAAGTGACTAAATGAAAAGATTTTTAGATGTTGGACGGATTATTTTGGTCGCTGCCAGCCACTGCCCGTCGGAGGTTTTGTCTCGTTTTGTTCTCTGTTGCTCCCTTATCTGAGTTGCACCGTCGCTCTCATGCTCGTGCAGAAGTTTTTTTTTACCCGTCGGACGGGGGCTTTGCTTGGGAAAATGTCCTGCCAAGATGCTAAGTTGGAAATTGAGGATCCTGACGCCTACTACGCTGCACACTACGCTCCTCCTCTTGGGGTGTACTCAGAGAAGGAAAAGGAAAGCTAATGCTGGATAACCACAGCCCTGCCCAAATCCATGCTCTCTCTTTCTCTCTCTCTCTCTCTCTCTCCCTCCCTCTCACCCTCCTTCCTCTCGCGTTAACTAACAATCCTTCTCATTCTCTATTTCTCTATTTTTTTCCCTCTTTAACAAGACTCGTTGCAGTAAGTCTCAAGTGCGCCTGGCAGCCCCCTTTCGGATGGCGACATCACGCGAGTCTGTCAACTCCCAACTTTCTTCTCTTTTTCCAAATACAAAGCCGTCACTTTCACACTTGATCAATAACAAATCGGCTGTTGTGCGCCAGGATACGGGCTTGCAAGATACCGGCAGGAATAAAAGGCGCTCCACTGCTGTCCTCTATTTTTGTTATTTTTTCTTTGTGCGTAAAAAAGTCGTCATTTTAAATATGTGCGTTATCAACAGACCGTCATTCTCAGTGCGCCTTGTGTTAAAATCCGCAATGGGAGTTTCTTATGGATTACCGCTATTGTGCACGTCGACGCCAAACTAATGTTGCATTGGTAAGATGTATGACAGCTGAAAAGTAAGAGTAAGATGAACAAACAGTAGCTTACTCGGCCGAACCGCTCTTTCAGGATTATTGTTATGTGTAAACAAACTTTTGCATGTTTTTGATTGTAATCGTATGTTTAGTCTGTGCCCTTACTCTTGTTTGAAACGATTTACTGTGGCGACGGTTAAATAGTTTTTGCAATAGATCCCGGAATAAACCAGTCACATACGAGATCGCAGATAGTCATAAACCGTCAAGCCAGGGCAGATTAGTGCCAACTACACCAAATCCACCAGGACCAGCGGATGTAATCTCATTTCATCACTGCAGATACATTTCTTTGTTGAAATGGGGGATAGCCTAAATGTATTTAATAGGCCATTGTGGTCGGTGATTACTCCATTAGGCAATTACACATTATTATTATTATTATTATTATTATTATTATTAACACAGATAAATTATTTTACCTCTGTCACAGATTTCGGAGAACTTGTCTTAGAAATATTACTTGAAATTTTATAATAATTATAAATGGTGTTTGCGATATCCAAAATGTATTTTTCATTTTGATGATTGACTTTCCTGTTCAAGTCTCGCACAAGCCGAAAGGGATCGCTGTAGGCGCTGCTAAAGAGTGTGTACACATAGTCACGTGTATTTTTTTTTTTTTTTTTTTGCGCTCTGAAAACCTCCGGAGAGCAAATAAAGATGACGGTGGTACAGTGGGAGCCGACGCAGACTTAAAAAAACAAGGGAGGGAGGGGGTGTACACAAAGCGACCCAACGGTATGGCCTCATCAGAACACGGTGATATGATGAGACCTAGCTTCACAGCTTTCTGTGGCAGTCAACTAATTGCCGGAAGGTTTCTCAAAACAGCAGCCGAAACAATGACCCACTGAGCCACCGCTTATGACAGTTATCATCACTACAGCAGATAAAGACGGACAAATAGAAGAGCACAGCCACTCTAACTCACACAGGTTATTCTTCGTATTTACACCATCTGTCACGCATATCCGGAAATATATAAGGAAACGTCCACAATTTAGAATATTTTGTGCTGCTGTGAGCAACTAAGTTACAAAACTACAGCATTAATGACATTATGCTTATTACTATTGTTGTTAATATTATTTAAATTTGTTGCTTAACAGATACTGACAAAGTTTACAGAGGAAGGAGCCTGGCATGAAAGGGCTCTGTCTCATGTGTCCTCCTTAATGCATTTTGGTTCAGAGTTGCTCTCTTGAAGTAGGAGGAGGACCCATAATTTGAGATCACGGAGCCTATAATAGGAGTAGGTTGTGGCAATTGCTACCACCTCTCAGCACCGCACTGATAACGAAGGAGGTGTAGGTGAGTATAGTTTTGCTCATTTGCGCATTTTTTGGTGGGAATGTGTGTTTTTAGATGCGTAAAAGTGGGTTGTCTTCGCGCAGTGTGCTGATTCGTAACTAAATCTCCATGTGTGGTGTTTTGACAACTTCTAACTTCGTCGCCTCCTCTTCGTTATCGCTTTTTCTTTTTTTTCTTTTTTTCTGCCTTGAGAGGACGACCTCGGCTTTGACGCATGAAAACGCCTTTACGTGGCAAAGAAGAAGAGCATGAAAGATGATGCATGCCACTTAAAATGCCTGAGGGAGCAAGTGTAATCTAAATTGGATATAGAGGCTATTATTACACAACACTATGCGTTGTGGCGGACTAATTGCGTGGCTGGGTGAGTTAAACAGTCAGTTAATGTCGAGTGGCGGACAGGTTTCTGGAGCGCACAAGGTCAACCGTACTGCTCCCCAAGCCTTTAGTGGTATTCAGAAAAATGCTTGAAGTATTCATGGGATTTTTAACCATTCTAAATCAGTGTCCTAAACCGATTAGTTGACACCAATTTTTCTTTGATGTATTAGCTGAGGGCTTTTGCCACTTGGAAGCCAATTGAAATTCAAAACAGTTTTCGCTCCAAATGCTTTGGGGAGATGTGCTGCAAATAATGGATGTAATTTATTTTTGACCTTGCATTTTTTTTCCGAGGAGGTGGCTTATTAAATGATTAAACATATGTGCACTATGCGACTTGACTAAACAACTGGCATCAGCGATACAGCTACGATCAGCTTACTGTTATTAAAAGTAATTATTATCACAGCAGTGACTTTTACGTTTTATGTGTGTATATTAAAATGTTACAGCCATGACATCAGCTGTTACTGCAGTTTTTTTGTTTAAAGCCCTGATATCACTGTTACAAAGTTGTTGTTTTTTCGAAATGCATTAAAATAATAATTGACGGTTTGTCTTTGCTTTGAATTTGTTCCAACCCATGTTAACGAAATCTCCTTATGTCACCAAGCAGTCAGCAGAATGAACACACGCACACACAGAATAGTAATTACCACTACATTTCTGTCATTGTTTATATAGAGAGGTTAAATGCTTTACTTGATAAATACTAAGACTATTTTTCACAATGGTGATTTGAATTTTTCAGGAGAGAATCTATTTTTTGGCCTCTTCTCTGTTTTTGTGATCTCTTTTTCTTTTATTGACCTGAATGAAGACGTATGGACTGGGAGTGTGTGTGTGTGTGTGTTTGGTTTACTCCTGATGGGCCCTTTTTGCTTCCCCATTTCCCTACTCTGCATGATCCCCGCCAGGCTGAATGGCAGGGCTCTGGATTGGCTAAGTGATGAAATGATGATCCTATTATGAGAAGCGATTCCAAAATGAGAGGTATCAGACAAAGATTGCACACTTCTCTGGCTTCCACGCTGTCCTCCTGTACCACACTGCCAGCTGCACAGATGATGATTGATTTTCCGGAGATGGATCACAGGAAGTACTCATTGATTTTTCAGTGTTTTATCAAAAAATATTTATTTACAGTTGTGTCTATAGGGTGTATCCACCCCACCCCCCTTACCCTACTTTTCTAAATGGGGAATGGTATGAAAGGGATAATTCACCCCACTCTGTGACAAGACAAATGACCTGTAATATTATTTCAGAAATGAGTCAATAGGCTCAGTGACTAAATGAATATTGATTGGATATAATGAAGGCTGAGTGTGAATATGAGCTCTTTCAGGGGCCTTGGTGCAGACTCTACTGTCAGCATCTATGCAACAATTCCAGACCTCTCCACCTGAGTGTTTTACACACAGTACAGGCCTTCTGCTACAGCTGGGACAAAATAAACCTCATGTTGGTGAATATCACAGATGGTAAATGCACATGCTCAACATTCCCTGATTCCTCTCACTGGTGTGTACCTGTATATTCTGATTCATGATCTGAGGGCTTCTGTGCCTGTCATTTAACCATAACTATGGCTACCTAGCAAGTTTGTCCTGAAGCTTGTATAGATGCCATATGTTAATCTTGTAAATCCTATACTATTTCAATTAGGGGGTGTAGGATGTTCACCTGCAATGCCTTCATGAAGGTAAAGTGATACAACATACAAATCAAATGACTACCAGAATGCTAAAACCACAGTGTGGGAGCCGTGCCCCAGATATTTGCACTGACTTAATCCAATTGAAATAGTATGAGTGAGGTGCAGGGGCTCCCGGTTGCTTATGTATGTGATGCATAATAGAAGTTGACGAGGTTGGTGATAGATCACAGCCCAGGTAATGTAAACACATTAATCCCTCAGGGCTCATGTGCATGTTTTTTCTCTCTTTTTCGCTTTCTCTTTCTGTCAGCCTCCCTCTCTCTCTCTCTCTTTCTCTCATTCTGAGCCCCCCCCCCTTATCCTTCCATGTTCATCACATTTCCTAAATGCGTTAGTGGAGCACCAACCAGAAGCAGCCTTAATCTGTCAACATGCCCTTTAATTGGAGGGAGAAAATAACACGTGCTTCTGGTTGTGCCATCCCTAAGTGCACATGCCAGAGAAACACAGAGTTCATGGAAGAAATGATCCCGGGAGAGCAGGGCATAATTAAAAGTATCTTTTAATAGGCTTGTAATGCTGAGCCTGACTCTTGTTGCCTTAAGTAGAGGGCAAACTATGTGGCTGGAGACGGACATGCGAGGGGCTTCTGCTGAAGGAGACTGTAAACGATATGTTGCCTTGCCGTCATCAGACATGCAGTCTCTGCTTCAGTCACCACAGTCGGGACAGCAGCCACTTTCCACCTCTGCCGCGGACACCTCGGCTCACCTATTCCCATGTTCTTTTGTTCCCTAAATGAGATATTCTCCTCCACAACATCACCTCTTCTCCTCCCTGGCCACTTTGGCAAGTTGTGTTCTACCTCCTACTCACAGCACCAGAGGGGAGTGAGGAATGGGTCTAAGGGGTTGATTTGGGGCCTGCTGCACTGTAATCAAATGAGACTGCTTAGGGGAGAGGAGAAGGAGGAGGTGGAGTATTATGTTCTGTTGTGCATTCCACTGCAGCATTGTTGCTTTTTTGTTTTCGTCAGGGCAGACTTTGATGCTGTATCCCCTTACCTTTGTAGTCCCGGCAGCCATGTTTCATAAACACAGAATGGGAAACATCCTCAACATTAGAATTTTAGATTGCCGCTTTCTTCCTGCCACTCTGCATTCCGCACGTGGCCAGTTGCATTCTCCATCTCCCAGTGCTGAGGTATTAAGTTTCCTCTCCCATGACTCTGATACATTTAAACATCTTACAATTAGCCCCTTTTATTTGTTGTGTCATGTATAATCTGTGGCAACAACAATGCTTACATGGCTCTATGCTCCTTTTGCTCTCTTGGTTTCAAAGTATTCCACTGCCACTGCTTTGTTTTACAGGACATGCACATGCAAATGAATTATACTTAAAACTGAGAAAGAGCCAATTCAGTTTATACTATGTCTTTATGATTGAGAGTGTAATATAAATATCAGTCTAAGCATTCTATACTATATGGCCTGATTTGTATTATCACATAGGGAATAGGCAGTGCTCAGTTGTCTTTGTAGTTAACTGAAAATCTCGATAGGATACAGTCTAATATTCTAAATCTATCTTAACTCATTAAAATCCAAAGTGTTCAGTTCTGCTTCCCATATTTTATCATCTCACTGCAGTCTGCTCAATATACTGTATTCTCTGTGGACTAATTCCACATGTAATTGAATATTTAAATGTCAAACATAGATGAAAATCATGGCAAAATAATAAAATTATCACAGGAAAAAGGACATTTTTATTAGACATGGTACATATTCTACTTTTGCCAATAGAAACCAGCTTCCCTGTACTGTGTTGAGCCCCAGGTCTTCTTCCTCGTCTCTTTCTTTTTGGAGAGTGTATCCATTTTGTCCAACATCTGACACACTGCCCTGGGTGATTGAGCCAGACGTGGAAAGCCAAAGCAGAGATGCTCTCCCTAATGCCTGACACCTGGTGCAGATTTGGAGGGGATTGCACTACAGGTACTGTCTTACCTCTACCCCAATCCCAGAAAGTCCCTGAAGTATTTCCTTTTCTGTCCACGGCTCTGTTTGTTTCTACTCTGCTTTGCCACCCAACTCTCCAGCCTCTGTCAAAGTTGGCCCCTGTGTTAGGATTAAAGGAAGAAGGTGTTGAAATATGATAACTATCATCCCTTTGATACACACTATTCTGATTTGTTAAGGTATTTTGCTAGGCTCCAGAAGATATAAATAGGATTAAAATCTATTGCAAGTGTAGTCTTTCAAAGGGACAACGCTCAAGAAAAAAACAAAAACAAAGCTAAAATAATCCAAGTGAATCAGTTAACTCAATTGCATAATTTGATGCATTATCATTCAACAAAGGACCTAATATTGCAGAATTGCTATTAAAACATTTCCAGTGCTATCATCATTATATCATCACATTTTATACTTTGAATCTGCCAGTTCTGTTTGTTTCCACTCCCCTCACCCTCACCACCCCCTTTGTGAGGGTGTTCTTTACAACCGGACACATTACTCAGGAGTGTTGCTCCTAACCTTACAGCTTGGAGACATATCTGCAGGCTGTGCTGGGACAGCATGTCTAGCAAACATAAACACAGCAAGGACATCAAAGATTGGCAGCCTGGGCTTCACCACCTGAGCATGTTGATTGCAATGTATCACAGTGTCACCTGGTCTGGGTACGGGGAGGACTTTGTTGTGCCAAGTGGGGGCATTATATCCAAAAGTGCAAAATACAGTATGCCTGCTACAAAAGTAAAAAGTTAGTAATGCAGATCAGAGGTATTGAATAGATTTTTTTTGGTACCTTAAAATAAGGTTCAAACCATATATTTCTGAGGATTTATGTGTTCACCAATTTGAGTGTGTTGGCCCTTTAAATGCAAAATTATGATATGAAACAGGCTGACTCAATCATGAGATTGAATAATTAATAGATAATAATAGAAAATTATAATAGATAAGATGCTCCCCAGTAATGTAATAATTGTTCCTGGATATTCTACCAAATATATATTTCAAGCATCAGTGAAACACAAGCCTGTACACACTTGGTGGGCTTCATACGCAAACTGTTTATGTTGACACATGCAACTCTCCTCCTGATGCAAATGCAATCTAAACATTAGGCAAAGGGAAGGCAAGCGTAACCCATAAAGGCTGTGAGCTCCAAACACTTTCAACAGACAACTATCACTAATCACTCCCAGAGCAGTGCGGCGTGTAATTACTCTGCCAAACGTTTGCCTTTCACAGCTTAGCACCGGGAACCCTGACCCTGTGCTTCCCTGTCTTTCCTCACCACCCTGCATGTGGAAGAGGAGGACACCTCACTCCCCTCCTCCTTCCCTTTCTCTTTACCGAGGGGGTAGGCAAGCTGAGCTCCTTCTCAATATTTAGAGAAAGAGTGGAGGAGGAAAGAGAAAGGGAGAAAGACAGGGAGGGAGAAGACTGAGGTTGATGCTTCCGGCTTTGTGGGAGCCCATTTAAACAGGCTTTGAAACCCTAGCCATCCGGAGATCAGAAATAGCCTTATTGACTGCATGGGCCCAGAAGTGACTGAGCACACAGGGTTCTTATAGTTCACCCTTCCTTGCAACTCGGAACAGGAGGGGGGCACTGCATGCTAAGGTCGTCTACAAAGACTCTAGACTTTAATTTTAGATGAGGAGAAAAATAATATTCTTCTGGTTATTTTCAGTGTCACAAGGTTGTATCATTTAATGGTTTCTTAGGGCTTTTGCAGCAGTGTGGGACGTCTAATTCTCCTCACTCTCTCTCAGTCTTATTTACTGATATTAGTGATGCAGCTGTCAGTCTGCAGTGTGATCAGTCCACTGTCTGGCTGAATGCTGATAAGATGACACAATGCAAATATGAAGTGTGAGGGAGCCGCCTTGGCAAGCAGGTAGGGTGTGCAGGGGCATGGATCCCATAATGACTATTAGCTGGATTTCACAGCCTGCTTCTGATCTCTTGCAATGACAGGGGGCTTTATAAGAGGATGGGTGTGCCGCTACCCCTCCTAATAAGTCACACATGCACCCAAAAGGCACACACACAATGGAGGGTAATACATATGAGATTGTGTAATATATAAAGTTTAATTCTATATGCCACATAAGTTTTTCCTTTAAATTTGTCCATATTTTTATCACAAAAATGTGACTAGATTTCCTTCTTTCATTTCACTTTTTCATGTATTAACTTAGAGTGGGGGTGTTTTCATATTTTAGCTTGCACAATGGAAACACAGAAATGATCATTTCAGCATATTACAGCCACATAATGTATTCTTATCTTAATTTCTCTAGTAGTCATCTGCACCCTATTGTCATGCACTTCACCACTATTGAACAAGTACTGAGACTTGCAGTAGCTCAAAGAGCTCACTTGGTTGCTGCAAGATCTTGTAAAGGCTTTTCAGAGAGCCCCATTTTATCATTGATGTAGTAATTCATCAGTCAGTTGTGACTAAAAATACATCAGGGATTAGCTTCATGGCCGGACTATCTCACACAGCTTTGATAACATAATGGGGGCTGCTTGCTCGTGGTTACAGTCATCTGATATGTTGGTTCATAACATTCAAAACTACACTTATAATACTATAGGGTTTTTGAAAAAGAATGATAGAGTGTGATCTTTTTTAAACTCTCATGAAAATGATGTGTCTTCCTTTTTAATTCCTTTGTAGGAGCATTTTGCGATGATGAAAACAGCACCCACCCCCACCCCTTCCCCTTTCCCTTTTCTATTCTACACAAATTAGCTATGGTCCTGGAGGGCAAAATGACAAGAGGTTACTGGAAGACTATGTGTTTAATTAATTGAAAAATGCTTAAATTGCTTTTACAGTTGTTATGCTGAGTGAAAAAATGGAATCTGTGTTGCCAGTACTCAACCATAATTAGCACCCACGGGAATTAAATATTTAGCATTAGCTGTGTTGCGGCACTTAGGACACAAATTTCTATTTTAACTATGAAAGTGAGCCTGTCTTAAGTGCATGAGTCTGTGTGGACAGCTGTGCAAAGAGGAACCGCACAGGATATTTCGACGAGACACCCCAGTGGCATTTCGGGTCCTTCCACATCACATGTGTAAGAGATATGGCAGTTGTATTCCCAGGGATTAGGCATTACTCAGAGTATTTACTTTTCTAATTAGGCTGAGGGCCTTCATCCATGCCTGCCACCAGCATGGGAGCCAATGAGAATTTCCACTCTTATGTGTCAACTCTTTCTCTGAGACACAGAAAGAGAAAGCATGTGTGAAAATGAGAGGGAGATACACACATGGTTGAGGGAGAAATAAAAGACCTGGGGAAAAGCCTTTGTTTATTCCAACTTTAATTACACATTGCCTTTAATGACTCTACTGGCGTGTTTGAGGCTAGAGAGGGAGGGAGGCTGTGGAGCCTTAATGATCTGTAGTAGTGGATGTCAGCCGAGCCGTTGGAGACTTAAGCCCATTTTTAACAGTCCCTTTTGGTTTGGGCCTTGAAGCGACAGTGCAAATGGGGCTCACGCTAAGCCACACTAGACTACACTCAGGGACTACTTCAGCGTCTGGTCAGCCTCTTTCGCAGAGGGACCGGGCCATTTGGAGGCATCAGCAGCTGACCGCAGCAACTGTTGGACTTGTCAGTGTGCATCAGGTTACCAACTAATGAGAAGTAATAAGGGTTTTCCCAACTTTATAATACTTTGATCTTTGTTAGAGAAAATACTCTAACATTGGAACTGGATTTGACCTCCTTTTTTCACATGTGTAGAGATGGTTGGATAAAAAGGCAACAGAGGTAATTAAAAGCTTTAATTGGGAGCTGTAACATATTGTATACTCAACCAATATGGATATCTTTGATAAGTCACTCATGGGGACGGATACCAGAAATTACCAACACACTGGAAGATTGGCTTCTGATTGGCTTCTGTAAAAATATAAAATACCATAACATTTCACCATAAACATGATTTATCTTACCAAACTTGGATCTTGCTCTGGGAAAGGTACATTACAGTCACACAGATGACTACTGGATTAAATCACTGACTCATGTTTAATTAACACAACAGAACATACAGCCCTTTGAAAAAAGCAGTTATTTGTTTTCACACACAATTCTCTAAAAATTCAACCACCTCAGCTTCAGTGCAGAACATTAAAACCCTTGTTCTGTAAAACAAATTCTACGGATTAATCAAAGCTCTGAGAATTAGGATGGAAAAATCCATGCGTAAAATTACCGTCCATTCAACTTCAGGCAATATTTTCCTCTAGAGTCAAATATGTTAATTGGCCTTCCTAAAGTAGCTCAATCCTCAGGTTATTTAATTTCTCCAAAAGCCTTAGCGGTGCTGAATTCAGAGGAAATGTGGGTGTAAAGCTCTTCACACCAGCAAGACGACCATCAAGGGGGAAATTCCAGCATTGAGTAAAAGTGGAAAAAAGAGTAAAAGTGAAGGTTATGAAGAAATAACCTGTTAGTGTAAGGCATTACAGATACCATTTACTAAAAAAGAAAAGTTATTTTAATCTTTCATGATGTGGTGCCATAATTTCACAAGTATGTTAATAAAGCATCAAACCATCAATTCACACAAAATATTCCATAACAGTAATAAATCAAACTGAATCGGTGTTTCTCTGCCAAACACTCTTCATCTTCATGACTGTCATGTCATCTAATTGCTTCTGTGTGTTTTTTCCCAGAGACTGTGTGCAGCTCGGTCGCTGGCCCTTAGCGCTCCAGCAGCTTGGTCAAAAAGACATGCTGGCCGGGTCCCAGGGTAGATGCATCGCCCACGCACACTGCCCTCGCCAGCTCCCGGAAGTCTTTGTGGCAAACCACTGACCGTGGTGCTCCCATTTTCCTTCAGCCCAGCAAATAATGTGTCAGAAAAAGATTATTGATAGCCCATAAAAGAGGATCCAGAATGTTGTTGCCTCTCTGCTCCAACTTTCAAGAACAATACAAGTGCTAAACCATCAGTTTGTGCTGCCTCTGAAAGAGCCCAGCATTTATTTTTGTCATTGTTGTTTGGCTTGACTAAAAATGAGTTACAACTGGAACATGAACAGTAACAATAACATCTATTTGTTTAAAGTGCTGCTTCATTTTACTTTACATTTGAAAACGTTGTAGTGAGGTTGGCAGCCTTGTTCTGTGTCTTTTCATAAGGAAAATGAGATTTCTCAAAGGGGACATTTAAATTTCCTCCCTGCTCTGTTGAGTCATTCACAGTTTCGCCCAGTTTACCAGATGTTGGCAAAGCTGTTGCTCATCTGGCCTAAATGTGGCCTGAGTGGGTGATTCTCAGACACATGAGGGACGCTATATTTACAGAATTAACGACACACTCCATCCACCACACAACAGCTGCCTGCTACACTTAGCTGATTGAGACTGCAGGCCTGCTCCCATTTGCAGAATGCTGTGATTGAACAGTCGAGGCAGCTTTATGTGTGCTTCGCTCTCCTGATGCTAGAAATCAACACTGACACTCCCATGCAAAAGCAAACACTTGTTCGGGCAGATTGACTACGTTGGGACTGCTTGTGAGAAGTCCACCTCTTTGTTCAGTGTTTCACTTTTAATGTTGAGCGGCCATCTTAGCCACATGTTCACTTTGTGGGAGGCAGCGTATCATGTGATGTTAAATGAGAGAAGGAGCAAGTGATTTGAAGTTGGTGTGTATACAACACTGTGTTTGCTGTAAAATCAGTGTTTATGTTCACTGCAGGCATAATTCACAGTGTGTGTTAAAGGGCTCCAGGCTATGCAGACACATGACTGTCAAACTATTTTCTTCCCCAAATAAAACATTCTCCTAGAATCTATGTCTACAAAAAATGTGAACATTTTTTAATTTCATGTCATGACTAAATTTTCACACTCCACATTATGTGTGTCGCTATATTCTCAGTCAAATCCAGATGTCAGTATTTTATACAAAGCCAGACATAAGCAGGGTATCATAACGTATAATAGGAATAATGGCCCTTTGATTTTTGGATTTCCTATTGGAACACCTGTCACTTTTTGGCAAGGGCACACCCCAGCACCAGGTCTCCTTTGGTAGCACTGGGGGAGGAGTATATGTGTGTGTGTGTGTGTGTGTGTGTGTGTGTGTTTGAGAGAGAGTGGAAGATGAAACAGCCGCCGAGGAGGCAGTGATCACACAGACAGACGGGGTGAGTGACAGACAATACCTGCTGTAAAATTCCCTCACATCTCCCCTGATCTGTATTCATAGATCTCGGCTGCTCCGCACTGCAAACTGCAAACTGTAGCCCACACCAACGGGCTCTTTTGGCGCACCGCCTCACTCAGTTTCACTCTTGCAACTCAGTACACAGACCCCCTTTTTTTTTCTTTCCTTCCCAAAATATTTGCCATCTTTTGTTCTTTGTCTAAATGATGCCTCTGATCACAAGGTGAAAGCTGAAAAGAGCCGTGTGACAAATATGGACTTATTCCTATCTTTTCTAATCACACCTAATTCTGCTCTTTCAAATGTAGGGCTCCCCTTTTGAGTGTGTTCTTAGACTCAGCAAACTAAAACATGAGTTCTTTCTGTGGCAATGTTTTTTGGCTCTTGGTGCTCAGCAGGATGAAAGAAAACCCTTAAATTAAATGTTTATTTGGCTTTGTCCGCCTGCCTGCTGCACACATTGTTCACACATCACTTTCTACTACTTTCTTTGACTTTTTCAACACTGTTCATACCTGATGAAACTCCTTCAAAAGGGTTAATGTGTAACCATTGTCAGTGCTATCGGAGCCCTTGTTTTTGTGCCATCACACCGTGCCCTCCCCCCCAATGACTGACTCCAGGCCTAAAACTTCCTGAAACCTAAGCTATGCTACAAGAGAAACACACACACTCTAAGGACACCACAACACACGGGCTGCTCAAACTGGATTAGGTTTGTTGTGTCAGATCTAGGTTTCAGGTTTGACTTGAGTAATGTGTCGTTTAATTTCTTCGGGAATTGTTTTGACAAAACAAGTTAGCGTAAAGTCGGAAATGTCGTCTAAGACAAAAAGGGTGTGTGTAGTGCGTATGTTTAGTTTTTTTTTTTGTGTGTGTGTGTTTTCTCTTCGTGTTCATGTGAAGCATATGTCAGTCATCAGCAAAGTGTTACAGTGGAAGTGACATCAGAACCCTGGAGGGCTTGCACTGCGAGAGAAGCTTTTTGATATGATTTCTGAGAACAGAGAGTTTAGTAAAAAGAAAGGAGCTGCTTGCGTCTCTGTTGTTGGAAAAAAAAAATCTTTCTGTATACAAACAATGGAGATGAACTTAGAAGGTGCTCCGCTAGACTTTTACTCAGTCTTTATCATTGTAGCTGACAGCAGAGGTAAATGCCATGATTTATGTTGCTAAATAGCACATTTAGTGTGACAAGGGTAATTATTGTGGCATTAACACACATAGACGGAGAAATATTTGTCAGTCATGATCATAATTACAATCATTTTCGGATACTAGTGTTGTATTTGAGTGACCTGTGTTTTGAAACCAGTTTACTGTACTGTTTTGCATTTTTCCACCTTGATTCGCTGAAGAAAGTAACTGCAACTTTAAAGGTGCAGTCTTTTTTTTGTATCTGACCAGGGATGGAGAGTTTGGACAATGCAGCTGATTGGCTGAACCCTACTGAGCTGGTCTTTATCCTGGCTTGTCTCAGGCTGGTGGTGATGATGCCCACTGCAGCCAGAGATTGATGGGGGCCAACACAAGCAGTGAGCATGAGCTCTGGCCTTTGAAGTTGACATGGAGGAAAATTGATATATCAGTTTAAGCCCTCGACCCTATTAAAGGAGCCCCCGTCAGGTTAATGTGATAGCCTCCATGTTACCCCCAGACCCATTCAGGTCAGCCCTAATTCCTGCCACCGCTCTCTGCAATCTCATTTTAGTTTCCCATCAGTAATGTTCTTGCCATCAGAGGAGCTCTACTAGGGAGTATATCACACAGTCAAACGTTGGGCCATCTCTCTCCCAGAGTGATTTAAACCTCCAGCCAGCACGTTAATCACCAGCCAGAGATTCCCGTGGTTATTTGTACAGGTTGGACAGACTTTAAAGTGGCCTCTGTAGAAACGGCACTCTTTTGTCCCCTCTTTCCCTCACACTCCCCTGCTCCTGGCTCATCTTCCTTCAAGTCTGGTCTTACTGAGGTCTCAACCCCTTGGACCCCATGGTCAAACAGCTGAGCAGGGGCCTCAGGTCCTCAGAGGTGAGCACTGTGATCATCCATTTTTAATTGCATGCAGAAATACATTTACATTAAAAATGCAGTGCAGTGTCGTTTTAATTCAGACATGGTGTATGTATTATTAAATCTTTGTCTTGGAGGTCGACTCACAAGCAATCATCTGTCCATCAGATTCAGATGGTTGTATGCACCTTGGTCGGCCACATCATCTGCACATTTTAAACATGTCTGTTATTCACTTTGATTTCCTTCATCTGTCATAAGTCATAAGGCTGGTCCGGATTACAGCATCAAAAAGAACTGTCCTATCACCAGAATTAAACATGAATAATGGCAAAAATCTATGTTTAAAGGTGCCTGTGGTCAAAAGCTGCAGAACATTAGAAATTCACTTGATGGTAACTAATTTGATCTTGAACTTCGCTTCCCGCTGCAATCCTGCCTACTGGGGTTTCGTATTCTTCTTATCACCTGAGACTCTTATTGAGTTACATTTATTTGCTGTTTTGCATTATTTATCCCTACAACACTTGTATTCCTTGCAGTGCAGCTGATCATTTTCCTTAAGTATACAATAATGTCTTCTTTTGCTGAATTTCTCAGAATTCAAACCACAGTTTGGATTCATTTAAATTTAATCGATAAATTGAATTTGAAAAACTTGTTTGTAAATAAATACAAGACCATATTTACATTACTGATAGTTTACTGTTAGACTTATGCAGTAGAAATTGTAGACTTAGAAAGGCCTAAAGTTTATGCATTTATATGTTCCAGTGCATCTGAAAATCAGCATTAGAAAATCAAACATAGAAAAACTCACTATAAACAACTGTAGTTGTTCTAAAAATATAGAGACAAACATATCCTTATTATATATTTTGAAATGTACCACATATTTAGGAATTTCCATAAAATACGTAAATAAATTAAACTAAAGTAAATAATCTTAAAAACCATCTTAAAATTGTTCATGAGTAATCAGAAATTTCTGGTAATATCTTCAATAATCAATATATGACATGACCATGAACTGATATGAAAATAAATAAATAAATAAATAAATGCTGAGCTACAATATGTTTTTGTTTTGTATACTACTACTATTATACTGCAGTACAAGTATACATGTTTCTATAAATTTAGAATCCACTTGTCCTTTTGCCAAATTATATTTCTCTTATATATATCCTGGTATATTCATTATGTAATATTGGCTGTCAGATATTAATATCATTGTCTCAGACACATCTTTTCAGTTTTAACACATACAGCTATTGCTATTGTAATCACTTAGCATAGCATATTGCCTTAAATATTAAAACTTGCTGAAATAACTGATTTACTGACATACGCTACATGCTGTACACAGTAGGTGGACACAGTAACATAAACAACTTTACATTATAATGTAATTCACTAGTTCTGTATTGAAAGTTACATTTGTGCAGCTTATAATGACGATGATGATGTTGTAGGTATGTGTTGAGTTGCATTATCATGTCAAGAATATTGCACATATCTAGTGTGTGTGATTTTAAATGTGATCAGCATGTCATGTTTAAATAATAAAAGGTTATTTCCACATATAAAAAAAAATAACATCCTATATAATATACCATATTCCTTATCTTTTGCTGTTTTCAGTGACTTGTTTCTTTCAGCCTTCTTTATATATTTGCACAGCATCCTGTATCCCAAGCTTCGCTATATAAAGAGAAAAAGAAGTAAACTCTCAAACAAATTTGTTCATAACAGCATCTTTTTAGATCTGCAGGCCCATGCATATTTTGTCTCGTCTGAGTCGAGAGTGTTGAGATTAATCCCATGTTGTTCCTATTATTGGCCTCTCCTGAGACATTATGATGTGAATGACTGTCTAAGCGCCATCAGATCCATCAATTGGATTCAAAGAAATGTTATCCATTACTCTCTCCAACCCAGCAGATGTTGAGGTTTTTGTAAGTCGAATTCCTTTATTATGTTAATACCACTGTTTTGTCACATGCACCATTTCCATTTGAGTGGGGTGGAAAAATCATCAGATGGGTTTGGCTCCCTCAATAAGAGATGTTTGACATTCAATGAGATGAGAAACATGAAAAACA
The DNA here is from genome assembly GCA_032362345.1 of Sandelia bainsii. Classification (NCBI taxonomy): domain Eukaryota; kingdom Metazoa; phylum Chordata; class Actinopteri; order Anabantiformes; family Anabantidae; genus Sandelia; species Sandelia bainsii. Next base: position 22,056,168 of record JAUMHL010000018.1, read on the forward strand.
GATTTCAATGGCAAGTGGCATATGACAATCAAAACAAGGCCATTTGAATGAACACAAGATCACAATATAATTGCGGTACCATGTTGTGTTTTTGCCTTGTATAAATTTTGCATTGATTATGTTGTTTTGATGATGTACAAACATTATGGACATTTTGTGCTGATTTTTCTCTGCTTTAACTTAGACTTTTCTGGTCATAAAAGCTGACAACAAACATACAAACACATGGACGTGTGGCCTTAAAGACACAGGGGTGCAGAGCATCACATTGCTTTCCCCTGTTGCCACTTTAAATTAAATGACACATACCTGTTCCAAGAGACATGCTGTCTTGTTTGCACATCAGGGTGTGGCAGAAAAGTGCAGTCTAACCAAAAACAATGAATCCTTTCTATGTAACTTTTTTTTCCCCTGCAGCCTGAGAAATTAAACTCTAATTAACATGAAGCTTCTAGTCGATCATTAATTATTACAGGTAATGCTAAAACTAATTTATGTTTACAAATGGAATTTATGTTGATGGAAGGCACACACACTATATGTGTATAATGTATGTTTATGTCTGTCTGAGAGTATGAGACAGAGTGCATGTGCATTGTGTAAGTGTGTGTATATACATGTACTGTGTCTAGATGTTTACATATCTGCAAGTGTGTGTGTTAGTTGTAGACTTAGAGGCATAGTACAGGTCTGCATGAGGGAGTGTGGTGGCAGAGCACTCCTCTGATAGGCCAGTTCCAGGGTGCACTGAAGCCTTTCGCATATATATGGAATTTTTGAATATCTAAACCATTATTTAGCATCCAAATCAGTTCTGCTTGTCTGACTGATGGACAATTTCAGTGTGACCCTAGTCTTTTTGCATGTGACCTATACTGTCGAGATTCTTGCATATTGTTTGGATGTTCACGTTGACTCCTCTCCCGTTTTTTCTCTTTGATCCTTTTAGCATGCTCTTTGTGTCGGAATTCATGAAATATTCATAGCTGGACTGTGGCTTTTCCATATCTTTACGTACAATTATTGGCAGCCGTCCTGTTATGTCGAGCCATCTTAATAGTAGGTATTGGGCTCGGTTAAGTGTGACTTCAGATTTTTCTGACAGTTTAGCTGGTCTGTGTTATGAATTGATATAAGGGGGCATTATATTTGCAGATTGTGCAGTGGTTGCCTTTTTAGCCTAGCATTAATATTGATAAAACCAAATAATGTGTCTCACATGATACAATAAAGATCAAAATTATTTAAACTATTATTATTATTATTATTATTATGTTACATATTTGATAAATTGCTTACTAACAGAATGTATGGGATGTTTCACTAACAAGTTCTCTTTCATTCTCCAATAATCACCTTCATCGTCACTTTAATGGAGTCCTGATTTGAGGTATGCTGGTCGTGTCGATAATGCTAACAGGGTTAATAGTGTGTTCCTTTCCATCATGACCAGTGGTATTGGCAGCGAGAGTAATTGGACAGAGGATGTCATTATCTTGCCCCTGTGTGCAGCTGAGGATTTGCAGGACCACAGAGGCCCGTGGTGTGGCCCTCGCCAAACACACCAATGTCCTTGGGAGTTTCACATGTAAATACTATTTTCCCAGCATTTAATAAATGTTTCTGAAGGTTTATTAATGTGCAAATGGGTGAAAATGCTGCTCCCCCCACTTCAGCACAACGTGAGCACAGAGGCACAGAGCTGTTTATGGAGAAGATATTCACAAATCAGCCGGTGTGGAGCTAAGCCTGTGGCTCTCTCCACTAGGGAACCACTAGGAGTATTTAATTCTCTCTTTTGCCTCTCTCTTTTGCGTGTGTGGATGAAACCTGTGTGTATATCTGTCTGTGTGGGCATGAGAGTCCATTACCTGTCCAAGAGTCTGCAGGTTTACTCATTTGTACTATGCTCCATTAAGTTCTACCAGGGCCTCTCCATCCAGTGAATAGTAGTGGCTGTGCAAGTGAAATTGGCCAAAAGATGTGAGAGACATTTAGATACTGGTATCATGCATGGAGTTTCTGCACTCACAGGGGCATACAAATGTGCAAATCTAAGGATAAAGGCTCCCAGGATTCAGCTGTAGTCATATGAATGCAAATAGGATTAAAGTGCCAGCTTTAGAGGCTGATATACAATTCACAGTTCTTATAGGAGTCTGGCTGCAGCCAGACCCTGTATACCATCCTTCTCCTGGAAAATGATCATATGTCTATGAAGTTGGCTTCCTTGTCCCTCTCCCCACTCTTGAAATGAGGCTGACTGTGATTAGCAGCTAGCAAGGCCTTTCTCATTAGCATTCCGTGTCTCATCTGTCAGGTGTTTTTCAGTCAATATTAGTTTGATCTTTGTCTGGGGCATAAATGATTGGCTTGATGTAGCGTGCATTTGTTTTTACAAACCCAACAGAGTGAACTACAAAGGGCTTTTCATTTAGGTTTAGATAGCACTCCAAAGGCTTTTTTTCTTCTCTTTTTTACTTGGCTGATTTAACAAGCATTTAAACTGACTGATCTCAAAAAAAAAAAAAAAGTTTCATGCTGCGGCTGGCTTTTCTGTTTCACAAAATAGTTAGCGAATCGAGTCAGGGCCTCTGTGTCCATAACCTCTCAATCACTGTTGATCTCAATAAATATTACTTGACGTTTGGCTGCAGTTTTTCTTGTTGAGGGAGAGAATAACAAGGGCCATTCTGCTTCATATATTTTCACTCATTAGGTTCTCTTTGAGAAACTAAGCTCTGTCTTCCTCCTCACTTCTGCCCCTCCCTGTGCTCTTAGAGGAGCTCTGTCAAAACCAAGGCCTGCTTTATCTCCATCCATGAAGTTAAGAAAGCTGGCAAAGCTGTAAATTTGGACGCCCTTCGTTAGAGGAGCTCCCCTGGCTGTAATTCATCTCAGTCCTCAGTGGTCTTTAGTTCCCTTTCAGAGGCTGTAAAGTACAGCCCAACACTCACTGGGAGTTAGGGGAGACAGGGGGTAAAAAGGGCTCGTGGGTTAACAGAGAAGGGCTGGTGTTTGAGGGGGACACTCCTGGGTCTGTGACACATGGGGTCAGGTGACAGACCCGGAGATGATATATGGATGCTCGTGTGACACAGCTCTAACAAGACTGGGTTTTACAATGAGTCTCATTTTCCCTTTGTCCCTGTTTCTCCTTTCTTTCTCCCTCACTTTTCCTGTCTCGTTTTCTCTCTCCTTCAGTTTCAGTCATCACCTGTAATGATGTTGGAGCCTTTTAAAACCTGTAGCTATGGCAGTTGTCAAATCAGTAAGAAGAATAAAATAAAAAAAAGTTGCGTGAAACAACTCCAAGAAATATTGTTTTGGAAATTAAAAGCACTGATTGGGAATTTAACATTAATATTGTATATTTTCTACATTATATATGAATAATCTAATAAACACATCTAAAGTTACACTTAAAGTTCACTATTTCATAATGGTTTGTAATTATACATTTATATTAATTATTATTATTTTTAAAAGTGTCACTTTTTTTTTAACTATACAATTAAATTGACCATAAAAGCATCTGATGGAAATGAAAGTGCCTTATGGAACATGGCCAGAAAGACACAACCAGGGGCAAGGGGTTAAAACACCAGTCGTATAGTATCATTGAATGAAATGTGAGATCAACTACAACATAAATCAGTGCATAAATCTTTGAAGACAAGCCTACCAGTTTCAGATTCCATGGCATTTATATTCGATAAAATAACACAGATGTGCACCTTTCCTTTTTATCTTGCACGTAAAGGTCAAGTAGTCAACATATATAGATGGTTGCAATATGTTTTGAAACAGTAGCTATAAGCTAATTTACTTTATGAGGAGATGAGCAGCCTTGTACATGTGTAAGATCGCTGTGTGAACTTTGTGTAACTATGTCTTCTATTTTTGTAGGCTGAGGATGGTCGTCCTGTAAAACCCATATCAGCTTGATGGCCGCCAGGCTTTATTTAAGGACGTTCCTCTTGAGAAGGAATAGCGTGAACTGTGTCCATGAGGATTTGTCTGAGTACTCATCTGATAGGGAGTTGAGGAAACAGGTGGGGGTAAGTGTGTGTGTGTGTGTGTGTTTCTCAGGGTGGAGGGCCTTTTGAAATAGCACTCAGAGCTAGGTGCTTACATCCCAACAATCCACCCACTGCCAGTTAGCAAGCAAGACAGGAAGAGTGGCCTGTCCCTGCCCGCCTTCTGCCAACATTCCAGCTCAAATCTGATCTCTCCAGATCCCTTGGGAAACGTTTTCGGAGGCAGAAGGAAATCGAAAGGCTATAGAACTTTTATGAGTTAATTATCACAATATTAGTACTAATACTTCAGGCACAGACAGGTACCAGGTTTCTAAGGGTATTTTTTGTAGTTACATTAAACTGCTCTTGCACAGTTGCTGGATTTAAATAAACTCTCTCTCAAATGTATAAATTCACATCATCTGACAGAGTAAGTCAGAGACTGTATTGTTAGATGCACACATTAGTTAGACTGCTTTATGTTTTTATTGTACTAGCAACATCTGTGTCTACAGCTGAGGTTAAAAGAGAGAACTGCTGCTTTAGGTCCAAACCTAAAAATAGTGCCGTCTTCAGAAGCTGTGCCACAGGCTGCCAGGAAATGCTTTGATTTCTTTTTCTCTTTTTTGATTTTATAAGAATACTTAATAAAGCCTGTGGATCTGGTGAACAGGTGGCAGAGCTTAGGTTATCCCCACAGTGCTAAAGTAAACTTCCCCTACATATTTTACCATCACAAAGCTCTGTAAGACATGCAAAATATTTTACTTACTGCATAGAAAAAAAAAAACAATAAATTGTGGAAAATGTGACCAAAACAAGAGCATGTATACTGAAAAGATTACTCTTAATTGTTAGTATTACTGAAAGTACTAGCAGAGTTCATCTGTGGAATCAAAAATAACCTCGAACCTAAAACCTAGTGTGTTTGCAAGTATGTGACGCACATTGTGGCTCGTCTAAGTAACCTGAAGCCAGGCCTAAAGGCCCACCTGTCTCTAGTTGTGGACAGATGAGTACTGGCTGCCAGGCGCTCCATTCATCTCTATTGCTAATGCTAATACTAATGCTAACATTAGTGCTAACATTAGCTACTGTTCTTGTTTCACTCTGTCAGCCTCATGCCATTCCCCTGGCCTCAGCCAAAAAGGAGACTGATAGCTTATTTATGCCGATGGCTTTGCTTTACATTCATTATATTAGGAATTGGGAATAAATAAAGTAAAAGATATGTATTTATACAATATGTATTTAATTGATGGATTTTAAATAGTTCTTAAGCTTATTAAGTAATACTTTATTAACCCCTTTGGGGGAATCCATTTCTGCACTTGACCCACCTCTTAACTATTTAGGAGCATTGCACTGCCAACACTGCTTTGGTCAAGGACAAGGGTAGACATCCTCGTAGTGACAGGGATGTATTTGGTAAACCCATATGAGCAAGGCGAGAACATGTGTAATACTCATGCAAAAAGGACCCAAACGACAGTGGTGGGGTTTGAATCTAGAGCATTTTAGTTATGATCAACCTACTGACTGTTGCAAGACTATGTAGTTTCATGATGCAACAGAAATTATGAGAGTAGCATAGAAGCAGTAATATTGATAATGGTGTGACCAGACAATGTCTTCTGTGCATGGAAGATGCTTACATTATAATGTTATGCAGAGATACAGTGGGGCAGAGGCATTTTTCCCTTTTTCTTGCAAATGTACTGTATGCATTCATAACACAGGACCCCTGTATTTGTTGTCATTTTGGTCACCAGAGTGTATTTGTTTAAAATCCAGTTGAAAGGTAACTAAAAGTGCAGCTACAGCACCCAATTTGTAAAGTTTTTTAAAGCAGGTGTGACCTTCTAAAGAAACAAACAATGCACATATCTCTGTATTTCTCTACAGAAGCTAAACTCAACTTAACTGAGGTTAAAAAGTTATGGTCTCATCTGTTTATAGGGAAATTTGCCAGATTACGTGTTCAGCGCAACAACATATGCTTTAATTTGCCTGGAAAATGGGTTGCATAGTGAGGTCCATGGTTATCTCTAAGAGTGTTACTTTACTTTGTTCTGTTTTTTTCCTATGTAATTACAGCATGTTTTCTTTTGGCAACATGCATCCTGAAATTAGCAAATTAATGTTTTAACCCTGGTGAACTTCCACAGTGTTTTGTGCACTCCCCTCCCCATTAACATCGCCTGGCTTTGGAAATGAACACAGCCGCTAATGACCTTTAGCATCGCTGGCAGGTTTTAAGTGTGATCAGTGGGTATATGTTTTACCGTGTTGTCCTGTGCCTCAGGAGATTACAGTAACGATACCAATTAGCCCAATCTCATTATCCAGTGAAACTCCACTGAGTCACACAAATTAAGGACCATCTCTAATCTGACAGTCCTAGAAGTGGGCCTGTGCCCTCAGTGTGAGTGTGTGTGTGTGTGTGTGAGAATGTTGAAGAGAGACAAAAGAGTATAGTCTTTCATTTTGCTAAATGTGGGTTTATGTATGACTTATTAACTCAACTGTAAGTGTGTGTGTGTGTGTGTGCATGTGTCCTTGTACTTGCTACATAATGAGGACCAAAAAAGTGTTTTACTAACAGAGTGAGGACATTTTGGCCAGTCCTCACAACTGCTAAGGTTGACTAAGACTAGGTTTTGGGGTTAAGGTTAGAGTTAAGTTTCTGTTAGTCAGTTGTATTAAGGTTAATACTTTTTAATGCTTGTTAAGGTTGAGGTAATTAAGGTTTTGGTAAGGGGAAAGGGAATGCGTCATGTCAATGACTGTCCTCACAAAGATAGAAAGACAAGTGTGTGTGCACGCGCGTGTACATGTGTGATTGTGTGGTTGTGTTTGTCTGCATGCAAATATGTAAGCTTAATTACCAGTCAAGGCTTTTATATGTTCAACCTCCACATCCACACACAGACTCTCACAGCATTCAACTTTCAAGTGTTTGTTTGGACATTTTCACAGCCTTTTGATTAATTTATGAATTCCTGAAAGATGGAGGCTGCGCTCAATCTTAGGTTTAAAACCTTCATGTTTTCATCTCTCTCTTTGACACATACACATACGCAGACAAATGCACGCACACTCTCTCTTGATGTGTGTCGGTTTGCCAGTTTAAATCATACAGGGGTTTTGAATAGTTTTGGTCCTAAATGTGTTTGGGGTAAAAATGTATTTTTTCATGTATGTGTCAAATTGTATTAAATTACAACGAGTGATGTTGTATTAGACTAATGTGTTTCCCTCATTTTTATATATTTTGTAGATTTCTAAAATGTCCACTTTGGTGTATATTAAAGATCACAGGGCTGAGGAGGAAGTATCATTCTGATGTGGGTGCTGAATACCGTGTTTTCTTTGGATGATTTGTCTGCCCCACTGGCACACTACAGTACCTGTTACTGAATTTATTAGAGCACCCTTAGAACAGTTTGGTTTTTAGCTGAAACAACATGGATCATTTGCTCTTTAAGTATTTACTTTGGCAATATAATTCCAAAACTTTCATGTTAACTCTTTACTTTTACCATAATTGTAATTACTTTTGTATTGTGGTGTAAGATTTAAATGAAAAGAAGTCTGAAAGTGCTGTGCGTGTTTAAATAAGACTTTTTGTTTTGAATATTTTCACAGGTATGGATTAAAATTTAAGAAACTCCCTTCACTAAAGTAGCTTTTTTTCTAAAGCTGCTAAAACAGTTGTGTGTTTTTGGTGTTTTGCAAACACTTCAGATGCTCAAACCTAGCTCTAAACAAGACAAATGTAGCATTTAATCAGTGGTTGTGTTGGAAGGATGCACACATTAAGCGCCCTCATAAGCAACAGTAAGGATAAAAGATTATTTTTTTGTCTTCAAGACTCTCAGCCGGTGCTTATCTTTGGATTGGTTCACTCATAACCTCAATACGACCCAAAGCTAACTTTACCCATATAGGTAACTTGTATGCCAGCATAACAGTTGTTGAGTGCCACACTCAACAAAGGAAGCTTCAGGAGAGTGAATGCATTAAAAGTACTTGTGTTGGTTTATTGCTGATGTTGAATGGATGCATTTGGTGTCATTGTTGTTGCAGGAGATAGATTTTGGATTTTTTCTTCTAGCCTGATTTATGGGTAAGTTAGTGCCACCAATTAACCTAACTGCATGTCTTTGGACTTTGGGAGAAAGTCGGAGTACCCGGAGAAAACCCACACAGGCACGGGCAGAACATGCACACTTCACACAGAGCGACAACTGGCTGGTGGATTCAAACGCAGTTAGTTAAAATTATAATGAAGTTATGATATTGTGTTACGATGGCATAAATGCTGTTGATCTTTTCATCTCATATTGTGTGTTTGATTTTGTGTCATTCACGTTTTTCGCTGAGAGATTAAAGGTGTTTGTCATGTTACTACACTACTGTACATGATGTAACATTATACTGTTGTTTCAGAAACTGTCATAATTTACCATTTTAGAAAGCTTACATCACTTCTGTAAGTCCCGCTAATGCCATTTAGCCTCGTATTTCCACTTCTTCATGCTTGGTCTCATTAGGTCAGGATTAACAGGGGATTACTGTAGCCATGGGCTACTTGCTCTTTAACACTAATATCTCATAGAGATGCTCCATAATTTCATTTTGAATGCCTCAAACGACTTGAAACAGGCGGGGGTATCTGGGTCTTGGCAGCTAATCAAAGAAAATAACTCGGGGATGGCTTTGATAGCAGAACACTTTCCACTTGCGCCTTCATCGAAGCCATGTTTATTTATTGTCCTCAGAGGCAGGAAATTAAAGCTGGCATGTTTCGTGTAATTGGTCATTTTGTGTTATTCACATATGAGGCCTCCACAGATTAACACTACCTGTTATTGCAGAAAATAATTTCTTTGAATCAGATGACCTAAGTCAGGTTGAAGGGTATTATTCTGTCTTCTCGTTCATTTACATTTTTCTTTTTTTTTTCTCTCCTCCAGCTTTATTTACAGCATGGCTTTCCAGGACAGACGGAGCATGAGTGATCACCTGTGTGTGTGTGTGAGAGAGAGAGAGAGAGACACACACATCAAACTGAATTAACAAACACACAGGGCACTCGCTTCAAGGGCTTGTGACAATTGTGATATCAAATCCAAGAATTTCTGTGGTACACACACACACACAAACACACACACTGTTGCAGAGGTTCAATATTCTGTTCTAAAGAAACCTTTTGGTGCTGTTGTACGTCTAGTTGCTGCAGCAGCTGTTGCTGTTTGTGCTGTTTTTTTTTAACTGAGTAACTGAAAAGAACTGAGCAACCTACACACAATGTCTGTGATTGATCACTGTATTCTGCCATCTTTTTTTTTTCATCTTATTCGCACAGTGAAAATCTAAAATCTTTGCTTTTAAAAAAAAATATGAGGAACAGTGTAGGAAAGAAAATTGGCATCTTTTTGGTTTGTTTGTGTGTCTTGTAACTCTACCTAACAGCCACCAGGCCACAAGAAAACAGAGGTGTGATTTCAGTTACACATCTGAAGTCAAGCAGCGATAGAACACTGCCTGCCAAAATGACACTCAAGTGAGCTGTAATGACTACATTGTTTTTACAGCCTCTCTCTCCACCCTTCTTCTAAGCAGTAGGAAAACACACCATCGTAAGCACGTCTGTGTGCTCTGAGAACTTAAGGAGTTATGAAAGTTAAAAGAGGGCTTTTCTTCTCCCTGATCCTGTTGTGATGTTTCCCTGGCAGTCTTTTGTGTTGGAGTGCACCAGACGATGCTATTATGTTAGAGGTAAAGTAATGTGACTGTGACAGGCTTCAGTATCCATTTGAAAAGCACGTTCGGAAGACAGCCTCGTGTAGTGCAATGCCTTCCTTTAAGAAATGCACTTTTCCCTCATGCACACTTTCAAGAATCTTGTTAAACACAAAAGGAGCAGCACCTGCTTCTGTGGGACGAAGTGGGGGGGAAAAAAGAAAGAGGAGAAAATAACTTTCAAAAAATATATTTTAAATGTGCTTCCCAGGTATATGAATGTCGAGTTGAATTTGGTGCAAAGCCTGAAACAGTGCAGTTTAAAGAGCTTAAAGGCTGACCTTGAAAAGTCTGCCATCAGAATCGTGTTAGTAGACCTGCTTCTCGCCTGTCAAGGTACGGTAGAATCACGACATTGTTTATTCACTTTGATTTGTCAAGGATGCATGCAAGAGTATTGACAAAAGATTTCTCCCTGCTGCACCTCCTGCCTGTGTATCCCTTCTGTATTTCCACCTCGCCGTCACTGTGTGCCACGCGTGCCATAGTCGTGACTGTGTGTACGACTTTATTGATGTCCCATCCTAATTATGTACCTCTGCTAGTGGCACTTAGGGAAACACTGATGAAATGTTTTTTTAAGGGTCAACGCCGCCTATTAGAATTAGCATCGACATAGGCTGAGACGTTTGTCATGCGTGTCACACTCCACTTTACTCTCTCTTCCAGCCCTGCCTCTCCCCAGTGTGCAGGGTGGGTGTTGGCGGTGGTAGTGAAGGGGTTGATGGGGGGTGCTGTCCATACGGGGGCTGTGGTCCTCTCAGTGTGGCACATCAAACTCTATAAAGGGAATCATTTATGTGCCACTCCCTATTACTGAACAGCATGGAGACAGCTAATGAGGGCCAAGGCAAAAGGAATATATCCACCACTTTGCTGTTAGACAGACATTGGCAGGGAAAGAAAACCAGCAGTCTTCAGGGAATCATTGTTTTCAGGAAAAAAAAGGAAGAACAAAAGGAAAATTGTGTCTGTGTGTGTGTGTGTGTGTGTGTGAATGTGTATGTGTGGCTGTTTTTTTCTCACACCCGCTTCATCTATCAGTTTATTTATTTATTTCCTCACCCGCTGGCGTTGTACTTAAGCTACGGTAACAGCTTGAGGTGAAGATTCTGCAAAACACACATAATTTTGCGTATGCTCTGTGTGTTTTTGTTTTTTTCCACCACTCGCTGGTGAATTTATGATTGGTGATGATAGGAATAAATATGTGTGTGTGTGTTAATGTATAAATAAATGCATATCCTGGACATGTGTGTGCTAATGGGCACCTAGGTATAAGCATATATGTTTGCAGTGCATGTGTATATGTGCACATGTGCGTGTACGTGAATTCACACACGCACAAAGGGGTCTAGTGGTGCTGATAAAAAGGTAGCTGTGACATTTCCAATTTGCCATGCACCAGCCCACTCCATTTTCTTCCCTGCTGCCTCTTACATGGTAGAGTAAGCCTCTAGGATTGACAATAATTACAGCCTGCATAAAATGAAGAGGGTAATATGAACACAGCTTTGCCATAATTGCCTTTTCATTATTTGCTAACAGTGAGCTATTCAGTCATAAGAAAGAGATTGCATAGTAATTGGCTGACAATGGGAGGCTGAGGCTCTGTTCAGAGGCTGTGGTAATTTTTGTGTTGCTATGAAGGTTTTTTGAGGGGCTTTTTTTTATTAAAAATCTGAAGCATTAAACTGTAATTTAAAACTACAATTTCCAGCATGAATGAAAATCTGGGTATTAACATGAGCTCCTATTTAGAGTGGAACATCCTATTAGCAGTATTAGCACTATTTGGTAACTTTCCATATGGGCCGCCTCTCAGCCCAAATGGGATTTGAGACAGCTTTGTTTCTCTCTCAGTCAGTCTCACACATCAACAACACAACGTTGTTTACACTGGAAATTTCCTGTGTAACGTCTGTATATGCGTGTGTTTGTGGTAATTGAGGGTCAGGAAAAAGTTTGACAGTCTGTGACATGTGCATAAACACACACTCAAACAGAATCAGGATGCATATGCCACATATTAAAAAAACAGACACACACCTTCACATGCAGGCTACACACTTCATAGTGTCTGGATTTCATTGAGGAATAAGTGGACAGCAATACCGCTTCTCTTAATATGAGAGGCACAGACTTTTGTACCCAGGCAACATGAATATGGAGAGGATGTACATCTGATAATGTTTTTAAGCATTCTCTCTCTCTCATATCAAAGGGTTTACTGTGTTGCATTGGTTAATTTGGTTAAACAGGACTTTGAGGTTATGCCTGGGCCTCTGGAGATGTTGCTGCAATATAATGTCAAGGACAATGAAACAAGGCAACCAGAGTCTGTGTGCGTGTGTGTGTGGAGACACACAGGACGCGGCACCAGTGGTCCTTTTAAACACAAAGGCCATCTCATATATCAGGAGAAATCCAGGTGCTCCAACATTTCTCCCGTCCCATTATAATTCAAAATATACAATGATGTCTTAATTATGTATGTATTTTTTCTGTAACTACTAACTACTTTGTCTTGTTACAAAAACATTCATTGTCATCCATTCTTTCAACATATATAAAATGATATTTGCAACTGGCCACATGTTCAAAACATCAAAAATGTAATCCATATTTAAATGTAAACATGTTTAATGTGATTGTGGTATTACACAATGGTTACAAATATAAAATAAAATAAAGTCACTACATTCTTGTACATATCATGTGTTTTTAATTAACCTGGGCCTCCCCACACAGAACAGACCAGCATGTCAGCAGGCTTTTAGCACACTGTTGTTAAATGAACAGGAGAAAAAATGAACAGCAAATGCTACGCTGCTGTTGATGGTGCCGTTGTGTACATATAGAGTCAGAGAGATCCAGTCTGTTTGGTTTTTTATCTAAAAGACTGAAATTCTTGTGAAATAATCGTTTGTGGCTGAGCCAGGTTGAGCCAGCCTATTCTTTATTTGGAACAAGCCCAGTTGGCACAAGACAACTCCGCACTCTCACGCCCTTTCTCCGCTTTATAGACATCTCTTCTCACTCAGACTTTATTCTTCACTGTAGCTAACAAACCCTCCAGTCAATCAATATTTATCTTATAGAGTGTGCCGCTCCTCAGTAGCCATAATCGTTTAGCTCAAGTGCTTGCATGAGTGAGAAATAAATTACATTTACAGTGCTATCACTGAGGGCCTGATGTTTCCCAGGCATTAGCAGATATTTAGAGATGGCCAAACGTGGTAGGACATTAAAGAACAAGGCTGAAGGAGATTGATTCGATGAGCAAACAACAGGCCAAGCAGATGTAGAGAGTAAGTGGAGGTTAATATGATTGCTGAACTGAAGAATTATCCATCTAAGTCACTTAAGCTAATATTGACTCTTAAGTTTTTATTTTAGTTTAAAATAAGTGATGTAATTCGCTCAGGGTGGCGTCCAGCCCTATTCAGCTTCTGGAATTGTTTTTAAATGTATTTAGTTTTTCATAAAGTAACATGAACTTCATTGTAGTGTAGTAACTTACCTCATTTAAAGGTATTTTTGCTTGTTTTTAGACAAATTGTTGACACAATTAAATTACAAATTTGAGCTAGTTTATAAAATTATTTTGCTACAGGAGAATTCTTCAAAGAAATTATACAGTTTTAAAACATGTGAGATCATCTAGCTGCAACAGTATTTTGTACTTTGTTTACGGGTCCATATCAGAGTTTTAGGTGTGAGTCTGTAAGCATTGACATTCTTCAGCATATTTTCTGTGCCCATCCACTTGGCTCTTGCAATCTATGCCTGATTTGACTCTTCCCTCGTGATTACAGGAGCCACGGTAACCCAGCCAGCAAGGGGCTCTCTGTGTTTGAGGTGCAAGTTGGTGTCATAATTATCTAACACACCAGTGTTGCTGCTCTTATTAGTAATTAGCTCCCACCAAAACTGATTGGTATGGGTTCCTCCGCTCATCCCTTTTAATGTTTAAACATTTACTTTGTGCTTGAAGGATTTGTTTGTATATATCTTGTGTGTGATGAGCGCTTTTCAAGTAATTGGCTCCTAGGGGACAACACTTTCTAACAGTTAAAGAATAATTACAGCCCCATGAAATGTTAAACTGCCCCGACTGTCTTTTCGCAGGGGCTTAATTGCGTGCAACAAGTAAGGCAGGCTTTTCATTTTGTTCCATCACAGCAATGGACTGAACTCTCGTGGAAACACACAGAAATTTTGTCGAGTCGTAAATAGCTTCTCATATGGTAATTTTGTACGACACCAAAGAGGTTTGAAAGGCGTAGCTTTCATTGAAAGTGATGCAGATAGCTTTTTTTTTCATTATGTTGTGGAAAGGGGAAGAGAAGGCTTGGTGTCTGTGTTTTTCTGCTCTAATGGACTTTTGCATATATTCATTATAAGAGAATCCTTATAAGGGGAAAGACAGCATAAATTACCTAAAATTACTGGGCTTTGGCTGCCTGTGGATGCATGGTTGAAAGGTTTCTTGATCCTTAAACTAACATATAAATGTTATATGAGTAGAGCTTGTTTATAACCTCAGTTGTTTGACAACAAACAAATAACTGTTTTATCATTTTAGTGTGATTTATTTACATTATATTTACATTTAATAATAGGTGTCATGAAAAGTTGTTTTGGATGGTGTGAGTGTATATGCATGTAGATAGTGTATGTGAATGTGAATTTGCCTGTATGCTTTGCCATTTCTGCCTCACTGGCCACTTTATTAGATACACCAGCAAAATCTAATGCAATATACTGTAGGAGCTCTATAATTTCTAATTTTTTTGGTGAAAATGTGAGATAAGGTGATAATTCTGCTATAATTTTACCTTATTTACATAAATGAAACATTAGAAACACTCCTTAATGTAGTGTACTCGAGCAGGACTCCTCCATCGACTGTGAACTCAGTAGTAAAGATATAGTTAAATTATCACCTTTCTGACAGTTTTAACTAAACTGAGAAATTATAACTTTGTAAAAGTAGAATTCATGGCAGAGCTGCTGTATAAGATTATGTTAGATTATACAGGTGTGCCTAATAAATTGGCTAGTAAATGTAGGTTTTTGGGTAGGTTTTGATACATCTGCTACATGAATGATTCTTATTTTTTGGTGTTACATTTTCCATTCAAATTCATTTATATAAATAAAATTATATTATTATTTATTATTCTAGTTTTATCATGTTGGATATTCACTGCAGATAAATGATGTGGTTCTTCCAAGCCCCAGGGGTGCAATAGGTCAGCCCATAGGTGAAATTTTCACAGTTGCATAAAGTGGAGATTATTCAGATAAGCTGTCAGTTCATACCAACAATGAATATAAATTAAGACATATATTTTCATATATTTTGTGATTGTGCATTCATTGTACTCCATATGTAAGTACTGCCACAACCCTTCTATTTTGACTGCACATTGGATATAAATGTTGTCAGTGCTTGACTGTTAACCTAAGAAACTAAGAAGCACATTTTTTTTCTTATTTGCACATATGCATAGACACACCCCTACACTTTATATCTTGATAATATTCACATGTTGTCACCATGTAGAAAAATGTGCTTTTCCGTACACTTCTGTCATGCTACATGCTAATGATTTAATGTTTGGTATACATTTATGTTTTTCTCACTGTGTGGTGAAATAGTGTGTTTTATTGATTTTGATCCAGCGGGTTCTCAGCTAAATGCACCATTGATTTAAGAGGATTGGATGGGAGTTGTGGTCTGCATGCCTCACATTCCTTACCAGAAATACTGTACAGTAGTTCTTTGGTCCTGGGGAGGCGATGCAGGTCTTACTGCAGACAAATGGAAAGATTTGGGTCTGGTGGGTTAGAGCTCACTGACCCTCCCATATGGTACTCATCACGCCTCATCCTTCTTCCTTTATAGGTACCCTGCTGTTCTTTGCTGAGGCTGATGAGTGTTGGATTAGGTTTGCCTTACAGGTATCCTTCGGCTCTCAGCTTCTAATAACCCAGTGTGACTAAAGCCATTCCCTTTTCCTTTCCCCAGCTGAATTGCCAGGATAATATAATGCATTCAAGTGAATTGCATTGGGCTCAGTTTGGCAGTGCTGGCATGCATTGTGCCCAGTGGGCCCTTTGTAAATAAAATGTTATTACACGCCTGGATATTTCATGCCCTGTGTGCGCACAGGGCTCACTGGTGCCATACTTCCACAAGATCACATGCAGATGTTAATCAGAGATTAACACACACTCAACACAGGACTCAATCAGCCTCTCAATTGCCATGCTTACTAACACACTGATTAAGAGAAGAGCCTACCATGCAGAACTCTCCTGCAGCTTTTTACCCAAGGATCTTAGGTGCTGATAATTATTTTCTTAATTAGTGAATAGGCGTATGATGCAGTGAGGTATGTGTTGTACTGATGCAAATGTGATCTTCCGGAAACATTTTAGGTGTTTAATTTTCTCCTCTTCTGGTATTTTCTTACTTGTTTAATTATGGAAGTGTATAGAAGCGAGGTGGATGAGCTGTTCAAAGTCAAAGAAATAATCAGATTAAAAACCTGAGCTGCAGTTCAGTCAGTTTCTCCAGGAGGAGAGAAATGCAGATAGTGTTGCATGTTTTCACACTTTTCTCAGACTGTGTAGTCATTGTAAGCTTTTGACAGGACATCCAGATGTGGGCCCTCCAGACCTCTGTTGGTCTTAGGGGAGGTTGCTGTGACTGATTTAATCAAGTTGAGTCAAGCTGAAAGGCAAAAGACGGCTAACCTAGACTGCTTTGTTGTTTTCAACAACAACATATTCTAATTTTGTGGAAGTTTCAGTCTGGATGGGCCTTTAGGGATATGCATTTGTGTCAGAGGTACACATATAGTGTTTAATGTTCAATCTAACTAAATGATGTGGGTTTCTATCCCATATATTTGGGGATTCCATAGAAGCTGTGATGCATTTGGGAGATAGTGTTAACAGCCTGCGCCTGCTAGATTGAGCCCTATGATCCAGAGGGGAAGAAACACAGCCCATGGCTAAACAAATCCTTCTTTGTTTTGGGGTGTGCTGAGTGATCTCCATTGAGAGGAGGGGATGGGTAAACACTGCCAGCTCTATAGAGCTACACATTGTAAACACACAGCGCTCATTAACTATAATGAGATGTTATGAGGAACCCTTGAGCTCATTGTGTGGCTTGTACAGAAGAACTTGCCTGCTATTGTTGTTGTTGTTTGTGCAAAGCAAATCATAGCTTTAGGTAGAAAAAAACACTGCATTCCTCTTGCAGTTTTCACCCACTAATCATCAGTGCTGAGGGAGATGGTTTAGAAACACCTTGGCCTCTGTGTGTGTTTTTAGTCCTACCTTTCACACCCTCTTCTCCCCACCATTTCCAGTCACATTTGCCCCTTTCTGCAGTTTAACCATGTTACCATGTGTTTCCATGGCCTTCTAAGATGCAGAACTCACCTAATCTTCATGTGGTCTTAAAAGTGCAGTGCATGTGGTAAAGAGCATCTCTTCCTCTCTGTAAAGCAAAGGATTTTAATGAGGACACTAGACCCATGCTGCGTCACCATGACCTTTCCACTGTGGCATTCAGGCCAGCCCTGCCCACTTAACCACTCCCTCAGTAAGTGTATACCTACTTTACTCTGTGGATGTGTGCTTACAGTGCTGCTACGCCACCTACCCAGCATGCTCTCCTTCATGTGTCGCTTAAGGCAGCACCGGGACCACCACCATGCAGCACTGCTCTGTATTTCGAGACTAATTACACAAGTGCCATCGAATACTGGCAAAATAACAGGGAGGGTCGGAGTCTAACATGCATGGCTAGCGTAGTCTCTTTGACAAAAATGAGTGGCTTCACCTTGGCTGTTAATTGCCCCCCGCTCAGGTCCCTGGCTCCCAGTTGCCAGATCCTGTCCTGCCTTTTTTACCCCTTTCGTCTCCCTGCTGATTGGGTGGGATATAAATCAGATGACAGTTGGCTGAGATATCTCAGCCACATTCAGGCTGACACCACTAATTAGATGCTCCTATATGGCAGTTTACATTAGACAAACATTTGTGCAGGCCATGGAAGATGCCAGTTTTTGTTTGGAGAGCTCTTTACATATACTCTCTCTCTCTCTCTCTCTCTCATTCAATCTCTCTCACTGGAGAAACGGGCAAGTTTGCTCATTTGTGCTTGTTTCCAGACTTTGTGTGTGCTGTGTGTCTGTCTGAAGCATAGCATGGATTTGGAAAACTGTGCAGATAATGAATTTTAAATCCTGTCCCAGAGAGTGCACATTGGTAAGAAATCCTTAAAGTTAATTTGCTTCCTGAAAATCATTAACATATTCCTAGTTATTGGCATAAGAGCTGTTGAGAAGCTTCACTGGTTGTTTTTGTTTCATGCCTGCAGCTTGCCAGTAGCAGAGTATGGATTCACAGCTACTGTCTGCCCTTTATTTTTTGCTCTAGAGATGCTCACTTGATAAGCGCTCTGCAACGATATGCTTAACACCAATGCAGACATATTTCCATCAGACCTGCCTTTTAATTTTCAGAATAAAAGCCACCCCTTCACACCCCTTTCACTTATCAGCTCCACAATCGCTGGTCCTTTCAAAGCCAACAAACCAGGTTTCAAATGGCCTGTTCAGTCTATGACAAGATGGAGCTCATTTCCCTTACAGACCCACAGCAAGGTCACCAGTCTTTTAGATTCATTCTGTGGGAGGAAGAAAGAGAGGAGGGGAAGAGGAGGGAGCCAAAGAACAAGGCCTTGTCCTCTGCCTGGAGGTCATTCTAAAAGCCAGTCATCATATTCAGTTGGATAAGGAATTGGACAGATAAGTGAGTGCGTGTGTCTGTGTGTGTCTGTGCATACTTGTATAAATACACATATGGAATAGTATATATCTGTGTGTACTTGTTTGTGTTTGTTATATGCATGTTCTTGACACCACAAATATGTGCATGTGTAAGAGTCGCAGTTTGCGTGTATGCCTGTGTGCTATGGACCTGATGGAGAGGTACTACATCATTACCATATCCCTACCGTTGGCTATTCTGGGGGATTTTCTATAATAAGACGGCCTTTGTACTTTTGCCTGTCCTCATGTGTGGCTGCTGGGCTTGTCAGCCTGATAGTTTAATCAGCCAACCTGTCATAACCAGTGCTGGAGTGGGACTTTGCCCTGTAAATGCAGATTTATATCTAAGTTACATCATTGAATTACATTTTCTGTCTAAATAGCAGAGAAGCTGGTTGAGGGATGTAGTAAAACTAATCTACATACAGCCCTGGGTGGATAATCACATCTAATAAGTGGGACTCACGCCCCTATTAGCAGGGAAACGATGGGGGGAGGACGGAGGACAATTCAAGGAGTCAGCTGTGCTGGCTAATTATCTCTTTGCAGTCCTGATGCCTGTGTGTGTGTGTGTGTGAGTTGTTGTGTGAGTGCTGTTGTGACATGTGAGCGTGTGGATTTAGATTCCAGTGCTTGTGCAGCAGGTTTACTTGCTCTGCAGATGCACTGTGCGTTTGTCAGGCTGTTTTGGATCAATGACTGTGTGTTTATTACAGGTTTTGTCAGAGGAGGAAGTTGGCTTTCCTTAAACATTCTTAAAAGTCATGACATTTATCATATAAGCATTTAGTAAATATTTTAATTCCTTTAAGCAAGGATAGTATTTGTTTTTGTGTGGCCCCATAGGGATCCTACACCTTGATAGTACACTTGAACTACACAGTTCAACATGCTTCCCTGTGCTCAGCAAAACCACATTATCGTTCTCACAATCTCAGTTTCCTATTCGTTTATTCAATACTCTGACAGGAAGGCAGAGAAAAGAGGGAGGAGAGCGGGGAAGACCTTTGGTTTGAGGCTTCAGGGTTTGTCTAAACCCTCCATGGTTTGGCTAAATTACAAGTGTACATGCTTAGTAACTAGTCTATCCAGGGCCTGCCAGAGGCTGCATCCCAAAAATAAGACCTGACACATTAAGAAAAATACCATCTGCTTTGAATGATGGCAGGGCCTGTTCTCAGTGTCTTCTCCTGTGTGTGTAGGTGGAGGCCCCGAGGTGACAACCTCAACACCTTTCCTTCTTCATCTTCCTGTTCCTCTGACCCCCCCCACCCTACACTGTGCCGTGGCCCTCTGGGCACCATTATCCAAAACCAAGGCCCTGTGTCAGATTGGACCCTATAGCCATGTGTCCTCTCGTCCCACATCAAAGGGGTGATTAGTGACAAATATGCAGGAATGATTTGCTGCAGAAATAGAAAGTCACAGCAAACCATCACATATTTTTGTTTGGAGCCACAGAAGGAGCAAGAGAAGACTGTAGGTTGGAGTAAAGAGGTAGTCAGACTCCTCTTTGCTCCCCTAGGTGGAGCTGCTGAGAGTAGGCCAAGATGTACATCCCTCTTTTTTTTGCTGAATAAAGTAATTTGAACTTATATTAATAGAACCATAATCACATACAACCTTTTTATATGAAGTGATTAGAAGCTTTATCTCTTTGACATTTGATTTACATATGATATTGCATATGATTCACTTTGAAACTGAACTCTACAGAGCTCTCTCACATCATTTTACATTAATGAAAATGTAATATGAAATTAATAAAGCATTAGCCATTTATGATTTTTCCACCTTACTTATTAATACCTCACCACGTGTAAAAGTTGACTTTGTAATTGCTGGACAAGTATTTCAAACATGATCTTCATCTCAAACAGAAATAGATCTCTTAATCACTGTTGCATTTCATTCCCCATCAATTATTTATTGCTGTGTTAAATAAAGATATTTCCACCTATATTAAAAACCATTCCCTCACATATTTCCTCTATCACACAGAGAAAGAGAGCAGGAACTGAAAACAACAGGTTATGACACTGAACACAGCCCTGTGCCGAGCCCTAGGTTCAAATGACATGTTTGGGTGAAATCCACAAAGACATTATCATCATCTCCCCTAACTGTGCAATCTTGGTGCTCCTGTGTGTACCACTATGTGCCACTGGCTGTTGTTAGTCAAGCGGTTAAATGAATGTTGTTTTACCCTGATTGAACTGTCTGCGTAGCATGGAGCAGTAAGGCCGCACAGCCAGCCTATTTAGAGGGGAGGCTGAGTCTGTCTCACTGTTGCTGCACACCAAAGTATTACCTTCCTAACTGGAGACTCCTGTTTCACCAGAGAGCTATCACATTTCATAACATGGAAAAATAACACTTTAGCAGGGGGGTCGGGTGGGGAAATGGCACCTCTAAATGAGGGTTAAGGCCATATCATTGTCTTCTCTGCCGGAGCCACCCCCGTCTCCAGTAATTCTGCTGACCTTCGGTGCCATGCGACTGGTTCAACATGGAAGGGTGAGCTGCCGGGGAGACGATCCTTTTCACGCAGCCCGTTCCCCTCAAAATGGCTTTTTCTTCTCCCAGACAATCATCTGATACGGAGGCTGAATGAAATCACAGATTACATAAGAAAAGGTCCTCTCTCTGCCACCGATAAGGGCTGCACCTGAAGTGACTGCTCTCACCGCTCTCCTCTCATCTTCCTTCCTCTCTGTGCTTATCTGCCCTTTTTTCCTCGTTCCTGTGCTCTCTTTTTTCTTTAAAACCTGAGCTCTTGATTTAAAATATGTCGATTGCGGTAGGCAAAGCAGATTAATATGTAAATGTCTGTAAGCTTTTTAATTATATGATTAACTGCATTGTGGCGTAATACTTGAGTGAGGTGGTGAATTCTACAAAGTCTATTGTCATTGTTCAGGTATGTGACGCTCAATTTTTCTCACAACTTCAAACTCAATGTTTCCACTTTTATATCTTCTTTCTGTAATGTAGGGACATCATCAGAGGAAATATTTTTCCTTCGTGGCTCATGTGGAATTGAACTAAGTATTAAATAAAGAATGATATCCATTATACATTTGAGGATGAAAAATAATACTTTATTTCCCTTGTGTACGTGCGCTGTATATGAGGAGAGAGAACAGTTCTATTGATCTTGGGTTTCATTAGGTGAAAATGCCTCCCTCGGTGTATAACAGCAACTTTTCAAGCCCATTGGAGTCTGGGTAAACCTATAAGAGGGACACTCTGAAAATATATTCCCCCACCTGAGATATTCTTCAAACAAGACCCGGGGAATGTAAATGAAGTGGCTTCTGTGATGGAAGGATTGTAATAGATTCACAGGCATCGGCAGCAATGAGGGCAGCTAGATGGAGCTTAATCAAACACAGGCACACACAGCTTCACTCTCACTCACACACACACACTCAAAGACACACATAGTCAAATGCACAGATGTTTAATAGTGTGGTAAGTGGGGGGACAGATGGTATGTGCCAAAATGAGACTCATCTCTATCTGCTTAGACTCAGTGCAACAGACAGAGAGCAGAGCACCACACTGTGGACCGGAGGGATATTGAAGGGAGCTAAGGAAATAGAAAACACTGATGGATTCGGTAAAGTTGTAAATCACGCAATCACATTATTTAAAATTTGTTGATTATTAAAAAGCTGCGTTATTTACTTCAGAGGGAGTAGTGAAAATATAAGTCACAAAACACACACACTTTGGTTAACTACAATTCTCTGCCTTTCCCTGGCACTTCTCTCTGTCTCTCTCTCTGTTTTACTCTTACAGCAGAGGCAGAGATGGCGCTGGAGGGTCGAGACTAGGTTTAAATCAGTAATCAGTAATTAAACTTGAACATGGACCTGATGGTTTTCCTTCATGTCCTGGGGATCTGCTCAGTAAAATTAAATATTGTTGCGCTGGGAGGTACGAGGGGGTACGTCATTAAATCCATCAACAGTGGAAATGGGCATAGAGCTTTTGCATAGATTATCCAAATGCAGTTTTGTCTATAGTTGTTTTTTTATGTTGTCTTGCTTTAAATTAATGTTAAAAATAATATTTAAAATGGAAAATGTTACAATAGATTAGCATAGATTCAAACATGTCAGTGTAGTGGGTATATGAGGGCTATGTGAACACTGAGTTGTGAGTGAGAAATATGGATAAGAAAAAAATATTTTTGATACAACTGCAAGCAAAGGAACAATTTTACAATGTTGTTTGGGGGATGAGAGCACAAGTTGTTGCAGGTTTCCTTGTTGTGATTAATCGGATATATTTACATCACAATCTTGAAAGACTTATTCATGCACTGAGTTTCTGGTATCAAGTGTTTGCGAGATAAGAGGAGGAAGCCAGGTCTTGTCAATGGCTGTACTTATCTTGGGAAGAAGTGAGAGGCAGATTGCATTTCAATCCACATGTATTATCTTAGACGCTTTGAGGTATTTTGTATAAGAGCAACTTAGCTACTTAAGAATGCTTTCAGTGTTCATCTGGGGATGCACTTCAGAAAGTTTTCTGAAAACAAACATCTGTATGGATTAAAAAATTAAAAGATTTCTTGGGAGAAGTGACCTGAATATATAATCTACAAACAATACTTCCCAACAATTTCATTTATTTACTCACAACACAAGAATCTGATTGGCTCCTATAAATACAAATTGTAAAGTAAACTATCTTACACAGCAATTGCAGCTGCTCAAAATGAACCCTGTCCCATATAGCTTAAAGGTTCATTTTTCCTCACTCTTTGTGTAAGAAAATGTCTAAATCAGTCGTTGTTATCTTAAGCAGCTCTTTCTGATTACAGAATGAGTTTGTGAAACTCTTTCCAACTTATTTAGTCTGATTTGTTTATCTCTGAGTAAGGGGGGTAATTTTTTTCTGATAAGTATTCCCCTGTTGAAATCCTCTTTAATTCACTGGTTAAAAAAGCACAAAGGATTGCAGAGGGCTCTAATGCTGGGACAAACCCAGGCGACAGCAGAGTGCACATCCAAGACAATCCCAGTGCTACCTGTGCCATGAAGATTAGACCATTGTGTGGAGGGAATGTTATCGTCTGCGTGCCAAGCGCCGACTGTGCACTGTAAAAGTCGCCAGTAAGGTGCTTAAGATATGCAGTTTTTTTTCCCCAGGATTTATTGATACTGTTACAGGAAAAAAGGTGACCTGGTATCTTGGATATAGTCTTCAGTAGATCTCCTTTGTGGTTTTTATGCTCATATATATATATTTTTACTCCTCCTCAGCAATGTTTGGGGACAGTATCGTATTCAACTAAGACCTGACACTGTTCAGTGGTTAACTTTTATCTGTATTCTACAGAGATCAGGAGCCTCAGCTCAGTGCTTTGCAAGTTGAGTACTGCTGCCAGAGGAAATGCAGGGCTCAGGGAACCATGAACAACCCTCACCTCTCCACGCCCCCCCAACCCATCATTTAGACCCTGAGAATGCTAAATCTCATCTGACTGTCACCAGCAGCAGCACTACTACCTTGACTGAGTAATAACACTGTAAATCCATATTAACTTACAAAAAAAATATCAAGTTAAAAGTCTTTGAACTTAGTATTTAAAAAAGAACAATGTGCTCAAAGTAATGCCTTCAGAGACCATGTCAAAGTATTTTGATCATATAACAATAGCCATATATCTCAAGCAGACATTATTAAAAAGACAAACAACCATGTGAAACGAGCCTGGAGACTCGAAGCCATCTGTAGACCGTTGAGTGGACTCTGGACGCCACGGCCCCTGAGGCTGCTGGGACTGGTGAGAGCAATAAACAAATGAGGAGAATGGGAGTTGAGTGGCAGAACGTTGTGTATCAGAGCTCTGCTGTGTCGGCACTCTGATTTCGTTTGTGCTATTACATAATTAAATTTGGACTTGGATCATGCTTTTTAAAAGATTATGTGAGCATATGTTGCTTGAACATGTGCCAGCCTGTGAAATGGGCTTCCTTTCATGAGCACTGTATTAGGTTTAGAGAGTTTATTGAAAATCTGAATTAGTTTGCTGCCAACAGTTAATGAATTGGTGTTATGATCTTAGTCCAAAGGATGCTAGTGTGCTATAACTTGGACTTGACGTCAGTATAAAGGAGTAAGAAATCTACTAAACAGATTGTAAATAAATTTTTTTACTTTCTTCCAGTAAATGAATTTACATACTTCAGTTTAAAATATATTGTATAGTGTACTGCACTATATGTAACACTGTGTCTGTATATAAATTTAGTGTGTAGTTTATAAGACAGCTGTTAAATCAAACAATTCAGATAAGGTCATTTAAGTGGAAACTGCACTGATACAGTTTCAAATATTGAAACAAAACAGTATCTATACATTGTTATTATTTCTTGTCTTCTTCTTTTGTCAAGAAAATCTGAATTTCAGTAGTGGATTTTACTAAAAAGAAAACCAAACAAAAAAAAAAGCAGTTTATTCTCCGCCTTCATGTTTCAAGCCAATGCATCACTTGTGTCTTCTCCCTCGACCACTTCTCTCTCCAGCTCTCCCTGTTGTGGAGTCATCAGGATGGGAATGGACAAGCCAGTTGGCTCCACTTAAGGAGAAACACATATCAGGGTGCTCTCCCCTTGCATCTATCATTTTCCTTTCGGTTGAAACACAGCCCCTGTCAGTGCACTGGCTGAATTTATCACTCTCTCTCTCTTTCTTTATTCCTGCCTTGCTCTGCTGTCAGTGCTACCATGCAGCTGTGAAGGTTCGTAAAGGTTTAAGCGGTTATTCCAGTCATTATTGGCTGTTAAATCTGGTGATGGTCGTAAAGGCCCTGCCTGTTCCCTCGTGCCTCAGAGGTCAGATGATGGCCTGCTTTATGAGCTTGCAGCGTTGTGCATCACTGTTGGGCCACCGTTTTATTCACACCCCCTCCTCATCCACGCTCCATCCCAAAGGCAGGATAGATGGATGGATAGACAGACCACAGGCTGCCATTTATTTGTCCCCGTCTGCTGGGCAAACCTGAGCTGCCAAACAATCCTCCAAAGCCACATATTACTCCTTGGAGGTTGTGAGGCCCTTTGTGATTTGTGACTCCAGATTATATGAAGTGACTAGACTTGCTTAGCCCACGAAGTGGAAGCAACCATCATTGTGAGGATGGCAAGAGCAATTCAGCAAATTTATGGCACATTTCAAGAAATTGTCATTTTTTACAATCCCATAAGCGTGAAAATGAGTTACTCTCGTTCGTAATTCGTTCCCCATGCCGTTTGTTGGAGTGAAATTCCCCAGATTATCATTGAGTTTCAAAAAGTGAATGACATCAATTTTATTTGACTTGTTTAAAGGCTTTTGCCTCTTAATAAGCATTGTTATATGAGACTACTCCTCTAAATCGCTGTGCCACATCAGTTATGACTCAAGGAGAGCAGAGGACAACTTCTATCATTATCACTTGTTTTATTGAATGCTCATTCATCACACTGACACATAATTCTCTATAAAAATGATAAAAGTTTTCAAATAGAATAGAAGGTGGTCAGAGTCAGAGGAAAAGCAAAAAACCCACTTTATTTTTTATTTAAGAAATCCATTCACTCATGTGAACTTCTGTTCTTTTAAAGGAACGTCACATTTAAGTGAGCCTCCACCAATAAGAGACATTGTTCTCGCTGTAGCTATGGTGTGTGCTAATAATTCATTGGCTTGCCAATTATTATTTCTCCCACAATGGGAGACAGGAAAGAGAAGAGAAAGCAGGGGTGAGGGGAAATACGTTACACTCGCTTCTTGCTCAGGAACTGTTTCTCTGGAGCCTAAGGCACTTGGATGTTTTCCTCTTTTTTTTACCATCTTCTTTCTCAAAGGTCTTTTTTGGAGAGCTGCACACAGACGTGCTGTCTTTGCTGTGAAGTGCAGCCCTTCTATTACCAGGCCTCTGGTGACCTCACCCCACTGAATGAAGTCACTGACTGAACTGCAGGAAGACAAACCAGCGTTCCAGGGAATTAATCAGGTCCATCAGCAGCAGAGTTGCTGGGCACTAGACGGCCATGCTGGCTCAGTTGGCTCTGCTGCCCCTGGGAGCGATGCAGGGTAGTTACCGAGTTGACAGCTAGCTGATAGCCCTGTGTCCTTCATATTATGAGCACATCAAAGGAAGGCCTCCCCGATACAGCATTGTGGTTGGGAGTGGAGAATGAGGCCTCTCACCACTGCCTGGATGAGTACAGCATGACCTCATCTCTAACATACTCTGCCAGAGTTGGGATGATGGAAGGGACCAAGGGGCCAATGGGAGGGGGGCAATTTGGGTGTTTAGCCACCTGAAACTCAGTTTCCTAAACATGTCTTTTCCCCAAGATTGAATAAAATAATAAGGACAATCATCCTCCTTCCTCTGCTCCCTGCTCTCACTTTTTCCTGTCTCGCTGTCACTTGTGTCTGCTCGGTTGTGTTCCCAACTGTCTGTCTATGTAATTTGCCTTGCGTGATGGCATGCTGCTCTGTCCAAAAATAAAGAGGAGATCCCCTTTAGACATCACCAATTAGAGACACAATTAGACTGAGCCAAGCCACTCTAGTGCTGCGGAGCACTCGCAAAGCTGTCTTACCTGCCAAGTCTGAGTGTGTGTTTGTATAGTTGTGTCTGTTTCATAATGCCTTCGGAACTATATTAATACCCATTGTAGTGTGTTTATTATAGCTCAATATTGGATGTGTGCAGACTTTGAGCTTGACATTGGGATTTCCTGTGTTTGAGTGTAAGAAGGTCAGCAGCAGAAGTAAGGTGTTGTTTCAGGCCACTTTATGAGAAGCACAACAGTGAAAAGCTAGTGAGACCCTTGTCACAGATGAGGAGCCATTAGTCAGCCACTGCTTTGTTATGCTAACAGTTCAGCACTCTATGCAGAAAATGACCTCTTTTTACCCTTTTTTAACAAAATAGACTTTATTTTATCATTTTATTGCCGTCTTTCTTGTCTGCGAAAGGCAGTCATTTGGTGATGTTTGATGGTGCAAGCGTGTTTGTGTGTGCCTGAAGAGAGGCGGGGGTGTTTTGCGTCTGAATTCCTGAGCTGTGTGAAAAGGATCGCTTTCTTTGGGGCTGAATTTAATGAGATGATCAATGACCCTCAAGATTCACATTCACAACAGGGAGAGAAAAAGAATGAGGGAGCTGAAGACTCAATAGGTTTACTGCAATTGTATGTCAGCTGTGGTCCCCCTTTGAAAATGCGAATTGTTTTTGAAACATGAAATCCTTCTTGCTGATTGCCGAGGGTTGGGTTTCCTTTGATGTAGCTCAGGCAGACAGAAACAGGTCTATGATTCTTTTTCAAGTTAGTTTCTGTATTAGATGAGACGTTGGTCAATGATAAGTATAGGAGGCTGATTAGACAACGGCGGTTTTTATGCATGTCGCTGGGGTACAAGGGTCACGGTTAGAGGGTCATTCTACCAACAGCAAATGGACTCTGATGTCTTAGCATAGTACAATGCTGTCGGACAATTTGTTCTGACTGATTTCAGCTAATTGTACTCACCTTCCCTTTGAACTGTAAAGGTAAGAAGGGAATTGGAGAAGTAGGCTGGAAACAGTACTGACAGATATGACTATGTTCTCACTTTGAATTATGGAGCACACAGTTGAATGTCAGAATGTATCACTTTTGAGATCATACAGTGCTAATATTTATGAACAATATGGGTGTACTTGTTGTGTTCTGCATATTAATGAGTTTGCATTCTATACTAATTATGTGATGTTATAAGCTTGCCTTGCTATCAAGTTTAAAAGTTAAAAAGTAACTACTATGCTTTGCCCATATGGAGAAAACAAACTAAGAAAATATTTTGTCTGCTGGCAATTGCTTGTCTTTGTGTGAGCAAATGCACACATACACCTATTTTGTGCGTGTCTGCTACTGACATGTGCACACACAAAATGGGTCACATGTCGTGACAGAAAAAGGACACTGTCCTCTGGTATGTTTTGCTGTGCTCTCTTCCTTAATTTGCCTATTGTGAGTGTAAAGGGGAGCCAGGGAGATGACATCATGCAGTAGGCAGTGTTTGAAGTGCCAGTCCTGAAGGAACCACTTATAGCAATTAGGATATCCTTGAACAAGCGTTTGCGAAACATTGGCTGGTTTTTGGCATTTGCCTCCCGTTCCTGCCTACTAACTAGCAAGGTTTGATCTCCCATAATTATCTACCCACCGGCTTCTCACTCCTGACAGCTCTCTCCCTTGAGAGGGCTGAATGCCGGGGCTACTCACTGATTGCATCAAAGTGTCAGAAATTGCAACATCAAAAATAATAACTGATATTCCGGCGGCAGGCGGCTCTTTGAATATTTCCTTTAAAACGCTTTCTAATTTGTGTCTCGCATGGTGCCAATGTGTGTGTGACTGTGAGGGCTTAAAGCAAATAAAAGCAGGGGAAGTGCATTCATTATTGAACCCTTATTTACATATGGCAGACTATTCTGTCTGAACTGGCATGAAATAGATATGCGTTTATTCTAGTGCTGCTTCACGCCACCCCACACTTCTTCCAGGATTTGCTCAGCATCTGTCCCTTTTGCTTCCTTCCTCCTGAGGGTGAAAGCTTTCTGCACTGCCCTACAGTACTTATTTGGCACCAACATCTTAAATGTCCCATAAGCAGTACTAACAAAAAGTGCAGTGATAAGAAGGAAATGGTAAATGGTCTGCACTTATGTAGCACTTTTCTACCTAGACTGGTACTCAAAGCGCTTTGCAGCTGACCTGACACACCGGGGGCAACTTGGGGTTCAGTGTCTTGCCCAAGGACACTTGCCAGGAATCGAACCACTGATCGCACGATTGGCAGACGACTGCACTACCTCCTGAGCCACAGCTGCCCCTCTGAGCATCCCACAACTGAAACACAACACGATTGATTCAAACACTGAGAACAAATTATAGCAAAACATGATTGAAAGTAGAACAAAAGCAGCTGCTAAAATCTTTTAATTGTAAAAATGTGAAATCAAAGGGTAAATTTTGTGATTGTGATGTGTGTCTGTTCATGTTCCCATTGGTTAAATAAAGCAGAAAAAAACTATTTTAGACATAATAAATGATAAAGTGACATCTGAGGTAAGGTAAGTTATCCAGAAATCACTGTCACAGCCATTGCTGTTAAAGAAAAGTCTCAAGGCCATTATTTTGTTCACAACTAAACTGCTATTGGTAGCATGACCAGCATTGCATTTTCCTCAGATCATGCTCACAGAAATGTAAGTCGAAGTGCTGGCAAACGCATAAATATTCTGTCAGGCACTGCGTCCAGAGGGTCCACTTGCAGCAACCCTCTTTGAGGGTGACATCCATATTTCAATATTTTAACACCTATCTTGACTTCCCCGACCTTGCCGAGTTACGCCTTAATAAGACATTTATAATACATAATTTCTTTCTTGTTCTTTGCGTGTACACTTTTCTGTTCAACACTGAAGGTGTTCGTGTTTAATTGTGGATATCAGAAGAATAATTTGCGATGTCTCACATGTTTTAGTGTTTCACTAGATTGTTTTGATTGTTTGCATCATCTGCCCAGTGTCTATGGATAGGTCTCAGCCTTGATAGTGAGTATTACTTCACTGAATTGAAGGGGACAATTGTATGTTAAAGCAATGAATTGAGATAGACAGTCAGCCAAGGTTTTTGCAAGGATGAAATTAAAATCAGTGCGGTGGCGAATGGGGTTGCTTTACCAGAATAAATTAATGCCAGAAGGGTGGGGAGAGGCAGGTTTGCTTAGCAATGACAAATGTTGATTTCCCCCGAGGTATTTAAAGTGATTTGACCCAGTCATTCTTTTAAATCACAGACAGGAGATGATAAATGTGCTACTAATGAGGCCCTCTGCATTTTATCTCTCACTCACCCTCCTGCAGGATCACCCAGGCTCTTAGAGGCGCCTGCTATGCCTTTAAAATCTTCTAAAAGCACCCTTAGCCTGACTAAATCCCAACAATGCAGAGTACAGAAAAAACATCCACATGTATCCCTTACATGCTGCGAAAGATTGTCAGAAAATTAAAATCAAACACGCAATCACATTGTTCTGCAAATGCACCCTTTTAAAAGCCCCACTAATCTGAAAAAGAGTCTCTGAAATTCAACCCTGTCAGCGTTTGTAGACATTATGATAATCTTCCTACCGAGGGCCTTGTATTTTTTTTACTGTCTCTTCCCTCCAGCTAAAAGGTAAGCACTTCGCCTATATACACATGACAAAAACCAGAGTTGCAGTAGCTGTTAACAGCATGGCTCTCATTATCTGCATTACTGAGCATGTTGTGGAAGGAGATGAGGGCTCTTTTCAGGTGCAGATGTAGAGCATCATTGATAGGGTATACTGCTTCCCTCCTTTACAGCCAGCCTCTGATCAATCAGTGCTGACAGGGCAGGGGCTTTGTGTGCCACACAGTGGGACAAATGTCTGCTAGGGAGTGTGGCACACCTGAAAAGAGGAAGCGGCACACACCACCCAGCCCCACGCCTGAAGATTAGCCCCAGCCCGCTTTGATGGATTAACATGTAGGGAAATTGCTTGATTATTGATATGAAAATATTTTGGGGGGTTTGAGGGGGAAGAGGAGGGTCCTGGACTTGTGTGTTTCTGAGGCATGTGTGTGCTGTGGGAGTGATTATCTACCTTGCTTTCCTTTTACTCACCTGCCCCCCTTCACCCCCTCTCAGAGAAAAGAGTCGTACAAAAGAAAGATGAGGACATGGTGAGGAAACAGAGTGAGCCTGGGCCCTCTCCATGAGAGACACATTCAGCCGTCCTTCATGAAATATTGTTCATCATCATAATAACAGGGCTGAACGTAGGGAGATAAGGCCTACTGAAAAAAGTAAGCAGAATGTCCCTGTGAGATATTTCAATCCTCACCTCCCTTACATTCTTTAATCATTCATTCAGACTGAATATGAAATGTAGCAGGACCTTTTTGAGCCAGCCCAGGAAAATGATGACATAATCACCTCCTCTTTAATTGCTTGGTTTGTCAATCCTTTACAATCCTGTGCTGCTGTACTGTACATCCCCCATCTCCACCATCCATTTACTGTCAAATACAGTATTACCCTCAGTGACAGACCTGGCATTTGCATAGTTCTGAAACATGTTGATGACACACTATGCACTAGATAAAACACATGTAAAAAGGTACCAAATTATAGCACTTAAAATGTACATATAAAAGAGCTCAATGAGTGAACCTGCACCTTATGATGTCAACTAGTAAAGATTCAGAAAGTGGCAATATGGTGACATGCATAAAGCAGCAAAAAGAGCATCATGTCTCTGAGTTGTGACCCCATATATACTGATGGTATCACCAGCAGCTCGATTCTTAACCCCCTCAAGAATCTGCAGAGCTGCTGTAAACTAAACAAAGACTCCCTTTCAGAGCCCAAGTGTTTAATACTATGTTGTGCTAAAGCAGCTTCCATGAATGTGATTGGTGTATTTATGGTGAAATAATAAATAACACAAGATGACAAGTAAAACCAATACTATTCTTGGACATCATTGGTTTGGATCAGTGGGAACAACTGAATATTTATGATGATTATTCCCTACTTAAACCTTTTGTTTTTAGACTTTGAGTTTACATTCAAATGTAACATTAATTTGAACCAAATTTTGAATGCACAATTGCACCAAATGCACATTTTCTTCTGCTAAAATATATAAATTGTAGGAGGTGGTAGTAGAATAGCATCAGTTTAAAGTCAAACAGTGGCAAAATATAAGAAAATGTGATGGAAATATGTAATTTGTGTTCAATTAATTTTAATATAAATTTTGACTGTTCTTACTCCCCACAGATGTCTTTTGGTCTGTCATTATTTTTCAACTCTTCAGTGGATGCTTAAGCCACATGGTTTGCATATGTTCATGTCTGTGTTCGTTACACTTTACATTTATTGATGCAGCAAATTTCCACCTCAGCCAAGCTTAAAAACTTGTTTCAGATAGATTTTTTTTTCATTTAGGTTACACACGTTTTTAATTTGTCCCTGAAAAGGGATGGATAGAAATCTACGTAGTAACTTTCACCCAGAGCAGGTCTCTTAAAAGGGCATGTCACCGTCACTCTGGGGGTTTAGGGTGTGTTTTTACAAATCTATCTGTTCATCCTATAAGTTACTGAGAATCAAAACATTGAACTGAGAAGTGCATTAAACAGATCCCATGTTTAGCCAGAGCATGCACATATAAGCTGAGATCTTGGGGTCAAACAGGTGATAATCATCCCACAACTGTAGGCGCGGTCTGTCTCTGACAGCCAGAGGATGAGGATGAGGGATTTGTGAGAGCCATGGATTAGCTTCATGGTTACTGCTGTTCTGATCACAGGAAGTTGGGCACTGTCTGTTAAATGTCATCCGTGACCAACGGACGGGATGCCGCTCTCTCACGGTCTAGGCCATTACTGCAAAGTCTCTGACTAATGGAAACAGTGTGTGCACGGTCTGAATTCCAGAACTCAGGTGACAAACACAAGTAACGCAAAAAGCGTGTGTTTTACAACCGTCCCTGTAAAGGTCCAGTCGTAAACTGAGAATTTACGCCCTTCATTAGAGCTAATACAATGCACATAAGTCTAATGTATAACAATTGGGATAGCTATAAAGTAACCATTTTATAACTTCTCAAATCTATGACTTGTAGGTGACCCTGGTAGAGGCAATGTCAGGGCAGACAGATTTATAATGACTGCATATTCCCTCTGATAGGACAGTGTTTTTAGGGAATTTCAGGTGCCAAAATACAAAATGATTTAAATAATAATTTTATGTGCCCCATCAGAAATATTAGTCTCCAAAGAATAATTTACAACTTGTAACTTGAGTTTTTTGTTTAAGGAGATTTCACATTGATTCATGTCTGGCTTTGGTTTTATAGCCAGCTAGGGAAGGATAGAAACCCACCTCTGTTTTGCTGGTTGTTTCTTACTTTAAAGCCTCACCCAGTTTCATTAAGACAACATATGAGGTAAAAATTGCTCAGCTAAAAGTATTAAAAATGGGAAAACTGTTCATAGGACTCTATAGTATCAGGACATTTTCTCTAGAGACTTGGTAGAGGTTGTACAAGAACTTTTGTTTAACTGTTACCACATCTTTAGAAATAAAGCCATAATTCATCAAAGTGAGCATGTTTTGTACACACCCTCTGTGGAAAATCTGCAACTCTACTATATCAGTAACTGCTCTCAGCACACAGTAAGCAGGAAGAGTTGAAATCACATCCTTTTTCAGCATTCTCAAAATAATTAGATTTTTTAAATCTATGCAACAGTATGTTTTTGTTCACTTGAGGTACAGTACTGTTGTTGTGAATGACGGTGGAAACTGTAGTCCATTCTTCTTCTGTGCAGCATGACACAGTTACTCACCTGCGTGCCATCAGTGTCAAAAGGTGGCACACACTCAGCAGGTGATCCTGAGTGGAGCCCATTGATGAGATGAAACAGGTTGACTTCTCCCTCAGTCTGAAGTGGAATGAAAAACAAATGTCATGGAGGGTGACAGAGAGCGTCTGTGTCTTATCAGCTCGGCCAATGTGAGTGATGGCTCTTATCTGGCCCCCTGCTCTGTGGCTGTTTATTATCCTAAGGTGGCAGGGCGGTGCTGGGAAGAGAAGAGGACTGGGAGCCCCTTCGTGATCCATCACTCCGGAGGTCTCCTTCCCCTCTTATCTGACCGCTACATGGATAACTGCAGCTCTTGTTTACAGGCACCAACCCATTTGAATGAGTAGCAGGCGCAGGAAATGATTCCTTTGCTCTCTTTATCAGTCCAGGTGAGTTATAGGGAGGATGAAGTGTGCCACATGATTTTCTTTGCACACTCAGACATGCATGCGCACACAAAAAAGCAGGCCAGTGTGTACACAAACACTCACGTACTCCAGTATGCACACACACACATGCATAAACGCATACTATTCTTCTCCTATGTGAAATAAATGGAGGGTGAAGGAAAAAGAGACGATAGATGGTGATGGTGCAAGGCAGTGCTGCACACACAAGAGGATAAGCTTGTGTGTGGCCCATTTTATCTCTTTTCATGAATTACATTCATTTCTGTTATCATGTTTTTTTTTCTTGGTTATCTGAGCCAGCATGTGTTGTCAGTGTATACAAGAGTGAGAGCTGATATGAGAAAAAGAAATGATCTACACCTATGGTGTTCGGTGGGTACTCTATTGAGGTTATGGCATTACAGAGCGCCATATCTTGAATAGAAAGTGTGGTTCCTATATTTACTTGTGTTTTTGAAAGGAAAACCTCAATAAAGGTGGCTATTTTTTCACTTGTTCCATGTTCTTTCATCACCTCTGTTGGGATATTCCTGGTTCTTCCTGGCAGGATAGAATGTGTGGGTTTCCATTTCAAACAGGGCTTGCATGTCCATCACATCACCAGGGGTCTCTCCTAAAATATATACCTTCTGTCAAAGCCCCAGGATAGAGGGTGGATGAATGGACCAATGGCGGAAGGGAAAGACGTGAAGGAGAAGTGTTTAAGGCTACTGGTCGTCCATTCCCTTGGGGTTCAGTGGCAGGCAGGGTCTCTCCTCAGATCCAAGTCAGCTTTCACTGAATCTGAAATAACCAGAGTTTGTTTCA
The DNA here is from genome assembly GCA_032362345.1 of Sandelia bainsii. NCBI lineage: Eukaryota > Metazoa > Chordata > Actinopteri > Anabantiformes > Anabantidae > Sandelia > Sandelia bainsii. Next base: position 22,091,539 of record JAUMHL010000018.1, read on the forward strand.
ATACACTGAAGAGCAGAGGGGGCCCAGAGGCCACTGCCTGTGAACTGACACAGTAAATCCCAGTGAAATTTTTCCTACTACCACCGCTGACAACTATGACATGGCATAGCTCGTGCCCACTCCAGTTTTAGTTTTGCGGAGCCAACAAGGCAGAACATAATAAATGATGCTAATTGCAAACCACCAAAGACAGGTGGTCATCATGAGGTGGGAGTGGGAATTGCCAACATGCCAGAGTTAGGAGTGGGTCCAGTGAGGTGGCTAGAGGAGTGAGGAAGAAAGAAGGGAATGTAAACACAAAATTTTGTGCTCTCATTAAAGAATTGTGAAAAAGCCTTGAGCTCAGTGCAGCATGCCAGGCTGTGGCAGTGGAGATGCCATTCCAATGATGAACAGGACTCTGTAGACATTGGCCAGATTGTACACTAAGACTGTCCCAAAAAAACCAAAAGGATAATAATACAGATGACAGAGTGCAGTGGTTACAGTAATGCCTTCATCATATAAAGTAACTGCATATCCCTTCTCAGTAGTTCTGGCATCAGTAACTAACTTCTTGGAGTCCTAAATAATCATAGGCTGTACAATCCTAGAATGTAAAAACAATTTTAAAGGGATGCATTTGTTATCGTCTTGTTTTGATTCATTAAAACACATTCCACTGTGTAGATAAAAGGAAATGCTGATGTGTATTTCAGATCCATGGCTGTCTGCAGCCTTGGGGCTTATGCTTGAGGTTATATGGTAGAGTAAATACACAACTCAGAGCTCACTCTTTGCACTCCAAAACTAAGAAAAAGCTAAATGCGTCGGCCTGATGCTTACCAGAGCGTGATCTGTTGTTTCTCCCATATCTGAAGCCTGCGCACACACTCCTGCAGTCACACAGCACAGAGACACACTGTATAATGCTTACGTGTCCAGTCCGACACTGACCAACTCTCTAAATCACTCTTTATTACAGTGTCACCAGAAATAATGAAGAAATAATAAGTTTCCATATTTCTTGTATTTCTGTCATAGAGAAACCTTCTAATGCAAAAGCTTAGCTCCACCAAATAGTAATTTATTGTAATTTCTCTGTGATTAATTTGTAATGTAAAAGCAGAATTTAAAAACAGGCATGATCCTCCTCAACTTAATAGTATGCAATTAATCACAGGCTGGGCCCAGTTGCCATCACAATAATGGCAATTTAATAATGCGACGCATATAGCAGTGCAGATTACCAAGTATTTATAAATGTCAGTGGTTAGCCTGTAATACACAGTGACAGGGAAACATGTGCTAGCCCCAGCAGTGTCTCCTCCTATGTAATGCAACAAATGTACCATCCCCATAGCAAAGAGGCTATGAATAACTGTGATAATCACTGCACAATGGCTTCATTTATCAACATATGAGGACTGCAAACGCTTGGGCGGTTAGGCTGCTTCTCTATTTCTACAGGTGTGACTGCAGAATGACATTTGACTCTTCAGCTGCCTGTCTGTGTGCAAACCATTCTTTTTTGTATTGTCTCTGACACGTAAAGATTGATGAATTTACTGTGATGCCAATAGCAATGTTTTAGTGAGCCACACCATCGGTCTTCCCTGGCACTTTGTTACAATGATATACATAGACACAAATTATGAAGCTACAGTGATGTTACACCTTACCCGTACCTTCAGTATTTTGAGATTTGTGTAAGATCAACAAACTCAGAAACAGTTTTAGTTTAATTAAATAATTACATTCACAAAGGTTTACTAAAGTCACAGTTTAGGTGAGAAAATAATTTCAGTTCATAAAAGTGTACTAATAATAAAATTAATTAGTTTTAAAACTAGTGCAGTGGGAGTTGTTAAACTTCTAAAGAAAGGAAAAATGTCACTTCATAAAAATCCACACAAAGGAAACAATGCTTATCAAAGAATTTGTGAAGTGTAAATGCCTTCAAAGATTTCAATTACTGCATCAGCTCAGTGATCATGAATTCAAGTTCAAGTTTAATGACCACATATGGAGTAATACAACTCTTCATATGTTATATGTTTGATGTTAAAATTAAATGGCTTCTGTTCTCTGTCTTTTAAAGAAGCTGTTTTTTTATCTATTCAGTGCATATTTCTTTCTATCATATTTCGTGACACGCTTGCTCCTTGTCTGCTGTCATTGAGATTTCAATAGGCCAGATAGATTTTTTCCCCCCGAACCTTTAATTGAGCTGTGTAAATGTGCACCTGCTTCACGCAAACGTGACCCTTGCAAATTAAGTGAACCCTGGTAAATCCTGGGGAATTTGCAATTAACCACACTTGTTTGACATGAAAAGTGCTTAATTACGGATTATGGTTGTGGGCATTCCTCAACTCTACTGACGTCCCAGACTTCTGGTCAAGGAATCGAGTATTTTATCTGTGATTAGTTTTTTCAACTTTACAGTGGATTTCCACTTTTGAGGATTGAAGATTTTGTTTTTCCCTTCAAGCAAGGTTTATAGTTTCTTAAATGTTGCCTGGATGGGCTGAGGTTTTGCCCCTTGCATTTCACAATATTGTTTCCATTATCGGTGTCTCACTCAATATGACTGCAGACTACTGTACATATTTAGCTAAAAAGTAAATGGAAAAAGTATGTATAAATCATTGCAGTTAGAGTGAAGGGTGTGTCCAGAGTGTGTCAAAGTTAGTGCAGTAAGTCCTGTGACAAACAGCTTCCCGGCATTGTTGGTATAAGAGAAACTCATCACACACGTTTTATTATGAAAGTAATGTTTGGTGGCTGAAAACAATACTAGCAGACACTAAAAATAGCTTGGGTGTTGGAAAGAGATGACTCCCATCCTGAGGGGAAAATTCACTGAAATTACAGCTTCATTTAGAAGTAGTTGGTGGTCCTTAATTTGATATGGAGTCGGAGATGTCATTTTCTTACTATTCATCAGTTGCATATTAGTTACACATTTGCTCTGAGTGCAATGCTACCATTTAAATCTGTGTAAACAGCTGATGAGAAAAATATATGGGAACTATGGGAATATGATCTCTTTGCTGGGGGTGGGGGCCAACTGTGCTGTCCTATCAGAGTAAACATGTGAGATGGATAGGTTGACAAATGAAAAAAAGAGAGACAGCAGTGGAGCGGAGGCTGCTCAGTGGGGATGTGAGAGGAAGGAGGTAGTGGTGGAGCTGACCACCATTGGGACTGGAGAAAGGTCATGGTGAAATGGAAACTGATTCTCCACCCTGGCTCCCTGGGTAATATCCAGTAACTCTGCCTTTCTTTTCCCCTGTATGACAACATTGCACTACCTCCACAACCTGAACTGTGTTTAGCCCAGACCAGAACGGGCGGAGTGAAGGAGAGAGCAGGTCACCAAATCTGTTGGGGTACATCCTTTATCTTAAGAAAAGGAGGGGCTGTGTCAGAGTGGGGGGTGCAGTTGCAGAGCAAAGTGATCATTTCTGACAGCCTTTAAACTACAAATCCTGACTCTACCAAAGGTTCTGACCCAAGCTGCGTGATAGGAATGCAGTGTTCCGCTTCTGATGGCCTGATTTCCTGCTCACCTCTTCGAAATGCGTGCAGGGTTGGTTTCAGCAGAACCTTTACATCAATTACCCAGAAGGAAACCAACCTACAGGCGGGCGGACATTGTGGACGCAGGGAGATATTTATTGTTAGTCACATGCAGTAACAGCAAAAAATATATGAGGAGCAGAGTTATGGTTGGTAATGCTGTGTTATGTGTTTAAAAGTGTGCGCGAGATGACAACAACTAGGTCCTTTTTGTGATGTATTTTCTTTTTGTTTTAACATTTAGTAAATGCACACTGTCTATGCACTTTGACATGAAAGTTTCTCATGTTTTACAAAATGCACATTGTAAAGATGAAAAACATTTGAGTTTTTTTTTCCCCTCATCTGCCATTATTTATACTTCAAAGTGACCACATACTGACCTGGTGCTGACCATAAAAAAATACTGCTACTTGTGACAACAATTGGTAACTTTACAGTCATCAACCTTCTGTGTTCATAAGCCAACACACAGATCTGGCCGGAACATACACTATTGAAATATTAAGGGCTGTGCACAACACATTCAGGCTCAAACCTCCAAAGACACAAGAACACTTAACTACACTCAGCACAGACACTTGCATTTTTCCTTTCTGAACAATCAGGCTCAGTGACCACGCAATCTGCTTACCCCTGAGTAAATGACACAACTCTGAAAAGCTAAAAGCAGTGTCAGCTTTGTCCTCCTTCAAGCCCTCTGACATCTCACACTTGGGAAGGCGAGAAATGCAAGACAGATTGTTGGGCCAGCAGTGGAGAATTTAGTGAACTGTACCAGTGGTGGGATTACTTTGTCAGACGTTTAAAGGTCCACCCTTTAGAGTTACAATGGTGTGGTAAATAGCTATCATAATGTGGAGTGTTTAACAGAATTGCTTCTCATTTTCGCTTTCACGAATGGTTTGAGGATCTCTTGCAGTAGTGACTGCCCCTTTGTCAGATGTTAATCGGTGCTCAGGATTGTTTTGGAGACGCAAAACACTGTTGGACAAGTGTAAAGGGCAGACTTAATGTCTGCATGCCAAATGACATTTTGCAAAGAAAACCTGTCCTTGTAAGGTGTGACTTTATATGAATGCGACCATGTGAGTTTACTAGTGCTGATTGCAGTTATATTTTAGTCAAATACAGTGTTTTCGTGTTTTTATTTTGGTTGTAAGTAAATGTTTGTGTGGACTGGAGTTTTATTGCACAATTGCTGCTCTGTCTCGTCTTATTTTTACATACATCACATAGAACACAATTGTAGACTTCTCAGGGTGTTATGTACATTTGTCAGCTGTTCTTTTTGTTTCTACCTTTTTAGACCCAACAATAAAAATAGCATTTAGAAAGTTACCCAACCCAAACGATTATGGGACATTTGCTGCCAACTATCCAGAAAATGTGTTTCTGGTTCCTTAGACTATTATATGGTTTTCACCAGCAAGGGGCAGAGAGGTTGGCTGGCTTCCTGATAAAGATTTATATAGGCTTCATGGTTCTTTCTTGTGTTAGAGTGTGCATGTGTGCATTTAGACATGCACACATGAATATATTTGAGGTCAAGTTTTTCTTGATTCATTTCATATTTGAGACCCTATCCCTTTATATACCTTGGTGGTGTGTAAGCAGTAGAGTTTTAGCTAATGATAGCCTTTATTTAACTAGTGTTTTAGTTGCTTTAACTCCGGAGATACATTCATGGGCTGTTGGATTGAAACACAGATTGCACCAGCAAGGTGTTGATAATGCTTAAGATTAATGGCTCAGCTGTGGGTAATCACCCTCATCCCCCACTTTTCTGCACAGCGGCTGCAGATAGACTCATTCAACTTTTCACACCAGTTTTCATTAGACAAATGGTCTTGTCAAAGAAGACACATTCCTGCTCACTCATATACACACATATAAACAAATGCATACAATACATCACAATGATCCATGTGCAATTTCACCCATGCTCAAATACACAAGACATGTGAACGGGGCCCAACAGGCTGTGTTATCTAAAAACCGTGTGTCAAGTGTTCACTATGAAGGAGGCAGACACACTGTGAAAACAGCCTTCACTCAAATCTATTTCATCCTGCTGTTTCCCCCGTCATTTCCATTATCCTCCCCTGTGTTGCAGATCTCATGTACTTCTTTCAGCCTATCCCCACTTTGTGAGCATAATTCACTCTGGTTTGGCTTTTTGACATGCGTGCAAATTGGCAAATTACAGGATGGTGAGCTGTCACTAGTCAGATTCATGTGGTCACCAGGGGCTTGTGGAAGGTGGGGAGTTTGGGAAGTGCTGGTGGTGGGGGTTGGGCAAAGCGAAAAGGACATTAGCCCTGCTTGCTCTGGCCTAAAATTGTTAATGCTGACTGCTTGATTGACATCCACTGCTGCTGTGATGTGAAAGGGCCCTCAGTGCTGTGCTGCTTTAGGAGAACTTCTCCCCTCCCATTCCTCTATTGTGTTAGTTTTCCCTTCATGTTGTTTTTCTCTCTTTGCCCCCACCACCTCATTTGCATCATAGGCTTCAGGTTTCATAGTGTATTGGAGGGAAGCAGAGGACTCCCCAACTAACTCCCTCCCTCCTAGCTACCCACCCTCGAGCAAGCACTCTTTGTCTCATCAACCCAGGCCAGATCGAGGACGCAGCAGGCCTCCTGCCTCGTGCTCCTGGCTGGGATGGGTTGGTGTTTCAGGGCGGGTTGCTGAGACAAACAGCATGAAGGTGTTATTGTAACTGGGCATGGCCAGGCTAAAGCAGTGTCTGCATCTCTGTGTCTAGTTCATCCAGTTGATCCCCCAGGAAAGGATGTCTCACTTCAAGGGAACAGGAAGCCGCGGTGGAGGATGGAATTTCTGGGTAAATAGTAAGTCTTCTGGGACTGTGTCTTCTGTCCCTCTGACATGGACTGAACTGTACTGTTATGAGAAAGCAGCGGAAAAAGACAAAAGTAGAAAATAACACACACGAGAATTCTGTGTCATACATAACCGCTATTATAAGAACTTGTGAGAAAAAAAAGTAAATTGCCATAAAGAATCACTCTCTTTTACTGTTACTCATTGTTAACAAGAAGGACTCCTTCCAAAACAACAACCTCCTATACATTTCAGTTGCTATGTAACCCAAAACAGACCTGCTTTCCCTGCAGATAAATACCCCCTCTTGCTTTTAAGTGGTTAGAACATGATCTTACTCTGATTAATTACACCCCTTGCTGTTTGTCCCCTCTCTTTGCTCTCCTAGCTAATGGCTAGTGTTTATGCTGAAAGTACGGCCATGGTTTCAGGGACTGGTTGGTGGTAGCAGCTCTGAGTCCTTGCGTGAGGGGAGCAGTTTTAATTAACGTGAAGACAACACCTCTCTCCCTGCTCATCTTTCACCTGGTAGACATAGGGGAACTCTGACACCAGCCCGGCATGCCGCTGATTAAAGTGGGACCTCATTTACCGTTGCCTGCTGTCAACAAAACACCACTAATGGCATTATGCCCAGGCCTGGGGGGGGGGGGCAAGCCCAGGGACTATTCCCACCCAGGTTCAAATGAGAAAAAACAAACTTAGCCTAATCTCTGATACAGGAGCTTAATCTCTCTGTGATCTTATCTAGCAGAGGTGTCACATGTTACAGGACCAAATCTGTCTGAGGCTAGATGGACAGGGCTTAAGCAGGTAAAAGCTGCCCTGTTCATTTTGTTTATAAGGTAAGGTAAGATGAGGTAAGCCTGGGAGTTGGTATTCAAAGCTGACATATTCCCCTTAGTATTTTGGTGGTGGCAATATTCAGAAGCCAATCACTGACCCTGCACTGGCAGGGAAAAAGAATTTGCACTTCTTTCATCACCTGATGAATGTTGGCATAGATGTTCCTTGCATTCTGACGGTGACCTCATACATGTCCGGCTTTCTTCGTCCATCACTTCCTCTATATATAGATGTGAGCCATTGTTCAAATAGCTCGGGTTCTACCTTTGATGTCCTGGCAGAACAAAGCTGCGGTGTCCTTACACACTTAGAGAACACTCCAGCCTGGAATCCTGAACATGATTCTTGTGTCAACCAGTCCATTAACACCTCCACACTCCCTGTCCATGTGTGCTAGATGTTAAATAGATCTGTTACAGGAGTAACTCCAAAACACTTACAGTGCTGTGAAAAAGTATTTACCCCCCCTTCCTGATTTTTTACCTTTTTGCATATTTATACTTATTAGGTGGTATATGGTGTGGACAGCTTAAAAGAATTTCATTGTACAGGGAAACGTGAATCCTTACTGTGCACATGACAATAAACCTTTGAATCCTGAATCTATTTGTCACACTTAAATGATTCAGATCATCAAACAAATGTCAATATTACACAAAGAAAACCCATGTAAATACAAAATGGAGTTTTTAAATAATGATTTCATTTATATAGGGGAAAAAAGCTGTCCAAGCCTGGCCCTATGTGAAAAAGTAATTGCCCCCTTTGCTAAATAAAAAAAAAACAACTGTGATTAAACATGTCCTTTTGAAAGCTAAATTCAATTTCACTTGCCCCATCCAGAAATTACTTAAATAGAAGCTATCTGACGAAGTGAACCTTGCTAAAAGATCTCAAAAAGAAACACAGAAATTCAAGAGCAACTGAGAAAAACAAGTAGTTGACACGTATCAGTCTGGGAAGGGTTCCATGCCATTTCCACGTCATCTGACGCGCATTAAACCATTTGCGCACATTGCTTTCAATGAGAGAACACACACCAGACGCAAATTCACGCACATCAAGGGGATTTGACGCGCATCAACTTTCTGGGATTAGAAACTGTTCTATTCACTCGGCGTTGACGCGCGTCAAACCAGCATTCGCGTTCTGGACTGAAACACCCCGGCCACATTACTCTAACTACTTTACTAACTAACTACTCATTAATAAAATCAGTTTCTGTACTTTTGCCGCAATTATTGTGCAAATACAAATATTCAGCACATGAGGACAGCGTATAATATAATTTACTGTTCTGACCAATCCTGACTAATCATGAATAATGCAACACGTGCAGAAATGTGCTCAGAAGTTCTCAACGTGGAGATGTTTCATATGGATCCTTTTACTGAGCGATGTCTACAATCTCACAGGAAATAATTCTACATACAGCTGGAAGCTACAAACTAAACTTTAGTTAATGTTTGTAGTTTAATGTTCTGGAACAACTCAGATTACGCATGGAATGAAGTTAGAATATTGGTGAGTCTCATTCATCTAATACGCTGCAGCCTCTGCTTTAATCTCAGTTTGTCACAGATATGATAATGTAGAACAGAGTGAATGAGGCAAACTCAACATACAGAAAGGTGTTCTGTGATTTTGGTGAATGCTGCTCTTTCCAAAGACACAGAAACAATGTATTTTGTTCTGCTGTTTATCGATCAATATTGTTGATCAGATGTGGAGAAAGGTTGATGTTCAGATGTTGTCCTGTGCGCAGATAACGGTTGACTGTATTTATATTTTTATGCAGGAGGCTCTGAGGCCTCCTCTTTTTTGCATGAGATGTAATAAGGTCTGACTGTAGAAATATGTTATTTAATGTTAGGAATTAAGAATCATTAATAAAGGGGAAAATGTACTAAAAGCACATTAATACATGGTTTAATTTCCTTAATATCAGTTTATCACTCTTCTCTAGAATGAAAATATTACACAAACTAATGAATGAAAACAAATTTGCGCTGCTGACCGTATGTGTTAGGGGAGCCAATTGTTCAAAAGTTCTCCTCAGAATGGCTAAAAAAAGTCTGATTTAAATGCTGTGGCATGACCCTAAGCAAGTCATTCACGCTTGAAAATCGTGACTGAATTTAAACAATTCTGCAAAGAGTTGTGGGCCAAAATTCCAGCAATGTGAAAGACCAGTTATCGTAAACGCTTGATTGCAGTTGTTACTGCCAAGAGTGGCAAAACCAGTTATTAGGTTTAGGGGACAATTACTTTTTCACATAGGGGCAGGTATGTTTAGACAGCTCCTTTCAATTCAATTCAATTCAATTCAATTCAACTTTATTTATATAGCGCCCAATCACAACACAAGTCATCTCAAGGCACTTTACAGTGTAAGGTTTAAGACCTTACACATTATATAAATATATACAGA
>JAUMHL010000018.1:22101323-22115492 GCA_032362345.1 Sandelia bainsii
ATGAGTGATCTTAGAGTTTAGAAATTAATTCGTAATTCAAACCCAACGAGCAGGAGCAGGAGCAGCAAACAATCCGCCAATCCTCCTTTCCCTTAATAAATGAAATCTATTATTAATTAAAAACTGCATTTTGTATTTACCTTATCGTTGTGTAATATTAAAATTAGTTTGGTGATCTGAATCATTAAAGTGTAACAAATATGCAAAATAGCAACAAACCCGGACGGGGCAAATACTTTTTCACAGCACTGTAAACGTTATGACTAAAAATCTGAATTTAAAAAAGAAAAACCCAAATACATCAGACTAATCAATTCTGACAACAATTGTCCTAAATTTTCCCAGGTCCCCAAGTCCACATTTTACTGTTTTACACCATTATGTTCTCTCCCTATTGTAGGTACTTCCTTTGATGTTGCCCCCATTGTACATTTTGACAAGTTACAGATTTTAACATGATCTGAATAGTAGTATAAAATTTAATGCTAAGAGCTAGGTCACATCTCTTTAGTGTGTATTGTACTTTTACAGTCTTCATATTAGTTGCCCCAGAAAGGAAAATTTAACAGCAGTTTTTATTGATTTATGTCAGTAGCCATTAGTTTGGGCTTTGCTTTCTCTTTAGTATGCATTAGACTTAAAGCCATTAAAAGACCGGGGGTTATTAATGTGATGATTAATTAGAAAACTTTGTTTCTTGTAAAGTGACAGCTCTTTTTTAAGCAGCCCTGTAAACTTTTATAGGACCGTACAGCTGACCTCAAATTGGAAATTTGTGTTGGAAGCAGCCTTGTTCACCATTACTGCTCCTGACTGTTGTTAATTTTATATTTGTCCAATAAAAGCCAGTGGGGGTTAGAGACATGCTCTGTAAGCTTCCCTATGAGCCCTACTCTTCTTGACTGCCTCTCTTTCATGTGGTTGATGAGGGGCTTCTCTTTGTTTTAATATAATGGTGTAATTTTTTTTTTGTCATAACCTTTTCTTAGCAAAGGGTGGATAAAATCAATACACTGTCTAATTTCTAATATACTATATATAGTGTCAGAAGGCAAACACCATGCATAAATCTAGTTTCCCTAAGTTATATTGGCCAGGTTTGCAATTAACCAGAGTCTATTCCTTTATATGAATAAAGGTTAAAAATGAGTTTTCTGTTTGTGTGCCATGTCATATTGTTCTTTTCTAGGCTAACAGGGTTGTCCCCCTGTCTAGCGTGTAGGGTTGTCCCTTTTTCAGCTGTTTATATTAAAGTCACTGTAACATGAAGAGAGAGAAGAGGAAGTTCACAATGAAACTTCTTGATTACCGTCCTGGGGAGACCGAACTGTGGAACCACTTAAAAGATAATGCCCGAATGATGTTTTTTAAACTCTGGCTGCCTATTTTGCAAGTTGAAACAATATCAATGATGTAAAGGAAATGGGCCCTGAATGGCACTGTTTACAGTTGTTGGATGTTCACACATAAGCAGCAAGTTCCAACATAAACATCCACTTAGTGCATGTAAATCTAAGGGCTATTAATAAGCTCTTTTATCTTCTCTTCTGGAGAGTGGCCCTGGAGGCCTTAGGGTAATCTGGCCCTCACTGACTACCTCTCCGATGTGTTTCTCTTCACTCTGTTTCTCTTTAGCAAAGCCTGCGCCTTTGGGCAAAGAAACTCATTACCAAGTTGAAAAACACCTCCATTTCACAGTGCCTGCTCATTTGTTAAAGAAAGTTTGTTTTAGTCTTGTGTTTACTTCTGCCTCTAGATTGCAGGCTAGTGTACCTGCATCTCAGACATGCTTAAAACTCAACAACTTGCCAATGTCTTTGTTGACGTGGAAGGATTTTACTGAAGGTTTACTGGCTCTCGGCTCGCTCTCCACCAACCTGTCCTCCTCTGTCTTGTGTTCAGGACAGTGACAGTGCTCATATGGTTGCATCTCGCTTACATATTTTCCCTCTGCAGACTGATGAGTTCTGACGGAGCGAATGCCTTTGTCTTGCACTCTTTCTCATGCAGACCCCCTTTCAACTGTTGTTTTTCTTATTCCTGTCGACAGAAAGTTGTTTTTGCTGCCTCGCTTCCCTGTGTGTCCGTGACAGGAATACTTCCTGCCTGTGTTTGCGAGGTTTTGTGTGTGTGGGCATGTGTATATGTCTGTCTTTGTGACCATGTATGTGTGTATGTATGTGTGAGTACTTCAGTGGAGTAGAAGTTGCTTTTATGTCAGTGCCAAGCATAGAGAATGGTTCCACTAGTGAAGGACAGCCTCTTGTGCTGCAGTGGGCTTCCCACTCTGTTCCGAAGAGCCAAATGCCTTTATCTGATGTTGGATCTTTGTTATTTGTCCATGAAACTACAACTGAGAACATCTTATACCTGTGGGATGGGCTGAGTGATGTCCACCATAGCAGCATGTGGACATGAACATAAATGGTGCAGTTTGCTCCTCTGCCATTCTATATTGTTATTAACTTTTCGCCAGGTTCTTCTTTTGAAATATCAAATGCAGTGGCTCACAAAGTCTTAGCAGAATGGCCATACGGGCAATATTCTGCTTGGCCAAGACTTGCTGGCATCATCCCAAGTAAAGCTCAACTCTTTGTGTCACCCTGTCACACCTAAAGGAGTTCCATATTTCAGTCCTACATCCTTGACACTCAGAGTGGCTTTGTGACTTGTGTTTGTGGAGTGGCTGCCATCTTGACTGCGTGTTTCAGCCACTGTCTTGTGGTTTGGGCTTCTCCCAAGTCTCGAAGCAGATGGTGACACAGTTTAGCATGTGCAATGCACTGGTGGCACCAACTTCCCTGTCATAAGATATCTAGTAAAGGGCAGGCTCTTCAGTCCTATTTCCACAGTAGGTCATTGTCACACCTCTGATTTCCCACAATTAGTAAGTTAACACTCACTGTATTCCTCAGTTGAGAGTTTCCTCCTCCCATGTCATAGACTTGGTTTCGCTGTATATATGTGTCTTGTTTCCAACATCTGATATTATTTAAATTTTTTCAAAATGTATTTTAATGTATGCTACAAATATGTTGTATTTAACAGTATGTATGAAATATTTGAAACATTGTTTGTAAAAGAAAATCCTTTATCATCCTTGTCACAGCAAATGTAAGCCTTTCATTTGCACTTGTATAGATCATTGTTTCTATATTCTACATGCAAGAATAATTTATAAGAATACAAAATGGCCAACACTTCATTACATCTTGCAAATGAAACACAGGATAGCCTTCTAAGTCAATCATTGTCTTAGGTCTAGTAAAAGGTTTGCAGTCCCATGTGTGCATTGTAACTCTGTTGCACACTTGAGATGGAAAGTACAGTCTAGCTGCCAAGGATAGACGATCCAGGAGAACGCTTTGATATCTGCTCACGTACCTTTGATGCTCACAACACTAGATGTGCGCAGATATTTACTAAATCAAAGTCACTTTTCTTTCAACAGCTGCACAGAATTTGAGATGAATGGAAACTGTTGTGTATCACTGAAGTCAGTAACAACAGTATCTTAAGAAAAAAGGGATGTTTCCATGTCTGGTGAAATGGAATACCCAAAATGTAGCTTGTATTTAGCTTATGTCAGGGAAAAGCTAAATAAAGCTAAATGTTATGTAGTGAAAAAGGTTTTGTTTTATCACACCTAGTATAAGTTATTATTACTGGAAGAGTGACAGTATTAAATCTTGATCCATTAAAAGTACATTTAAAAAGTAAGTCAGCATTATCAGTGCTATAGCCTGTATTTTCAGATCTGCCATTTAATGTATTGGAAACAGAGATGAGGGTAGGAGGAGAGTTGCCAAATGAATTTGAACTACAATTTTGTGGTTGGATCAGTTCTGCTGGGCACCACTGCTGCAGGGAGCCTTAATGCGGAAAATGGATGCATCTTGGGTATGGTTGAATAGTGGAACAAACTCTTTGAGGAAGTTTGAATCCAACAAACACAACCTCAAAGCATAGGTGTACCTGGACGTTTTAAGGGAAGATTTTCATAGCACTCAAGCAGTGGTGGATAATTAGAAAACTTGACAGACAATTATATTTACTTTACTTTTACTTTTACCCAAAGCAACAGGAGGACCACTTCAACATGTGGACCAGAAGCAGGGCTGGAGTGGAAATAAAATTCATCTTGAGACTCACCAGCCTACAAAAACCAATTGTAGAGACACAGTATCACATACAGCCTAAGTCACACATATCTTTTTGCAATGTTATTAGTCAGTGGGCAAGGGTACACCCTGGACAGGTCACCAGTCTGTCACAGGGCAGACATATACAGACAGACAGTCACACCTACGGGCAGTTAAGAGTCATCAACTAACCTAATTGCATGTTATTGGACAGTGGGAGGAAGCTGCACCTACACAGGCACAGGGAGAACATGCAAACTCCACAAAGACTGGCACCCAGCTGACCTGTGGATTCAAAGCCAGGTCCTTCTAGTTGTGAGGCAACAGTGCTAATCACTATGCCACTGTGATGCCCACATATCAGAAATATAATTTTTTACATACATTCTACAACTACAAAAACAAAGGCACAGTATCAAAGACAACATATGATGATGTGCTAAGTACTACTAGACATACAGTAAGAAACACTTTATTTGGCTATAGACTGTGTGACAGAGAGTATGTGAATTCAGACTGGACATTAGAGCAGCAATTGAAGCACAATTTTAAGGTGCATCTACTTTACTTGAGTATTTTAGGGTTGGGTGTGATGATGATGCTATGCGAGTATTTTTATTTCCTATAATAATAATAATAAAATTAAAACCTTTTCGCAAACTGGCTTTTTTTCACACGTTTCACATAAGTGTCTGTACAAGTGTCCGTACTCTGTCTATTTCAAGTTTACAGTACAATACACTTTAAACAGACCTGCCTCATAATATTAAGGATGCTCAAAATTAACAAAAACAAGTAAGTGCAATATGAGTGCAATATATGTGCCAGCAGTGCATGGAAAAAAACTTTTTGGGGTAGTAGCCCAAGATGAATCCGAAACTGAGCTAGGGGATGCTGGGGCACAGGAATATGCCTCTGTGGTCACACTGTCTTTCTGCTTCAGAGAAGTTCTAAGCTTAGTTGTACTGCCTTTGTACTTTACAGCAGCATGGCATATTTTGCAAATTGCATCTGACTTGTCAAGCTTCCCATCTCTCCTACCTGAAGTGTTGCGAACCAATTGATAAGTATATATGTTCAGCCTCTGCCATGTTTGTTGTGCTCAGTCGCGGCGCACATACAATAGTATACATCTGGTTCATATTAACGGAAAGTAGGTCTAATTTAAGAAGAATAAAAGTATTAAACTTTTTGTGTCAGGCCCCCATGATAAAGTTCAGTATATGTATCAAAGGGAGTTTTTCCTCTCCACTCTTGCCTAGTGCTTGCTCAAGTGGGATTGTTGGATTTTCTACAAATATTCTGTATATCTTCTGTAATATATATATTCTGTGTAAGGTCTTAAACCTTACACTGTAAAGTGCCTTGAGATGACTTATGTTGTGATTTGGCGCTATATAAATAAAGTTGAATTGAAAGCATTAACAACACCATTTAAATGCATGAGAATGATAAATTTATTTTTTCCCTATGAGGATGATGATATATGTCCGAATGCTTACTTTACACTTGAAATATGTTATTTTTCAGCTGCAGCTAAAATTTTCTTTATCAGCTTACACAAGTGCTGAAAACAACCCCACAGTAAACTTGAGTGGCAAGAGTGGCATTGGAATAGGGCTCACTAGGCAGCCCATGTCATTTTCACAGGCTGGAAGTAGAGACTGGTTGAAAATGGCATCTCCCAGGGAAAGCCAACCACTGGCTATCACCCTGACCGTTTGTCTTCATCAATCAACCTGCATTTGTTGACCGAGCAACATGATGTCACTATTAATTTCATGCATTCCCTTAATGGGGTCCAGAGGGGAGCCCTGTCCTCACAGTAGGCATTTCCTGTCCTGTTGCACTGTGGGATATGCCTGCTTCCCTTTAGGAGATCAGTTGGACTTTTTCAAAGTTTTACTTATTCTCTTGTTGTTTTTGCTTCCTTTTTTTCATCTCCCGTTCATTCCTGTCTGCTGTTTCCCCCCTCATGGTGATATTTGCTTTGCTTTGTCACAACTCCTCTGGTTGGAAGCAGCTCCACTGTGTTTGTATCCTTGTTATCTGAGTACTTGTGATGATTTCCACTTATTTGCTGAGGTATACACTGAACTGAATGTACCAAACCTTTTGATCAACCCTCAGATTTCATGAACAGATACCGGCGCTGTGTGCTCAGATCAGCGCATTATCGTTTCATTTGAAAGAATGGTGTCACTGTGTTGACAAGCTCGTGATAAGTTAGTGGGTTCTAAGGGAAATGTTTAAAGCAGATAAATGCCTCAGGACTCCAACTGTCTGTCTTATTGTCCTGATTGTAGTTTATTTTTGGTGATTACGAAAACCTGCTTTAAACATGCTTTGGGGATGTTGGTTTTATTAGCTTTAGATGAAGTATGCCCCTTGTGCAATGGTTCCACACAAGGTACTTAATATTATCTCTTCTGACTTCTGTGCATCTGTATTTACTGTCTACACAAGTGGCTTTTTTATCATGCCTTTGATTATCAAAGAGGAGGAGGGAGTAGTGAATGATATTCCTTGTTCCTAGTCTCACTTACTCCCTTCCTTCATTCTCAGTCTCTCCTCCTTTTCTCTGCCTCTCTCTCCCTGTTACTGCACCTCTCCTCTGGCTTTAAGAGGCTTAGCAGCAGCTTAGCACCCAGGTCAAACTGGCCTTTGCCCTTCATCTGTCAGCCTTTTGATGTGGTGCCAGCTTGGGCTGCTTGCTACGCTCTGCCTTTAACAGCACATCCAGGGGTCAGAGGAGAGCTCTGCTTCAGGACCCCACCCCACCTCAACACCCCCCATTGCACAACTACCTCCCACATCCCTTTCAGACCTATCTGTCTCTGATGCCGCCCTCTCCACCGGCCTCTGCCCTCCCTTGCATCTTCCCTGCCCAACTGCCCATTATTATTTTATAGTTTGGTTCTGCATTCCTTTCGCTCAGTCTGTGGTGAAAAGCAGACCTTTGGCTTTATTGCTTACACATGTCCATTGCTTTTTCTCTCAGCAGGGAGAGACAAAACAGCAAGAGGGAGATGGCCAATAGGGGCCAGCCATCTAACCTCTCCCCACCTTGAACTAATCGCTGGGGCCCAGAGAGTGGCTCTACCTCAGACTTGTGCCAGTGGGGTTTCAATTTGTCGAGACATAAACAGATACTAAAGCCAAGGTAACAACACAGTGATTTATCAAACCAGCTCACATCAAATTATCACAGCACCCCCCCCTGCTGTCAGGGCCCATAGTAGCTTCCAGCCCAGACCCTGCTTTAGAGGTGCACTGTGGTCACACTTCATTTAGAAGTGCACAAACATGTGTCCCTCTGTCTGGTTTCCCTCTAAGCGTGACGCTTCAAACCAGCCAGTGATCATCCTGGACAGACCGTCAAGAGACTAAAAAGGATGTGAATATCTATAATTGTATGTGTGGGTATATTGATAAAGGTGAATGTGTGTGCTGGTGTGCTTAGAGGCAATAGTAGCTAAAATACCCAAATCAAGTTGAATTGTGGATGCCTGTGCAAGCCAGGTATGTAACAGAATCT
Organism: Sandelia bainsii; assembly: GCA_032362345.1. Taxonomy (NCBI): domain Eukaryota; kingdom Metazoa; phylum Chordata; class Actinopteri; order Anabantiformes; family Anabantidae; genus Sandelia; species Sandelia bainsii. The sequence goes on from JAUMHL010000018.1 coordinate 22,109,004, forward strand.
TTCTTGAAATAAACAGATTATTTTTCTGTAGCAAAATCATGTTTCACTTTAATATGGTGCCTGCACAGAGTGTTGCCTTTGATCTCCACTAGCAAAGCCCAGCACATGGATAATATATCTTTTAGAGATAAAAGTAGAAAAAATGTGTGCTAGGTGATGATGTCATTCAGTTGTGGCCACAAGCCTGGGAGAAAAGCAAACTTTCACAGGGGAGGCTATCCCAGGGATCACTACGGGTGCTCTCTCAGCCTTTGGGAAAATCAATTACACATTGTCTGAACTGTGATTCCTGCTGTAGGAACTTAATCGTGGGGGCCTTCTGCAGAGGATCATCTCAATGAATTTGGACACTGTTTTTGCTCCCTGGTGTCCACTCTCTTGTCTTTCTGCCCCTCCACCCCCACACTCCCAACCTTTGCAGTTCGCTACATTTGTGCACAGCTTACAAATCTGCAGAGAGTCATTTATCATCATTTGCTGGCGTATGTGTCTTGAGTGCCTTAGCTTTGATCATGTTGTATTTTATACTTTACATCTGTTCTACATTTAACCTTCTGTAATGCTGTTGCTCAGAAACTATTACCTTGGCATAACAGGAGAAGAGTTTACCTGGTGATTTCATAGCCAGTGTAAATCTGGCATATTTGTCATGGCCCAGTAAATAGATGATCCACCAGTTGAAATGTTGTGATAACCAGATCTCCCCTTGCTACTTCCTGCCTTATGGGACAGGACTTGGAGCAATCTTGTGCTTCCTCTTATGTGATCTTCTCTTCTTTCAAAAGCTTATCTACTCCTAAATCATCTTCTTTGGAAGGATAGCATTTTTTTGTATTTTCCTTAACTATTTCCAGCTTTAACATTTCCAGTCATTCTCTTAGGCTTTGCTCTCTCTGTATGTATACTGGCACTCCACCTATGCCCCCACAACTGTGCTCCCTCTCCCTGTCTCTTTGTCTTTCATGCACACACACACACACACACTGGCCATATGAACCCAGCAGAAGGCCCTGACCCACCTCCTCTTCCACCAACACACTAATCATCCCTAATCAGAAGTGAAATGCATTTTTCTAAGGAAGTAGCTGGAAAATTTCACAATCTGCATTTCTCCGACCAAGCTGATTAGGGAAACATTATCCTGCTTTCACAGTCACTTCCAATCTGCCTTTAATCTGTCACTTCAATCGCCTAATTATTTAGTCAATGACCTGGGGACGCAATCTTACAAAAGAATGAAATGCATGCCATATCATTTTCCCTTTCATTTATGCATGATATCGCTGGTTACATTTTATGTTCCTTTGAGCTAAATATGCAAGCCACATTCATGTACACGTACAATATATGTGTGTCTGTGATTGCATACATGTGTGTGTGTGCACTGTTCAGACATTTATTGTCCTTGCTCATCGCATCCATACGTGTGTGGATGTGTACTTCAGTGTGTGTCTACAGTAGCTGGTTTAGAAGCTGCTGAGCTGTGAATGCTGGCTGGGCGTAATGCAGTTTAGCCCTGAGTTGGAAGAGACTTTAGGGAATGAGACTCTGTGGGGGAGTCGTGTTATTGGAAAGGTCATGATTACAGTAGGGGGTCAAAATAACTCGCTGACACTCTTTATACTCAAGTGACTGCTATTGTGCCTCAGGGTGTCAAGAACTATATTGAGTATTGACAATGTGTCACAGCAATAAAAAGGAAACCTGTTCTCCACTGGCGAATGTTCTACCTCGAAAGAGTGTGAAGTCAGGACGAAAGGTAAAAATATCTTCAATGTCAATAAGACCATCATGTTGACATGTTAATTTTGCTGCAGAGGGAAAAAGAACATTAATGTCTTCTAAGACTGCAAGTCTAAATAGAGAAAATAGATTGAAGAATAAAACAGCTGCTGCACTTTTCCCTTTTACTTGTTTGTACGTCAAAGGAGTGCTACTTTTTTCCACCAGGAAAAAGTAATGAGTGTGACAAATGAGTAGTCACACTCATTTGTTAGACCCCTTAGACTGTATAAAAACATGTAGTTCAGGGTATTGTAACTGATATCACATAATAAAGGTGGACTAAAAAGCAAAATAATGGTTAGTATAGATTGTTTACTTGCTGTTGAATAATCGTCAGTTGTGTTCATTTTGTTCTTGAAAAGACTGTGTGGTGTTTGATTGTATTATCCACACATTGATAGGCGAGAGTGAATAAAGACATAAGGAGGAAAGAGAAAGGGGAGAGCTTTGAACTTTCCGCACAGCATGACCCACTTATAATAGCCCTAGCCTGACACAGGACCCAGCCAGCCTGATAAGGTCCCAGACCCGTCCAGGGCAGCTGTCTCTCTTTCATCTATGTCTTCACTGGATGGCACCCCCTTTCTCTATTTTTGTTGCCGCCTAACGTCTCTTATCAACTGTGGATTCTGAACAGCCATCATGCTTATTTGTTCCTGACACCCAATCTACCAATAATCCTGCTTAGAAATGTGATTTTAAAAGAGTGTAAGAAAACATTCCACAGTCTGGCTATGAGGCAGGTCCAGAGTCCCACCAGCCCTTTTCTAAAGCCAGCGCTTAGTGCCTCCATCTAGTGTCGCAAAACACACCGTCAGAGGTCATGAACTCTGGCACTCAGAGAGCACTTTGACCATGGGAATAGCAGAGTTAAAGCCAAAACAAACAAGTGATGCACATCAAACACCAAGACATTCTGCTGCTGAAATTACATATTTAGGCTGCTGGTGTCGTGCAATTTTGTTAGTATCCAACCTTATATCATGTATATGATCACACAGTGGTCACTCATTACAGGACAAACATTTTTGTTTGATTTGAAACCAAAATCTCGCTTTTATTTAGAAAACAGCTCCAATTGGTACATTGTACAAAAGGAACTCCAAGCGACTCTGTAATGCAAAGCCTGCTCAGACAGAATCTTTTACTCATGTATGTTATTTATTTAGTTTGCAATACAGAAACGCACAGAACAATTAAGAATTATACTTTGATTTTCTATGGACTTACCATGGTAAATAATGTATTGCGACAGTTATCATTGACATTCTCAGCAGTGAAATGCAGCGGTAAACCTACAAGTCAGTCCTGATGCACTAACATCAAGGTTAAAAGTGCATAGTTATAAGCAGAACTTTCGTATCAGAACACATATTGACTTGTTCATATGTCTGACTGGCAGAGGCACTCAGTGATCAGGCTATAAGAACAGATGGTGGTGTAACAGAGAGAGAAAAGGTGGGGTGGGGGTTTCTGGGAGTTGATGTGTGAGCTATTTCAGGAATGCCGGAGAGGAAACATATTGATTGGAACACTTAGACTTGATAAGGACGTTAGGTTTAAGAGGAGCAAGGCAATCATTAAGTACACCACTGGCCACTGTTGTTCAAAAATATATTTGCTGCTTGCCCCCCTTCCCCCTTTCTCTTTTTCGTTTTCTCCACTTTATTTGTCTCTTTCTTGCCAGAGGTGAAAAGAAATCTCATCTCCATCAGACTAAATTGTGGTGGGCAGCATTATCAGTTCAAAAGACCTGGGGATTTGACAGCTCCCACTCCATGGTGATTAATTACTTCTCAGCTGTGGTGGGCCCTCCTCTCCCCGCTCTCCCTGCCTGCTGCTGTAGTGGTAGTGATGGTGGCTGGAGGCAACACATGATAAGTGCTGCCCTTATTACTGGTCTCACTGGGAAAAGGCCCAGGCAGCACTGGGCTAATGTGGGACAATCACATACCTTGTGCCGCATGGGGCCAGGAAAGATTTCAAGATACATGGTCTTTGTTTACTCTTTAGTGCGTAATGGAAAGGTATGGTGCTGCCAAGTCTGTGTGTGTGATGTTGGGTCAAATAACTTCTTTTGCTCTTCATTCTTCCTTTCTATCCATCCCTTCTTCATTCCCTCCCTCCAGGGTTATGTGAGGCTTCACTCTCTTCTTCACTCTAGAGCTCTCTATTATCATCAGCCAAGGGGAAGAAGGACACTGCTCATCACAAGTCTGATGGAGAGAATTAATCACTTATGGACATCCTACAGGATAAGTCATCTAGCCCTCAGTAAAATCACACAGAAGAAGTAGCTTCAATCAAACAAAAGAGACCTGAATATAGTTAAGTACTTAGCTGTGTACATATTTGTATTACAAGCCTGTGGCAGCCTTTTCCACTATTATTTGCATTCTGGGGTTCTCAAGGTTCTGCACACAGCTGGTCCTTGAGCGCCATGTCTCCCTGTAGGCTCCTGTGTTTGGCTTGTGCGTATGAGTGGCACTTTCCCTGAGGCTGTGCCTGTTCATATGTGCTTGTGCATGTGTTGTTTGTGTACGTATGTGTGTATGTCTGTGTATGTTTCTGCATATGTTTCTCAGTGTGTGCACATGTGTGTGTTATTGTGTATGTGTCCAAATAAGCCTACATTGGAAAGCTTCATTATTGGACCTGTCAGTGCTTTAAGTCTCCCCAAAGGCAAAAAGGTGGAGATGAGAGACAGAAAGATGCACGGTAGGGCACCGTGCACACACGGCTGTCACACGCCTGTCCCCAACGGTCGGCACGCAGGCCATTATGATGTTTTCCAGATGGACACATCTGTCTGTTTCCCTAGGAACAAATCTGCTAAAAGCAGGGAGAGAGTTGTGAACAAGCTGTCTCTGGTGTTTTATTTGTTTATAGCTGCCATAGCAATCTGCCTGGATGTCATGATCTACCTTCAGACCTTCAGAGACACCTCTAGAACTAAGAAAGGTGACTCAGGTCACATGTGTTATGATGTTAATACTTTATTAGAAACCAGTGTTATCCTATGTCACCTTACATCATTATTAAAATGACAATAGATTTCAGTTTCTATTGTACAGGGGAGTCTGTTTTTATCCCACAGTGCTCATGGTCCTGAAAAATAAACACTCTTTTTACAGGCTGTAACCTGTTATGTAGATTACTGGACCTACTTTTTTTCCTCCTCCCTCTTCCAACGGGAGCAGACAGGATGAATGTTGTCATTACAAACAAGCAAGCAAGGTGAACCTTTCCTGGACTCGGGACCTTTTCCTGGTACACAGAAACAGAACAACCTCTCACTGCACATCCCCATAATCCCTGGTATTTTGTTTTGACACTTCACAGCATGAAAATGAGGGAATATGGCAATGTTATGGCATTTGAAGTCAATATGTATTATAAAATCAATCTAGATGAAGATCTGCCCATCCCTCTAATTAGACAGGGTGACTGGAGATTGATTTTTAATTGCAAAAGTAATTACATGGAGCAGATAGCCAGTGACATTTGATTATCTAGGTGATTGATTAAAAGGCCTGGCTACTGGGGCAGACTGTCAGCCAGCTGAATCCAGACAAAAGAGAAAATTAAAAAAGTTGTCCCGTTTGTAATCACAAATTTCAAGGGTGAAATTACAAAGCCAAACATCCCCTTGGAGAAGCCCAGCATCCTTCTACTTTGTGCCTGTCTGCCCTCCTATCTAACCCCCGCCGTGACAACGCCCACAACGCAAGACCCCTGTGACATGCTAAAAGAGAGAAACAATGATGTGAAAAATGAATTGAGGAATTGTTCTGTTACAGACAGGCTGGTGTATAAATGACTTGTGCATGTATCTGCTTAGCAAACTTGTCACATCATCATAGACAGCATGGAAAGAAAGAGAAGGAGAGATATAGACAGACAGAAGGAAGGACAGAGAAACAGAGTGAAGGAAATCCTTTTCCTCTCAGACTGTACCTTCACTCATCTTCATTTTTTGTCATCTTCATGCAGTAGGTTCCTGCACTTGCTCATTGTTGTCTGTTGACCGGTGATGAAAGAAGACTAAGTAAACAGCAGAAAAATCATCTTTTTTTCTATGTTTGGGAAAAACACAAGAAATTCCATTTCATGTTGTTTTTACACCTCATCTATCATTCTTGTGGGATCCCTCTCTTAGAAAATGAATGATGACAAGGTAAACCATTGGGGGGGGGCAACTAAACTGTTTATGAGACTGACAAAAACAGTTTATTTGACTGATATGGGCAGGCTGGGTGATGTGAAATGAAATAGTTTCTTCATGTCTACCAGCTAAATGCAAGTAAGATTATATATCACTTGGAGGGTACATTAAAGCGACAGTATAACAACTTTTGGGACACGAGCTAGACGTAGCACAACGCTCAAAATCAGTCCCACTCTCAATCTCACTGTTTTGCTTCACCCAGCCTTCAGGTATTAGTCTTGTGAAATAACAATAAGAATGCTAAAAAACTACAAATTTACCAGACAAGCAGCTCCTCAAAACCTTTACAGCCAATTAATATTTTCCATTTGCCCTCTGACATATCCATACTCGCACTATGGACATGAAGGTGCTTCTATTCATAATGGCAATTCTGCAACAGAGAGAAAAGATGCGTATATATGTATCTGTGAAGATTCTCAGTCATCCAGGTCATGGTTATCTCAAAAAACGGTTTTCAATGGCAACTGGACTTG
>JAUMHL010000018.1:22115521-22139425 GCA_032362345.1 Sandelia bainsii
TCTGGAATGGAAGGGTGAAACGTAGTCAAGGAACTAAAACAAGTCCAGTTGCCATTGAAAACCGTTTTTTGAGATGCGTATATATGCATACAATTCTGTCCCGACCCTACAGACTGGCGTGATGATGTCATCAATACAGTGGAATGTCTTCACTGCAACCAGGCTTTTCATGAGTCTGGCTCACAGAAGCCTTTAACAGCACCTTTTCACATTAAGGTAGAGTATAGTTCTACTAAAAAAAAGATGAAGAATAAAAAAATTAATTGAAAAAAGTATAAATGCATATTTTTTAAAATACCTATTTTTTTGTTGTTGTTGTAATTCATTATCAAAATAAAATGTATCTTTCATTTTCTAGTATCACCCAGTGGCTAGCATATACATACTTAGCCACACTTGTTTATCAGTCACCATTACACAGAGCAACATGTTCTCTGTTCACAGTACTCATAACCAGCACATCCATTTATTTCTCACCATAGGCCATGCCTATAAATTATGTCTGGCTAAGGTATCATTTAGCCTGGACTGTTAGGCCACTCCTGTCATTTTAGTGGAAGATTCACTCTTTGCGCTTTCCATGAAGGCAACATTTATGTCTTTAATTTACAGCTCCTTGCCTGGAGGATACTCCTTGGCTTTATGAAGTGGTATTAGGGGGGCTATTTAGTTGTCATGGCAGAGCACTGCTCAGTGTGGTGCAGCCAGCAGAAGCCAACCCATGAAAAAGGAGAGATGAGGGAGCAAAGGCACCGATTTCAAATGAGAATCGCTGTCCTTTTAACTCAAAGAACTCTGTAGCCTGGCAGGAGCAGCTGAGCAGGGCCTTTGAAGGGAGGGAAAGAGAGAGAAGGAGGGGAAATGAAACAGGCCCGAGCCAGCCCCACATATTATTCCCCCTCAGGATGTACAGAGTCTATATTGGCTGAAGCAGTACGGCCCCTGGGGTCACAGCTCCTTCTCTGGCTCAGAGAGCTGCAGCACTAAGAGAGACTTTTCCTCTGTCTGCTTCAGAAACATGCTGGTGAGGGTCTGCGGGTAAACCATCACACATGTGCCTCACAGCACCAGGCCTGGGCTCTACGGGTGAACACAAAGCGGCAGCAGTTATTAAATTTCCATGAAGTTTACCGAATTTGTGGGATCAGTGGGGTGAAGCCGTTAGGGACCCCATGCCACTGCCTGCAGCTTCCCTCTGCCACTGAAGCCTAGTGTGGTTGTGGGCCACCCTCCTCCCTTCCAATCTCCACCTCCCCCATGTGTCTTTCTTTCCTAGCTTAACAGTGGATATTTCTACCGGCTGGTCTTTGTACATTGCAGAACTCGCTGCACATGTTTTACAGGGGAACCAGTGGGCTTGGGTGCAGCAGGTGAAAAGCAAGTTATGCACACATGGACACATAGCTTGTGATTTACTATGCCAAAAGGCATAGTCAAACACTCTGACACATACTACAGTTGCACACCGTTACACATAATCTCAAAAAGACAAATAATAGTCTAATTATGCCTCAGAGGATGTAGATGGCTTTGTCTAGTTAGAAATCCTTGGCTGGTAAATGCTCAAAGTAGGCTGTTCACTAGTGCCACAATGCTTTCACAGACAGACTGAAGTCATGTGAATTATGATTATTAAGTGAGTCTCTACCTTCTTCATGGTTGACAACAGTGGGTTAAATTTATTCACTTAGCCAGCCACAAATTATGAGGAAGTCTCTGTAGCAAGTGATTTAACTTTTTTCACACCATTATTTGATAAACTAGTCTTTGCGATCTCAAACAGCTACATTATACATTATTTTTTAAAGTAACTGATTTAAGAACTTTAATGTTGAACTGATTCATTTTCACATGTGCTTTTTAAGCAATTTTATTCTATTACATGTTTTAATAAATGCATCCCAAATATACACATTCATATTCAATGTATTCAATATATCTTTGACTGTTTCTAGCTTCAAATGAAAATGAATGTCAAACAGGCCATTGCTAAAATGGCTAAAAAACTTTCTAGATACAAGAAAATGTTTTGTCTAGTTACTTGATAGATGACAACAATGCATTAGTCATGCAACAGACAAGCTAAGTTTAACTAACAAGACTGCATAAAGTTAGGATGTGGTCAATGAAGAGTCAGCTGTAGACTGACAATTTTATAAAGTGACAGCTATATACAAATGCTTTACTTGTGCATACATAAATAACAGTTTATTCACATGTTGTTGAGTCTTTTATGTTCTAGTCTAAACCAAGACTAAATGCCTAGGTTCTGTTGTTGTTTAGAGGACAGTTTCTGTGTGATTCAGCACACCACTTTAACCCAGCAATAAAGATACACAGAGACAGTCATTCTATGATTGCAGGCCACAACATTTTCCAGGTGCAGATCAGCAGTGTACCAAGGACAAAGTTGTAGTTTAAACAAGGCTGTGTTTATTCAACCAAAATTCCCCATCACTCTCAATCAGGAATTCTTGTCACAACTATTGTCAAGTACTCTATGTACTTTTGCAGATAATAAAAAAATACATGTTGGGAAAATGTTAGTAAAAAAACAATACAAATTTCCTGACAGGACAAAGAAAATCTTTGGCTACACAGTGGGCCAAAAAAAGACCAATGTAGAGTCAGCTGTGACCTTAAAGAGTGTCTGGGTCTGACCTGTTAGATCTAGAGGGAGATGAGGTGTACAAGAGTGTCCTGTTAGCTCTACCTTTTCATTGCCCTCACTCTCAGGGTGATTCTGGCCATATTCCAAAAGGACTACGTTTTGATCCTGGAGCCTGATAAAGTCTGGCCTGTTGATGGGCTTGATGACATCTGTACTGTTCTTCTGTGCTCCCAGACAAATGCAACCCAGGAAGGTTAGAGCTAGCTGCTTATCAATCAATTACATTTGGCTTGGTCAGATTAATTGTATGGAATTGTTTGCTGCAGATAGGAAGCAGGCAGGGTGGGGGTTGGGCAGGATGTGATTGTTGGTCAATTGTTTCTATGTGTTACCCTGCCCTTTAGTACCCTTGTTGGTTTGTAGAAGTCTCTGTTTCTAGCTGTAAACTATGTTCTTAGACAAACAAAATCAATGTACTGTCACAAAGCAAAATTATAATGATATATGTATGTCTCTCACTTTTGAATAGCTATCTTTTTCTATGTATTTTAAAAGTGTTTCAGAAGTACATTTCAATTATGATTATTAATTAATTTGAGACTAGCTTTGTCAGAGTTCCCTAATTTGTGTCCACAAAGCAAAGAGAGGGTACACTTTGAGTACATCATTTTCACTTCCTGGTGAAGAAGCCAATGCCATGCCAGTGAATCCAGCCCTCAACCTTCTTTGCTTATGAAAAGATGGATTAATTATGTAATGTTCATCTCACTGTGGCTAATAGCTGATAATGATGTGTGAGAGGTGTGTCAGATGGGAGAGCATACTAGACTGCCAAGTGCTGTTGGACCCAGGTCAGACTGCGTTCATCTTACTAATGAGATGTCACACGGAGAAGAAGGACCCACCAGAACAACCAAGCGGTCGTTGCAACTAATTCCTCTCCAGCTTTTGATTGTGCAAACAGCCCCAAATTCAGAGAGGTTCTTGTATGGCCTGCCAACTGACCACATTACTCTGAGGGTTCATTCTTCAGTGGGGTATTTGGCTGTGGGGAGACACCTTGGTCTGGTTTGGCTCAGCAGCCAGTGTCATCTGTAGTCAAGAGTAGATAACAGTGCGCCTGTGGTCCTTATTGGTTAGTGAATGCAGCTTGTGATCCAGTCTCTCATCTAGTCTTTAGCTCCACTCTGAAGAGATGAGTTGAGGTTAAATCAGCGCTTATCTACTCCTTCTGAACATCTGAATCTGCAGAGGACAGAAGTGAGATATGCTCCTCCCTCCATCCACCCCTTTGAGCTAGCCTTGCTTTCCTTAAGTTTTCTGCTGCATTGCCAGTGGGTCAGGTTGATCCCCCTGTCATTGAAACTCATTCGGGGGGCATTAAAGTGTAAACCAGATGAAAAAACAAAGGGCTTAGGCAAATCAGATGGCTCAAACAACAACAACAAGCGCACACTCTGTAATCTGCTTAGGGAAATTAATGAGGGGGAGCCCCCTTGGCCAAGGTGGATAATGATCCTGGACCATGGGGAAGAGAGGCTGCAGTGGATCAGGCAGAAGGTGAGAACGGGAAAGGGGGATTAGAGAATCCCAACAGAATCAAACAGGACTCAGCCGAAGGGATCCCTCCCCTCCTATGCCCAAACTTCAAAAACTCCAGCCTAAGCTGGAAGTAGGTGTCTGTAATCCCTTCTGGGGCTGTAGATCTATGCGGCCGACTCAGGCCCAGCTTTCATCCTGCAGCTTGTTCGGCATGCTCTCCCTCCATGTCCTGGGAACGTAAACTTTTGCACTGTGGCCCCTGTGCAGATTGCGGGGATCCGCTGGCTCATTAACTCTTCATTAGCGTGCTGCATCGTTAGCTGCCAAGAGGATCAGACCATGCGTGGAGGCTAGCTGCACAGACTGCTTGTGGGGGCCAGAGACCTGGACAAGGCAGCCAGATGGACATATGTATGCTACTGGAAACACTAGTTAGCAGCCTATAGATCTTGGTGGAGTGGCAGTGAACATTTCTTTAAGTGACACACATTTAACAGTGTTACCTCAATACACCCCCCAGAATATTATTGTGTAATTGTCATAATACCTGTCCATTGCTGCTGCATGGTTGTCCAAACTGATCAACTGAATGGAATGAAAGAATATTTTTATATGTATATATACACTCCTATTTATCAAGTTCTTAGAATTAGTGTCAGAACTGTCAGTTACATCCAGTGAGTATGTTTTGAGATACCTTTGGAATGTGATGCCAGATGCCACTTGGAGTTGGATTTTTTTGCATCTGCTTTTCTTTCTTACAATTCATAGAATGCACGATGATTTAAAGGGAGGTGTGGAATTGAGAAAATAAGCGGGCTTTTTTTAGTGCTTAATGGGGCCGAAAGCTCAATGTTTAAGCCCTTCCCTGCATCCAAAGCAACCACTGTCAGGAGCCAAGTCTCATCAACCACTCTGCCATCCTCTGGTGTGATCTTGGCAATACACAAATACACACACGTATTACCAACAGCCTGCATTCAAAATTATTAGAAAGCTATGTGGAGGCATGGCAAAATGTTTTAGTAAAATATAAAAAGGATGGAATGATGACAACAAATCTTGCAAATATGTGTAATATGCCCAGATTGTCATAGGAAAATTATAGAATATGAAATATATAATTTTATGCATTTTGTTTTGATTGACAAATGACCTGCAGCAAGCTGTACAGAGTAATTTAACCTAATATTGTATTATTCTAAAAATGTTAAATAAAATCTCAAACATTATTTGCAACATTTCTTTACTGTGACTTAACTAAAGTTGCTTGAATAGTTAGTGCTTGTTCTTAAATAGCTTTATTTAGTTTACCCATAACCTGGCTTTTTTATGCTGTTACCCACGTCTTGCTTTGCTGCTGGTGTAGGAAACCACATCTAAATTATGCAGTTCCTTATCTGACAGTCATTTCCAAGGCCATGCATGCAGTGTGGCCTCATGTGGTTATGGCCAGGTGTAAACGCTTGACCTCACTGTAGGACAGCAGAGTGACTTTCATTAGAGCACCCACTGGCTGCTTCCCACAGAGCTCAGTCATATATTTAAGACTGTGCCTGCATACAAGATGAGAGGGAGAGTTTACATAATCCAATCTGAATCTTTAAGATGTAATGAAAACAAGGACATTTATGGGAAGTAAAATAGTTTAATACCAAAAAGTACCATAACTACCTTATTTTTCTTGACTAAACCCAAACTACAGTAGTTACTGTGTGGAAAATGCAGGCATCATCTTTGTAGCTTGGCTGGCTGACAGGGCCCACTGTTCAAATTACTGACACAGAGCATTTTCTGACCAAATAAACGTGCACAAGCAACACACTTTTGATGCAAGCTGAATGCACACATGAGCTTTGAATGCTTCTGGATTTCACAGCATTCTTGCCACTGCTTGCCTCCCAGTTGATGTCGTCACATTCTCTTTCATATGCAGTCACAGTTGTTTTTGATATTTTCATCTACTAGCCAGAGGATATATATATATATATATATATATCTGCTGGACTGCAGTGGCTGGAGAGCATTTTTTAAATGTTAACAATTGCTGGGCCACAACATGAGGATCTCACCCATTAAGGCATCTGCTGTTCTCCTGAAGAAGCTGAAAGATTAATGTATGTCATTATTCTGTAATTGTGTGGTAAATCTATAGCTAAACCACACACACACAGACACCCACCTCTTTTCAACCCTAAAGGTGGGTATATTCCACACTGCTTCAAGAAGCAGATTAAGGTCGGAGATTGTTTCTCCATGGAGAATAAGGATTAACTAGAGTCAAAATATTCTCTTAGCTTCTTCACCACTTTATATGTTAAATTTGTTTTGGTTTATTGTTTGTTTTAGGAGACAATTTCACAGGAACTAGAGCATAAAATTTAGTATAGAATAAAGCTGAGGATGAAAGTCTTATCCCGGAAAAGATGGCAAAACAGTCATTTGATCGCTGTTGATGAACAAATATCAAGCTAATGTTTAACCTGCTATTGACTCTCATGTGCATAATATTTAATAATGATAATTTTAAGTTTTGTTTAATTTGACTATTAATTTGATTAATAGTTGATTGAAATTGCATGCATGTTATTTCTGTGTTCTGTTATATACACATGTTGTACATATGCATTTGTATTGCAAGACTGTGTTGATACACGTATGTGAGAAGAGATGAAAGATAAAGTGTGAGAAAGAAAAGTGTTTGTCTAGTTCAGTTTAAATAAAGTAAACTGCTGTGCTGTGAGCTCATTAGTGGCCCCTACTGTGGCGCTTCATGAAGACATATGGGCCTAAAGAGCACTTGATGCGGCTGCCACCGCCGTGCTTGTCATCCACAATTTCTCCTGTCCTAATCCCTGCTTTAATTTACTCCACTCCACAAGGCAAGCAGTGACTAACACTGTCCTCAGGGGTCCTTTAACTTATGCCACCAGTGACAAGGAATATGCAAAGGCACAATTTCTCAACAGGAAGGGTGACAGAGAGCAGCTCCGCCAGGGAGCACAACTCCTATATTGAGCATCTTTAAATGTCATTCACAAGAGCACTTTGCAGTTGCAAACTATTCTTCAGAGACCCCTTTATTAACACGTTGATCCAAGGGGTCATTAGGTGAAGATTGTTTGGCGCAGAGGATGCAACTATTGATTTGCTGAAAGATGGACTTTGCTAGAAAGTTTGTGACAGTGCAGAGAGACAACAGAGACTGCTTCTTCAGACTCAGTCTAAACTGTTTTCAACCCCTTTATCCTTTTTTTGGGCCTTATTTTTTCCGACTCATCTAATTTTACCCTGGAATGCTGGGGAGAGAGAGGAGCTGTTGATGTGCACAAGTAATTGCTATCAGTCTGTCATTAGGTTCTCTCTCTTGCTCATTCTCTATTTTTTTCGCTGTCGTTCTACACAGGCCTGTGCTCAGCATTGCTTACAAATAAGACACTTAGGAGACGAGTGGAATTTGCTCCCCAAAAGCTGTGATGTATTGGATTTTTTACGGTGAGAGCAGCTCCTCCAACTGCCTTTTCATTCTCTGTTGTCCTGAGAACCATTTTCTCTGTGTTTGCTATATTCACTCTCTCTCCCTCTCTGCCCTCTCTTCTCTGCCTTTCAGAGTATCATTTGCAATTTAATGCTTACCTGGGGTGAGCCTTGACAATAGCTTCCACCATGAAATGGTCCAGGCCCTGCCTGCATGCCTAATGAGGTTGATGTTGAGCTATTTAGGTCATTGTCCCTTTACAATATCTACTTAATGCAACTCCATGGGAGTGGATTGTTGGAACGGTTAAAGATTCTATTAAGTCTTTACAAAAGCCATTCCATTCTGCTGTCCACCACAAACTACCACGGGTACTGCTCAACTTCACTTTTGCTTTGTGAGAGGCTGTCTCAACAAAGCATTGCAAGGAGGTGCAATGTTATTCTGGAGGGTCACCCCACTAGTATTGCTCCGATATTTGGCACTGTGGTGTTTTGCAGGTGAGATGGCAAATATTGAGTCAATCAACAGTTCCTTCTGTAACATATGAAATCTGGGCTGAGCTGGCAAATTCATATTAATCATCGCACAAAATGATCTGCCAAAACAGACGGCCAACACCAACTATTAATCAGAGCAGAACCCGTGACAGCCTTTGGAATCAGAAGGGAAGGAGTCGGAGGGGGGGCCTCTTTGAGAGAGTACTTGATATGAAAACTGTGTTGTTGTGCTTTGTACCAGCCTGTGGGAGTTTTTAAACAAGCCCATATGGTGGTAGCCACCAGCTTTGGAGAAGGCGGGTGGGTTGGGGGGTTAGCCAGGGCCAGGATTTCACACAGTCAGTATTGAGTGGGATTGAGGAGGCGAGCTCTTAAGCTGTCTTTTCAGGCACAGCAAAAGCCCTCCATCTGGCCTCCCCTAAAACTCAGGGTGAGTTTACTCAGCTCCCTGTCGGCTGATTGGGCCTCCTGAAGCAGAAGTAACAGCATCAATAGTGTAAACCCTTGCCACTTGAGAGTATTACATTTCTTTTCATGCTTGACTTAATCAAAAGTGGGGAAGTGAAATTTACACCTTTTTGATGTTCTTTTTTCCCCGCTCACTAAGAGGGGCGATCTTAACCCATTTGATCTTCACAAGCGCCCACTAAATGGCCAAATATGCCAAGCAGACGGAAGCAGACGGTTGGCAGTTGCCAGTTTGCGCAGGGTCACTGTTGGAGCACTCCATGTGGTGGGGCAGGCAACCTCACAGAAGGCTCCAGTCTTCAGAGTCCAGCCAAGCTTCTGTCTGGAGGCCTACTGTCCCTTGCTGACTGTCCGCACCCAGCCAAGAATCAATCCACCCTCATGCTGATTCTCTGTGCTCTGCCCGAGCCAGTGTGAGGCTTGTGTCGACTAAGCAGCATCAAATGAACACTGTAACTGGGGCTTTATAACAAAATGGATAGACAAAAAGTACCAGCCAAGTGTCAATGCTATGATGTGTATATTTGATGACATTTGCAAGGCTTTGCAGCGTCACTATCTAGATTACACACAACTGCACATCACATCATATACACACTGACAAATTGAGCCGTCACTGAGTACTCCGAGCCTGGAAACTGTGAGGATCATATTTCTTTTATTTTTAATTTAAATAAGTCACCCCTCTGATAGCACAGAAAGGGTTTAGCCAGCCAGGGTTTGGCTAATCCAAGCTGTTGACCGGTGCTGGAGCAGAGGCAGCCGACCTGGGGATGTGTGAAGATTCCCCTCAACAGGAATCTGGAGAGAGCAGTTGCTGGAGAGCTCCTAGCCAGTGACAGTTGCTCCAGGAGCCTGGCTTTAATGAGTGTGTGATGTCTGGAGTCTTTAGCTCATGTTAAGCCCAGGCTAAGGCCAGGATCTGACTGATGGAGGCCTAGGCCTGAGTACTGTGGAGCTGTGTTTGCACCTCTTAATGAAGCTGGAGGCCGACGACACTGCCTGGCCCTCCGCCTGCCCTTCCTCTCTCCCCAGGACCAACCCTGTGCCAGCCAAGACTGCAGCAGAGACCCACTCCATTAGTTCCTGTTTATTTCCCAGGCTTCCAAACCCTACTCCCTTAGTCATCGTGTGCAATAATTTTTCCCCTCCCCTTTCTTAAACTGTTGTTGGTTATTCATTTTGGTCCAATTTTCTCACTCACTGTAGCAGGCAAGACATGAAAACCTGAGATAATTAAATGCTTGTGCCCTGTGGAAAACAATGTTTCCCCCCTCTTTGTGTTGAATATAAATTACCATTACAGTGCCTGGGTTGCAGAAATGTGTGTCTGTGTGTGTCTCTGTGAGTGTGTGTGGAAGGAGTTTACTTGGTGTCAGCATGAAAAGAAGGGGCCCCCATCCAGGCAGCCAAAATCCTGCAGAGGAACTTGTCTGGGATTGTGATGTTCCGACAGCTCCACTGCGACAAGATACATAGTTTCCATTCAGCGACAAGCTTCTTATTGGTTACTATAGTTTCACTAATGCCCAATTGAAGGCGATGCCTAATCTCGACAGAATGGGTTAAAAGGTGCCGATGTCCAGAGCCACAAAACCACATGTTGAGAGTCAAGGGACGAAGGCCCCACAAAGCACAGCTACTCCAGCTTTGATGTGACCCTATCAGGGGCAAGAGATTGAAGAGAGTGGGGGAAGAATACAAAGAATACACAGAGGCCCCTGCAGCATACAAACCACTCGAAGGACTCACTGACAATAGCAACTGCTGAAGAGTGGGTCAGGGCCTCACAAAAGATGAGGCATTTCAGGAAGAGGTGCAGCACCACTTCCTTCTTTTCTTCTAACTCTGCCATGCACTTTTGTCATTTCATTCATTAATGTTTCAAAGACACCATCATCATTAACACTACTCTTATGATTATAATTGTCTCACCATATACTTAGTTACTGCAAACCATTATTGCACCATGTGTTTTCCTTTTCTATCCTTTGCGTCAGCACTGCTCAGAGGAGGGAGTCACAGATGGAGCAGAAAGGAAAAAGAGCAGAATAAACAAGGAGGAGAGAAACAGGGGATGAGGAGCCACTGGTCTGTATGGTGAGGGGTGTTAGTTTAAAGCTCTCACATCTCAAGTACTATGCTGGAGTGTCCTATGTAGGACAGGGTATGTGTGTGTGTTGGGGGGTGGAGGGGTTTGCTCTCTGTTTCAATAGACTGCTGCTCAATGGCTCTGAGGAGTAATTGAAAAGCTAATATTGTTCAGCATATCCCAGGGATTACATCTTATTGTAGTAACAAGTATGCAATACTGTCGTGTTTATTTTTGGTCAGGTTTTGTTGCAGCCACTAATTGGTGCTGAGTGTGAAAATGTGGGGTGTGCATTACTGTGGCTGAGCCATGACGGCACAAACAGTGCTGCAGTAATCACTTGTGCTGTGTTATCTTTGGAAAGTAGCTTGTCTGAAAATCAGACCAACAGCCAAAGTCACGATTGATGGGAAACATTTTACAAATGTGTTGAAAAATGAGTCTGCAAATATATTTAAAATGCATGTTTATGTTAGTGATGCTGTAAAGTGAGCTGGGTTGAGTGGCAAAGCATCTGCTTATGATGTTTATCACCAACAGCTGTTTGCGAGCCCATTCATTTTAGAGAGGCATTAACATTAGTGTTAAAAAAAACTAAATACTCACTCAGCATTGCACCCAGCATCAGCTATTGCCATATCTCCTCTCATTGTGCGGTTTATGGCAGATTTTAAATCAATTAAGTATGTAATTTGTAACAACTGCTGAGACTGGTTCAGGCCTAAACAATGGCAATGGGATAACTGCCCTTTAGTGAAGCATCAATGGGCTTACAATGTGCTGAATTAGCTGGCATATTAATGACCAGCCGCAATACCCCTCCATTCTCCTCACTCAAATCTGCTTATGCAAATGCACCATGAATCCAGTTCAAAGGAGTCTCTTTTAAGTGAGGCCTATACACATCCACACTGGGGGCTGTGAGAGAAGATGACATAAGAAAAGTTAGGGACACTTGTCTTTTTTTTTTTATTCTCACAGAACACGATCCAGTTAGCATGCACCTCTGCTGGTTACTAGCACGGTAGGGTTTGTTGAGTCCATCCATACAGGGGGGCAGTGAGTGGGTTAATCCAGCCAATTGTGACTGTGTGTTTAAAATGTGGTGTTCAGCAGGAGGGTGGTGGTTGGCTGGGGGGTGCAGCACCCATCCAAGTTCATGCCCCTGTGTGAAAGAGAGGAGAAAGACTGTGGGGTTCGAAGTTGAAGGAATAGAATAATCCCCTTCACATTTGTTAAAGGGCCACTGGTCTTTTGTGTTGGCCAAGAAAATTTTAAAAGGCAATGTCATAATGGTTCAATTGGAATGATATCTTTGAACACAATAGATGTGGCTTCTTTCCACGAACAACTTAAAGCCCCTTTGTTGCTATTATTGGGTTAGATGTTTGGATACATGCATACACTCTGAATGAGAATAAGTTGTTGTACTACAACCTGTTATAAAATATAGAGCATGATTACACATATTGTGGTCTCATGAATGATATAGACACTGAGAAAGGGGGGATATTGTTTCATGGTGAATGTAACAAATATACAGCATTTTTGCCAAAATGTAGTGACTAGATAATAATAAAAATATAAATAGATAAATAATAAAACAAATAATAATTAATAAAATAATTAATTTAGCATAGCAAGTTCTTTTTGGTAACTTAGCTGAACAGAAAATCAATGTGAATGACATATTCTCATTTTATTAAGACAAAACATTACAAATAAAAAAAAACAATTTAAAACCAATTTGGGAAATATGTCTGAAAATGTTTGGTTTTCAAATTTGTTTTCTTTGACTGACTTGTTCTTAACATTAGTGATGATGTATATGTTGGATATAGGAGTGGAGATTCTTACTAGACTTAAAAGGCCTTTTGTTCAGTGCAATATCAATGTCTCAGGGAACTAGTGGTATGATACTTAGCACACATATCTATACGTATAGCGAAATTACTTGTATACATGTCTATACAGTGTTTTTATTATGCCACAATTTTTACTTTCTAATTTTGTATTAACTTTTTATTACTTATGTGTGTTTTCCTACTGTCTTCCTATTATATTGCGACCCAGATATACGCACAAGAATTCCAATGTGCTTGTACTTAATTGTACCTGTGCAAATGGCAAATAAACTCTATTCTACTCTATTCCATTCTCACATTTCCATTTGGGGTGAAAGTACAAGACCCATAGTAAGCATTTTAATATCCCAAATAAATAAGCCATTTATCATCACTAGCAGTCCTCCTATTGGAACAGCCTTTCTTTACATCATGTGTTTGCCTGCATTTCCCAACAACTGTTGCCTGTGTATCTAGAGGCTTAATGCTAAGTTTATCCATGAAGTGCACATTCAACACACTGTTAACTCTCTCAGGGAGTTGCCAATTAAACACAAAGCCTTAATTTATAAATCTAACTCCTTAAGTACACATAATACCCTATTGAGAGGTATTATTAATTATTGCAGGATTTTTCATGTGCTTGCTGAGAACAGTCCAAGTTCTGGGAAGCTGTGTGCCAATGAAAGACGCAACGAGAATACGCCCTCATGCTCACTGCTGGACTGAGAGGTCATCTACCAGTTTCAAAAGAGTCTAAATAGAAAGTGCAGGCCTTTAATTAAAACTACTTGCAAGGGTGGAGTTTCTAACCATACATATCAAAAAATAAATAAATTCTAAATTACAGAATAATCAATTGAGTTGTAATAACATGCACTATTTATTTATGTATTCATTCATTCAGTCATTTATCATGTTTATACAGTATTCACTGATATTTTGTCCATGGCTGCTGAGCCACACTCTGAAACACATAATAGCAGCGACTAGAAAATGAGTAAGATCTTAAGCGTATACTCCTGACACCTAGAAAAAGTAAAAGCAGAACTCTCCTCTAACTTATGACCAACACCTCCTCTTCCCCATCCATCTTGGCTCTGTGGATGTTGCACACTGGCTTCTCTGTGAATTTTCCCTCCTTAAAGAAGCTCATAATGACTGTGTGAAGTCCCTAAGAGGGAGGGTTCCACTAGGTGACAGATTCTTCCTGTCCGTGAAATTCCCCCTGCGATAATTTGTCTTTGTGGTGATGGGCCCGTAGCTCCACGCGACATGGGTTATGGCAGTGAGGGCGGGACCGTCCTCATCACCTGCCATCTCCATGGCCCTCTTGACACACCATACACATAACCCCCCACCCATACCCACACACACTCCATTCTCCTGTCCTCCCTATCCCACACCCCCCACTTTCATCTCTCCAGCAGGAGCTGTCTCCTTACTGGCAGAGCAACCAAATAATGGAGCTTGTCACAGGCCTTGTTCTTTGTGTTTTTCAGGGTCCAAGAAAAATGCAAACACTCCATTGTAGTCATTAGTTTTCCCATCCTTTCTGCTGCGGCTTGTGGGTGGGGGCTTTGACCTAGTTCAAAAGAGACTCTGGGAGGAATTCGGCTTTTTAGAGAAAGTGAATTCTTCATGTCACATGCTTGGTGTGTGTGCATTATGCATTGTGAGTGTGCTTGCATGTGTATGTGGTCATTCTGAATATTTTGTTGAGTGCCTATTTGTAGTTTAGCCATTTCTTGTGTACATGACTGTTTTCCTCTCCTCCCAGAGCTCATAAATCACTTGACAGCAAATAAGACCATGTTATTACTGTGTTACAGGTGTATACATGCTTAATTATTTGTACTGTAATTAGCTTGTGAAGTGTTGTGAAATGTCATTTTTGTTTTACCAGATAAAAAATGGACAGAGAGATAAGACCAAATGTGTCAGAGAACACCAGCAGAGGTGTAGGTCAGATAAGTCAGAATGTTTGAACTGAGCTACACTGATTCTAGAGGAATTTGGGGAGCTGCTGAAAGACAGAGAATGTCTGCTATGGTCATCATACAGCCCTGTAAAGCTGAAAAACAACTTGACACTGGTAAAAACTTTAAATTTGGATCACTGCATTTTTTACCACCAAATATTGACATCTTCTTATATAAATGTTAGATGTTATATAAATGAAGATGTAGGATAAAGTACATAAAAAGTGTCTGGAGAAGAGCTTTATCCTTTAGCTTTATTCTGCTAAAATCATGCTAATTATATTTTACATCCTGATTTTGTTTGCCACTGTATGTCTCTGATCAAAGACCCTACTGACAAGTGTACTTGGATTTGAACCTCTATATTCAAACACATCATCCCAGTTAGCCCATTGAGTATCTGATGTAACACAGAAACCTTGAAAAGGTTTGACAGGTCTAAACGGGAACCAGACACATTGCCTGCTATTCTTTGCCAGTGCTGTTATGATATTGTGTGGATGCTTGTAGAAACAAACCATTTGGGCCTGATGAGAAGCTCATCAATAGGCAGGGATAGACAAAGAGGAAGCCAATGCTCTTTGCCTTTGTATTCACATTAAATTCAGCTGTTATCTGGAATGTACCAGCTGTCCACTGTACACAAAAAACTGCTGCCTTTCCCAAACCTGATCCTGGCATTTGTGCAGAGTGAAGAGGGACTAGGGAAGCGCAGACCCCAGGCCCCTGGGGTACAACTGAGGGCTCCTGGGAAGAAACTGATGAACAGGAGTCGAGGGGAGTATAGCAACAGACTGGCACTCACACTGGGCCCCGTATGGGTCTGAAAAGAAGCTGGGCATGTGGAAATGGTTTTAAAGAAGCATGTGTAAATATAGCTATGGAAAAAAACTGTGTCGTATTTACACATGTACAGAGATCTACACTGCTCGGCAGTCAGAGCTTGAGCCCCTTACAGCCTGATAACCCAAAGAGCATGATAGATAATGGCAGCCACTTTGAACTAAAGCTTATCCAAATACGGCACAAGGAACTAACCTTTAACATACACACTCCCCATTCAATAACACAGTCAATAACACATACTTGAACTTCCATGTAGGATTAATGCTTGTCAATATGAGCTCTGCAAACGCCCATGTTTGCTGCACTGTAATTCTCAACATGTATAAACGTATATAATATAAAAGGGCATTTGTGTGTATATGTGTAGATGAGTTTCCTTTGTTTGTTGCTAGTTTTCATGGAAGTACAGCTACTCTGGCTAATGGCTCTGTAGATGTGTATTCTTTCACAGTTCATTTGATGTTGTTATCATGCATTAGCCACAGCATTCCTCCTCATCTGTAGCTAGTGCTCTGTAGAGCCCTCAGGTTATAGGCCCTCGTCTCACCCATCTTACTAAACGACTTAACCAAACTAATGAATTACCCAATTAATCAGAGCAGGACCCTCTCCTTGCCCTTAAGTGCTCGTTCATAGATGGAGACCACCACTTTGACCTCTATCCCTCTAGGGCTGTTTCAAGCAGCTTCAGTGTGTAACATTAAATAAATATCATTTCAAGGCCATGTTAATTCCTCACATACCCATCCTCAAGTAATTAGTCACACTTGCTGTATGCATTTTAGGTTGTCAATAATTGTGTGTCTCATCTGCATATATATGTATATGTGTGTGAGCATGCCTGCACAGATTGTATACATTTAAACTAAGTCCAATTCAACCACTTTCTCTTTCCGTCAACCTTATCTGTAGCTGCTGGGGACAAAAATCATTTGTGGTAGAGTAAAATGACTGAAAATAATGGGGAAATATCAAGTGCATCTTTTTGCTCCCCCATTTATTTTAGCCGCTCTGAGTGAGCTTTATCAGGCTTAACACATCGCAACATACCTCCTCCTTTTTATTTTACTTAGATTTTATTTTGCCCACTCAAACTTTTCATTTTCTGACAGATTGAGGCACGCTATTTAACAGTTTTATTCATCTGTGCCTGCAGGCAGGGACTGACGTTACAGTCAATAAAAATGGGAGAGCTTTGCAGGCACCTCTTCTTCCCCCTTCCCTTTGTGTGCAAAGTGGCAGCCGTGAATTTAATCGAGGGAGAATGTTGTGATTACTTAATGGTTTCCCAGGCAGCCATGGACTGGAGAATTAAATTCCGCATCTGCTTTCCAAGGCGTTAATCTCCTCTCCTCACATTCCGCCTGTTATGATGTGCACACAAGAGATAATGTTTAAACCGACTAAAGCAGGGTAAACCAGCGCAGGCTGTTACTGGCTTTATAATTACATAATTAACTTTTTGTTTCTAATCGTTACAGAGGTAATGGCTCCGCTAAAACGAGGGGCATCTGCCGAGCAGAAAAACCAAATCAAAAATCAATAATCCATAGAATACCATTACAGTAAGTGCTTAGTACTGAATCACGAGAGAGAGATGGTGCAAAAAGGGAAAGCAGGTTTGTCTCCTCTCTTCTGCCTTTTCTTTTCCTTTCTTTCTTTTCTGTGCACTAAATGAATCTCATTTGAAGAGTGTTATCTGTGGGAGAAGAGGCCCAGCAGCTGTGGGGTGCAGCAGGGTATCAGACTCTGCCAGGTGCATGGCAGGAGAGAGAGAGGGCCAAGCGCCACCGTAAATTACACCTGGCCTCCCAGCACTGCTATTGTAGAGCAATTGACCCACTTCAGATGAATTCCATTTTCTGCAGGTCCCTCCTTATTTCTAATTTACATTGTGATCATATATGTCTGAAAAATGATATCATAAAAAAGATGAATGTACTAATTACCTCTCCTCTTATCTCTCCCTCGCCCGGTGCTCACCCCTTTGGACTTACTCCTCGCAGCATGTAAGTATGTCACTTATTTCATTGTGACAGGCATAATGTATTCACAAAAGTGCACCATAAATACAGACGTTCAGGTTGGCCACCTTGCACTCACACTGGGGGCCTCACAATGCCATGCCTGCTCAAATGAATGGCGAATTGACAAACATTTCTAGAGCCAAATTACCCCCGGTGTCACTGTGAAATTAGGTTCTTGACCCGGCCTCTGATGCATGCTTATATTTCTACATATTTTCCCCATCGATTTTCATGCATGGCGTCTAGACGTTGCACTGTGAGATGAGGCTTTCTATAAGAAAGGGGTTAGAGGTATTTTAATACACCTGTGAAATGAGACTCTACTCGTCATGAATATGCTAAAGTAGAGCTGTCACAGCAGTCAGAGTGATATCCCCTCACCTCTGCCAGATGAGCTCAGAGGGGGCATAACTGACTTCTACTCTGAGGGATAGAGGGAACCAAGCTTATGCTGCCTGCCAGTGTCATTTTAACAAATAGGCTTATTAACAGTTCAGAGTCCAAGGACAACAGCAAGGTTATGCAACTATATATGGGAGAAATATTGAGTTGGCTGATAGTTGAATTTGTGTGTTCCTATTTCATTACTACATAGCCTTGTCTGAATGTCTTCTGTGTCCAGCCATCAGAGATGACTTCCTGTGTGTTTATGTCTCCTCACCTTGAGATGAACTTGTAGCCTGTCTGTCAACATCTGCTTGCTTAAGATCTCACCTCTGAAATGACTTTGACTTTCTGTGTGTGTGTGTGTGTGTGGATGTGTCTGTCGGTTTACTGCCTGTGCATCTGCTAGACTCTTCAAACCATACATGCTCTGTCATTTGACTCTGAATTTCATGACACTATGCTTTGGCATTCTCCTGACCTCCTTCCCACACTGCTATAAGCATCTCTTGGAGACCAACATGGCCAGAAATATAATGGTAATTTGCTGAGGTCACTATTGCTAACATATATTACAACATACCTCCTAATCACATATAAAACAGTATTCAGCATGGATTTCTGAAATCAGTAGAACTAAATGCACTTTCTGACTGACATGACTCTGATACTGACTACTACAAGAAATGCTTCATTTTAGTTTAGCCCAGAAACTCTCTAACAAAGTCTTATTTTCACCTCTGAAACTTTTGAAGGAGAGTACAGCCTGGCGTGACAAATAAGCCTTCCCTTAGAAACACCTCATTTTGTGTGTAGCCATTACCCTTTGGTGTCACATTTGGCATTTGTTTTAAGTTTAGTCTTTTCAGGCACAAAGGCACTATCTCTAGCTGTAAAAGCCTGTGTGAAACGCTTTGCCTAACCTGCTGACACAAAGGAACCACTTAAGCTGTTTTCTCCTTTATCCTCTACAAGCTCAATGACTCACTTTCCATTTGAAATCAATAACGGGGGATGCCTGTGACCGAAGGTAACCAGCGAGAGGACATATATACTGAAAAACACCAAAAGTCCACCAGGTTGTGCATGTGGCATGTACAAAATGTGTAGCATATGTTCGTGCACGTATCTGCACATGTGTACATTTGACAGTGTGCATGTGCCTCTGTATGCCAGTGTAAAATTGATTTTAACTAAATTCTCAAGGCTGGAAGTCACCAGTTAAAAGAACACCAGTAGCTGGTGGTGGAAAAGGAGTAGACCCAGTAAGCAAAGCTGCCCAAAGGGGCTGGGGTGAGTACTGGGTACTCCCTGAGCTAGTGTTGATGTCTGGAGGGCATGAGACCACCTGGCCAAAGAAGCGAGCAGCAGTGATTAATGCACCTTGTTTAGGGTGCCGTCATCAGAATGAGACGGACGACGACTCAGGATGATGGATGAGGGCCGGAGCAAGGGCTGATAAGACACGGCCCATGAATCTGTTCTACATCATCGGCTCCTTTGATCACTGACAGAAGTTCAGAGATGGGTCTGTGCATCTGTCCAAACAAACAAAAGCCTCTTCCCTCCCAGAACACTCCCCTACTCCTTAACACTGCAACTATCTACCAGCCCCAGCTCTAATACTCTGCATCTCAGGTTAGCCTTCAATCATTCACAAACAGAGGAGAGACAAAAATGGAATGACAGAGATGGCAAGCATCTGAGCGCAAGATGGAGTGATAAGGAAAGTAAAAAAGAGAGAGGGACATGAATTGTAAAAGACAGCGAGGCAGAAAGACAGAGAGACCACAAAGTATCCATAAGGGGGGCTTGGAGCCTGTGAACCATGGCAGCATGGTTTAAAGCCCCCCAAAAGAAGCCCTCCACGGCAATGACAGATTCGGCAGATAAGGGATGATCCATGAAAGCCGATCGGTGTGCTGACAGCAGGAGAGAGGCCTTGGCCTCAGCCAGCAGGGTGCATTACTGTGGGCAAACGCAGCTGTCAGGGCCAAACGGGCCCTCCGCTTTCTGCCATGCCACCACACTAACGTCACACAGCCAGAGCCAGGGCCTGTGGCTCCAGTCCCTCTAGTCACTGAACACTGCATTCCAATGCTGAAACATTCCCAGGCCAGTCTATTGCACAACTTAATTTTGGGGTGTATATCAGCTGAAAGGTGTTGAAATTAACCTATCTCAGCAATTCTCTGACACGTTGACAATGTGTAAAGGAATGCAGGGGCATAGTGAGTGAAGGATTTCTGACAGGTAAGGCATAAAAGATTAGACTTGGATTTATTCTTGAGAATCGCATTGCGCTGCAGTTACAAGGTCTCTTTTTTTCTTCTAACGCTGTTAGACTAAGGAGCTTTAGCACTAGTCTCAAGATAGACAGACTGAAATATGGACAGCATGGAGAATGAGATCCACTGTGTAAAACAGAAGACTTTCATGTACTTTCCCTGCTGAACATGCGGCTGCACGGCGCTTATTCCACCAACCTCCAAAGAAAATTACCCCATCTACCAAGGGGGCTGAGAAAAAAGAAGTGCAGATGATTCCCTCAAGGAAATGAAAGGCAGTAATAAGCTATTTAATTTATACTTGAAATTATTTTATGCTCAATAGATACACTCTGGGTCCTTATTGCTATTTAAATTATTATTCTCGCCAAATTATTTTAATCCATTTTCAGAGGAAAAATTTCTACATCCTCATTTAAACAGCTAAATGGGGGCATCTTTTAACTTCTTGCTATTGACATAGTAAATTAGAGAACTAAAAGGCCTCCCTTTATTTTGGCATTCACTTCAAAGTATTAGCTCAGTAATGGATATCCTCTTGTACTAGTGCTAGTGCTGAATTATTTTACATATGAATACTGATTTAAATGCACATTCTTATGGTTCCTTGGCTAACCATTAAATTGTTTGTTTGAGTCTCACCTTTTATGCGAGGTATTAAAAACAACCTTGAAGCAACCAAATGGTGAGATATGGTGAGAATATTGGCTTGCTGACAAAGAGTCAAAATTACTGTAATTAACACTGACATTAACACCATAATCAAACTGGACTTTGCTTTGGTTTCTGATTTAGGAACAGTTTCAGCAAAGTTTAGTGTGAAAACCATATTGCAAGGACATAAGAATCTTAAAAACAATACACCTTGGAAGACACACAATAAGGGCAGTCAACCAAGCTGCATACAGTCAACCATTCAAAGCTCTATATCTGTATGAGATAGGAACTAGGGATATGTAACTCATAGCTCTGACCTTGGTCTGAGAACTGATCGCTTTAGTCTTTTTCTCTTTTTGATCTTGTATCTCTTAGAGTCCTGCTTCATCTCTGTCAATGTCTAAATCCTGTCTCTCTCTCTTTCCTCCTCTCACTCACTTCTGTTCTCTCCTTTCTCTTGCTCACCTTTCTACTCACATTAAAAGCTGAAGTGAATACATGAAAAGATTGGTGACCTTTTAATGAAAATGTCAGTATTCCTGTAGCGGGGAGAGAGGCAGGTTCTGTGTTTCATAGACCAAGCACAGCCTCCATGACACTTGAGCTTTCACAAACTCAACTACATGTTCACTGACACCTCCTAAATGTCTCTTTTTCTTCACATATATCTATCCAAGAGTTTTCTCTGACATAAGAGTGAGGCCCTCTCTTCTTAAAATTCAGATTCTTTTTTATCCTATTTCTGATATGGATTTTCAGTAGTCCCATAACAATAGCAATATACATGATATTACTATATAATAAGCATTGCTCACTTAAATGCAAAAGGGCTAGAAAATATACAGGATGTTGTGCATTAAAGTCAGGAAAATTACAAATGGAATAAGTGAATAATTACTTTTATGATTTCTGCAGCTTCAATTGCATCTGAGTTTGACAGACATGCAGTTGAAATGAAAAAAAAAACTCAATAGAGCTAATGTCACTTTGATGTCTTCCTTTCTAGCACTTAAGCTTTGTCTCTTTCTCTTACCTCTCTGCTTAGGATTTTGAGTCCACCTTAAGAAACTGAAATGTAGATCTTCCTGAGTGGCTCACAGTAGCAGGTGCCACACAGAGCAGTCATGATCATTTGTCGACTGTACCTCAGCCTTTTGTCACGTTTTGTCTTCCGTCTCTATTTTTAGTGTGGCAAAAAGACGTCAAGGCGAAGGTGTACTTTAAGAAAGTGACAACCTGACGCCCAGCTTTATTTGATGCTTGCCAGATCAAAGCCTCACTGCAGGGCACGCTAATTTGAAGTCCACCGCAGTGATGATCGCTGTGCATGATTACCCCACAATGGCACTCCTATTAATCACATCACTCTGATTATTCTAATTTGATTTGACTCGATGATGCCTCTCCCCAGTCCTACCTCTCTCTCTTTCTCTCTGTGTGTCTCTCTCTGTCTCTTTTTCTCTCTCTCATCACCATCATTACAACATCTCCCAATAAAACTGTCAAGTGGGGCGACTGCTCTCCACAGTAAGTGGATGACATTTAAAAGGCTACAACATGACTGACAGTGTACTCACAGAGGGAGGGAGTGAGAGTGCAGAGGGAGGAGGAAGACAAGGAGAGAGAGAGACAGAGAGGATGAGGGAAGGAGGGGATGCCCATGTTAATACTTACAAATGACTAATGTCTCCCCCAGCAGGTGCCATGGCCAGACAAACTGGATAAATATTGAGATTCCTCCGAGCACAGCAGCATATGAAATGAAACCCAACTGTTTCTGATGCAGCACGGTAGAAGTGAGTGGCCCCATCGGGTGGCTTAGCTCTGTCTCTCCTCATCACTCTGCCTGCCTAATTGCTCTGTGAGATGTGGTAAACATTTTCAGTCCAGTCTGTCGTACAGGCCACATCTTACTAACTGATATGTACAGTATAAAGGAAGAAACCAGAGACTGCACTTCATGTGAAATGAAAACTATAAACTATAATTTCTAAGGTTCTCTTAAGGAGTAAGGTGCTCTATTACTGCATCTATTTAAATATGCCCTACATTGCATATTACAATTTTAGTGTCTACATTATATACTGTACAATACAAATGAAGCTCTCTTCAAAAGTTTAGCATGTCCAAAATATTATCTTTTTCGATTGACAGATGGTAGTATATTAGCACTTTTAATGATTGTTTTACTGTTTTAGGAGTAATCGAAGTTCAGTTTGGCTGCAGATAGTTGAATTCATTTTGATGTCTATTATAAAAAAACAACTTGGTATTGTCTTTAAAAGATATGTATAGAGGGCTGACAAACTCAAATAATTTCTTAATTAGTTTAGATAGGATAGTCAAAATTTATGCGTGAGCTCTGTAGCTAATTTAAAAACACCCATTGCCGTGATACAGTACTCGTGGTGTTCATCTTGAAAATATATTATCCAACATGCAGTGAGGTTTCTGCCAGCCTGAACCAAAAAAAAACACTTATAGCCTTTAGTTCACCTACTGTCCAGCATTATCCCTAGCTGACTACATAACATATGCAATATATATCTTGTGTCATGATTCATCTGGCATTTTTGGAAGCAAACTGTATTTTGTGACAAGTTCAGCCAAGGGTAGCCATAATTTAGCAAGTTGTACTTAACATAAAAAATATTTTTATCTCCCAGTTCCTAAAACAATTTCAGAAGTGACCTTTTCCTGTTGATAGAGGATAGTTATCCACTCCACTGAACTAATCCTCACCATGCCAGGCCACAACTCACAGCAAGAGTGACATGCTCCACCCTTACGTTTTAGGTCCAGCCAGCGAGAGCTTTCATGCGTCATATGCACTGTGTCCCAGCCCAGAGTCAAGACAACACCAGAGCACATCCTCTTTCCAGACAATAGACCTGGCCTGCCATGTTATACCCACACAGCAGGCGTCCTCCATTCTGCAGAGGGCAGGAAGCTTCTCCAGCTGACCCACTGACTCCTCACATGTACAGTTACAGGAAATTCCCTCAGCCAGCCGGTGTTCACAGGTTAAATAAGTTCATTTGTCTACTGCCACTGTCACATATTGTTTGAGATTCACATCAATTTTATATAGATTAATTTTATATACAGTACTCACAAAAAGTTAGGGATATTTGGCTTCCGGGTGAAATTTCAGGATGAACCTAAAATGCACTATAACCTTTACA
>JAUMHL010000018.1:22145469-22175653 GCA_032362345.1 Sandelia bainsii
TAAGGATAATTAAAATATCACAAATTTATTTTCTAATTTTTGTTTACTACTTTTTTCAGTCCCCCCCCCCCCCCCACACACACACACAAAAAAAAACGCTGCCTCAAAAACTACAATTATATCTTCTGCCTGTTATGTAGCTGGTTCCCTTTTTCAAAGCATAATAGAAACAACAACAAATACAGGGGTAGGAGAGAGGGGAGAGAATAACCACAAAATACAGAGTGGTGGGAGGTGAAAAAAACAATCTCTGAATCCCTGACTGCCTGGTCAACACAGGTGGCAGATTCACAGGAAACAGATTTAATTATGCTCCTGGTAACAATGCTTTGTCCTTACAGCGGCTGACATCCCTGTTGACAAAGGCCGCCGCTGCATTCTAATCAGGAAACAAAATGCCGTGGAGCGCCCCAAAGCCCTGTCGGTGGATCATTAGCCAACCACCTCCCAGGAACCAGGGAAAACAGCAGAGAGTACAGCCCTGACATACAGTACCATGCCATCAGGCAGACAGAGCTTGCTTCCCACCCTGGAGACTAAGGTTCACCAAGGGGAGAGAGGAGGAGAGAAGCTGACCAACTGATAGACAGACAGAGCATCAGCCACGTTGCCCTGCCTGGCCGTCCCACCAGGGCTGAGCTTAATAAGGGGGCTGACAGGCTGCAGCTGGGTCCTGCCTAACGAAGGTGGGGACATTAGCGGGGCTCTACGTCTGTCTCATTAAAAGACATCAACCCACCTTGATTTCCACACACACTGCCCACTTGCATGACAGCTCGGCATGCCACCAGCCAATGAAGGAGGGCAGCGCAGGGACACCGCCAGGCAGGTGATGGGAGGAGTTGTTGACATTACAGCATGGGTAAGGACAAGGGTCAAATGTAAGGGTGACCCCTGTCTCAGGGACAGTGATGACCTCGTTAGGGCCCCCTGACAAAAGCACGACCGGCGGGGTGTCACCACTGTCATGGTATACACAGGTTGGCTGACATCACAGTCTCTCATAGCTGCAGCTCACACCACCTCTCTATGACTATTCTGTACTTCTGGCACAGGGACGCTCACTAATGAGCATCAAAGGGCCTGTCCTTCAACTGGTAATGAGGACAGGTGACGACAATATCACATAATAACAGGGACTGAAACATGAGTCTGGACAGTAGAGGCCAGGACAGTATGGAACGGACAAGTATAATATTTTAAAGAGCTATCTCTTTTAAAACCTCAACTGCAAACAGAATGAGACAGATAAATGAGTTATAAGATAAATGAGATTAAATAGAATCAGCCACGCACACTATTTTCATAAAGGGTTTTGTCAGCAGTGAAACTAAAATTCACAAGGCTAGTGAAACTATACTGCACACTTTCTTAGCAAGGGTTTATAATTATGCAAAATAGTCCCAGTGCAGCAGTATTATGGGCCTCTGGTCTCAACCCAGCCCTATATATTTGGGTCCAGCAGCTTTCTGTGCGGGTCTCCAGAGCTCAGTTTAAGAGGAGGGTGAATAGAGTGATGAAGTGCAGGTCACATGTCTATTTGATCCGGTGATAACGAGGGGGCTGAAGAAATAATCTATCAGCAATAATCCCTGACTCAGGAGACACTTCTGCAACACACACACACTCACACAGAGGCATGCATGCACACATATGACAGATGCATGCAGAGACACATATCCGACATGCACACTCATCACCATATTCAGCAGGCCTTCATTATCACTATAATGTGAAGCTGGGGAGCCTGCAACCAAAATGACCAATTATTCAGCATCAAATATATCATTCTACTTTTACTCACTGGGATTTATTACCATAAGATAGCAGGTCAGTGTAAACGACTAAAAACTGAAAACAGACAAGCAGACAGATAATGCTTTTTATTGTTTAGAGAGGTACAGGGAGAGGATACTACATCACTGGGACCTTGCTGTACCTCAGTTGAAAAACAAGCATGTAAAAACTCACAGGAGAGGTTATCAAGGGAAAGATGCCATACACTACACACATAAATCATTTATAATTTGTACCATAAAATTTCCCACTCTTCTTTAGTCACAGCGAAGGATAGGGTCCCATACCCTGCTTGGGTCCGTGTAAAGATAATCATGTATCCATTTACATTTCCCAGAAAGGAATATGGAGATGAGGGGGAGAGTCAGCAGGGGGTCTCTGACACACACATACACACATATAGAGGGGCACAAATACATGCACTCACTGACAAAATCACAAATGTATTTGCCTTGCTATGCTGTCACAATCAGGACATTCTGAACTATCACAGATTTAGATTAGAAGCTGTCAGTGTTTTTGTTGCAGCCACTGTTCACAAATGAAAGGCTGAGGCGAAGCGAATGAACAAAACAACATCCTAATGATTGTTTATACAGTGGAAACATGAAGCAATTTTGGCTGATTATCGGGACAATGTCTGCCAATGACGCCATTGTTAGTGTACAGGCCAGAGCAAAAAAAAAAAAAAGACTGATTGAGAACAAAGCAGACACAGCTGAACCCATCATCTTTTATTCATTACATAAATGACATTTTAACAAGAGAAAATTCCTCATTATTGCTTCATTATACTGTATTAGATCTCTGTCTAGCAGATTGATAGAGTGATAGTGCTTTTATGAATATCAATATGTTTAGACAGGAGGCTTGTGAAGACCTCAGCCAAGGTCAAAGCTATATGTTATTACATCAAAAACCAAGATAACTCAGTGAGGTAAAAAGATAGAGGAAGATTAGTGATATGAGCTGAAAATAATTTAGGTTTCAAATTGTAAATTGTAAATAATATTGGGCTAATGTTTTGTCTTTGTCTGTCTTTTGACTGTATTTCAAATAATTTTAACAGCCAAGGACTATGACAACATAGTGTGATATATATGATAGTAAACCTGTCTCCTAAAAATAAAATTTTTAAGCAACTAAATTGGAATCATAAATACTTTTTCTATTACTATAATGGCCATATGTTCGCAATTAATGTAAATGATAAGTCACAAACATGTTGACACTTAACATATCAATTAAATGTACACAGGAGACATATTTTTATCTGCCAAAATATCCAATCCACAACAACCTGTTTTATTTCCCGCAAAGTCATCTGATCTTGCAGATCTTCCAGATTTGTGACTCTAGTGTTATACGTTTTTAATTGTTTGGTTCAGGCATTCTCAACCCTGGTTTAAGGACAGGGAAAGTCCAACAGTTACTCCACACACAATGTATGTATTCAATTTTAACAAAAACATTATCCTAACCCTAACTATAACCAAAGTGCTTTTCTTGACTAAACCCAACTTCACACTCAAACTCAGGTCTGGGGTTTGTCAGTCCTGCACTTTAGACCCCCTCCATCAACTCCAACCATCTCCTTACAACACGCTTTCCCTTAATAAATGTAGGGCTTAATTCATTTAAAATATGCACTAACATATAACTATGAAGAAAATATTTCATTCATATTCCAGGCAACACTGATTGTGTATGTTTGGCTGTATACACTGTATGCTGATTTGACTTGTGGGCAGAAAGGATAGTGTGAATTGTATTATTGTCGTATTGTAATTTATGTCATTACCACAAAAATTATTGTAAAATATTGTGATATAGTTTTAAGTCTATATTGCCCACCCCTAGTCGACAGTTGTGGCCATAACTGATAGCTCAGTGGGTAGAGCAGTTATCTCCCAACCCAAGGGTGAGCGGTTTGATTCTCAGTCCCGGCAAGCTACATGTTGAGGTGTCCTTGGACAAGTCACTGAAACCCCGTAGTAGCGCTGTCCAGCTGGCTGACTTTTGCTACATTCTTGTGTGCCAGAATGAAGAAGGCCTGTTTTCTGAATACACAAAAATGTAGTATAATAACTTATTGCAGCACACTTTTATCATAATAAGCTTAAAAATACTTACTAGAAATTGCCAAATTCCTGCTCAGTATTGATATTTTCTTTTTACACTTGCTGGAAAATACTTTACTTTTACTTTACTTTACTTTACTTGGCAGACGTTTTTATCCAAAGCAACTTACAAGGGGAAGACACAAGCAATTACCATTCGGTAAATAAATGTCAAAGAGAGGCGACTGCTCCCTGGCAAGTGAGAATAGTTTATTCAAATTGGTGTGGTTACTGAGAGCAGAGTATAGTAGATGTCTGAATACAGAATGAGGCATTCATGAAAAACATGGCTACGTTGTCCTCCATTCTAAAGAAGCATTACACTTACTCAGAAAGGGAGGTGGTAATGTTAACCTTTATACATTTGAGAATAGACACTCTTGCACAAGGGTGCACATGCACACATATCCAGATACAGAAATACACAAACACAGCACATAGTTTTTTCTCCTTTTACACCTATCCCACCTTAACTCAGGGGATGTTATCTCAAATAATTACCGGTGGCCTCTCCCTTTCCCTAGTGGCTGCTGCTTGTGAGTGAGGAGAGACAACAGTAGGTCACAGTGGAGGGTCTGCTCTAGGAGAAAGCTAGAGCATTAGCAGAGATGGTAGTGTGGTGGGGGTGGGAGTGTGGAAGATCTGAGACTGGCCTCCTATGGCCCTGGCAACAGCTCTTAATTAACCACCCAGGTATTCCTGAGCCTTACGGCCCACTGCCCGGCTGGCCATATGGCTGGAGCTGCGCCATTGCCATAATTGCCAGGGGAAACACTGCATCAAAAAGAGCTCAGCCAACATAAAGCTTGTGTAAATTATTTTTAATGGTTCCCTTCTGGCAGCAGCACGTGTTTGTCATCTCAAAAAGAGCGGCCGAGCGATTTAGTCGCCCTTGACCCCTCTTTTCCATGCACTTGCTCCTTGTTTGACGGTGTGACCTGTCTACCTGATTGTAGCTTGTGTCACACACCCACAGCCATTTGCACTGTTAGGAAGCAACCTCATTGTCCCCTACTGCTTGAGTGAGTGGTTATAATGCACACACAAAAATGCATTTTTCTTCATGCCTGCAGCCACTTCAGAATGACTCACTGATGTTGTATTTAATTATTTGTCACTACATTCCCTTAAATCTAACACATTCAATTCTAACATACAGGCTGAATATGCCCTTTTTTATAAATGTAATATTAAAGAACAGGTGGTGCAAAACATTAATTAATGAATTACTTTAATAAGGTGCACTGCCTGTATTTTATATTTAATTGAAAGCCACTTGCGGTCCCTCATCAAAATCTCACCTCACATGCTCCTGAAGCTAGTAGCCATCTTGACTTTGCTATGAGAAAAAAAGAAGAAAATAGAATAGAGATTATGAATTTTGCTTTGAGCTTGTAATTACTTAATATGTTGTTCTAATGGCCTTCTCATTATCTCATGAACAAGCATCTCTAAAGGGATGAAAGTTGTGGCAAAATTGGTTCCATGCCTTTCTTTTCTTCTCTCCTTTGCCCAACTTCACACCCTCCCTCACCTTCTGTGTCTTTCTCTTTCACTTTGGGTTGCTAATCGTCCCAAGAGGGGACCAGGAGGGATAAAGTAGCAGCTCATTGCAGTTTTCCGCTTGTGTTATTTTTGACCATCGTTTTTACAAGGATGTTGTTGTGAAGAAAGGGGAGGGGGGAGGGCAGTGTTCTGTGGCCTCTGAGGTGGGTTAAGACTGCTGGCTTTTCCCTGTCTGGTGGCTACTCACAATATGTCAGGAACACAGGACATTTCCATGCCCCAGCTCCCCCTTCGTTAGTCTCACGCCAGGCCATTGGTGAGATGTTTTTTTAAGGAAGTGGCTAGCAATCTGGTCAGAGCGACCTCACATCTGCCCTGCTAATGAGAAGGCTGGCCTCCTCCCAATTCGCCTCCCTAAACACTGTCCTTACCCACACAGGTCACGTCCTCCAAGGAGCTGAACCAACACAATACAATACACACACAAACACAGAGGAAGAGACATGAATACATATACACACAAGCACAAAAACACTCCCATACACATGCAAGATGATATAAAAATATATCCATGTCCAAACACACTCTACACAAGACATCAGCAAAAGTGTAAAGTATTTACTAGCCCCTACTAATCTTGAACATTTCACATACTTGCCTAATTTATATATGTGTGTGTGTGTGCGTTTGTGTGTGTTGTACATATACACAAGTTATGTACCATACTCTGACCCAACTGTCCTATTCAAATACAAACCATAAACCTCAGAAACAAAACACACACAAACAAACACATAGGACTGAGCTACTCCTTGGTCAAAACTCCAACTTAATGACTTGGTTGACGCTTAGCACCACACACAGTGCAGTTGAGTGGAAATGAAAGCATAATTGCCACCATAGCTCCTACACATACTGAAAATAATACAAGCATGCATTCATGCATTTAACCACACATCAGCCCATTCTCTTGATGACATCAGAGTCATTACCAGAATATATTTTTATGGTGTTTTCTAAAAGCCTTCAGAAATGAATCACATTATCAGGCCTATGTTGCCAAACAGACCCTGCGTATTAACTTGATGCAAAGCCAGTTTAATGTACCTGCATTCTGAAATAGCTCCAAATCGCCTGATTGCCGGTTATTGCACCTTAGGCCAATTAGATGGCGACAGAAGCAGCTCATTCACAGCTTTAATGAGCCCCGCACAGTGATACATGGAATGAGATATCCCAGAACAGACTAATCTAAAATGCCTTAAAACAGCAGGTCCATAAATTAAGCAAAAGACACACATGCCTGAAACAGCAAACGCTTTGTAAAGCAACCTTTTGTGCTGTCACTTTGACTTGCATTTACTCAGAGTGTATCTGGCTGTCTCTCTGACTTTTTTTTACCAGCTCTAGTGTAATTTTGCCATGTTTTGACCCTGAGAAATGTTTAGTTTCTTCTCTTCTCCAGTTACAAAGCAATAGAAAGTTGATAACACATGGGGTTTGCACCAAGATCCTGCTCTTGCCCCCACTACATTCTCACCCTTCTAACCCTATGTCCTCTGAGTTCTATTGGTATACAAAGCAGTGCTGTGGGAACCTGAATTTCACAGCAAAAAAAGCTTTTGTTAGGTTAAAGAGAAAGAATAATAAGACAGACAACAAGAGAGACATGTTTACTACTCTGCCTACTGGACACTTAGTCCTCTTAAAATGCCATTTGTACCACTAATGCTGGATAACTACATGTTTGGCTCCTGTAGGTTTTCATTAGCACAAATGGTCACTTGCTTAAGGTCTTAATATTGTAGGAAGATGACACCAGAAACATAACACTTCCCAACATGTGGCAAACTAAAATATGCAGGACTTGCATTTCAGTATTAATTTCCCATAATGGATTTATCATTTCTGTCATCTTGATTGTTATATCCACAACCACAATGCATACAATCAACTAAGTAGTCATCAAAGAATCATTAACATATATTACTATACTTGCAGTAATGCTAGTGGTAAGATCGTACTATATAAGCTGTTTACCTAATATGGTATGTAACCAAATTCAGTTCACTGTAACATGAATGCAGCATTATTAAGTAACTGTCCCATCAGTTGTGCACACACATCTGAAATTAAACCCTAAATCTCAATAAGATTTGCATATGTGCAAAAATCTCAAAATGTCTGTGAAGTTGCAGCACATTTTCAAAATCTCTACTGTGTAGTGGGACAAAGCTGCCCCCAGCTTGAGATATTTCTTATTATATTCATATACAACTGATTTATCCAACCACTGTTTGTCATCTTTATAAATCTTTTTTCCACAATTCCACAAAACAATATCCCTTTAACTTTGTTTTTAGTTTGTCATTTCTTATGAGGTAAGAGATACCTGGCGTTATTGTAAAATAGGACAAATGGGATTGGGCCTTTAGCTTGATTTATGCTTCTGCATTAAATCTAAGTAGCAGTTAGCCGTGGATCCTATGCTGCAGCCTATGCCGTAACCTGACATGTACCTCCCAAGAAATGTAACTACACTACACATGCAGACTGCATTTGTTTGCGTTTTCTTTTTTTTCTACATTGCAATCCTTTCAGCAAAAGTAACCACGTTCAACATCTATCGAACTCCAACATAATCTGCTTAGTTTCAGCTTGGGTTCCAGTCGCCATGTGGCGAAGGCGCTCCATACAGTGTCTTAGAAACCCCATTTCCAACTAGTGGTTTGGCATTGTAATTGGAGAGCAACGTATTCAAACGTAATGTTATAGAAGGTTACAATGGCATAGGTCACTTGCGTAACCTATGGCTGATCTGAGTAGATTCAGTGCATAAGCATAAATCAAGCTTTAGTGTAACCTTTTATTCCAACAATACTACAAATGCAAAAACTAAGTATAACTATGCACAACAACAATGTGGAAAAGAATACAAAGAAATACATATAGACAGAGTCCATTAACCAGCAAAGCATCTTCATGAACGGCCACTGAACAGAGTAAAACCAAAGCTTCTTTCTGGGGACAGAGAGGTGACTGTGTGGTGGTGGTAATGCTAGACTGGGAGTTTTCATCGTCAGCCTTACTGACATTCTCACAGCATCTCAGCCCCTCCTTGGAGACAGCTTCAATTAAAGCATACTGTCAAAAGTCCAGTGCATTGTCTTACACTAGCCACTTAATGCATCTTGGACAAATGACTGGAGATTGTGACGTTAGAAAAAACAATTATCTTTTCAAACTGCTTCTTAAAACACAATAGCTTGGGAAGTGGAGCAAGGACATGGAATTATCTAAATGCTATAGTGGTTGGGTGATAGAAGTGTAGACAGCAGAGTTTAAATGGATTCTGGTGATACCTTTTTTTCCTAACTCTGTTTTGTTTACAGCTTTGTGGCCTAAAGTGGTTGCATAAAATTTGAGGTGAGGCAAAGGGAGGACCAGTACCCACATTAGGCCAGCTGTGGGATAGCTTCATACAAATGCATAATTACCGGTGGAGGCATGACACTCTTCTGATTGCTAATTAGTGCTGGAATCGACTGGTTCTCAGTAGAACAACTTGAGGAATTCAAGCATGAACAAAATGTCAAGGGCTCTAATGGCTTTTCTCCTCTGTTCCTCCACTGCTGCCTCTTTCTGTCCATCTTTCATTCCATTGCCCCCTGAAGCTGCGGATGTGTTCTCCAACACTCTTCTAGTATGCCAAATGAGTTTGTGCCGTGACAAGTGGAGGCAGCACAAATTGACAGCTTTGGTCAAGTGTAAAGTATATGAAATTAAGTCCTAGACATCACCTATGTATTCTCCAGTCTGCCTTTACAGGTATTCAGTCAGATGTTCAGTCAGACTCAGCTAGTGAACACAATACAAGGTGTGAATATACTCAATATATAAATGTGTGTCTGTGTGTGTGAGAGCAGGACAAAGTGCCAGCCTATCAGCTTCATTTTCACATGCAGCCTGGTCTAATTAAGAAATATGGAAAAGGTTCAAGAGCTGTGAAAAGTAGTCTATTGACCTTCTCATCACTACACAAGAGAGAGAGAGAGATGAAGAGTGAGGCGAGCTGGTGATGGGGATGGTGACCAACTCTGTCAAGGGAAGGAGGGACATTTATAACGAGAACAATCAAGTGGCACGACGAGCAGACGGCACAGAGATCCTCCTAATAATTGGTTCCATTAAAATCCTTTTAAAGTGCAACTCTCTCTTAGATAAGCCAAGGCACTGTCCGTTTGCTCATCTCCTTGTCATGGTAATTTAGCTAGACTAAATGATGCTTGCAGGAGCTCACAGGCGTCTATTTTAGGACCAGACAAAAGAAATATCATCTCACCTACTGGTTTGCGTAATCTGGAATTAGGCACCATTTAGAACGACACAGAGAGAGTGGTTTGTGTGGCCGAGGGCTATTGCTGCTGTAAATGGAGATTGAAGAGGTGGAGATGGGGAAAATAGAGTAAAAAAGACTAATAACTAATATTTCACAAATGCTTTATCAGGAGAAGCTCCTCATGGCTTTCAGTGATCCTCAATACATAAGGCAAGAGAGGGATGCCACATGAATAAAAAATAGAAATCATGCTTGTAGGTTGTCTTGTTTTACAGTACATAAATTATAAATTTTGCATTCAGATATTTTTTACTACTGCTACATGGAGACTGACAAATGTCAGTTGTCATTTGTTAGTCTTAATGCCACAATTCCAGTGTGCTTCTGCAGTTTACATGAATTGCATTTTTTGAGCAGGGTCGCAAAAGTATTAGGACAGATAGCTAAAAAGAGCTTCAAACATTTAGAGTGATGCTAGTACCTAAATGCAGTACATTTAAAATAAGTTACTGTTTACTTTTATTTGAGTAGATTTTTAAACAAGTAGTTTTACTTTAACTTGAGTACAATTCCACCATAGTAATAATACTTTTACCTGCAGATGCAGTTTTTTTTCTTGTTTTTTTATGAGAAGGAACATTTCAGTATATAATCTCTAACCAGTAGACATATTTAGGTCTTTGCACAAAAATATAGGATTGCTATGGGCAATTGGTATATGCATCATTGTCACTGGCAATCAAATCTAGCATTATATTTTAATGCAATTCTGCTTGTGTTTTACTTACAGATTTGCCAATAGTGGTGCTATTTTTGCCTGCAAATATAATCACTAAAAAAACTAGTACTGCTGATTTGGACACACCTAATGACTATTTGTCATGCATCTGCCCTGGAATTTGCACTAGTCTGTGCTTGTTGTTGTAAATGTGTTGTTAAAATAAGTCTCTTAGTGTTAAATTGAGCAGCATTGCCCTTTAAATTAGTGTTTCAATACAGCTACTGTATGTAGAACAGCATTCCAAAATCATGTGTGAAATTAGCAGAAATAAGACAGGAACACAAAAGCTCCTGCAGCCTCTTTGATTATTTTGTTTTTGACACTCCAGCTGTTCATCCAGAAAGTAGCTGTGTTGATTTATAAATGTGTTTAACCACAAAGATGACATGAAAAGCAATATGCCAACACATCAAAGCATTCCAAATACATCCTGGTGTCTAAAACTAATTTCCAAACAACAAAAAGAGTCTGACATGTTTTGAAGGGACAATTTCTTCGTTCATGCACAACTGAGAGCTGTTTTAGCAGACACACACTGGCATATTTTGACTGTAACTTCATACCAAAGCAAGAACTGATCACAACGACAACAAGAGAGTGGCCGTGTAAACATTTCAAAACAAAAGGAAGAAGGCAAAATCACCACGGGTTTGTGATGATGGATGATCGATGCTTTGAAATGCAGCAGCGGGTATTGTCATATGCCAGAGAGCTCTGAGCTTTGCAAAACTAACTACTGACTTCATCTCTGATATGTCTTTTGCTAACAGACTCATTTAGATAAACAAACGTGAAGAAAAACTGGCTCCAATAATGCTTGTTGTGTTTTTTTTTTCATGCACTTTCTCAAGTTGCCAGTAGCCATTATAAAGAAATTTGCTCTCTCTGCACTAAAAGCTGGGAAAATGAGCCTCTTTTAAATGTTGCACATGTAATATTTATCAGCTTTCTATTAGAATATATGCACACTCAAATCGTCAGCCTATGTGATCTATTGCACGGCTAAATTATGGCTCCACACAGCATAGAAGGGGGAAATTCATTACTGCTCAGGGCAATTTCCTCCCAAAACAAAAACATTTCATTCCAACGGAAAAGCCAAATTAATACTGGCTTTGCATGAACCCGATTTTATTTGCCAAAGAACTGCCACTTTCTCACTCACTTCATCCGCTGGATGAAGGATGTAAGTTGAAAGCTGGATAAAATGAGTTTCATGCATGCACACACACATCCAATTTTATTCACTCTCTCTAAGTCACACAGGAAAACTAATTCTTCTCCTTCTTTGTCTCGCTCTCTCTCACACACACACACTCACTCACACATACACACACACATACACACACCGACACAGATGTGTACTGTATAGTACATACATATGCAGGTATTTCATCCTACCTCACCAAAACGCTTTTGTTTTCTACACTGCCTTGCATTTCTGACATCAAAGGGGCCTCTACTCTCACAGTTGACTCTGGATGAGCCGGTTTGACGTCACCACATTGTTGTGTCAAGTTTTCACATCAATGGTGTGTTTACCTCGTTTGATAAGTCAAACCAAGACACTTGAAAAACTGTGAGAGGACAATAATGAATAAGCCACAATGATTCCCTTGATGAAAACAAGGAGGTTAGACGCGTCATAAACACTTAACGTGTATGTATAGATGTTAAGACAATAAAGTGAATAACTGTCTTCTCTTCAGTCAGAGGACAAGTTTCACCACTGTTCTTTAATGTACTTTGTTTTTATTAACAAACTTCACATCCCTCAAATCATAACTCCTCTGGTCGTAACTAT
The DNA here is from genome assembly GCA_032362345.1 of Sandelia bainsii. Classification (NCBI taxonomy): domain Eukaryota; kingdom Metazoa; phylum Chordata; class Actinopteri; order Anabantiformes; family Anabantidae; genus Sandelia; species Sandelia bainsii. The sequence goes on from JAUMHL010000018.1 coordinate 22,157,817, forward strand.
TATTGGTGGCCTTCCCTCCTTAAAGTGTGTTTGTCTGCGTGCATGCGCATGGATGAAGCAATTGCTTCGTTAATCTAAATGACTCTTTCCCTGGCTGGATTGCCTTCTCATATAATGTCACCTGATTTATTCCCTTTCCTCATAATCAAGCATTTGTTTATGGTTTAAACATAAAAACAATGAGGATTATAATGCGTGATGGATAGCATCACATGCTGCTATTTATTTGGCCATAAAGACTTGGTGGAAAGTCATCTAAAACTGCAGTGTGCTCTGGATGCCAGGAAGGTCAGGGACATGGGGAGTGGGGAGGCAGAAACATGCAAGGAGAGATGACAGCTGATTTGTTTGGTAGCTTTGAATAGCTGATGAACCTGTGAAGCCCAGAGTCCTGTTAAAATTTTAATAAACATGGTGAAGGCCTATTGACTGGAAGTGAAATATGCACATTGTTTCTGGTGCTGGCTGGACCAGAATGGAGCAATCATGTTTGACAATGTGCAGTGCAAACCTTTCAATCAGAGTAAGGCCTTATTTTGATGAATATTAAATATTGGCTCTATTCTGCATGTGTCACATGAATTTATAAAGCTAAGGAATATTATTGCCTCCAATTGACTTGCTACACTCATCTCCATAAATATGATTCAATAATGCGTCTTAATACAATAAACTTATGGTAACCAAGAGTAGTGTATACATATGTATCTACATGTCTCCATAAACCAACGTTGTCTACTGCTACCTAAAGTAATATTTATTTACTCTTTCCTATATTCACTAAACCTGTGTAAATATTTTCTAAAAAGACAAGTTATTATTTACTTCACAGGAAAACTAAATTGGACATGACTGCCAGTAGCAGAATAATAATAAGCCAACATAAAATGTGCACTTTTTCTCCCATCTTTGCTTTGTCTGTAGATACACACTTGTCTGTTGCAAACTGACAACCCTCATTTCTTGATTTGCTACCTACCACTTCAAAACCACACATAAATGTGCATTCAGGAAGTCTATTTTTGTTTACTGACTTAAGAAACGTAGAGTCTTTGTCACATATAGCTATGAAGACAATTCAATCAGAGGACAACAGAAGAACTGATATGATTGATGATGTGAAGCAAACACAAAGCAAGCAGGGGAAAAAAGACACAGATTTGATTATTATGATGATTTATATGCTTTTCTGCCACAAAAAATAACAATCTTAAATCTAATACATGTAAATAATTGCAGCATAAATATCCACTTTGAGATGACACCTGCAATTGTTTTGTTATGACTACTAATACTAATAGCATGTTTAATCATTTACCTCCAATTTCTAATATAGTTCATTTTTGCCATCTGAAACATGTATTTAAAGCTATTTAAAAAGTACACATTGTCCTCAAATGCTACCTCAAGTTGCTTTAACACTGACATTTCCCCTAAAGAATCAGTGAAGCAGACACTAGAAACATTTGCATACATACATATGATTAATCCCCCATTAATACCCAGACACATATGTCAGTGTGTACACCGATGCACTTATGCACGCACATCACCAGACACATACATTCACAGACACATGTGTGCATGCATGTACACGAACAGTTTCAGACAGACCCAAACCACAATTTACTGTACCCCCACTCCATATGCCCCAGACATAATATTGCAAATAGCCTTCAAAATGCAATGTTTGGGTCAAGCCGACTTGCACTTCTAAGTAATTTATAATGTGCTTTACTCCAAGGTATTGCACAATCTCATTATCATTACATTTTTGCATATTTAACAACAGTTTTTAATTAGAAGGTACTTTATTATTCATGCACATAATTTGAGGCAAGCTCAGGCTGCATGTTTTTCACGAAGAAGATGGAAAGAGATGAGGTGAGGAAAAAACAAACATGCAGACATTTTTTCCTGAAATGGAAAATTTTGGTTTGTAGTCTTTAACTGGCAAGTGATTCCACACACTGCTCTGTTAATGGCTCTTTTAATTTAGCTAATAGCTATCATGTTGTGTACCTTTATGCATTTGCTAAATTCTTAGCTCTGGGAGTTGTCTCCCAATGCTGGAGCTGTAAGCAGTTTGGTATGCTTTGGCTCTCAATGTAGTAGCATTTGCTGCGGCTATGCTCCTTGATGTATTATTAAAATTGGAAATGGACTCCAGGGACAGCATCTAGTTATGTGCTTTCATTTGCCGAATAAACCAAGCGTTGTTTTCATCTTTGCTCATGATTGTTAATGGCGCCGCTGATGAGAGGGGTGTGTGTGTTTTCTCCCACTCCTTTATCAGCACAGGCCTGTTATTATGCAGGCCAAATAGCCAAGCTGCTGATTTTGTTTTACGTTTTCAATTAGTCATTTGACTAAGCACATCTGTTACTGGCAGAGGCCCAGAGTATGGACGAGTCGTTGTCACCTGCTCGGGGGCCAATAGAGCACAAAAGCAGCCGGGCTATCAGGGCCCCTTGGTGGCTACAACCACTTCAGAGCTCTCAGAGGTGTGTCCTGGGTCCCCTCACATTTTACAGCCAAGTCTTCAGAGGAAAGGTGCTTCCAGAAACACTCATAGCATGCCTTGCTATGCCTCGCTTTTTTCTTCTGTTCTGTTAAAGCCCCAGCCTGTGGAGACTTTAACGTTTAAAGCTTGTTTTCCAAGAGTAACTAAAATAACCACCACTGCAACGTTGGTTTGAGGTTTAGAGACCACATTCACAACTCAACCACAACTGATTGTCTGTGTACATCTTATTTTTCGTTTGCTTTTGATTGTGTCTTAATGATTTATGTATAGCAGTCTGCTTATTTTTTCTCTCCCCATGTGTACAAATTGATGAATATACAATGTGTGTTTCTTTGAAAGTGTGAGTGCATAGCCTTTTAAATGTGGACCAATGCAAATAAACAGCCTACTTCCTGAGCTGTCCCTGCATATAAAGGAGATGTGCTATTGAACTCTGTGCTCACCAGGATGTGCCCACACATCTTTCTAACATATTACATATGTACATGCAGGTCAACTCTGTCATAACAAATATCATTAACTTTACCAAATACTCCTTTAGTATTGAGCCTGCATAACAGTGTGGAAAGTAAAAAGCAATATAATATGTACTGCATGTTGTATATTGACAGTAGATAAAATGGTTGATGATTTAACTTGAAGACTATCATTTCATATTGTGCTGTAGTATTTGCACTATTGTAATTAGAAGCAACAGAATAAAAGGCCTATTTATATATCCTTTGTGAAATAACAGCAGGCTGAGATTTGCACTGTTGTGCTGAACAAAAGCACTACGTCACTTCAAAAGTCAGCAAAGCTGTTTCATTATGGTCAGCGATTTCCTGAAGGACTGAGGCTGTCCAATACCTCAATCACATTAAGTCCCAGCCTGTTTTTGGGAAGCGCCGCAGTAGTCAAGCCCCAATAGAGCTGCAGCCAATCTTTGATTGTCAGAGTTCAGGGAGGGTTCAGTCAGTAGCACCGTCGTCTACGCCTGATCCAAGAGGAACTCCCACGGGGCTTTAATAAAACATTTTGCTCATTGTGGAAAGTAATGACCAACAATGTAAACTTGTGACTCGACAACAGATGTTGGCATGCTTAGTGGAAACAAGGTGCTGTAAAATTAATTTCATTTGAATTATTTACTGCATGCATTACGTGCTTGAGGAAGTAGATGGGGGGGGGGCATTGGTTGGCAACAACAACAGAAACATATTCAATTAAAGGTGAAATAGTGGGATAGTGGGTGGGGGGTGGGGAGTGCAAAAAAGAGTGATCACATGTGTTCTCTCTTGAAAATCAAATAGGAATCATATCAATGCTGACATTACCCCTGTGATTTATATTTAATAGGGTTTATTATTTCATATTGTCACTTCAAAGGTTGTGCCAGGAAAACTTGCTGGAGATGTTTTCCTAATTAAATTAAGCCAAATTAATATCTAGAGAACAAGTAAGGGGGCACTGTTGTTTTCTTTCATGTAGCTGGAGAGAGAGAGACAGAGAGAGAAAGTTTTGTCAAATGAAATCAAAGCATAATCATTCTAAATAGAAGTATGTCATAAGAGCACAAGCCTGGTCTAAACACACATCAGCATGCATGGATAAACAAACAGAAAGAATGATAGAGAGTGATACAGAGATGCTGAAGGAGAGAATGGAACACAGAGCAACTCCTCGTTCATGGTAAGCTACTCTGCAGAGCTCACAGAGAGTTAAAGACAAGATGAATAATGAGATGTGGAGTGGAACAAAAACTTTCCCCGAGCCTAGAAACAGATGTAGAATCACAGGAAGTCAATAACATTAACTCAAAGCTGTGTATGCACACCCAGACCATAACTAATATGGACTGACTATCCAGCTCCAAATGTTTTTAAGAAAATTTGGAGTACTTAATACACCATATTGCACATTGTAAGTCCTTGGAGTTACAGTATCTTTACTTAGGTGCATATGTGGTCAAACCAATTGTGAGTGAAGTTGAACTTAACCACGTGGTTAATATATTTCCCTTTAAAATGGTGATGAGAAAAATAGATACAGTATGTATTTAATACAGCAGACATTTAGGGGAAGGTCAGCGGTGTTTGGGCAAAGCATTTAAGCACTCGAATAGAGATTTTTTAATTATGCTAAAAATCTGTTGTAAATAAGTGCAACTAATATTAAGTCTAGTCTGCAAATAGCCTTTATTGTTTGAACAACAGAACCTTATGATAAGCACTTTTGTGTTTCCATGTGTGATGTAATAACTTGTCACAGGTGTGTTTGGCCACACAGAACAGTGCCAAGTAGGCTGTACTTCGTGTCATATCAGCAGGGAGTCAGTGGTGTGACGCTATCAGAGCGGGAGAGATGCTTCACCTGGATTTCCTTCATCACCCTAACCCCTCAGGCAGCAGCTTAAACGGCACGTAGCTACTGTTAGCATTCAGCATTGTGGAAAAATAACAGCAGGCTATATTGATATAAATATATTTCCTCCTGTAGTTGGCTCACCAAGTTTTTTCATCTGTGTGTTTATTTTTTTTTGTGGAGCCCCAGTCTTTGCTGTGCAAAGGTTGCTTTTGTTTGTGATGGTCCTGCAGAACAGCTCAGTTGAGTGTGAAGTGCTGGGATACAGGAAGTAGGGCTGCTCTTTAACCCAGGCCTTGTGATAAATGGAGTCACTTAACAATAGTGTATCCTGCGACCTGGACCTGGAGCTGCTGACAGCGGCTTGTCCACAATGTGTGTGTCCTCATCTACTGGAGGGGTCCCATACCCTCTCCATAGCTCTACAAATAGTATGATGATAGATCAAAAATATAAGTTAGGTTTTTGCCAAGTAATCCAAATACAGAGATCCTGGTGCTGCATAGAAGATTCAGTAGGAGTTTACAACTGAGACTCAGCCTGGACTTTAACACACTATCCTATGGTGCTCTGATAAAACATCATTTTTGTGCATACATACATCTGTGATTCAGAAAGTGGATGCATCAAGGACAACTACATCAGTTTGTTGTAGTTCTCTTTGCTCCTTTAATCCTCACACATGCACCAACATACATACACACACACAGACACACACACACACACTACTATACTAGCACCCATTGTGTCCTTGGTATGTAATGAACTCTGTATGGCCAATAATAGCGCTGGCACCTTGCACAGCAGAAGTCATTTGAAGTTCACAGTTCAGACAGTGTCACAGTGAGATACACACACATACCCAAAACACAACCAGCTGTGGTGCTGCAGTGATGAATGCTGCATCAGCACTACCAATAATACACACACAGAGAAAGAGAGGGAGAGAGAGAACCCATTATCCAAGTTTTAAGTTTCACTCACAAACTCTTATGGATTATTAGTAAAAATCTGACAAAGGGCACGGTTTGTCTTTGGGATCCAGATTTCACCACAACATCCATCTGTCAGCAAACCATCTCCATTATCATTCGAATCTGAACCATGATTTAGCCTAGCACAATGCCACATGTACTTAATGCTACAATAGAGTACTAACTCAAGCCACTTTACACTACATGTCAGTTGAATGTGTGCAAGAGTTTAAAAACTTTGTCAATGTATTTGTGGTTTGCCACAAGTATCAAGATCATATTGCTTTCAGTTTCTCGTATGGCAACATGTTGACTAGTGTTCCCTCTCTGTAGTCACTGTGGACAGGCTAGTCCCATCTGTCTAATAGAAATTCTGCCTATTTGTCTGAAAGTGTAATAATTAGTGTAATCATTAATTTAAAATGTTGAATATAATTTCGAAGCTTTCACGTGGTATAATATTTTGTGCTTTATTGTGACCACAACAAAATCAAATGCCCTCTTGTGTTTTCTAAGGAGATGATGAAATCATACTTATCAACCTTAGAACAGCCTAATAAAAAGCTACACACTGTGGCTATTGCTTAAAAGAAACCCCACATTAATTCCCTTAATCAGCATATGGATCAGAAAGATTTCCCTTCACACAACTTGGGACAGCCGTGCCTATTCAAAACACATTAGACAAAGTGTGACACCGTCACGGTAGCAGATGTTCTTTACATTTCTCCCCATTCCTAACCTATTTCCTAGTCACTAAACCACCAAACCCCACTCTCTCCTTTCACTTTCCCCTCTCCTCAACCGCACACAAACCAGCACAAGACAAAGAGAAACAAGATGAATTAATACCAAAAGGGGTCCCTGTGGTATTGAGAGGGGATTGTTTTTTGTTCTAGTTGAAAATATTTCTCACTTTTTAGTGGAGCACGCTCTGCTCCCACATGTATTGTCTGGCTGTGATCATGTGTCAGAGCTGTACAAGTGGGATGTGGGGCCGGGTGCCCGGCAGGCTTGTCTGAAGCAGACGGCTTGTTTGCGTGTACTTAACAGCTCCTCACAGCTGTGTTCTCTCCAAATGTAACAGGAGAAGACCTCATCCATCACAAAAAAGACATTCTCCCTTTCCTCCTCCTCCTTTCTTACTCCTCTCTTCTTCCTTCTCCTCCCCCAATTTTTTGTTCAAGTGCCTCCATTGCAAAAATGTCAGCAAACAGGCGAGAGGTCGCGTCAGAGGTCAGCCTGTGAATCACAGTGTTAGCCCAGCTTTTCTCTCTTTTCAAGAGGGTGTGCATTTCTCAAAAAGTTGCTTATGAGCAAGTCATCCAAGCTCAACACATGTTGGGGGTGAGTGAAATTGGATTGTGCCTATGACAACACAGACGCAACCTGTCTAAAAGTGACTTGTCTGACAACTTGTTTGAAGAAAACTTTGCCATTAAACGCTTAAGATTTTAGCACATGGTTTGGGGGAGGGTCTCTGAATGGTCTTTTGATTAAAAGTTCCCCCTATCTAGCTCAGGAAACATAAAGAACATACAATTAAGCATGTTTTAAGAGGCAGCTGGTCACAATTCACAATACAATATGCAGGCAAAAATAAGTCTTATCCTGTGCCGTGTTGAATCTGACCTGCCTTCCTCTGAAAAAATGAACCATGTCTTGTTCCCAGGTTAATGGCTGCAAACTGTCACATCGTTTCCATGCACATCATACTGTCATTAGTCACTAGACGTAGATCGTAACCTCTATGCCTCTGATTAACCCCGGGGGCTGGACAGGAGGTGGAAGCCAAAGTTTCCAAAGACAAGAAATTCAACTCGGAGTTGTGCTTACTTTCACCGAAGAGGCCCCTCCTCTGGTCTGACTCAGTGAACAGCCTGTAAATGTTTCACTTTGATTTCACATATGTGACAATAAATTAAGGGGCATTTATCAAAGTTGCTTTGTTGGAGCGTGACAAAAGCCACTTTAAACATAAACTACTTCAGCGAATAAATACTTTTAGTCAGTGTCCAGGTCATTTGAAGTTGGCAACAAGGATTTACATACTCAGAGTAATGCATATAGATATATTTTCATGATTAGCTGTTATGGTTTTTAATAACAAGGTTCTTGTATAGAGGTGCAAACTGTACAATAAAGACAAATGTGGATAGACTTATTTTTGCATATCACTAACATCAAGCAAATGATGCTAGTATAATACAATAGATAGGAAATATTTTTACACCATATATTCACCTGATATTCACGTAAGGCACTGCAGCTGACACATCCACAAACCCAGAAGTGTGCATGAAAATGTGTTGATATAGTATACAACTAAGTAAAAATGATTTAATGCAACACATAAAGCGAGTTCTCAAACAAAAACAAAACACACATACACAATTCCCACTATGCTATAGAACTCATGGAGTGACATGCCAACAAGCGTGTATTCATGTATTTCCTCTCCCTAGCCATGTCTTCTGGGAACAGACTAATTGCACTAGAACAGAAATAGAGCTCAGAAGTCTGAATGTGCTCCTGGAGAGACGCCCCTAACCCACAACCCACCTACCAACCCCCTGCTGCTTCTACTTTTCTGATTTTCTTTATGCCTGTTGTAAAAAAAAGTATAGATGCAAAGCGAAAATGTCACATTTTGAACTCTCCCGAGAGTCCTAAGTCAATTCAGCTGTGAAATCTGAAGTATATGGGCTTGCATGTGTGTGTGATATTCCGTTTATATCTATAATGCCTGTGACATCCACTCATCCAAACAAGTCACAATCATGTGTAGGGCGTGATATCTCCAACTTTGGTGACAGGAAAACTGGATCCTGCTACACACAGCCCATCTGGTTACAACACTGATATTAGAGAGGCTTTTACAACATGCCGAGGGAGCGCTCAATTTCCAACAGGCACACGATAACCACACCCCTGTTTTCTCCTGCTGGTGTGTTTGTGTGTTTTCTGAGCTCCACATGCCCTGCAGATGTAGACAAGAGAAAGGTTTTCTGCCCACTACGGCTCACATGCACACCAGTTATCTGCACACAAAAAAGTACACACAAACACAGACTATCCACATGACTTATGAAAACTTAGCTCGGGACAGTACAGTATGGTTCTCTGCCATGTCGGTTCTATCTGCAAGAATGTGGAAAGGGAGGAGAAGGATGAGGGGAAGGACAGTGTCTACTTGGGGAAACTCAGGAACTTTGGTTAGTTGCTCCTAGCAGACCGCAGGGCTGCCTGACTTACTGTGGTTGACACACACTCCAAGAAGTGACATTCTCACAGCAAGGCATGAAGTTTGCAGCAGGGAGAGTTAGAGAACAACTCCTTCCTTATACTGCACAATCGCCTAGTAATAGGCAGAGAAGAATGAAAAAAACGTACAAATGCACACAGCTTTGCGGTTGACAGCCCAAAAACTTTTGGGAGTCAAGAGAGTTAGCACCAAAGTTCCCTGTCAGCCCATTAAAGATGTGAAGCTGGCATCTTGGCCTATTGAAACCATATGTGAGAAAGAATTTCTCTGCTGGTAAGACATTCCAAATACTGTCCCAAAGCCAAAGACTTTGGTGTTAGTTTAATTTAAGCAGTATGTTGGGGAGAGCTTGCCGCACTTTGATCATGTGGAGATCGTTTGGTACAAATTGAACTAACCCCAGCTCCATTTCTGGTGGATCACAACCATGGATTTGTTGAATTAAACGCTTCGTTGAATGCAGTCTGCACATGAAAAGAAAAGTTGCTCTGAGGAATCTGATAGCAGGTTTTTCACCTAGCAAGCAGGTCCGCTTCTTTTATTACTTTTAAACTCAATCCACGCTGGGTCCCGTCGCTTTAACGAGACGCGAGCCGTGGCCTGGAGGAGATCATGTTCTGAGGGAAGACAGGCAGAAATCACCTGGGCTATGTAATAGAGAACATATTGCACAGAAACCCTTTAGCATGTACTATCATGGATCAGACTGTACATATGTGTTCTCCATCCTTGGCTTCTCTGAAACACTTTTGTTTTCAGCTTTGTCATGAGACCCTTGACCTTCAACTACAAACCTCTATACTCATTCACTTACTCAAACCTGCTGTCTAGCATGTGATCTTCTTCTCTCTCTGCCTATTTTTCTACCTTTTTCTTTTATACCACTGATTTGTCATTCACCACAACCTTGAGTTATGAATATTTACTAATAATTGAACAATAGCCTATTGTCTATAGAGCAGAAACATTTGGTTGGGATTGGATCTTTTTTTTTGACATGTTTCACCACAGCACCCTGCTGTGTCCATGTGGGTTCACCGTCACACATCGAGGGCAGAGGGGCTGCTTATCTGTGCTATTGATTTTCTGATTGGCTCCGCTTCTTGTTTGGTAAATGAAAACATGCTGTGTGCAGGAAACAGGACTTTTCTCTTAGAAATGTCTCTGTGCTCTGAAATGTGCTAGTACACAGACACAACCTCATTTGGTTGCTCTTTTAATGTGGTGAGGTGCAGAAAAGATGTCCTATTCTTTGTTTTTAAGTTAACATAGCAAATGATCCATTATTGACATGGATCATAATAAAGTAATCTTACTAACCTGGTGTTGATCCAGTGAAATGATAAATGTATAACAGTGAAGGATGAAAGGTTACAAAACACAAGGAAAGAAAAAACTAAACTTTTTTTCATAATTGTAATATTACAAATTCACATCGCATTTGAACAATCCCACTGGACAGAATGTGGTTCACATTTATCATGTCCTGTTTGTCAGCTTAGTATTAAAGTGGGGAGGTTAGGATTATAAGCCTGCACTTTTACTGTCAATACTGTACTGTACTGTGCTGAACAAAACATAAGAACAACAGTGCTGAAAGGGGGAAGGTGGAATACGAGGGTTATAGGGGAATTCATGCCCCTAGTGCACATGTGCAGGCCTCTCCTGGCATCAGGTACGAGTTGATTGATCACACTTCAAAGACATGAAATACTGGATAATTAAAGCTGCAGTATAAATAAAGAGCATACACTATAAATTGGATCATATGTCTGATAACAAATGAGGTATGTTCAGGCTGGTCTTTGCTCTGTCCTGAGAATCACAAATTTACATGCCCTTCTAGTGGAGAAAAAAAAGAACTTGCAGACATGTGGACCAACCTGTGACTAATTAAAGGAGCTTTTTTTAAATCAGTGTGTTCACAGTATGCACTTGACTTACTTTCTATAATAAATAACTTTTTAAAAAATTATACAAATTTATCAGTTGGAATGTCCAAAATATGAAGGTTGTTTAAAACACAACTAGACACCCAGTAATAAAACGGATTTGTGCAATAACACTGACAAGTTGCCATGCACTGACACAGCCACAAAATTCATGTATGACCTAAAAAAACACAGAATTAGATGTGACATGAGTTACAACAAGGAACATAATAGCATATAGATGGATAACAGTGTAACACAACTGGCTACACACCATGCTTGCATCATTTTTCAAATGGGTTATCAGTTTTGCATGTCACTAAGTAACATTCATTGTTCTGCCCCTGTTTGTTGTCAAATAATTTTGAAAAAAACGTACAAGTAAAGTGACTATCACAAGAACGTAAGGAAAAAAAGCATCTGCATGACTGATGGAAATTTAAAACAAAGCTCCCCAGAATAGATTTTCATGGCAGCCACCATAAAACCCTAATGTGAACTATTTGAAAATGCTTTGACATTTTTTATTTGTATCATAATCATGTTTTCAAAGCTGTGTTAATTGAGGGGTATAGCAGCCTCGACGCTCAGTAGACACAAAACCTAGCCAAATACATGCAGGGCGACTATAGCAGTAAAAACACAATGCCACTGGAGCAAGAAAGGCAGTGCAGTGGCTACAAGCGGGATAGATGTGGAGAGACGAGGAGACAAATCTTCCACTTATGGTTGGTATACACAAGCGCTGTCTTTTAGAGCTGCGCAAACAACACTACACCACAAACAATGGAGTAGTCTGCCACTATTCACTATAGATTGTCAACCCAACCGCCCTGTGGCCGACGGCCACCGCCTGCCTTCCATACAGGCGTCATGTGGTCGGCTAGGCCACAGGCACCGTGCGAGTACAAGAGCAGGATCGTAAACCCAAACCTGTTGAGTAACTGAATACGCAGTAAGGTCACAGAGAATGCTGAGACATGTGCCTGTGAGTGGAGAGATTATTGTTTTCAGTGCCACTGAACATGGGTTCCAACCTGCTTCAAAGATGTGTTGCTACAAGCTTATATGAACTTGAAACTCTGTGATACAACACAGCAGGTAGTCTTTAGTAATACTGTAATATTTTTCTTATTAGTTTTTCTATTCCTCAAAATGTGAATATTCTCGGTAGGACTTCATATGACTAGACCCTGTTAAACTTTCCATAGTGTGTAACTGAGATTTTGGTTGAAATCCCACACCATAAGGTGGCATTCTGACTGGCTGTGTTTTACACACTGTTCATTAAAACAATACAGGGACCGTGTGGCAGAGGTTGGTTGGGGTGTGCTGTTTCATGTACCAGTGAGATAATGAAAAATGATCTGGATGAAGCATGTGTATTTAAAAAGCTTATTAGACACTAAAACACAGCACAGTGGTTTGGACAGGACTAGTCAACTGTAGGAAGTTGCAGAAACTGTTTCATCTTTGGTTATGTTGATCTTGAGGTAAACAGGAGAAATAACACATTTGCGTTACAAAGTATTCCACCAGTATGTACTAGATTGGCCAATGCAGCATCCGACCAGATGATGTCATGTTCCAATCCAGAAAACTCTTGTGGTTCCAGTCCCTGCACAGTTAAACACACACACACTGATTCAGATGAATTGGAAAGGCTCTTCACACATATCGAAACATTGCTGAACAGGGCTTAACACACACTGCTGTACATAATCAGCTGGTGTCATCATTGTCTGAGGTCTAAACAGACATTCCTCAACCCTGAACCTTTAAGCAATACTGATGACATACATTTCCCATGTTTTGTAAGCAAAGAGTGCTACTCTTAGTGCGACTTTCTTATAAATAACGAAAAAATAATAATTTAGTGTCTCATTTTACATTGCTTAATTTCAGCTTGGCCTAAAATAGACAGGGAATTAAAGGAGACAAATAGGAATGGAGCAGGATCTGATGTGAGGAACAGCCCTTAGGAAACCCACCAGTTCTGGGGTTTAGAGTAGGGGCTCTAACCTGGGACTCCAGGCTGTGACTATAAGGTCTTGTGGCTGCAGCTGGGCTTAGTGGTTTAAGTAGAGGACTGGCCTTAATGGATTTGTGATGATGTATCTTTGAATTCTTGCCTAAGACCCCTGACTGGGAGTGGGCTCAGGATGCTTATCTCTGCGGACATCTTGGCCCAGCTTCAGGGTTTGGGATCTGGTTTCACCTGCCCATGGGAGAAATCCACCAGGACTGGAGTAACTGAGGATTAGTATGGATGACCCTGGGAGCAGCGTTGGAACATTTGAGACCACTAAAGAGAGAAAAGTTGTTTGACCTTGAGGCATGGACAAGGTGAAAACTAAGAGAGATTATTAGATTAGTTGAAGTGAAACATAACACCTGGATGTATCCATGCTAAAAGGGAAATCATTTGGTTGTTTATAGCTGTATAGTAATAATCAAAGGAGACAAATAGTTTGGAAATGAAAGACTTACTGGATCATCTTGCCTTTAAGATTTTGTAAGCATACAAGAAACTTAACCAGCTTACAATCAAACCACTTACAAATCTAAACAAAGCAACAATGCACATCACATGTTATCCAAGGCCTAGCTAAGTGACCCATCCAGGTTACATGAGTAAGAAACTGCCCCCGAGCAAACGAGCCACAGTGACACTACTTAAGTCCACTCAAGGTCACAGCCCAGCTTCTCTCATGACTGGCCAACATGTCTTCAGGCCTAACCCTAGCAGACATATTACAACAACGCTCCCAACAAAGACTGGCGCCTCAGCCCCCAGTGCACCCTTTACAAAATCCTGCAACCAGAGAGATCCTGAAGGACTCGTCACCTTGTCTCTAGGCAGGAGCACCAGAGCAGAGAAAGCGACCACTTCAATCACCTTAGGGTCAAAGTTCTTGTAGGTCAAATACCTCAGCTGAGATCCCCAACCCCTATGTCAGAGGGACAGGCTTGGTCAGTATCATGGGCCGGACCCTGAATATACCCACGCCAGTTCCCATTGAGAGAACAGGGAGTGGGCTTACAATGGGATATCAATACTATGGTTCAGTAGTGAGGCTATTAGGAAGCTCATACAAAGGAACTCTCTGAGTGATACATCAATTATTGAGCAGTGTTAAAAAGTTATACTTCACTTATCATCACTTATCATTCAATTACACTCTTGGCTTAATGGCTCATGTGAGTTATATAATGTTACTGTTTTATGAATTGACTTTCTTTCATGGTATACTTTATTCAAGTTAGAGAGAGAAGAGAGATATGTATAGGAAGAGAAGAAATCTAAGACACAGTGAAAAAAAAGCAATTTCCCCTTTTGTGTACACTTGAAAAAAAACCTAAATGGCCCAGTTTTTAAGGCTGCGTTAACAAGATAATCTGAAAGTCAGGAGGGTGTTTTTTTAACAAGGGTGTTTTTATGATCTCTGTTACAATAAAATGAACAGGTAAAACACTGAGTGATTAAAGATAATGAAGAACAGATATGGTTTAGACTGTCTTCAGGATCCGTAATGAAAGATTACACTGCACTTTGAAGAGTTTTACTGCCTCTGTAAATCAAGACTAAATAGTTATTATTTGAAGAGGTATTAAGGGTGCAGTGGCCATACTATGTGCTAGCCTGTTTATGATTAAGAAGGGGCAAGAAAGTGCATTGTGGATTTCATTGGGGATTTTAAAAGGGAGCCCCTGTATGCCCTGGAATTCCAGCACTTAAGGAGTAGCCCCTGCAAGCGTGTTGTCTGAACACGTACGTCTTCTGTGCAACAACACTGTGACATGACAAAGTCTGAGTGAAAGCAGATCATGGTGAACCTGTGTGTAAGTCCTTCAATACCACTGACATCCCAGCTCTGAGCTCTGGGATAAAGAACAAAAGAGCAGGAACAGGTAAACGTGTGCTAACAGCTAGCCTGTTACTTGTCTGGATTGATGCTTTGTTTAGTTTTTGACAGCCACATGTCTTTCACCACTTGTGCAGCTGCAGATGACTCGTACAAAATTAAGCCAGAACAGTCTGTAATGTTTTTTTCTCAAACCAAGATACCAAGAATCAGTTGCCTGTCATTCCAGCACAGTGTCTCAGATCATTTGTGATTTTGACAAAATTTCTTTTTTGCTGAGGGCTATTGACCCTACTCCCCTGGCTGGCTGACAGGAGCCAGAGCTGGGAACCAGTAATCAGGGTCAGAAACTTTACTACAGGCTCAGGAAGGCCTTCAAAAGGTGGTGGATCTCCCCAGTGATAAAATCACATTCACACTGAAGTCACCACTTTTACCATGTCCTCTAAATGTCAAATGTGAGAGGATTACAACACTGTTATAAATCACAGAGCAAGGAGAGCCAGGAACTCTGACCTAATATGGAATGAGCAAAAAAACATTAGTGTGTTTTTAAGGCCTTAAGTCCTTTCAAAAGCAGAGGTCAGTCAGTATAGACTGAGGTCATATGCTATACCCCTGTAAAAATACTGCAGAGCGAGTGGTTTCAATTTGCTGAAGTGATTAAGTTCACGCCAGCCCCCAGTGCACTGGCAAGGGTCATTTGTGCTTGGCCGAGTTACTGATGAAGGTAGAGACGAGTGATGCTAACCGTGAGCATTGGTACTGACATGGCATTAGGAGGCATAACAAGGCTCTGAATCATGGGGTGTGCTACAAGGTTTAGTTGAGGTTACAAGAAAACTAAAAGCATTTTATGTCTCCACCTATCCACCTTGGTATTTGTACAAAATGGGCTGAAACCTCAAAGTCAAACTCATCAAAACCAGACTTATAGTATCAGAATAATGGCCTTTACATTTTGGATTGTTCAGTCAGTATGATATACCTTCAATGTCAGCTAACTCATGCCAGCTTAAAGAACTTAGCATTAACAATAGCAATTTAATCAGCAGTGAAGACACATTCCCCTTTAATATGTGCAGGTATTACCTTATAAACCATCTGTATTTACTCTGAGTAGAAACTGTTGGAATGTCATAAGGCTCACTAACATGGACTTGACAGCATCTGTGCCTAACAATTCAACTGTGTAGACAATTGACAGTGTTGCAGTCATTTTGCAAGGGGGATTGCTGTGCACTGTTTTGGGGTTGGCAGTGTAACACCAGATGTGAGCTTTGCACCGCAGCATCAATAATAAAAAAGTCTCCCTAATCTTAACTCTCTCAGTCACATCAAACCTTATGGTGAACAAAAACACTGTGTCTCAGGTAGCTAAATTATTGATAGAACCGCAATTTAAAATCTCCCCACTGCAATTTTTCTGCAATGTTTCCCTTCTCAGCTGCAGCTCCTATTGTTGATTTATTTATTTATGTATTTGTTTTCACTCTGTGTTTGGGCGTTTTTGTTTTCTTTTTTTTATTTCTGGAGGGGGAGGGTGTTTTTCTCCACTTTTCACCTTTCACATCTTGTGGAATTCAGCACTCTCATTTCCTCCCTGTGATACGCTGTACGGCGCTTCAGAAACAACTGTCAGGTTCAAATCAAAAATGGGTGGAGTGGGTGTAATATTGAACTACTGAACACAAGCCGAGACTTGAGCGACGGTTATGGCACCCGATTTTCCTCCCCTCCACTTCTTCCTTTGCCTTTGTCAGCTCCGGGGGTTTCTCTCTGTAGTCAGAACAATGCGTGGGTGATGTCGGCACTCGGAAGGAGATGTTCTGTACAGCGATTTAGTACAAATGCATCCCATAATGATCATGTTTTGTTACCTTTATGTACCTCCAGCACCAGTTCCTCTCCTCTGGAAATCTGAGCGCTGTAAACAGCTACAGAGGCTGCTACCTTTTAGCCAAGTATTTACTACTGCTGCTTTGCTCTCCTATCACACTGATGGAGGATCCTCTTCATCTCTGCTGCAGCACTGCACAGCCAGCAGGTGTGTTCAGGGAGTAGACAGAACGCAGGAACTCATTCACCGCTGAGTTACAGAAAAATACACATGCACACACATAACCTCCCTATACTTCATACATGCTTACACAAGTACACGTCAACAACGGTGGATGTAAACCGTTTGGCATCAGCTGATAAACAGTGTTTTTGTCTTGATAAGCTCTCACAGCTGTTCACTAGATACAAGAAATATCTTGTAATGTTTGTGAACCTCTTTTTGGCTGTGACACCTAAATGTTCAGCCGTTCCGCTGGTGTGGGCACTTAAAACAATCTCCTGTCATGTCACACCAAAGGCCCCTTAGCTTTAGAATAACAGAACAGGTTGACAAAATGAAAACTCATTCCTCCCTCGTTTACGCGTCATTTCAGCTCTGACCCTGGCAGTAAAAGATCAAAGAGCTTTTGAGGCCTGCTCTTATTTCAGCCTGCTTTAGAAGGACAGCTGAAGAGTTTGGCAGTCCAACTTGAGCTGTGACGAGAATTTTTCAGGCCTTTATCCAATAATGTTGAAAACCCTGACTCACATAGCCAAAGCACAGGAGTTGTTATGGGTTAGATTAATGGTTATAGGATCACAGATGGTTATTTGCAGTGACGTGTACATTAGAAGACACTAATCCTTATTCTCTGCAGTTTGGTGCCATAGGCTTTTAGGAGCATTTGGAGGTTAATCAAACTTAATTTAAAATGTTCATTATACATTTTATATATACACTACCAGTCAAAAGTTTGGACACATGGAAATTACCATGTTTGTGAAAGAAAAGCATCACATTGATCAGAAATAAAGTGTAGACATTATTAACATTGCAAATGACTATTGTAGCTGTTTTTTAAGCTGTTTTTAAATGTTTTCATAAAGATA
>JAUMHL010000018.1:22175753-22198532 GCA_032362345.1 Sandelia bainsii
TTGCTAATGCAAGCTTATTAACTTTCAAAGGATAAGTGATCATTAGAAAATCATTTTTTAATTATGGTAACACAGCTTAGGACATGTATCTTTTCATGAACAACATGGTGTGTGTCCAAACTTTTGACTGGTAATATATATATATATATATATATATATATATATATATGTATTACATCATTCTCTCTGTGTCAGAGTCCTACTCCTACCTAACACCCCCGTCACTATAACCATGGTAACAGAAGAAGCCCCAGCGGTGTTAAATCAATAGCAATATGCCAATCTTTATCTAAGCAACCCCCACTCCCCATCCTTGTGTAGCACTGTCACTTTAGATCTAATGATCTAACCTATGAAGCATTGATGAGTAGTCAGCTAGTGCGTCACTCTTCATTCACCCACACACAAACACACACTTCACAGACAAGCGTTCTTGGTTGAAATAATAACAACTGAATTACTTCTTTGATTAATAATATCAGTTTGTAATGCATCTTCAGCGATATAGTATCATTAAAAAGAAATGATAGACCCTATAAAAATGAAATGCAGGGGACAGAGCTGAGGTTATCCATTTTAGTTGGAGTGACCAACGCACCTTTCATAACACAAATGGATCAGTATTGACCACTGTCATTGACCTCAGAGACCTCTGCTCTCTAGCCAATCAGCACCAGGCCTTAGGGGCGATTATGACATTTACTCACACAGATTATAATTTCAAATGACTGTTTAAAAAAAATCCCCAGTGGAGCGGACAGAGGACAGCAGTGGTTAGAAGGGAGAGAAAGCAGTCAATAAGAACAGACTTGAAATAATCAATAGGAAATGGACACATAACACAGGCCCTGCAGGCTGTGCAGATCAATAAGTTGTGTTAAGTGGCAGTGATGCCCTCCATTGATGAGCAAATGGCTGTACAGGCTGTCCGTACTGCCTCTGCCTCTCTCTCTCTCTCTCTCACTCCAATGGGTCAAACAGTGGGGCCAGGTGGTTTACCACGTCGCCTCCAGACATTGCACGCCAGAGCTCGGTCTCTGATACACCACAACTGGTCATCTGGTCTGCTCTCTGCCCTGCACTCCACCTTCATAAAGTGCCTCTGCTCCCTGTGCAAAGCTGAGGGGCATTGTGGGAGGTCAAAAGTCTTGCTCTTGCATCGAATGGAACAGTTACTAAGTTTTTGACCCATTTCATCATTAAATGCAGTTACATACCTGTGCTTTACCATGTCCTTTTTGTCATCTACTCATGTGAACAGCAAAGTCAGTTACTATAAGTGTACAACAAAGGGGGCAACTTATAAAAATCTCATGGTGACTGTATGCAATGCTGAGGTACATGAAAGAGTTAAAGAGCCTGCTGCAATCCTGAATTGGCACAAAAATATCAAATGAAAGACAAATGAAAAATATATCTATAGTATCAGATACACTACATTGTAAATCCTTCTGTCTTAAACCAATTTAAAATATAGTGGAGTAGTTGTTTCAAAACAACACCTGATGTCCCATTCTGGGACATCCATAGCAGTGTAAATCAAAGCTGTGCTGTGCGCCAACATGTGTATATGAAGTGAAGAGAGCCGTGCAAGGCAACGGGAGAGGTAGGCTTGTGTCTTTCTCTCCAGTGTTGTGTTCATCATCTCCTCACCAGTACTCCATCTTATTACTTCTGCCATGTGACACGCGCCTCAGATCGTACGACCCATGAATAATATACGACCACGCCACCTCAGCACAGATGAAAGCGCACACAGTGCACTGTGGGTCGGATACAGTGGGCTGAGATACAGAGGAAGTAAGGAGGAGATGGAGGATGATGAGGAGGAAAAGACTATATACCATGCAAAGGCCTGTGATTTTCAGTCATATATGTGTGTGTGTGTGTGTGTGTTTCATTTTTACTTCCAGCTGCAGCAGAGGTGACAGCACACTTCAGTGTCAGCTAGAGGTAGCTGCCAGCGGCACCTGAAAAGAGCAAAGAAGGGGAAAGAATGAGAGGATAAGGGGGAAAGGGAAACAATGAAACGGGGGCACACACAACACACACTTGGAACACATATACACACTGGGGGAAAGCATTCCTCTCAGGAGAGCTGATCAGTGTAAGGCAGTTTGCCCGTCTACACTCTGTAGGGACATGGCGTTTCTCCCTCATGGGGCCGAGAAGAAAAAAACAAACACTACTTTTGATCATTACGCCCTACTCCTCACCTAAGCGTTATTGGAGAAGAGACGCCGATTCTAAACACAGC
This sequence comes from Sandelia bainsii, assembly GCA_032362345.1. Lineage (NCBI taxonomy): Eukaryota > Metazoa > Chordata > Actinopteri > Anabantiformes > Anabantidae > Sandelia > Sandelia bainsii. The sequence continues at coordinate 22,178,011 of JAUMHL010000018.1, forward strand.
ATTGCCCTGTCTGGTGCTTGACTAAACACACATAGGTGATAACACATGCTATGAGACACACGCTGATACACAAACACTAAACACACACACACAGGGCGTATGCACAGAGGTGTATCAAGCAGCAGAGCAAGGGATTATGTATAAAAACATGTAATCCCGGATACTACTTACAGCAACACCCAATAAAAAAACATTGTTCCCACAAGCCTCAAGTTGTCCATTCAGGAGCAAGACTGTTACATCACACCAACAGCTGTGATATGAGCTTACACTTAATTTTTTATAGTCACCCACTGCATATGTTTCACACACAACTGTGATGCGTGCAGTGTTGGGTTGCCATTGTGAATTGCAAGCATTGTGTCACTGTAAAAAAACCCATTCAGGAGCAAATCCTACCAGGAGCCAGCGAAGAGGCAACAAAGGGCTTGTCGTGGTGAGCAGGCTAGGACCCACATTGTGCTCTAGTCAGTGGCAGGAGAATACAATAGAGAGAAGCGTTTTCAGAGCTTGACCTGGGCTACCTTCACTTCACCTCAGGTAGACAAGGTTAAGATGGATGGTCCTAATTAAAAGAAAGGGCCTCTCTTTTTCTCAATAGCATCAGGTTTATTTTACAGGAACTTTAACAGAGCCTTTTGTGGGGAGGTAATTATAGGGTAAAGTGATTAGAGATCCCTGAAGGCATGGAGGTGACAGACAGACTCGGCAGGGTAACCCAAGTAACCTTTCAGTATGACATCTCTTCCTATTGTCATTCACACTGCACACTAATTTGAACCATGCAGCATGCATTTACACTCCGCCTCTTGCGCTCTCTCTCACACTGTCAATTCACTATGTATGAGAACAATGCACATATTGCCAAATGTGGCTCCAGCGAACTCCAGACAAAAGGTTATGGAGATCATTTTTCCAATGAGTAGGGGTCGTGTTGGCATAAGGGCCGAAGCAGCTGAATTTCCTATACAACAATGGCTGTGGACTGACCTAGCAAATCTTCGGAGACGAGGACTATACTGAACAAATGACGTGCCTTATACTGACCGTTTAACGCGGCTGGTTATGCCAACTATGAGACCTGCCCCCGTGGGACTTTCTGTAGCGGAAATGTGTGTTGGGCATAGCAAAGAATGCACTAATCTGCTGTTTATTAAGTGTGGGGTAACTTGAGATTGGCGATTAAATGGAGATTTGAGCGTGATACAGTTGCTCCATAGGCGCAGTCACATGGTGTTATTGCCTGTCTCGCTTCAGCATATGGGCCTCGCTAAACGTGTGAAAGGCTGCAAGTAGCGTGTGCACTGTCAAGCGTGCCAATCAAAGACTCAGACTGTGACAGTGAGCTTCTTAACAAGGATTTCATGTCCCTGATATTTCTGATATTTCTGTAAAACAAGCAGGGCACTTGATCATATCTTTACAGCAGAAAAAAAAGATGTAGGAACAAAAGCTCGTAGATGTGCCAACACCAGCTCTTGTCATTCAAGAGGGCTGAATTTTGGATTTGGGGTTAGGGAAACAAGATAATGTTTACTTAAAAAGTCATGTTTCATATGACTGGACCTGCTCCTCTGTGGCTCCTGTGATCCAACAGGGAACTTGCATCCACTACATTTATCTCTAACCTTTCTGTCTGCTTGACTTAACGTGTCATTGTGTTATGATTATATGTATATTGTTGGTGTGTATCTGTGTGTGTGTGTGTGTGTGTGTGTACAGAGTGATCTCTTAGAAAAGCCTGTTTGAGTGTGATTGAGAACCACTGCCACATACTACCAAAGCTATTCAGAGAGACAATTAAAATCTGTTTAGCTGTCTGCATGCATGAACGCACCCACTCATACCAGGCTGTGATACTATTATTATGAGCAAGTCTCCATAGCGAAAGGCTGCACAGGTCAGTGTCGACCTTTAGGTTACATGGCAAGCATATGATTTCAAACCTGTTGGGTTAAGTCCCATTTTGAAATGAATAACTCTTGTCATGATGACCATGATCAAGGCAACCTCCCATTACTGCAATGCTTCTGCTCAGAATACATGATTACACCTGAAATGATACTTTGTGCTGCTAAAATAGAACAGAATAAAAACCTTCCACTTATGTGTACATTTTTGTGTACATCTTCCTTCCCTTTGCTTCTTTAATATGATGTAATTCCTGTTGAAAAGGGATGCTATGCTGGGGCTGGAAATTATTATAGTATGGAAACTAAAGTGGGATTTATTTCATAATATGAAAAGAAAGCGTTGTCTCATCCTCCTCCAGGGTGCACTTCTGAACGGACATAACAGAAAATCACAGTTCCTTACATCATGACAAAAATGTTAAATGAAGTGTTGGTTTCCTTTATTCCTACATCTACTGTCATAGCCAACTTCTAGTATGACATAAAATTTCTTAAATAAATAAATAAAAGCAGACATCAGTGGTCTGAAACATGAGCTATATGCCTCCTTTAAAGCACGTTAGCCCTTGTTGATTCTGACCTTGAGTGTAGCAGTTAGTTCGTACTGAGCTGAGTGTGTCAACTACACACAGGCATGCCTCTGTGTCTTATCAAAGTCTAACCAAAAGCCATTTTAAGGTTCTCGTATAAATCACTCATATAAATCACTTATCAGCCAATAGAGGTGTGCTGTATTGCTTATGTATTGCATTGGACAGGGCCTCTTTTGTCAGCTAATGCTCTTTTGATAATTTTGCCAATCGTAGTTAATAATGCCTCTGATTAGATAAGCTGTGGCAGGCCTCTCTCTTAGAGCAAGGGATTTCACAGGAACCCTCCTAGTCGTGTCAATACTCCTTTGTAAAGAGTCAACACACCTGAGCACATCAGAGGCCGACAAACTCATCTCGGGTCAACATGTTCACCCCAGTCTGTGTGTGTTTGTGTGAGGGTGGGAGCAACACAGAACAACAGACCAGGCTTTGTGCCTGCTGTACTAATAACGGCCCTCTCAACAAGCTTGCTTGACAGCTGGGTGGGACTTTGAAGAATTCATAATGAAGCGATGCCTCAGATTAGCGCAGCAGCGGCTGCCTTTGAAGAAACAGCTAAGGTTGTGAGGTCCTAATTAGGAATGGCCTATTTTAGTTTGAACACATCCTAAGAAAAGTGTGTTTTGTGTGTAGCCCCGTGTGTGCTTATCATCCTGTCTATAAACAAGGATGCTCTATGTATGAAGGAGTATGTCTTTACATGTAATACCTGTTCAAATTCATTTTGTTTGCGTGTGTGACTGTGTATACACAGATGCATGTGCTGATGTAGAAAGTTGTTAATTTGATTTGTTTGAGTCGTGAGCTTGGACTGCTTGACTAGATCAGAATTCAGGAGTAGGGTGTGTGTGAGTTCGTAAGGCAGCGTTCACACACAGAAAAAAATGCAGTTCTTCTCAGTCATTTGAGTGGGTAAAGCGTGTTATTCCACGGGGACTGGCTCCATGGGGGGCTCTGCCAAAACGATGCAGAAGAAGAAAAGGTTGGATCTAGTTCAGCTATTTCTGCAGCGCAACCTGATGGTGGCACTGCACTGAACAATCACATACATGCAAGTGCATATTTTTGGTAGTTTGCGTTGTAATGTTAAGGCCATATTTCTGCTGTTTTCTGCTGTGAGATCATCGCGACAGAAGATAAAACAGTTGCTCTTGTGATCATTTTGTAGTAAAATCCTGATTGTATTTAAAAGCACTCTGCTGGGTTCTGGCATCTAATAAGCTTTAAACACATAAATCCATCCCTGTAAAGGGATGAAAGTAATCACCTATACTTGTATTGCTCAAATATGCTATTTTAACCACCTTGCTGCACTGATGACCATATACACACGCATGCACACAAACACACACACATTTCTGTACTACCTGCTCTTAGCTCTTCTTCAATCAGCACTGCTGCAAAACAATGGCGGAATGTTCCGGCCTGTTACCATTCCTTAGTGGCTATCTGATGAAGGGATAATCTGCGCCGTCCTTATCAGTGGCAGGGATCCCATTTCCATATTCAGGCCCTGCTGGCTGATAAGAGCAGCCCCTGATAAATGTGTAGTGATAGAGTGATACCTGTGGTCTGAAGCTGATGAGAGCCTTACGAATGGCTAAAGCGGAGAGGTGATGAAGGGGGAAGAGGGGTGGAGGCTGGACAGTAGCTTTCAGCGGGGCTGATAAAAGCAAGAAGGAGAGGCCTGTGATTAATGTGCCTAAGTGGCCAAGGGTCACAGACAGGCCCTCACCAGTGACTGCTCTTAAGAGAGGTCACCTCCACAACCATCCGTCACATACACGCACACAGACGCACAGTTACACACTCTCTGGCAGTGTTTGTATGTGTATGCGCACGCTTATATGTGTGAATTAAACAAAAGCATTTACAATTATTTACTGTACAAAAGAAAATGTATACAACAATATGCAACCACTCAATCTACATATGTAAAGATGTATGGTGTAGTTATCTGAGTTCAGTGCTTGCACTTGAAAGCATCCACAAGTGTGCCATTTCACAGTTCACGGAGGTGGACACTGAACACTGGGTGGGTGGACTGACCACTTGAGGAGGACATATGACCTCTATTTTTCAGCAGCCTTGTCATTGGGGCCAGACAGTCAGGCACAAATGCATTATTAATTGGGCTCTGTTTCTCTATGTCCATTGCTCCTTTAGCAGCATGTTATGACCACAGCATATAAAACCTGTTTAAAGAATCATACAATGTGTGAGTTATGGCAAGTTTTGATCTGCCTCAAACTAGAAAATGTTCTACTAGTTTTTTTTGTTTGTTTGTTTTTATAAGTACTAAAACAAATTGAAACACGCTTTTGTAATATGACTTACATTTTATCTAACATACTATGTGGTACATATATGTACTATGTTATATGATACTATGATAAAAAATGAGAAGAAGTGGTAGAAATTCCCTGTACTGTTCTTTCTTTTAAAAATGGAATTTAAATGATTACACGTTGATCAAAATGGGTTTTTATTTTTTTATTTTACTTATTTATATTTTAAATAAACAATAAATACATAAACTCAACTACAGAAACTGGAAACTACTAAAATCAATTAATGCATAATAATAATAATCATCATCATCATTTTCTGAAGTTAATGCATTGGTTGTTGATCAGAAGCAGAACAAAATGTGTCAGTTATGAAATATTATAATACTTGTACCCACATGGCACCTTCATGTAGACTCAACCTACTTATGATGGAGAAGTGCAGGTTTTTGTCCACAACATGTATTTTGATGTTTGTGTATATTGCAGATTTTGCTGTTGTTTTCTCTATAGGGACTGTACAAAGGGGCCCCTGTCCCTAGAGAAGACCTTCACCACAGGGAATCCTTAAAAGCACATATTAAAAACACACTGTCTGTCTTCCTCCCATCTCCTCACATCCCCAGGCCCCATCACACACTGTAAACAGCTGGCTGCACTGATATTTTATTAATGATGTTCTTTAATTAGTTTAATTACATAGAATCTCATCTTTGTGCATAATTTCACTCAGTTTAATGAAAAAATAAATAACAAAAATATCCCAAATGCCATTTATGTATACATAGAAATCTCTGCCCTTTGGCTGAGAGAAGTGTAGTTGTTCAGGGTTTTTTTTCTAAGAGGGCAGTGTACTATTAGGTGCTGTAAGTGTGAGTCAGAGTCAGTGCACAGGTTTGCTTTGCATGCTTTTTGTTGTCAATCAGGCTTTGTTTGCTGATGAAGGCAGGGTGGTGCTGTAAGCCAAGCAAGCTTACTCACACAAGGTATCATGTTTGGTTTGATTATACCAGTTTTGCTTAAATTTAAACAAAAACATGTATCCTTTGTTAAGCTTAATAACTTGTCCATTCTTGATTTGTACATGCCCATGAGAAAATTAAATTTAATTGATACCTATCATTTCATGGCCTCATAATTGAATAGTGTATTCAAAAATCCATCACTAAAGATTAGGAAGTAAGACAATTTGGACAGCATCATCCATGATTCATCAAATAGCCAAAGAGCTTTCGGCATAGGAGTGCTATGTTTCACTGAGACCCACATGCCAAGATGGCACGTCCATCTGGGACGTTGCTCTGTGTTTGCATTGTAACCTAATAAGAGCAGATCAGTGCTTAAACACAGGGGTTTTATTTAGACAGCACAATGGTTAGTCAGCAGGAACATTATCTGACCTTATAGGTCTTATCATGCAAGCACTCTGTCAACAGTGTTACTGGAAGAGGACAGCGCTAATACTCACCGACATTAGCATCCCTCAACAGTTTCCAAGATGGCCGCCAGGATAACTTGGGTGGGGGGGGGGGGGCTGCAGCTTGTCAGACACTGATGTTCCACCGTGATGACAACGGAAGTGAATGAGGTTTCAGAGACCTAATCTAAGACAAAATCAATATGCTGCCTCCTCAGATCAAGAGAGAAGCTTTCTGCATTATCTGTTTTAAACCAGCACATAGGGCAAGACAATGAATGAGCAAAGATGCTCCTATGTTTGGTGAGTTGGAAGAAATCTGTCTCCATCTCACATCAACAGTGTCTCTTGATCTATTGCACCATCCCATCACATCAACACACACAAAGAAATAATAGATATATTTCTATCAGGCCCACCTGGTCTGTAGCATCACTCCATGGCTCAGACTGCTTTAAAAGTCAATTACCAGGCTAAATGACTTGAGGAATATCTCTCAAGAATGATGTTTCACACACTTTATCGATGGCAATAGCATTACAGCTGATTAGCGGAACCAAATGTGCTCTTTTTGTAATGCAACACACAGAAGGGTAACTGGATCGCTGTGTTGGCTCCAGCAGTCCCCGGACGAGCCCCGCTGGCGGCTAGACTGGAAACATCCCAGAAAGCCTCAGCCCTGAGAGAGGCTAATGTTTCAGCTGGGGCAAAGGAGCTTGGAATGATAATGTTGATTCACTAAATAGTTGACTTAGAGGTCAGCAGCTTTCATGCATTACACGGACAATACAGCCTTGCTTTAAAACTGCACTAGATTTACTTTTAAATCAATGGGATCAAACTCGAGGAATATACCAGCAATATGACACTGACATTGGAATCTGACTCCCCTTTACCCTATGCACAGATCAGCTTGTTGACTAAGCCGGTGATCATGCTTAACTCCATTAGTATATATCCCAATGGCCAACATCATCACAGTTTAGTATGAAAGAACAAATGAGGAGGTGGCTTCCTCTGAGCTCGCTTTTTGCCTCACCACCTGAAACATAGGCTACACTGTAATGCAAAGTTACCCTTAAATTCTGTAGCATGACATGTGTATTACTGGATAACTTTGTTCCAGTAATCAGGGGTTACAGACACTTCCACAGCATTACTAATACTTCGCTTAGCTTGGAATTCTGGGGAGGTGGGGTTCGGACTTTATTTTTCACACTTCATTTTATATCAGAACTATTCAGTTCCTGCTGTCATTACAAGTACATTAAAAATCAGTCAAAATTAACTCTCCAATTGTTGGAAGATACTATTCCAGTGGTGTAGGGGCTATAAATAATTAACTGCAATTAAGACTATGTACACATGCAGAATTAATAATTTAGGTTAGCATTGATGCTTTGACCTTTGTTCCATGTTCTTGGATGAGAGCTATCGAAAAGATTGTAGAGATTCAGGGCAGAGGGAAGTAGGGGAGGAGTGTGTGTATACTGGGTGAAGGTGAGGGTGAGGGGATGTGGGAAGTTGGGTGGAGCATAAGCCAGCCTTGCTATCAGACACCCTGCCTGGCATCAGAGGTGCTCCAGGGTATGCCCTGTTAACATCCTACACTATAACTCAGCTCTAAGGATGTACTCCTACTCAGCTTCTATCTCTACAGTGCTGGGACTACAATCCCTCAAAACAATTTTAGCAAACATTTTGCCCATCCCCCCTTCCTCTGAACTCCTTCCTTTTCCACTCCAACCTTGTCCAAAATCCCATTCTGCTAGTCTCTCTTTGCACTCCAGGCTTTGAAATAATGAATGAAACTTCACCGGGAACACAGACACTTTTCAAATGGCTTGACATTAATAACAATATGTTTAACACTAACACATTAGGGATTGCAATAACTAATGAATGAATAATCACCAAAGTGAAAAGCATTATCAATAATTGTATGAATAATTCACATGCATAATGCATGACACTTGCCCCAAGGCAGAATCTGGCATCTCTGCTCTTGTCCACAACATGGGCACTACATGGTGGTGAAGACAGGCCTGATCAAATCAGATGGCACACACTACACTGGCTTTACATTTGCTAGCCTTTCTTGCTGCAACAGAGCCCAAGCTGGCCATCTCATTTTTTGATGTGATCCAGCCGGCAATGTGCCCTGGCCTCGTTTACAATGGTGTGCTTAGAGCAAAACTGGGAGTCAGCCTTGGAAACCAGGCTGGAAGTGAAAGGAGAGATCCGGGTATTAGCATTCTACCCGCACCCGTGCTTCATCACAGCTAATAAGGGAGGCCTGCACTGGGGTCTTTCATCTAGATTAGGGCTCTTATCGCATGCCACCTGCATGGAGCAGCCTGCCATTCATATGCAGATTTTACCAAGCCAGGACTAGGGTGTTTCCTAAGTCTGTCACTTCTCATCACATTAGTAGATATTTCCACTAGCATGGATAACCTTGTTGTTGCCATTAGTTGGCATGTTTACTATCCCATCTCATTTCTTAAAATTGAGAAACCTAGCACTGTTAGAGGCAGATGTGATGAGCCTGATAACAGATCCAACATACAGTATTTGCCAAGTGATTTGAAAATGTTTGACAAGCACAAATTTAGAGGAGTAAGGATTGGTTTTTGTACAGAGAAATATGTATATTTTTTCAAAGCATACATTATTTCATACAAAAGGTAAGAAAATGTGCAATGCAAGATAGACATTAAAGATTACCGTTGCTGTACATATATGCCATTTTCACATATGAACTCCGGACAACGTCTATTGAAATAGATCCAGATTTGCTCTTTCCTGTAGCACACAACAAGAGATTGTCTGTGTCAGACACATTTTTAACTTAGGAAAATAGTCAATTTGGTTTCGGTAAGGGAAAGCATGCGAGACTCAGGACATGACACAAAAAATGCACTGTGGAAATTACAGTGCCCCAGTTGCATGATTAGAAACAATAGTTACATATACAATTCTGGTTTCGTGAAGGAGAGAAGCGCGGCATGAGACCAGTAAGCATGGTAAATATTTCCCATGTTTTCTGGTGTTGTGCTGAGTGGAAAAACTGAAAGGGAGTGTCATCCACATGCCCACACACTCAGTGTGAATTCTCCATACAATTACCTGCTGTATACGCACATGAGCTTTATCGGGCTTTACTCAGACTTTGTACTAGGGATCTGGGAGGATAATGTTCGTTTAATGTCCAGGCCGGTTGACTAAGACATTTGCATTCTCACAAACAGATATTCCAGGTAATGGCTACAGAAGTTCAGGGGTCCAGTACATGTCTGAAAACGGCTATAGAGTAAACATTCATTAATGACTACCAACATGATTTTAAATAACATAATGTAGTATACACAAAAAATTGAAAAAAGTCAACTACAAAAAGAGTCACCTATATGGACAAGCAATTAAATGAATGGGGATAGCAGCATAACATCAATCATTTTGCTATGCTCTTTAGAGTAGAAGTGATTATTAGTGAATTTGAAAGGTTAGACATGTTACGATATGCTGCCAATAAAGACACAATGGAGAGCGCCATGATGGATGGTTCCCACAGGGACGAGTAAGCCAATCAATGCTCCTCGTACAAAACAAATATATTATTGAACCTAAAGCAGAGACTTTAGCCTCATTACTTTGTTGGCTGTCCATATGAAGTCAACATTAGTTGAATTTGGCAATAGTAACCAACCAAGATAAACAATATTCTGTTTCTGACAATCTCACAATTAGGCAAGTGTACAGCATGTTGTGGTGATTTGGGTGACACCTAAGTTAGCTGAAGTGTGATCAGCTGGATGATCTTTTGATAGCAGGGGGTTGTTGCGTTGTTTGGTTGTGTAAGCTGGTCATGGCTGAAAAAATGGAGGCTTCCTTAGTGGACCACAGTGAGTGCTCAAATGAGCTGTCAGGAGGAGGCGGGGGGGGGGGGCATGATCTCCCTGAGACAGTGAGAAATGGGGGAGTGGAACATAGGGGGACACATTAATGAATAGGTGGGGCAACTTTTTTTCCCTTGCCCTGCCAAGGCCTCCCAGGTTTGTGCAATCTCTCAGTGTCAACATCTTTCTGTAAGGCTGATTCAATTAAGATTACGCCAGTTGCGGAGGGAGAGAGTGACAGGGGTCAGTTTGATTTTGGCGATTGGCTTTGTGCCTTTTGTTTTTTCAGCACGGGTTACTGCTTTGCCTGCCACTGGTATTGGGAAGAGGATAAACTGTCTGTGCCCTGACCACCACTGTGGAGAAAGGCCATAGAGACGCACCTATTTGATGTCATGAGTAGATATATTAGTCACTGTGGCATGGTCCTGTGTCTGTCTTTACCTTTTTTGCCTCTGTATATTTTTCATACAGTCACATTTTCTGCTTATGAGCACGTGGTGATGATTATGCACAACTGGCTCTGTACATCTATGGCTCTTCATCACCTTGTCCACAAACAAAACTTGTTTTGCTGCATCAGAAAACATGAGGACATGTATTTGACTCCACCAACTATCACTAATGACTAATAGCCACTCCACTCCACCACAGTTTATCAGCCCTCTTACAAACATCAATTAAGTAGTACTTTGTGACAAAACAGAGATGAACCCATTTACTAAGCTCATCAGGGGGGATCTGACAATATTCTGTCTGAAGGGGTGAATGTGTGTGTGAAGGGGCGGGAGGGTGTTCATGCAGCATGTTGTAGCTTTAAAACATAACCTTTATAGCCTCTAATAGACCCTAGGCCTGGCACTAACACAATGCATTGACCTCTGCTCAACTGGGTCACTCTCCTCTGCCTGGGTTAACATTACACAGAGATTTTACCTCACAGCTGTAGCTCATTACAATACCCCATAAAAAAGTGGGCAGCTAAATGAGGGGTGCAAGCCACTATTTAAAAGGTGCAGGAGACGATTGTATGGGAGAATGAAGAAGTGGGTATAGAGGTAGAGGGGGAGGCGGGATGGGTAAGAGGTGGAGAATGAAAACAGAAGCGTTAAGTCATTAGGGTCCATTGTTGCACTCAAATGGCCGCTACACAAGCTCTCTGAGAATGGGAAATGGGGCTTAATGACCTGAAAAGGAACTTCAAAAGCCACAACAATAGATGAAAAGGGGGAGCCCCACTCAAGTGTCACTCTGCCATCTATTGCTTAGTTGGAGAATGGTGGGGCTGTTTAGATTGGTAATGTGATGAAAGTAAAAGTAGTTTGATGCTTCCTATGGAAATGCCCAATTTCCCTCTTTGCACATGGTTCTCAATTTATCCACACTCAATAATTTATATGAATTGTTATGTTTTCATATGGCAGTCATCTACAAACCCCAAGGTTGGTGGTTCAATTCTTGGTTCAAAATTTGAAGTGACCCTGGACAAGACACTAAACCCTTAACCCTTGGCGCCTAAAATGCAGCTCCCAGTCTACAAGAATTTCCCCAAGGGTATTAATAAACTATCAATTATTATTAATGTTATTATTTAGTAGACTGTATTCAAATATAGATAGAGAGAAAGTGAGTGTGTGTCAGTGTTTGTATGCAGGTTCATGGTACTTGTCTATATGCAACTGAGTACTGTCATTTTAAATCTATAATCTGAATGAGCAACTGTTTGTGTCCTGTGTACATGTAAATCATCCATGCACTACCTCTATTCCTTCAGTATGTTAGCATAACCAGTAGTATGAGCTGGTTGGGTTCAGAGGAAAGTTGGCTGAGGTGCAATCATTTAGCTGGTGTGTGAAATTGAGGGTGACAACAATTGGTGCCAATGCCAGACTGGTGTTGGTAGAAGACAGGCTCAGCTGGCATGCAGCTTCTGAGACTGTCAGTCACTCAGCACCATGTCTGCCATCACACTGCAGCTGCCAGTTAGCATAGCATACACACTCAGAATACACCCTGCTGAAGTATCCAGTGAGCCGCTAGCATCCACAGATGGTATGCTATACAACCATATTGGAGAAAGTATGCAAGCAGTCAAAGAGTTGAGCTGATTACTGAACCAAGGTACAGGATTACATTTTCATTTAATACTTTACCATCCCAAGTGTGATGATAAAGCTTCTCGAAATTACACTTGAATTTATATAAGTACAGTATTCATAGTCACACACATTGTCACTGCTCATTCAAAAGTAAAAACATACTGACACATTGTTATCAAATCTTACATTTTGTCTACATTATTTAACTAATACTCATGGGTAGATACTGGTAACAAACTGAATAAAAACTGCTTTTAATTTTATCTTACATGCTGAAGTGTTTGGTAACAGCAACAAAGAAATATTCCCAAAGTTCATTTCAAGTGTTGGGTTGGCGACCTTTTTTGAGTCATTCGCTTTCCCAGATACACTTCTGCCTGCAACCAGGCAACAGGATCACAGGATGTTTTGCATACTTTTTTGGTTTATTTTCACATCACCATACTAGTTTAAGGATATATGTGTTTACTTCTTGTTTTTAAGGGAACTTGTGAGTCGTATCTGCTCTTGCTGTGACTCACGAGCACTTTGATCTGACATAGATGCCATTTAATGAAGATACCCGGAGTCGCAGTGAGTATACTTGTATTTGCCTGCAGCATCATGTTTGACAGCAGTTTGAGAACATGCCAAATACAATTTTGTTTGGAGTATACAATTAGCCTGAGTGCCTTGCTTGGAAAACCTTTTTTAGAGAGAAAGAAGGGAGAATTCAATTGCATTCAATTTGGTTACTCCAAAAAGGGATTCACACTACCAGCCTATTGTTTGCAATCATGCCTCTTCAACCTCTATCCATAAGTCTCCATGTTAACATACATGCCACAGGGATACTGCCAATAGGCTGTAGTATGTCCTGAGGTGATTGGACATGCACACTCACACACACACACAACACGTAGTATGCACATATACACAAGTTTGCACACATTAACCATTTGCTATATTGCCACGGACTATACATATTACTCTATTTACTTTGTGACCACAAGCATACAGATTCTGCTCTTTCACTGTTTGTGAGATCATACAAACAACAGTAAACCTTTGTTATTAAGCAGACACGTCAGTAAAAAAAAAGATTTGTCTTTGAAGAAGGTTGAGTCTCCAAAGAGGTATCATTGTCTTTGATTCCTGTTTGACTTTCAAAATGGTTAGCAAGTAATGTTTCTGTAAGAGTCCTCCATGTACGTGTGTTGTGAATGCTCCTATATGTGTGTGATTGTTGTGGGGGTTTGTGAGGGAGTATGGGCAAAATTGGCTTTGTTTCTCTGTTCTATGCAATTTCTTGGCACGGCTACCTGATCTGCTTAGCTGCCAAATGCAGCGACCCTCACCCACAGTAGGTATGAGGTGTTTCAAAGAGCTCCTTTGATCTGAACGAAACAAACAAGAAAAATAGCAATGGGAATAACCAGATTTTATGATGCTTTTATCTGGCCCCTGCGCAGGTTCATTATGGATACTTTATTTTGGCTTTAGGCTAGCAACCAAGGATGCACAGTAGGACACTGAGGACAACTTCACTGAATGCTGAGCCTTTACCCATCCAGTGAGATTTATCATAAATGTATTTTCCCTAGACTAAACTGCAGCCCATCCTTCCTTGAGATTTGGCATTGATTGGACAACCTGTACTCCTCCATCGCCTCACTGATGTAGCAGCCTGTATTAAGAAAAGGCCTCACCGCTAATTACACCCTCCCAGTCTAATAGAGGCACCCTGTTAAACAAACAATTGATCCCCACTTAACACATGTACCCGTGTTAGTAAAACACAATTTGCCAATTTGCCAAAGGCAACACAGACAGAAAAGGGAGAAAGAGAGGGAGGAAAGATAGAAAAGGGAAGCTACAGAGGGAGCCACTGGGGGCTCCTGCTATCTGAGGAGGAGGAGAGAAGCTGGAGTACAAGAGTAAAGAAGAGAAGAAAATTATTAACTGGAAGGGTGGGGAAAGAAAGATAAAGATTGTCCAAAGCCCTGGTTCCTGGCCAGATTTCACAGATGCCTGATGCTAACTCTTTCATCAATGCTAATTTGACTGCTTGAAAACTTCAGAGGACAATGAATACTTCTAATGTCAGTTAAGTGTGTATGTGTGTGTGTTTGTGTACATCCATGTGAACGTATCTTAGTTCAATGCAGTCTAATAATATAGAGTCTCTCAAAAGTGTGGTTCAAACAGTGTTGAGTGGTAAAAAAAATTCTTTCAGATTCTAAACTGGGTGCAGGTTGGCAGTTTATTAACATTCTGATGCACAGCACATTCTACACACGTTAATGCATAACATGGGTCAAAAATGACAATTTTATCGATAGCTAATGTTTGATTGTAACATCTTTGAAGCAATGTTATGTCACATCGAACTGAAGACCAAAAATAATGATATAAAAGTAGCCACTTTGTTGACAAGAGTCAAAGTCAACAGTTTTGTTTGTTTGTATATTTGTTTTTGTTTCAAGAAAGAGACAAAAACACACTTGTTTCTGACCAAAATTAATCATATTCATTAATCAACATAAAGCTTATACTGTAATTGTGGCTTAAGATGTCTTCCCTTCTGGTTTGTCATGTCATCCAACTCTATCACCACAGATACTACCATTAAAGTAGAATTTTGAAGCTCACTTGACATTTGGTTCGCTAATGTTAATGCTATCTAATGTTTTTCTTCTTAGCAGATGTGCATGTTTGTATTAGAGAAATACAGTATAATATGTACATGTAGGTGATCCAAGTTTTGTAAGGTTATTTTAGTTGGTTACCTGTTAACTGGCTGTAAGGATGCCCCAGAAGGTGTTAGCAACATATTTTCTTGGGTTCAGATTTCATTAGCATATTGATATCAAGAGTTGTATGGAATGATTGTGCAAACTTGGACTGGCACACAGGAACAAAATTGTTTGAGCATGCGTATTTACTTCAAGACCTTAACTTTGTTATAATATCACTGTGTTTTCTTTGTGGTTAGCACGCACCTTACATTGGACAAGACTGACCCCATCTTTGGTGGTGTTGTATTAAAGTCTGTTCCCTCTGCCATGTTGAGCCAACCTGGTTATAGTTGTGTGTGATGGGGTGCCATAAAGCATTGCGCAGTCCTCACTAGAGGCGTCCGTGACAGGATTCCAAATTTACATATCGCAGTAACAGATGATCCAGGCACATGGTGGCAATGACAGAGATGTAAAAGTGTTAAATATTGGGATTCAGGTCACTTTTGACCCATGCTGTGCATCAGAGGGTTAAAAGCAGGTGTGACTGCCTTAGGGTGCTTTGGCTATATGTTTACATTAGTTGCTCAAGCGCATTGTATTTAGATATTGTTCACAGTTTGGGAGGTGTTCAAATACATGCCTGACCACACTAATGGGGAGCTTTATCAAGTTTGTACTATCCATGTATCATAACACCCTTAGAAAAACACATCTGCCAGTGCCAAACAATTGCAACAATTTTTAATTTCATATATTTTCTAGTTTTTCAGAAGTGGCTGCAAGTTTCCCATAAAATGACATGGTTATGAATAGGCGAATGAGTGGAATATCATTGCAAATTGTCACTTCAGATGCATTTGAGATGCACTGCCAGGTATGACCTGGAATACATCCCAAATGCATTTCAACTGGATCAGAATAGATGAAAGTAGCCCTGAACAAATCATTTATGTTCCTACATAGCTGTGTGTCTGCCTGTCAGTGTGTGTGCGGGCACTGGGAGCAGGGGGAATGAAGGGTCTAAGCGAAGCTAACAGATTGCCTCGTTTGCCTTTTTGAACTGCCCAGCACGTTTGGAGAACAGGAGGAGAACAACAAAAGGTGTTAATGGCTTTATGGAGGCCCCATGCTGACAGATAGGCCATTATCTTCCTGATTCACTACAGAAAGGATAATAGCTCTGATCAGTTGCCCTCTTTATCCCCACGGCCAAAGACCTCAGCATTGGGTTAACATATTACTTCAGCCATAAAACAGCTTACAGTAACTATTGTCATTATATAAATATCAGTGAGTATACATTGCATTTAAAAATCAATGTCTCTATCAGATGAATTAGTGACCAATATTTGTTTTATTTTCTCCCAGGAATAACTTACTGTGTTTAACTGTGTGTACTACACAAGTCTTTATGTAGTTTTACGTTAATGCAAACTTTTGTGTGTGTGTTAAGTGTTATTTGACATTCCTTTGTCAAATGTGTGTTTATCTGTGTGGCTTTTGCCTGCCTGATTAGCTTTGCACATAATGCGTGTATGCCTGTATGTGTGTGTGTTTGCATGTGTGTGCATGAGGGAGGGGTAGGGCATTGTTGTAAACTTATCAGCTGGTGATGACTTTCCACACAGCACTAAGACAACTTAAGCCCTCTCTAATTACAGCACATCTGTTGCAGCAGAGAGGTATTCTTGTCATGTGGTTTAACAAATACTTTCGTATTCAGAGCAGTACATACCTAATGAGCCTCACAGCCCAGGGCAACTCACGTCTCCCCACTAAGATCAAAAAACCTAACCTCTATGCAACACGCACACATGCACAGACACACGCACCTACTTGTGTAAAAACCACACCACCACAGAGGAGCACTGACATACACACAGTCGAAAAAACAACACAACGTACAACGTCAGACACATACTGACACTACCAAGCACACATACGCACACAAACTCACACAGGTGCAAACACATACAAACACCACAACAACCTGTTTTTCAAAAAGAGACAAGAACAAATGATTCAAATGAAAGAAGCCAAACTAAGAGCGGGTATGTGTTTACACTCTCTGACAACATTCTGAAGGTGTTATCAAGGTAGAAATCAAACAACCCGTCTACTCTAATTATTACCTGCCCTAAATAAAGAGAAGTTGTCTTTGCAACCTCGGGTATGAAATAGGTTGAAGAAAATAACATCAAGAAGTATACACCCACGAAGATATCTGGCAGTCAGTGTAAACGTGCTAAGTTTGCGCTATAATAACCTAGTAAGCTGGCTGTAATGATTGCTGGGGAGACAGGGGATAAAGTGCTTGTCTCAGACTGCTGGAGTCACTCACAACAGGTGTTAGTAGCACACGCTACATTCCCTACTGACCAATCACACTGCCTGTAATACTGAGGGTGGAGGCAGTTATAGTTCCATTACATAATTTGATGGAAAGCTGAGAGAGACACTGCAACCTGCAAAGCATCAGTCAGGAGCACATCTGCACACAGGCCTAATAGAAGATAATGAAACATCATCACCACTAAGACAACATGGCACATATACAAAAAGAAACTGAGCCCAGCTCATCTTCACAAACTAGAAACTACTGCCTTTATCAAACAAATTGTCCAGAAAAGCCTCAAATTGTTTTCCCTCCAATGTTTATCTTAAGTCTTTAGTCAGTGGCTGCTGGTGGATCTTCTGAGTTGGGCATGACATGGGTTTAGCATATGGTTCAATGCAATTCTGAGGCTTAACTCCAGTTTGTGGTTTTTAACTGTCAACCTCCTTGGCTTAGGCTCCATTTTCCAAAGACATTCCAAATGTCATTATGAGATATATTGCAAAAAAGAAAAAAAGAAAAGTCACATACACATGGACACTTAGACACAATTTGTCTAACACATATGCAAGCTCACACACCAGCACACAATCATGCACATGCAGGCATCCATCCATGCACACACGTGTTTCCTGTCTGTATGTGCCTTGACACCATGTGTCTTCTGTGCAGCTAGTCTTCCTCCTCTTTCTACAGCCAATTGCTTCACTAAAATGGCTGCACCCCCTAAAGATACAATATACGCTTATTGGCGAGCCACTCTATTAGTGACAAAAGGTCACACTGTGAAAATATTAAACTTATGAAGGATCCGCACTCTCTCTGCACCCAAATATGCGGAGGAAGCACAAAAAAGGTGTTGTGTCCTCTGTGTATGATTATATCTTCTTCCTTCATCCTTCGAGCAGTGACCCAAGGGCCACTATTTTATTGGTCTCAGATGCTGACTGACTCACAATGTACAAAAGAGCCTGTTATTCCAGACCAATATTAAAGCTGGCCTTCGCATGCAGAATTATCCACATGACACGCACATACACAAGCATAATATGTACCCAGAGTACCTTGTGCTGTGTGTGCCTGTGTTTTGGTTGTGGATGTCTGTAAACAGCAGAGCCTGGACTAGTTATGTGGGCTCTTTATCCTGTCAGAGGTTATGACAGGCTGACAGAGAAACTGCTGTGTCCACCTTCAGTGTTCAAAACCGTTATACTTGCAATGAAATGAGTGCTTTCAATGTATTCAACTGTCTGAGCATAGAGAGGCATACAGTACAGTCACATGTTGAATGTATTAGCCAAGCATCATTGGTTGGTTGAGGAGATTGGCAAGGATGTGAGAGTGTTGATGCCTGTATTGTGAAACCTAACTGTATATTATTTGTGTGTGTGTATAGTGCACACACCTGACAAACACACATACTGTAGCACACGTGTGCTTGCATGTGTGACCCCTTTATATGCGGGCTTGTGTGGATATGTGTTTGTTTGGGCATACAGTATGTCAGTCTGCCTGTGTGTGTGTGTGTGTGTGTGTGTGTGTGTGTGTGGAGTTACAGCTATCAAATACTTTTAAAAGCTAGATTTCCCTGGGGAAATGACAGAGGTCATCACGTTGGTGAGGGATGAAAACAACATTTGCATTCGATTGGTCACACCCACGACATTAAAGTTTTAGCCAGACAAAAACATGTCAAAGAAATTTACATCGCTGTGCTGACAGCCCTACAGTCTCGCGGACACAGCCCATTGCCACTTCCAATTATTAAGGCTACTTTTATTGTGTGTGAACTCCATATTCACCATTACCAATAAAAACATAGTAGGGAGGAGATATTTTTTCTTTGTCACAGGCATTATCACCCTCTCCATCCGCTGAGTGTGTATCAAGCTGCCAATCAGAATTAGGGAGTGGGCTAGCAGACGTGAGATGATTCGCCTGGCTCAGCCCCCATGCATGGATTTAAATAATAAAAGAGAGATTTCTCTCAAGGCCCTGAGCGCTGTGCCAATATGAGAACAGGGAAAATGGGAAAATGGCCGTGTGCAATGAGAAATAACTGCAAATTGAGGGTATAATGAAGATGTTTAATATTTCATTTCTCTGGATGGAAATATCTTTAGTGTGTGGTGTTTTTCTTTTGCTCACCATTTGGTGGAATTAGGCTCTCTTCTGGCCTCGGAAGTCATAAAAAATTGTCAACTAGCTGCTGATGCCGAGAGAAAGGCAGATAGAAAGAATGTGACTGGCAGCATAAAGAGTACTCATTTACAATTACACAACACACAATCGCTTCATCGTGAACTATGCTTCGATCTCGTCTACAGCACATCAAGATCTCATATGAGTGTTGGCCTGAGGATGAGCGTCTTCCCTGTGATGTGTAGGCAATGCAAAGATATTCACTATATTGTGCAGTGCAGCAATTGCTCCTAATGGCACATATGACCCATTACCCTTTTAATGTGAAGCTTTTTTACTGTTCAGTCTACACCTGGCATACCCTTTCTGAATATATATCATCATCACATTTTTCATATTAGATATTCCACACACAGTATGTGACTTTTAAAGCAGGTCTCATCTCAAAATTGTATCTCTCAGCAAGAACTCAAGAAAAAGTTTGTGAGAGTCATATGGGTTTTATGTGTCCATTAGCTGAGGAAATCCATTAAAATCTGGTCAATTGAATTTTGTCTGCATTTTAAAGGATTAAAATTGCACAAAATCTTTTTTCTTTCTTTGTGGGAGTATTGCAACAGTCTAAGCTCTTGTGTTTTACTTCTCATATGACAGAGAGTGCTACTTTTGTTTTTTTTCAATTTCAGAGAGTTTTCCATGTGCCAAAAATCACTATAAATGGCCACAAATATGTATCCTAAGTGAAAACATGTTTAAACAACATGTTTGAGTTGTTTATCTTGCATTTAGCTCACATCTTATTTTGACTGGGAGACTTCATCCACAATGACTCTGGATGAATTTCAAGGGATTTAGTCAGTCAGTCTACATTATTAAAAATGCACGGGATATATATATATATATATATATATATCCCTCTCGCCCGCCTGCGGGCAGTCTTTGTCCTTCAAGCTCGGGTCCTCTGGGAGCTTGAGGGTCCTGCGCACATATATATATATATATATATATATATATATATATATATTTATATATATGAATATGTCTACAATATTCTGTATATATTTATATAATGTGTAAGGTCTTAAACCTTACACTGTAAAGTGCCTTGAGATGACT
>JAUMHL010000018.1:22198632-22209326 GCA_032362345.1 Sandelia bainsii
TGTGTAAGGTCTTAAACCTTACACTGTAAAGTGCCTTGAGATGACTTACGTTGTGATTTGGCGCTATATAAATAAAGCTGAATTGAATTGAATATAAACTTTCTTATTTAACTTTACTCAGAATGTTAGTATTTATTGCTCATTGGTCATTCTAGGACAGTATGATGAGTTTTATTGATGAAATGTTCAGTTTTATCTTCTCTTAGGGCCATAATGCTGGACACTATTCCCTGTGTCTTAAAAAAATAATTGGGAAACATACATCTCTTGTTCCTGAGTTATTCAGGTTATCAGGGTGAAAAACACGATGTAATTATGGGAAGCATCACCTTATACATACATCTGAGTTGGTAAATCTCTGCTACCGACTTTTTGAATCTGCCCGTTGCTGCCTTTCCACCATGCTAATGAAGTCATCAGAATAGAGGTACCAGCAACATTAATTGCCTTACATGAATAATAATTATAATGATGGGAATGATCATGTCTGTCTGTTGTGAGCAAGCATGGATTAGCATTACTTGTTATTAAGGTATTGAGTTCATTAGACTTCCTGAATAGATGCATTAGGCTTTATGTTTGTGCTATAAATCAGCATCAAAGGGAAAGTCTCAGACTGTATTTGGTGGAATGAGGTCAAGATGCACACCATTAATTCAGCAGCTCCCAACCCACAAACTAGAACACAGAGACTAGTGGGCCTGAGCAGTTAAAAATTCATTTGGGCTTGTCCTGAATTTGTGTACTGTGATTACTGACTTTTTATTTTTTGCTTTACTTTTAATCTGCAGTAGAGTCATAAATTATTCATCATAGCATTTCAAATATTAAATGCATGTATTAATTTCATTTATCATCTGCAAAAACAAGAGGCAAAAACAAAGCTGCAAACTATCACAAATCTTCAGTTGTGCTCCAGATAGTCTCAGGAGAAGACAACAGACTTTATACTATTAATTTTAAGTTCTTACGCAAGCATTTTTGAGATGAATACTGTGAAATTAAAACTATGCTCTTTCATTTGGAATTGATTTTGCGTAATAGTTGCAATTAGTGAGATGAAAAGACGATATTATGTGGAAAAGCCACACAGCCTTTTGGAAGCAGTATTTCCTCACGTTGTCTTAATGTAAATGTCTTACATTTTCTTATAAATTGCATAGATATCTGTTAAGGACCAGAGATATCCTTCATTTTTCAATCTGATCCAAAAACTGCGGGCTAAGGAGGAGTCAGGTGTTATCCCATCCTTACACTGTGGAGATATAGGACAGAGAGCCAGGCTAATTTCTCTGGTGAAGGTAAGATAGTTAGCAGGCTGTCATCAGTGGCGTCTCAGTTGTGTGGAGATCATTTGTGTGAGGCAGACACCTCCACCTTCAAGGGCCCTTCTCCTGTTGTGTCTTTCTGTGATCTTGCAGTCATGTATGTGATTGGATTTTGGCTTAACAAAAACCTGAAATTACACACCTATTGTGTTTCAGCTAAGCCCGCTTTCACAACCATAGGGGCAGGCTCGGCACAGCTCTCTTGGCTGCCGACATTTGGGATCCCGCCCCTTGCCCCTTCCAGGTTGTTGAAGGAAAAGGATAACAGGATTAGGTCAGGGTTTCTAGGAAGCATCAATTCCCATATTTGGTGGGCTGGTAAATAAAGATGGTGAGACATGGGTCATAAGCTACGAGGTGAGACGAACTGGACCTTTACCCTGTTTGAGAATTGATGGGTTGGGAATGGCAGAGTGCAAGGTGACAAGACTTGGGGACAAGAGCTACTCACCATCCTCTAAACCACACTCAGGGACCCTGACACTGTACCATCTGTGACACTACCCCCAGTCCCCTCAGGCTATGCTTATGCTCATCACAGAGATGCTGATAACACAGGGTGTGACTAACACGCCATACAAATCTCCACATCCCAGGCACAGAGACAAATAGACAGAGGGAAACACACACACACACACAAACAGGCTTACACATAGACAATATCCAATATCATAGCCAGTCGGCAGGAGGCAGGTTGCTCTCAGCTCTCAGGGGTGTGTGGATCTGGGTCTGTGATGAGTGGGTGGACCCAGACAAGGTAATGACAGGGTAAGGACTGTGTGTATGTTGTGCGTAATCAAATTTGAAACTGACAGTACTATCGCACAAATCTGTAGCAAGGGGTGAAAGCTAAGTGGGAGGAGCTGGATTTGAATGGGGCCAGAGTATCATATTTGTTCTTTCTTAGATGGGTGAATTTAAAACCCTCTACCCATACTCCCTACGCATTTTGTATTGTGTGAGTGTTGTTTTGTGTAGTTTTGTGTCATGTAGAATTGTCAGTTATGTGGGCAGCTTAGTATAAAGCAGTCTTGTAATTTCTGTCTATTTTTTAATTAGATTGGCAGGTTTTTATCTTTGCTTTTATTGTCCTACATGGGAACCCTGTATGAATTAAATTTGAATGAATGTATAAATGAATGCATACAGTGTGTGAACAAAAGAGAGAAGTGAGGAAGTTAGATTTGTGGCTCCACTGTGGAACTGAATGAAGTTTTGTTTATGGTGCTTAATAACTAGACCCACTTATTATATTTTTCAGAGCTTTAAAGAAAGATCATGATATGAAAACACAATGACAAAGAACTGTAAAAAAAAAAAAGATTCCCATACTTTGCCATAAATTACCAGCAGCATCTACTTTCTGGTAGCAGTTCCAAACTGTTCCAACTGTTCAGTACTGTTTGGGATGGAAGGAAAAATCTCACAGATATCAATGAGCAAAAATAATGGCAAATTTAATAACAATCAATCTGATCAACTACTGGAGTGAAATGTGTGGAGGATGTGTGTATAATGATGCCATTTGAGTGATTTAACTTTTACAGTATCCAGCATCTGTATTAAAAACTGAAAAGGAAACTGAAAACGAGAGGTGATTTTGAGTGTGTATCGCTTTGTTAAATTATTTTAGGAAACCTTACATTAGCTTCAGATTGCTCTGTGATGAGGACACAGTGGATGATACAGATGCACAATATACTTTCATTATTTTTGTTGCCCTGGAGCTGTTTTAAGAAAATGAGGTTGGAGCTCAGGAAATGACAGCTGACCCTCTCTGCTCACCCTTTCCTTTCACCCGCACTGAAAACACCTTACACATACGGCCTTGTGTCACACACAACTTTCTGTGAAAGTGTGTGTGTGCTTTACCTGCCTTCTACATAGTGGGGGGGTTATTTTGCTACTGATCCATGTTCTCTAAACTGTCTGCACACTAGACCATTATGACCTCCTACCTCTAACACACACTCACTACTAACAACACACAGATTGCCCTCCCTGTTGTGTTTCCTCTTCCTTAGCTTCATAGCGGTTCCTCATTATGAAGACACAATGAGAAGCAGCGTCTGCCTGGGCCAGTAGCACTAAACATAAATAATGTAAGGTCAATGTCTCTCCTCTCTCCTTTCTCTCCTTTTTCCCCAGGGGAGGGGGTGGGATCTAAAAGGCTCTGACACACCAGCAGGTCCTTTTCAGCCCCTTTATAAGCTCTCTGTCCTCTCAACTTTCTCTCTTCCTCTTCCCATATCTCCCCTCTGCTCATCTCTTTTCTGTCCATCTCCTCATCTCTTCACTTGACCCCCCCTTCACCCTTTTCCTGACAGTGACACTGACAATATTTATATTCTTTACCTTTCCTTTTAATTCTGTTTTAGATTTGCATCCTCTTCTCATCTGTCTTCTGTTTCTATTTGTCCATTTTCCCAAACTTGTGTCTTTACTTTAACCATTTTCATATGATACGTATTCTCCTCCTCTCACTTACAAGTCATCATCTTTACTCTTCTACTAGTGCTCCTCATCTGCCTCTTCACCCTCTCCTCAGTTTTTTTTTTTTTGTCTTCCTTTTCTTGGTCTACATGTCCACCTTTTCTTCAGTCAGTCTCTTTGCTCTCCTTGTTTTTAGAAGAGTACATCTTGAAGAGTAGAGGAGAAAGAGAGGAGAAGAGGAGGAGGGTAGTGAAAACAAGGTTCCCTAGAGCCAGAGGGAAAGCTTATCCTTATCAGGCTTCAACCTTCTTATTAGATCCTCCAGGACACGCCATGCTCTTCACTTAAACAACACCACCTACCCCCTCCTTCATCTCTCTCGTCTCTATTCTTTCTTGCCACCTCCATCTAACATTAAATACTGCATTTCGCAGCAGAGCTTGGGGAGAGGGAGGTTTAGTCACACAGATAGGAGATGAAAATAAGGCCTTGGCCTGGAATAGCATTGGCACATTGTTTTTGTATTGTTTATGAAATTTGAGTCTTGAAGTGAAAGTGTGAAACACTATAATTGCAGCTATTATCATTTCCAGTACATTTGTGTCATATTAGCACAAGCACTATCACAACTTAAACGTCTTTCAATTAGCAGCTCAATCTTGTGTTCAGTTTATGGTGTACATGTCTTGTAGAGGATGGAGGGAGTGAGGGATGGAGGGAAAAGTATGAAGAAGAAGTCTGTGTGTGATTTTAAAGTAGCCCTTTCTTTCTTTTCCCCCACTGCAAGTCAAAGACAGCAAGGCCAGGAAGCCCCATCCTGCCCCTCAACCATCTGGTGGGCCCCAGGAGCTGCCAGGATCTACCCTCACAGATCCTGTGAGTAGCAGTCCTTCTTAGCCCCCTACCCACCTAGCATCCAGCACCCAGCACCCAGACATAGGGAGAAGCAGCCTGTAAGAAGGGATGTTTTTTAAAGAGGCAAGGACAAGAAAGCAGGATGATGCAAAGTGTCTCTATACTGCATGTGAACCTTGTGTTTGTGGGCATGTTCATTTAGGGAAGCACATATAATAAGTGCTATATAAGTTATCAATGAAGGCACATACATCCACATTTAGATACTTCTGATGTGTCCTGGTAAAATATACTGTAACCGCCAATATTGTAACAATAGTTATCCCCGGTCAAAACTGAAGCTCATCAAATTGATGACAAGAATAATTTCTGCACCAGCGTCAGAGCCAAGTAAGACGACTGCTTATCTAGAGATGTGAGTGGATCTTCGCCATCCAGAGGCAAGAATAGATGAGAGGGGCATGGTGAGGCTTTCTTTGAGTAACTGTCGGCCACTGGCAGCCTGCCTGCTGCCTGCCCCTAAACCCACAGAGACTTTGTTGAATGCCAGACCTCCATGTGGAGTCTTAAGATAGACTCACTCAGGCAGCAACAGACCACAGAGTATCATATCTCTACGATCTGTAGCAAAGACAAGACCCCAACAAATCTCCCTTGCGGAGATTTACACTAGCCACTCAACCCATGTAGCGGGGTCTGACTGTAGACATACACTTGCACGCCATCCGATTAGTTAACATCCATCATATCCTGACGAGGGGGACACCCTCTGAAAATAAATGTATATTTAAGAGCCTTGCAGTAAGGAAGGAGGGGGGTGTAGGATCTTGTTACAACAAACACTGCACAGGCTAAAATTAATGGCTCTTAGGCCATCACTGAAGTGACACCCAAGCCCTTGGAGAGCCATCAGCGAGCAGCAGCGGTGAATTCCACAGCTCGCTGCCACGTCCACACCAATTCTCACTACCATGTCGAAGGCGTCTTAACAGCTGTCACTCACGGGGCAATGCATGATGGGAGGTATACATATCCACACATGCTAATTTGTGCTAACAAAATGGCATCATCTTTACCAAGCAGTTTTGACATGATCTTTGACATAACGACGATGCAAGATGAAGGCAGAAATTATGATAATCATTAATTATGATAATTACACCCTTGGTCTGTTATCTTAAAAGAAAATTGCACTGAATGAGTAACAAGTACTGTGTCTGACAGAACTATTTTCAAAGCAGGCAAGCAAGAACACGATCTTTCAAGTACCTATCAACTCTAAATGTACAGGAATTTCTGGTCTTCGGAATAAAGTCTTTAGCCGAGAGGTAAAACAAACCTCTGAGATGAACTTTTCTGAAAAATGATCTTTAAACTCTTTCCAGTTGAATTCTTTTGACGGTGTGAAATTTCGTTTATATAGATGAAAATATTGCTCCTGTGTAGAGTTTATTTCTACATTAAGTAGAGTCAGCACCTAAATATTTAAACAAAACACCAGAGTTTGTATTTTAGGAATGTTTTTATAGTTTTTATTCGCAAGTGTTTAGAATGTGAGTAAATGTATATGGATATTTATAACACAAGATTACTGTGCAACTTAAGATAACAGTGGGAGGATATGTTATGATACACTATACAAGCTTTACATAAAAACGTCTCTGCAACACAACATAAATAAGTATGCTTCTTCAAGTGAGATTTCTCTGAATTGATCACAAAGGAAACACTGCCACACCCAAACATAATACTTGGATTTAATAACACAGATCATGCACACTCACCTGTTTCACACACACACACACACACATACTGTATATATCTAATTTCTGTAGTTATTGCTGTGTCCCTGATGCACACACACACAATACACATGCCCCTGGTGCAATAGACTTACACCATCAGATAGTGTTAAATGAGGAGCTAATGAGAGCTGACAAGAGACAGACCAATTAAACCTCATCAATTCCTGCCTTCCCTCTCTGAGGTGCCAGCAAACACCCCAATCAACAATTTGATCAGTCAGGAGGTGACACTATAACAAAATGGCCACAAGAAATCACCTAACAGCAGTGGCAGAATTAGAGCCCTCTTCTGCCCGTATAAGAGGGGACTTCATCCTTTTCTGCCAATTGATAAACCTGGTCCTATAGGTCATCTAGCTCCACTGACTCAGTGGCTCGTCTAATAGTCCTTTCCTTTTTTATCGGAACACAAGCTTCACTGGAAAGGAGAACAATGAGTAATTAAACATTCATTCTGATAAAAAGATATGAAACTTTCAGTACCCTGAGTCAGGAACTTGTTTCTGAAATCCAAACATAATTAACCTTAAATTTAGTCCCTAAACACAAAAATATCACCTCCAATACAAATGGTGGCCCCACCGTTTACCTGAGTTTTGATGTCTTTTTACTTGACCAGAGGGCCTCCAAAGAACAATAAATTTCGATCTTGTAATCACAACACATGGATCTCTAGCTGTCACAACTTTGACCACAAAAGTGAGCACCAGATACATCCACAGCCCCTTAAGGTGTATCCAGCATATTTCTCCTTCCGCATTGAAAATCAATGAGCAGCAAATTATTTACGGAAAATATACGCTGTGTTGAATTACTGTCATTGGAGACCAAGGGGATTTATACAGCAGCCTGACCACACAAATCATGCATAGCCAACACCTCCAAAGTGACAGGTGACTCACTCTGAGGCATAGCAGACATGGATGTATGAGTCTGTGTATGGTTATCTGTGTATATAGAATGAAACTTCTATTCATAACTTAATTTCCTCTACGAGGTCTAAACAATAACAAGAATAACTTGAGCACAATCTATTACAATAGCCCTTTGTTTTCCATAAACTCTCCTGTGGCTACTGTGGCAGGTCCCTGGATGATGAGTTATCTCCCTCTGCTGACCCACTTAGGCCCACTGTTGATATATGTATTGATTGTATATACTGCGGCTGTCACAACAGAGGGTCACAATAAGCATGGGTGGAATAGACCAATCAAAGCAGCATGTAGAGTTGCTCTCCCAGATGCTGTTAAATGAATAATTAAGATGAATGCCTACTTTCAAAGAAGATAGAGAAGTTGAAATCAGGTCAAGGAAAACTTATTTAGAATGTGTCT
Source organism: Sandelia bainsii (assembly GCA_032362345.1). Classification (NCBI taxonomy): domain Eukaryota; kingdom Metazoa; phylum Chordata; class Actinopteri; order Anabantiformes; family Anabantidae; genus Sandelia; species Sandelia bainsii. Next base: position 22,206,388 of record JAUMHL010000018.1, read on the forward strand.
TACAAGATAATAATGGAAACACATTATACACTTTCATATTTGAGGTCAAAACGTCTTATTGTGAGAGTCAGAGATCTGTCTCCTAAAAGTTATGTATCTGTGCAACTATACTGCAGATACAAATCTGTATTGAAAGGAACATAATTGCAACGATTAGGTTTTCTGTTAACATAATGTGGTGTGTTGAAAACTAATGTAAATTGCAAATATTAAAATCTGAACATTTTAATTAAGACATTATAGGTTAAGACAGTGTATTTCTATCCAATCTTGACTCTATCCAGTCTTGCAGAACAACCTGACCACAGATTTATTAAACTTTTTTATCGTTATTTTTAGGCAAACTTTGTCTCCTGAAAATTCAATTTCTAACTAAACTTTGCAACTAAACTGCAACTGCGCTTATGTTTTTGTAATGAACATAATCATTATGTTGTGAGGCAATGTATTTTTGGAATGAATGAAACATATTTATTAAGGGAAAGTGAGTTACAAAGAGGTGGTGCAGGGGGGTTAAAGGGTGTATAAAATGCAGGACTGGCAAACTGCAGATCCAAGTTCACGTCCAGAGCTGCGTCTGGAGTTAGGTTTAGATAAGACATTTCTGGTTAGAGTTACAGAAAGATTGTGCTTTTTTTTATTTGGATGAAGACTGACAGATGACGGCAGTTTAATTGTATATAAATGTAATTTTTGGGAGACAGTGTTGGTTTAGACGCTCATGATTTGGTTAATATTAGAGAAAGACTATGGACTATGAATAAAATGTAACAATCACTTCAAACACATGTTTATTAATCATTAAACAAAGCCAGTCTTTCTTAATCTTAGTCAAAGTGTGTCTTTTGCCTAAACTTTAACACTTAGGGGACTCAACCTTGCTTCGTGTGCACACCATCCACCTCAACCACCTCGTTGCAAGTTGCTATTCCTTAATGTAGTGCATTTGTTTAAAACATCTGTTGCATTAGAAAATTATACATCCAATGCATTACATTCTCCACAAAAATGTAATCATGTTTGCAATTAAGTAGCATAGGAGCACAATTTTGAAAGAAAAGTCATCTTTGTGCTCCTGGGCCAGACGACAAAGGGGTCTGTACAGGCTGATTTACGACAGGCAAGGTGGAGGGCGTAGGACTCCCTGCTCTCTGAGCACAGCTTCCGTGTTGTCCTCCTATCTTTGTTTTTTCTGTTGGGACACATCTCACAAGCCCAAACTGACAGATCCATATACTTTTCCCCTCCTTTCGGCTCCTATCTGTCTTCTAGCTTGCTTGGAACAACATTTATCATATTCTTATGTTATAAATCACTCTGACTAAAGTGGCTCTGATAATTGTATCATCAAAGTCAAACGGCTGCCTCCCTAATCTACCTGCCAGACAGTCCCACAGGTCTTCAGACAACCATGAATAGTTGCACTCTCCGTTAACATGGTTCTACCGGGATACAGCAGAAACATTTGCGTGGCTACTGACTTAGCTGTTAGCATAACTAACTCTCACAGACCTGACAGTCTTTTCATGCAGTAAAATATGAACAGAGAGCCTTGAAAGCTCCCACAGGCCCTTGCCAGTTACATTGTCAAAACAGAGTTTCAGCCACTACACAATCATCATTTCCAATTTCCTACAGTCTGTTGAGATTGAAGAGAACTGTGGAAACACAACAATTACCCTTCCCGTTGTGGGAAATCTATATGACAAGCACATGGAGATGTTTGTTTAAACCTGCCTGGCAAATCAATGTTTATTCATCAACAGTTGCATAGCGGAATCATTCTTTGGCACAACTTTCCTAATTCACAGTGTACTGATGTCAGGGTAACGGCAAAATGCAACTCTCCAAATAACAGCAAATAAATATGGCAATAAAGCTCTGCAGCTAGTTGTAATATTGAATGTATCCTTATGTTCTGACTCAGTATGAAGCACTTATTCTGTACTATTATTCACAGTATTTTTCCAAATTCTATTAATAAACTAACAATTTTAAACCTTAAAATGTAAAATAAACATCTCTTATGGTCACAAAAAACATCATATTATTAAACTTTACAGTTATAAAAATAGTAAGGCAGCAAGTGGTGTCATTTGGTGAATTATGAGTGTGAAGATCACTGGTTGAAGCCCTGACTACACAAACAGGATGTGTCATGGAGGACACATGGGGGTCTTTCAGCATGGGGGTCTTCCCTCTCACAGCTTCTGCAAGCAGATTTATCATCCTGAGGTTAAGGGTGGAACACCAGCAGTGGAGGGGGAGCTCCAGAGTTGGAGAAGGGCAGCAGGTTCTAAGAAGGCAAATTTGATTTTACATGTTTTGTTTTCTTCCCTTTGAAAAACAACATGGTTTTCAGGTTGCTTACTGAGGGCCATAAAGCTGTGAAAAGGGAGCTGCAACCAGTCTGGGGAGTAGTGCGATCCCAAGGGGCTGACCACTGTTAACTTTAATTACTGTAAATACTCTATGTTCACTTCTGTCCTGTCTCACAGAACCCATGGCTGCTTTTATGTGCAACTTGTGTTTGCTTAACCTCTGCAAGATGCTTAATGCCCATTTGTACACACACAGTATGCACATAAGAAGGCACAAAATGCACTGTTGTAAAGTGGACATAAGCTTGTAGACTGAAATGCATAAACACATAAATATAGTGTGCGTCAAGGTTACAAAAATATTAATTCAGTATCAACAGTGAAGCAATGTACCTTTCATTTGGTACATTGCTTCACTATCACTATAGTCATTATATATCTATATATACATATCTATATATATAGTCAGTATATATGAAGTACATGTATATATGTATATATATATATATATTTATGTATATATTTACACTACCAGTCAAACGTTTGGACACACATGGAAATGACCATGTTTGTGAAAGAAAAGCTGATTTTATAACATCACATTGATCAGAAATACAG
>JAUMHL010000018.1:22209426-22216926 GCA_032362345.1 Sandelia bainsii
CATTAGAAAATCATTTTTTAATTATGGTAACACAGCTGAAGACATGTATCTTTTCATGAACAACATGGTGATTCCTAGGTGTGTCCAAACTTTTGACTGGTAGTGTATATATATATATATTATCAGACAGACAGGGCTGTGTGGGGGAGATCAGTGAAGTACAGAGCCCTGATTGATAAACTCCCTATCTGGCTATTTACGATCTGGCTGCAGAAGAGGCAGGCTTCGCCAGACAGAAAAGCAATTAATCTGCAAACGAGCTGGGGAACAGCCGGCCTGAGCATTGGAGCCTCCTACCAGCATCGCTCTGGAGAGGAGATAAGGCTGCAGACGGCTATTTATTGTACATTTTAATTAAGTGCTTGTTAACGCTAGTTATCTTAACAGTCACAAAATTACCGTTGTAATGCATTTAGTTTGAGGAAAATGGAGAGGGCTGGAGCACTTTATGAAAGCTGGCACAGCTTGCCTTCATTTGAAATCACAGGATAAATTCAGAGGAGGCGGATGCCACAATGATCTAAGCTCAGGCACTAATGGTTATTTAATATGGCCATCAGCGGTCCCAAGTCCCCAGCATACGGCACTCGCACAATAGCCTCCAAACCCTCTTTAACACTTATTTGAGATGACAGGAAAAATGAAACCGTTTGTGCTTTAAATGGAAAAGCAATCATTGGTACATTATACTCCGCTTGCCCTATCATGCTAATGCCGGGTAAAAATGTCACCAAATGTATTTAAAAGGCTGATGGAGTGTTGCCGTTTGATTCCCGCTGCCTGCCTGATTAATAAAAACCTTCAATTTGTATGTAAATGCAACCTGGGGCTCATATCATCTGCACACCTGCACCTGGAGAAAAATAATAAACTCAAGTTTAATGTGGCAATTATGAGAGTTTATGGGGATTGTGGAGAAGAGGGTGGCAGAGGAGAGGCCGGTTTGATGAGGAGGCTCTCAGAGGGGAGTGGGCCGACCTGGACCACTCCGCTACAGGAATGACCTGATGCACAAATATAACCTCAGCTTGCAGAGCATAGCACAACATGCACACAACATAGACTGATAGTAGGGATTTAGCCACTTGATGTATTATTAAAAAACAGTAACAGTAACAGTTTTCCATTGTTGTTACTGTATAACAAGGATTCTTTATATAACTTTTGTTATTGTCTTTTGTAATATTCCCATGGCTCTGTCTGTGTAGTCATTGTAAATGCTTGCATTATGCTCTTGTCAACAGAATTATCACCTTGTTTAAATATTATTAAATATTATTATTCAACATGTGAATGGTATTGACCTTACATCAAGCTGGCCATACTCACTTTACCCCTGGTAATTGATTTGTGTATTGTGTTGTGCTTTTCTTTTCTTTTACATCATACCGTCTCAGCCTCACACCCTACTTTCACCAAGAACAAAGTGAGAGTGTATTGACTAAATGTGAGAAGAGTAAAGATTACGGGGCAAAGATTAAAGGCGGTATACTGTTGACTGAGCTTGCAGAGGTGGCAGCATGCAGCTTTCACCCACACACTGGGACTTTGAAGCCAGCTCTATCCTCCTTCCTTCACTGGGCTCAGCACTAACGTGTCTCACCTTGCCCACTGTAACCTGTCAAGATCAGCACTCCTCAAGCCAGGAAAACAGAGGAGAGGAGAGGACCTGCTGAATATTTTGACACAACCAACCCCCTTTGATTCAGACAACTCAACACAGTTTGGACCAAAACAATAACAGTACTATATTTACAACCTGACGCAACTACCAGGCAGACAGAGAAAGGAATGAACAGAAGGAGCTGGAATCATGTGCTACTGCATATTAGAGGAAATAAATATTTATTAATTGCCGTCTCCACAAATGATTTGTAAGTGTAATTTACAAGCCCAGGTTTGGTGCCACAGCTTTGCAGTAACCTTGCTACAAAAATGAAAATGTACGATACAGCTCCACGCAGCACACAGAGGAAAGTGACAAAGACTATGCGAGAAAAGAAAGAAGGTGAATATAGTGACTTGGAGGAGTGTCAAAAACTTCTGTGGTCTGTATTATGTGGGTGAGTAGACTGGAGCGATGCGGTGAGACGGTGATAATAGTTATCTGCAGAGATGATCTGCTCGGGCATGATAATAGCGCTACAGTAGTGTGACTGTGAATCAGTACTTTGATAGAGCAGAAGATGTGGGCCCTTCTCTCTCAACTCAGTGTGGAAAAAAAATCCCCACCTGCCTAATGGCTTTAGACAGCAGCCATTCGGCCCTGCTAATCTTCCGTCTCTCTGAAAATAACTTTTTGTGCTGTATGAAGATTGGATTTTACAGATCACAACGGCAAAGCAATGCATTCACTCAGCTGTACTTCTCATGAGAAACGTATCGTGATCTCTAATAATATTCTGTATATGGCTTCAGCCAAGCGCTACCTTTAAATGCGATGCCATATTAATATTAATATTTATGGACTGTGGAGGAGCGCAAGCTGTCTGAGGGGTACTGGCAGAACAAACTTCCATTAATTCCTATGGAGGGGAAAGTCCAAATTAATTCCTATTCACATTTTAATGCCTTTATGCTAATGCAGGTTCAGAGGGAAAGGACGGTGAACCCACAGGAGGAGGAGGGTTAAAGTTGACTTCTACACCTGAGAAATCTCTCTTCACATTGGGAAATGGGCTAAAAGCCTGAGCTTATTTTGCAGCCATTTACACACACAGTATCAGGCCCGCATTTCTTTATTTATCAACTGCTTTTGTTGTTTTTCTTGTTGATTTCCAACAACTTTCTACAGATTTGTTGAATTATTTTGGTTATTTTTGCCATCATTTCTATCACTTTTGATACCACTGAAGTCATCAAAGTAATCACTGAGGTCTGGAATCTCAACAAACAAAGCAGAAGGACAGAAAATCAAAACTCCTTTAATTGTAGGTAAGACCAAAAGTGAACACATGTGAAATTTTGGTAATAATTATGAGAAAAATGTGTATGTGTGTGTGTGTGTGTGTGTGTGTGTGTGTGTGTGTGTGTGCAGAACAACATCAAGTGTGTTAGACGAAAGTTGTATTTGGCAGTTGGTCTGTAATATGTATGTTTATAATAGACAGTTTTGGCAAATCTTTACCATTTGCCTTTGTTTTCTCTTTCAGTAAATTTGGCAGACCTGGTGGTTGTTTCAAACCGTTTTCTTTCAATTTTTTTGCTTTATCTCATTGGGTGATGTTACCACATCCCCACATCTCAACAGTTAAACGAATGAGCACATATGCTGTTATTACCAACAGGAATGGTGGCCAAAACAATGAAATTATTACCAGAAATATCCTTACGGTGGGAAACACCCATCTTAATAAATGAGTTTAATAATCGGCGCGCAAATGCATTTAAGGTTTGATGAAGAAACTATTTCTTGACGATTTGATCTGCTTGATCTTCAACTGATGAGGAATCCCAACACCTTCAGTTAACTCCCCTCTGTACCAAAGGGAAAATCCAAGTCTATCCATTTTGGTTTGCCTGGACTGGTTAATGTGGTGCTGAGCTGAGGCAAACAAAAATAGATTGCACTAGTAGCAATTGTGCCCCCCTCCACCCCACTGTGTTACAGCTGTTATCATTACATATTTACTTGGAGGACAAGCACACGCTCTCTCCAGATAGGTCCCTATCAGTACATGTCTATGTTGTGACACCTGGAGGGTAATTGTCATTAATTGCACTCATTTGGACGGCAGGTCAGGGCAACTGAAGCGCAGGTGTTTGGGACAAAACATGATTATTCCCATCCAACCAACAGAAGTCTGGGAAAGAATGATTTTGTCATTTTAGAAGGCCCCACACATAATGACTGTCCATTTTTCTGGTTTTATCACGCATTAGTGGGTAATTGGGGCTGTAAAAAAGTGAGAAGAATGTCATCATCATTATTTCCTACCTTCCTCCATTTCCTCCATTCACAGCTTAGAAAAGACGGAGCACTCTATCAGTGTTGAATGAGTAAATCTAAAGATGACTGCAGTGACTGTACAATCAGCGCACCGGCTGCTTAAATTAATAGATCACACAAACAGGCTCAACGGTTCACATACATATGATATGAGTTTTTGATAGTATGACATTTAACTGTCATGTTATAAATATTTCAATCTCAGGTCCTTCTTCAGACGTCATGCATGAGTTGACTGTTACGGTAAATACCACTGCAATGAAAAAGTTTAATCATTTTAAATGGTTCATGTATCCAATGTGGTAATTTGGACATTTTTCTCTGACCTTTGTGAATATATCATTTATTATATATAAGACATTAAAATAATACGCACATCAAAGCTTAATCTAAAATATCCCCCACTCACACTCACCTGTGTCGTTAGTCAGCAATATGGCACCCAAGTGGGCATTAAGAGAAAGCTTGGTGTCTGCAGAATTAATGAGACCCTTATCCATGGTTCAAATGAGTTTAATTGAAAAGTAAAGACCTTAAAGCACCAGTCTTTTATCTATTACCCATCCATCTGTTTGACTCTATCATTATCTGATTACCTTGTTATCAAGCTGCTGTTAGTGTTTTCAAACATTATCATTAAAGCTACATGACTCAGCCGCTGAAAATGTAGAGTAATTGCTCATGAACTCATCGTGTGCATGTCTGCATACCCAAACAGTATGCATTAAAAGCTTGTCGCTGTATGTTTTTCACAGTGCTTAACATTTTTTTTTACTTCGAAGTTTAGTCTTTGCTGCCCTGCTGTTACTGTTCATCTGCATTTTTCTTGAGATTGACATGAGTGTGACACACACTCCTTAGGCTGTCATGGGTTTTTTTGTTTTGCTTTGTTTTTGTTATGATGAAAACAACAAAAGAGCCATTTAAGACTCAAAACTACAACTAAGCCTGTCACTATGGGTGCATGTGTGTGTGTGTGTGTGTGTGTGTGTACCACACATGGGCGGAGTGCAGACACCAGGCGCAAACATCCTCAATCTGTCCTAATAGCACAGCAGTATACAAAGCACAGACTTCAAATATAACAACCAAGCTACATTCCCTCATAAAAACACTGTTTACCATCGCTGTGATAATTTACCCAGTGACATGTGCCCTCCACAAGAGCAAACACCAAGGGAAGCCAATGTGTGTGTGTGTGTGTGTGTGTTGGCTGACAAAAATACACAGCAGCAGCTGGGCCCCATGTTTGAAGGCCTGCCCTCTACACTTCATAGCTCAACATGGAGGTACACTGTGACTTCTACACTAGTTAGTCAGAGGAGGAGGCTGAGGGTGGGCCTGTACTTGTGTATGCAGGTGTTTGTGACAAATGACATGTTAATCACTAATTCCGACATGGATTTTCACCCAAAAGTATGGACGTTTGAACAGGACTTATTGTAATTTCTTCAGATGCGTATGTGAAGGCTTTGCCCATAATATCAATATCATATACTGTACGTAAGTTTTTGCTCTATATTTAAAAATGTAGACCTCCAAAATACATTTTTTGTCATGCAAAACTCATTAACAAGCAAGAACAAGCAACACCATCTGCATATATATTTTAGTTATTATGTGTTTGTCTATTTTAGGTCAACCTGATATGAAAACAATTGTGAAAATGTCAGAAATTTTTGCAGGTGTCACATAAGCCATCACCCATTTGTGTGTGCTTTGTGTATACCTGCTGCACATCTCCCTTCTGTCCACCTGAGCTGTGGAGACTAATATGGGGGAACCTGAGGCTGGTAGTGCCAGGCCCTGCTTGCCAAAGCCTCGGAGAAGACAGATGGCATGCGGAAATCAATAACCTCACACAACATCACCCATTTTGCGAACAAATGAATCTGCTTTGACATTATGTGTATGAGCGATCGGGTGACCTGCTCTCTTCCCATCTGAACATCCTCCCCTCCCCTCCCCAAGTGCCAGTGTTATTTATGGCAGTTGGGTCCTACACTCCTGTGTGCTTTGATGTTTAATTCAAGGACCCACAACCAGGCAGGGAGAAGAGCGTGGGTGTGTTGGGAACTCACAGGGGTTCTGGAGCTCAGGAACTCTGATTTCCTACAAATATTTTCAGTGTTGCTCATACTGAAGTTTAACTCCATGCAGGGCCTGGAGGTATAGGGAAGATGTTCTGTCTGTTCTTAGATAGACTGAGGCTGAAACCATAAAAAGTGTTTGACACATTAGGAGTCTGGTGAGCATGACATTCTTAGAGATGTTCCTAAAACACCCCCACCCTAAGGCAGCTATAGTGGTAGGTGTTAACTCCAATCAAAGCTCAGTACTGTCTGCCCTATCATCAAATAGCAATGCTTTCCTGTCAGACTCTTAGTATCCTCCACCTCACTCTCACTAGCTCTAACCTCCACTATATATTTCTCTCACCTGCTTTGTCTCTCCTTCTCACTCTCTCTTTCTCCTTACTGGACGCCCTGTGAGATTTATTCCAGTCAAGAGCAGCTCCAGCAAGGGGCTGGTGTTAACAATTTATGGTTTAATAAGACTTACATAAGTCTTGCAGGTGTGCTTTACATCCCCCACCCAAGCCCATTTGGAGGATTTATGGAAGGCCTTTGGATTGCTGGCTGATTTAGAAGTCCTCTTTCCTGTCGCTGGCCTGTCCAGGCCACCACACGCTCCCCTAGACGTCTAGCCTGACCAACCAAATGTTCATCAGACCAGGGTCTTGCTGGGGACGCGTCTGCCAAAGAAACACAGACACAGTGCACAGTAAAGCCATGTCTGGGCCGAGTACAGGTGATATACTGTTCAAAACCGAGGTAATAGCACATTGGTGTTGGCCACCTTGTTAATGTAAGCACTGAGATACAAATCAGAGTGACATATAGTCTAGACTTGGGGTGTCCCACTGGATATGCCTATAGCATTATGATTTTTAAATTAGAATGGATATCAAAAGCCACATTCAATTCTGATACATGCAGCCATTGTTAAGCAGAGGAGAATGGTTTTGCCATCTTGGCTGGCCCCACTAACCTCCACCATTGTAGGAGCACACAGGGGCACTCGCAACTGCACGATGACACACAAGGTACACAACAGCTCTGTAAGAGCACAGTGAAGAGGGACCTGAATGGAAATAAGTGTTGCCAAATAAGAGTTATTGTGATGAGGCAGTGCTCAGCTGTTAGGTTTTAATATGCCATCTAAGAACACAGCCTTAATCAGAAACAACATCCTTTTCAGTATTCAATTGCTGATTCCAACAAGCACGTGAACAGTGCTGTTTGGTAGCCAGGCTGATGAAAAATGGTGCAATCTCCGTCCCTACTGTTGACTGGTAATTGCTCATCTGGGTAGATGCTAATTGACAATGGCCTTTGACCCCCCCCCCCACACAATATTTTTTCATGGAATCTAATTTTTATGCGTGGTTGCAAAGATTGCAAAAAATGTGTTGGCTCTCACATAGAGAGAAAATTCAAATTAGTTTCAAACTGTTACTCATCTCAACCATTTTATATATGAATTCATAT
>JAUMHL010000018.1:22221926-22265535 GCA_032362345.1 Sandelia bainsii
GGCTGTGAACATCAAGAATACATTTTATGGAAATCCAGCTACTGGACCACAGTTCTTTAATTGAATTGGCAGTAAACGCAGCATCAGGAAAAAAAAACTCGCTGATGTTTGCTGTTTTCTTCTTGTCACCTAGAGCTTCCTAAAACTACAGACAGTTAACTGTTGGATGCAAATGAAAACGAAGCAATGCAGGCCAAACCGGCAGCTAAAAAAAGCTGATTTGCCCAATCTTCTGAAGTGTTCCACAGGCATTGTTTCCATGTTGTGGTTTAAACAGGTACAGCTTTGCCAACTTGCCTTTGTTTACAGTAGTAACATGTATGCATTGTGTATGGTCAGACCAGTAGTTTGGCTCCATCAGCTTCATAGTCATCAACGTCTCTTTCACCCGTAGGCCTATCCTCTGGTGTTTTAAGCATAATGAGTTAATGAAAACACCATGTGTTTCAAGTGCCAAGATAACGCTTGTGGGTGTACACATACACACACAAGACTCGTAAGGGGGCTCACAGATATTCACTGTGTAACTCACTGCTTGGTACCATCTTTATTAATAAGTGCAGTGTTTAGATGGATAAATCCTTATCAAAGCTGCCCTGCTGAGGTTTAAGTGTTTGCTTGTAAAGTGTGTTCTGACCTCAGTCAACTGGCATGCTGAGCCACTCAATAGGACCCATATAAAAGCTAGGCCCATTTCCAGCAACCTCCATAACATATTGTTACAGGATCTACTGTGGTCGCTACTGATGCCACTCATAAAAACAAGGTGGCAGAGATGCCAGTGTCACAGGGCTTCTTCTCATCACACCATCGTTAATGCCTCTTATGTGTCACAAATAATGTTTCCAGGAAGTATTTTTGTAATTTTGTAATTCCCCCTGGAGCTCCTTTGTTGCAATAATTGCTTCATTACAGGACAGCAAACTACACAGGTTATTGCTTTTTATGGATGGAAGGCAAAATCTGTCACAACCTTGCAGTTTTCCAGTGGTGAATGAATCCTATTTTAATCCTAAAGAAAAACTAAAACTTTGCTATACTTGGTGAATAATTAATAAGCATAAACTAATTATAAATCCAAGAGAATTTATTTGAAAGTTTTCACTAGAGTAAAATGACAGATGGACAGTTGACTCAGACCATTCGACGTTGATGTCTTTTCAGAAGAGTCTTGTTGTTGTACTTTGATGCTCTTTGTTGCATTTATTTCTTTTAGGGACCACATCATCAAAACACTTTCTTTTTCTTATTTTTTCAAAACTGTTAATATGGTTAGAGGTTATAGTGATAAGTCATTTGACAACACTGATAACTGTGACATTTTTAATGAAAAGTTAAGAGGTGGAACCGCATGGCGTCATGGATAATTCATATCTTACAAATGAATAGCCAAAACACTCCCTGCAACTCCAGCAATATAACACTCACTGCATCCTGAATACTTCAATCTTTTATCATGGCTTGCATATGTGAGTGGTGGGTTCAGTTCAGTGTGAGCATGGCTACAGTCACATCTTTGAGTCATGTAATACAAAAAAAGTCTATTTAGTATCTTCTGTTTCTATCCATTTTGGATTATGCATGGTCACTGTAGCATCATGGAAAGACTTTGTTTCATAGCAGCTAACGTCCAGATTTTCCTCCTTGGCTGCATGCCACCGTGCCACCTACTGTCCATCCTGCACCCCACAAAGTTCGCGCCACCACACAGATGAAGAAGCTCTACTCATCCATGTTGGTACAGCTGCCCCTTCTCCAGTCTCAAACCAGGAGCAGCAACAGCTGGAAAGGCTGAGGTTTTGTCTGGCTCTGAAAGCCATAAGTGCTGGGAAACTGATATTTCTCTGGCCACAGTGGCATCGTTGACTACCACTGGGTCAAAGAACTTCATAATACACTAAAACCATGCTTTATTGAGAGAAACATCGCTGGTTGCAGCAGGAATTGTGTTGGATGGTTGTGGCAAATAGCTGGTGTTTCCTTGAGGATGTGCCACTTTTTGAATGGCTAGATGATGGTTTGGCTCCAGGCACTGGAAGTGTGCATATGGGAAAAGAGGAAGACTGTGCATGATGTGAGAAGCTGTGTGACTGCACTACAGGGTGTGTAATCTGTACTAAAAGTGGAAAAGAACACAGATTGTTTCCACTAACAAATAAACTATTTGAATAAATAAATGGCTGATGGCACATTTCCACCAGACGTCTATACACAGGTCAACTTAAGTCTGATTTAGATTGTTTAATATATAAAATGAATCAGATACTGACACTGACAAGTTATTAAATCTTCATTCTAAACTATTCCATTCAAGATAAATCTGAAATATGTTTAGATTTCAAATATATTTTATATATATTTATATAACTTTTTTTTTACTGTCCACTGCAGCTATAACTGTCATTACGATCATTATTAGCACCAAATCATTATCATCACTGTATTCTCTTTTGCCACCAGCATGCAGTCTTCCTCAGTCCAGCACCCTCTCAGCCTTTTTCTCTCCCTCCCTCTTCTTCCCTCTCTCCTGCTGTCACCTCTCACAGAGCCTGGCAGCATCAAGCCAGCTTGCATTTTAATTTGGCCCTGAAGTTACTTATTTCATTATCGATCATCCGTAATGCTGAATCAATGTTCATCTTGTTACGTGGGCCATACCCGTGTAATACAGTGATAGTGGGGCCCAGAGTTACTCATTCCCTTTACAAAGTGACTTTACCGTAAAATCAATGCGTTGTGTTACTGATACAGGGGAAACTGCAGCAGATGGAGTGAGAGTGAGTGGGCAGAGAGGAAACAACAACAAAAAAAAACTCACTTTCAGTGCAGCATTGTTGAATGCACTCTAAAAGCCCATCTCCCTACAATGTGAGCAATGTATTATTATAGAGTTATTCAAGTCATGATTCCTCGCAAAGGTGCAATGCGATGGCAGTAATATGGATGATACGCAAAGTGATAACATAATCCTATTCAGCAGATACATGATGGATTCTCATGTTGTGGTTTATAGTTCACCTGTCCTGCTTAGATTGTCTCTGGGAAAATGCACGTAGTCTATACAGTAATGACATTGTGCTTTATGTGTTTTACACAGGCCTGAGACTATTTAATAACTTAACCCAGCACAAGTGCATGCTGTAAAATAAAGACTTCTGTTCTGTAGTTCAGTTCAGCACTTCAGATTTGTGGAATTACTGAGGGCATGTTTGTTATCTAAATAATGACACTTTCCTGTTACTCTTAAGTGCAAATACAAAATGAGAATGTATGATTTACATGTCTACATGAAGGCACTTCAAGTTAAATGAGAAAGGCATTGTGCTATTTTGATCCATCCATCAATTTAAACTAGAATATGGTACTAGATACATTGTTTACGTGGTTTTGTACTGCTGGTTTTACCACTTCACCAGTCCCACCTTTCATCAAATTAACTAGTATCCTAGCAAAAATTTTATTGTGATGTGTGAGTTTCATAGATAAAGTATAAACTTATCCTTCAGGGAGATTAAAGGACAAATACAGAAGGAAATAAAGGCTAAGGTACTGCTTCATTGTTACTAAGGAGTAACATGCATTAGACACACAACGCCTATGCATATGACAGTATTACATTTTATTGGCGTGATGGAGCAGACATTCATTGGAGAATATAATATATACAGATATGACCTTTTAAACACCTACACATAATTTGGATACAATATTTTAGAGCAGATGAAGGCATTCTATAATCTGAATTGTTCACATAATATTCAACATGTCTTGTACTGTATGTCGGCCAGTAGACACAGTAATAAGTTAATAATGCCTATGCACACTGCACATTGTTTAAAACTTATAAGCCGCTGAGTGCTCGGCCAAAGCTCTGTTCAAGGCCTAAATCTAAAATGGATCTCACTCAATCCCTGTGCTCAGCCTGAATGACTGACTGTTTAAATTTAGTAGTAGCCTACAACCTGAAGTTAACAAGTTAATGTAAAACATTTGCAAGGTAATGCGTTAATTCACACTTTGATCCGCTGTCATAACCCAGTATAATAAGTTGCAGTCCATTGACTATTAATTTGTTTCCAAATGCTGTGAGCAGGAAGAACTGTTCCAAAATGCTTTACTATGCCAGTAATGCAAATCAGAGTTAGGTTATCTATTTAATATGCATGATTGGTTGGTGTAATGTAATTAAAATCACACTGTTTAAATTAACACTAAAAAAATTAAACTTTAAATGTATTTTCAAAGTACACTTGCTTCTGCCGCTAAGAACAATTAATTTTAGAAACTAATTCATTTATTGGATTAAACTTCACTGTTCTTTAAACACTGTAAGATTTATTGGCCCTTTATTTCACCCTAATGGGACACGAGTTTGAAGGAGCATATTTGGAAATTGAATGTGTTAGGTTTTTTTTTGGTTACCCACAGATTTAAGTTTGAGCCCACTAAGTAACATTTCTGATTAACAACAGCATCTAAGACTAATTGCTTTGTAATAAGATAGGTTTTTACAAATACTCCTGTGTATGAATTGTGCTGAGACTATTTTCTATATGTCCTGTCATTTAGTTTCATCATTCTGACAGCATATACTGTATATATTATATAGGCCTCTATGAGCTGACCAGTGGATTTTCTTGATCATACTGAAGAAGCTGTAAATCTCTCTGCTGCACTATATTACATATAATATTTACTGCAGAAGTTTTTGCTCATGAAATTGAAGATTGAAAAATTCTGGTGACAGTAAACAAACTGTGAAAGCTACTGCATTTTGACTGCGGTCCCCTTTTCAAGAATTGCTTATCAAAATAAGAGTTTGTCAAACACGTCAAGAAATCAAGTTTCCAAGACCCCTTCTCCCCTCTTTTTTTTCCGCAAAAACACTTCAAACTACTACATGCATGCAAGGGTAATTAATTGCATTTTCTTTTCAAATCCTCATTCGTCACCGTAATTAGCTGATGATGATCAGCAATGGCTTCCTTAAAATCGATTCCATCTGTGATAAGAGATGTGTTAGGTTTTTTTTTCCTGTTACAGGGGCGTCATGGAAAAGATCCAAATGTGTAATATGAAGCGCCTCTGTTTGAAGCCTTTGATCTCGCCTGTTTTGCAGATCCTCGGTTCATCATTTGCGACGTGTCGCTGGTGCCCTGTGTATTGCATAAGAAACTACTGTTGAGCGATAGGCCGTGTATGTTTGCTTATGAGAATGTGAAATTGTGTCATCTGCATAATTACCGTCAAAGAGCGCTCTACAAAACAGCCCTCGAGTCACTCGTGTATGATTGCCCTCTTTTTTACAGCACCTACAAATTAAATTGGCTCCAGCGCGCTCCCAGCATTCTTCCGAGAGTGAATTAAGAAAACTTATTTACTAAATAATAATAATAATAATAATAATAATAATAACAATAATAATAATAATAATAATAATAATAATAATAATAATGCAATTTAGTGAAGCATTATGATCTTGGTGTGTGTGTGTGTGTGTGTGCGCGTGTGTGTGTGTAGGGGAGTGAAGCAGAGGTTAGTTACTGTTTACTGAGACTCTCTAGGATCGAGGGGAGCGGCGTCCTAATGCTTTTATGGCTTCGCCACTTTCCCGGGTCTGTGTGAAAGTGTTAAGTTAGTGCTTGGTGCGTTTGATTGGAGGCAATAAATCAGACACAGCCCTTGGCGTGGGTGGAAGACAGGAGGGAGGGGGCGTCCGGGCGACGTGGTCCCGGGATGAGACACGTGTCCATCCGGACTCGGAGCGCTGCTTAGCGGACACCAGCAGGCAGACACCTCGCTGGACTCTCAGATTTATTCTCTCACATCTAAGGGTTATACGGCCCAGCCACGTCGTCTCTCTCTCTCTCTCTCTCTCTCTCTCTGTGTTTCTCTCAATCACTCCGTCACTCACACACTCTCTTTTGTCTCTCTCTTTTTTTTCTTTCTACAATGAAATGTTTGGACGTGACTTGTTTTTTTTTCCCTTCTTAAACTCCATTCTATTCTTTACGCTTATTATGCTGCTGTGTATCTAAATGTCAAAAACTTCCGTTTCTGCTCCCTCTCAGTTTGCAGGTCAATGTTATGTGTGTGTGTGTGTGCGCGCGCGCATGTGTGTGTGCGCGCGTGAGTGTGTGTATGTGTGAAGTGTGAGCGTGCTATTGACTGCTATGTAGTGATTACCATTCCGCTCGGATGGCACCGGCAAGCCGCTGTAATTAATAACCCCATAATCCGGGTTGGGGTGGATGTCGGAGAAGAACACACACAGATTCAGGACAGACTTTTACAGAAACAAGGCGTATCCGTACGGGTAGCTCTATATAAGAAATTACATCTGCTATTATCTCTCCCAGACAATGATAACTATCTGCTTCAAAAGAAGATTAAAGGTTTATACAAGTTGAGAGTTCTTGGAAACCCGGATCGCATTATTAAAACTAAACTGAGACTGATGAGATTTCATCTCACTGTCAATAATACATTAAGACTTATATTCAAGTAAAGCGCGTGAAATAACAATGTAGCTTCTTTAGCTGTTTTGCAAACGATTAACAAAACAGATGCTGGTATTAAACCGGGTTGAAATGTGAATGTCCTGTACACACTGTTATATATTGATTCGTGGAATTTCAATTATGACTCCCATGTTTTGTTTTAATCCGTATTACTTACAAGAAACATCTGGTTGTCATCAAAATGATTTATTAAGATGCAGTCTGTCCGGATGATCGTTTTATTTTTTAGTGGATTAAGAGTCAACATATTTTAGGATTTTCTTCTAGCAATATGTTTATTAACGTGTTATTTATTTTATTATTATTATTATTATTATTATTATTATTAAATTGTTGTTGTTGTTATTGATGGTGTTGGTTTAGTCTATCGCTTTTATTTAATTTGTATTGTTTATTGGAAGTTGCTGATGTTTCCCAGAATAAACATCTTTCCAGCCCAATCCACTAAAACGTGTATTACTTATCACTGTTGGTATTTTACACTTAGTCTTCATTAACAGCGTAATGCGCCAATCATCGTCTCTCTCTTTGATGTCAAAGTGGCTACATGGGATCCGTTTGATGTCTCAAATTAAAGAATGCAATGGCTCCGAATCGCCTGCCACCAGGAGCCTGTAACACCTCAAACCCGGTGTAAGAAAGCACAGCTCAGGCTGTGGAAAAAAAAGGTGTATAACCTGTGATCCTTAGTGATTACAAGACATGACCACCGTCAGTAAACAAACACGTCGTCACATTGTCAGTGATGAAGTTCTTCTTCTTTTGAAGAAAACGGCTTGTTTGATAGCAGCCTCTCAGGTATTTTTTATATTGATGTATATCAATGCAAAAAGGTTTATATAAACTCTTTTCCATTTATAGAAAAGGGAAGACAACTTATTGGAAGTGTCTTAAACTTAACCTTTTCTTTTCGATGACTTTCTTAAACCAAAGTCCTCTGCGAATTTAACTCCACAAAGAAAAGCTTTCTCCTGTAATTGTGTATTAAAAGGAAACTGCGGACAAAAAAAAGTTCATCAGTCACTGACTCCAAAATGCTTACTGTTGTACAAAAGTTGTGAATTAACACACACACACCCAAAAAAAAACGATGGCAGGACAGACGCGAACAAATGAAATAGATAGGCGAGCCATAAAATAAGATTTGAAATCCCATTCAAATAAGAGCTCGCGACGTCAGCGCACTTATCCGAGAGAGAGAGAGAGAGAGAGAGAGGTGGGGGAGAGAGAGAAAGAGAGAGAGAACTGTTTGGTGTGTGGTGTGTATGAGAGGGGTGAGATCTGAGAAATAGGAGGGGCTTCTAAACGACTAGAAATGTCAATCTGAGCAAGGGAGTCCCAATAATCTAAAGCAATCTGTAAGGACCTGACCTTAGTCCATCCAGATCAATAGGGAAGTGAGGGTGGAAAGAAGAAGAAGAGGAAGAAATCAGGGGCGCAACCGGATCGTTTACACTGGCTGTTCCCGAGGAAATATAGACTTCCCTTGCTTGCACCTTTTGTTGCTCACATGCTCACACTGTAAAAGTGGATATCGAGGCAATTCCCTTGCTTTGTGTGATTGCAGCAGACTTTCCCCCCCTTTTCCTACCACCATGTCTTTCCCTCAGCTGGGATATCAGTACATCCGACCGATATACCCGCCGGAGCGCCAGGGGATCGCCAGCAATGCCCGGGCCGGGACAGAGCTCAGTCCGTCCGGCGCACTCTCCAACGTCCTCTCCACTATGTATGGATCTCCTTTCGCCGCAGCAGCGCAGGGCTATGGAGCATTTCTCCCCTACTCGAACGAAATATCAATTTTCAATCAATTGGTGAGTAACTGCGCTCTCTCCTAAGTCATCCACAACTTTTATGTTACTTTTAAAAATAAAATAAAGAAAACACCCGGACTTTTCGGACAGATCCATTGTCCCATTTTGAGCGTGAGCCTTGGTGAACTTTGACGCGGAATCTTTTGTGAATTTTAGTTGAAGTGGTTAAAAAGTGACACATTAACACGTTTGTGCTTTAGGCTTTTTTTTTTTTTTTTTGTTAGCACACAATTACCCGATACTGAGCAAACGAGTTCTAACAAATGATGCGGAGTGCTGTGGGAAGTTTACAGGTAGACTGATAGGTGTGTGTAAGCGTATTAAAGTGAAGTATTTGCCTTCCAAGTGTTTCGATTTGAATAAATTAACAAATAGTTTTTGATAGTTTTTTTCCCTTCCATTTGTGAAGCCTGTGAGACGTGAACAATGATTAAAGTTGTTTGTTTACACTTCACTCATGACCTTATTGTAGTTTTATTTCTTTAAATGCGTGTGTCAAACGCTGGGTCAGGATTATATTTGCTGTGAAGTAGTTGTGGTGTTAATAGTTTAAGTCTGACTCTTTGATTCTTTGTCTTTGCAGAATGCTCAGTATGAACTGAAAGACAGTCCCGGTGTCCAGCATCCAGGGTTTGCCCACCATCACCCTGCTTTTTATCCATATGGCCAATATCAGTTCGGTGACCCGTCCAGACCCAAAAACGCCACCAGGGAGAGCACCAGCACCCTGAAGGCCTGGCTGAGTGAGCACCGCAAGAACCCCTACCCAACCAAGGGCGAGAAGATCATGCTGGCCATCATCACCAAAATGACCCTCACCCAGGTGTCCACCTGGTTCGCCAATGCCAGGAGGCGGCTAAAGAAGGAGAACAAGATGACCTGGGCCCCCCGGAACCGCACCGACGAAGAGGGAAATGTTTACGGCAGCGATCACGAGGGGGAGGAGGGGGACAAGAGGGAGGACGAGGAGGAGATCGACTTGGAGAACATCGACACGGAGAATATTGAGAACAAGGACGACTTGGACGACCAGGACGACCTGCATTCAGACATTAAACTAGACGTGAGGAGTGACTCTGAGATTTCAGACGGCTATGAGGATTTACAAGGGCCCGACCAGAGGTTTCTAAAGGCTGTGGGGAAAGATGGCAAAGACGTAGAGAGAGGAGGAGAGCACTTCCACAGCCACCACCATCACCATCACCACTCTCCTTTGGACATCAAAGTGTCCCAACCAAACGGTGAACAGCTCAAACTGAACCCAGTGTCCGTTAACTCTCCGCCCTCAGAAAACAACCCTGCCCCAGCCCAAAAGCCAAAGATCTGGTCTTTGGCAGAGACAGCCACGGCCCCTGACAATCCGCGTAAATCGCCACAAATGAACGGCGTCAACGCCGCCGCTCCGGCCGCGCAGACCATAATCGCCCCCCACAGACTCATCTCTTCTTGTCCCGTTGGGAAAATCCAGAACTGGACAAACCGAGCCTTCTCAGCACATCAGCTGGCTTTACTGAACTCAAATCATTATCTGGGACTGGCAAACCAGGCCACTGCCACCAGCTTGGCCCTCTACAGCAGCAGGCATACGGAAGACAAGAGTCATAGTTCAGAGACTCCAGTCACAGGTACATGTCCCCGTCCCTGAGACGCTCACGTATAAATTAATACATAACAAAACAAAGACACTAGTCCACTTCCCGTCATTTATTGCTATTATTTTTAGACCTCATTTGCCTGTTCATGGAAGGTTCATTGTTTTCTCTCTAGGCCACACAGATGAACAGTGTTACTATGTTAGAGCTTACAGAGTACAGTGTGTGTGATGTGGGTATGTGGTGTGTGTGTATGTGTGTGTGTGTGTGTATGTGTGTGTGTGTGTAGCTGCTTTGAAAAATGTCCCAGAGCGTTATGGAAAGATCATCAGAAAGCAATTAAGAAAATGGTGAATTGGGTGAAAATTCTTTTTTGTTTTTTTTGTGTCCCATCTTCTCCTTTATTTTGTATTATGCTGTGTCCACATGGCATGGGGCCTACGTGTTTGTATTTAACGGTTTACATAAATCCCTCAGTCCATTAAACCAACAAGTTTTCAGCACAGAGTTTACTGAAACCCAGCACGGACTCTGTAATAGGCAGTTTACTTAGTACAATTTAATTTTCATTGCCACTATTTTCAGAGAGATCTTAGTGCCTTGGATGCAGAGGGGAAGTTGTTAAACAGCTTTCCACCCAGTTCAAAGATAGTGAGGCTGTCAGTTAATGACATTTGGGAATTTTCTTTTTGATGCCATATCACATTTTCCTTTTTTTAAAACGCCGTATTTACCCAAATTAGCTTTTTACTCTAAGATGTGTTTTTATCCCTGTGTGTGCGCTTGTGTCAGGGCCTATGTTACACTTACTTGTTTGGTCATGCAAATGAGCTCAATTCAAATTCAGTACAGGCTCGTTTTTAAAGGCAATTGTCACTTTTATATCACTTTGTGTTTTAGCTCTTCATGCGGCTATTATTAGTGTTTTTTTAATCACTACATTTTTTATTTTATTTTATTTTTTTTACCCCTGTGTATTTCAGGCCTCAGAACCAACTAGACGCAACGATGGTTCTTTCGGCTCTCTCCTCTTCACAGCCCCTCACCCGTCCTCTTTTATTCTTTTAATTTTAATTTGAATATGGAATGTAAAATAAGAATAATACATCTCTGTATACTTACATTGTAAGCATGTCCTGTGTAAAACTGCTAATGTAATAATGTATGAACCTGTAGTCTGTGAGTTTTTCTTTTTTCTTTTTGTAAGTTCTGTGAGAATTTGATGTTCAAATGTTTTGTATATAAAGTTAAGAATATGTACATACTTGTGAACCAAATTGTACAAGAAAGTCTATATTTTGGCTAATAAATGAACTGCTGCAACTTTAAGAAATTGTTGGTTTTTGGCTGAGGTATTTTGACAGCTGCTTTTGATGGTGGCTGTTATTGTGCATTGCTGCTTGAATTGCACTGCTTTGGTTTCTCTGTGTGTGTTAGTGGGCAGCCTGAGGCACAGATTTCATCCTCCGTGGCAGTGACAAGTAAATATTCGAGAGGGATTTATCACATTTTTATAGTGGAGGGACTTAAGGCTAATTATCCAGTATTGCGGCATACATTTGGATATTAATGTTGTGGGATTATCCTTATAGAGGCGTAACGGCCGCATTAAAATGAATAATTCTATCATTAATTTTCGCCTGAAATTGTATGGTCTGTAAAGAGACTTTAGGTAATGAATGACTGCTAAATGATCGTTTGTACTTGGTCAGAGTGGTTCAGTTGATCGTAAAGATGGATTTCGGTTTTGCAGTGCAACTCCCAAATCTCATCATGCTCAATTTGTAATTTCCTTTTGCTGCTCACATATATCATACGTTTTCCTCAGCTAACGCTGGTCTTTGGTATAATTGTAATACATCGCAGCTGTAGAACTAATAATAACATCATTTATTGTGTTTGCCCGTGATGTGATCATTTGCATGTGTGAGCCCTTATCAGAGGAAGTTTATGTAAACTTAGTGTTGGAGCTCCCTCTACAGTCACTTGCAGTAGGCCATGATCTGGTACACAGACACACATATGTTGTCTCCTCATGTAGTCTCAGGTTGTTTTTTTGTCCCATTCTTAATTTAGCCATCTGTTATCATATGAAATCCGATAGTAACATTTTACTCTTAGAAATCTGTCACAATATTATACATTTTTTACATGTTGTCAAGCCTTATTGTTGTGATTTTATGATGCAGCCTACAAACGCAGTATATCTGTCAAAATGAATCGATATATTATTTTAATGTTTTAAATGGAAAGTAGGCCTATAGTTTGTGTTTGTTTGTTTTTTCCAAATTCGTGTAATGTTCAAAAATATGTAATTAATGACACATTTTTTGACACAGACTAATAATGAAAATATAAAAAAAAAATCAAAATATCTTATTTATTAAAAAATAGCATAACGGACTCAGTTACTCTTGAAAGCGTGTTCAGTTTATTTATTTTTTTAAATATAGTAAGACTAAATAAAATTTAAAAATATATATAGAAAGGGAAGAAAGGAAGAAAACATTGGTTGAAAATACAGCTAATATTCATTTTTATATCTTCAGTCTTTGAAAAAGACACGAAAGTCTCAGTAATGCAGTTCCACCGGCGTTATTTAAAAAACTGTTAAAATATATTAGGCAAATGTTTAAAACATTCAAAAATGTATTTTGAGAGACTACGTGATTTCTTGACTTACCGTACTCTAAAGGAAAAACATCCTTTTACGTTGATGCTGTGATGTTTTAATCTTTATTTATTAATTTCATATTTTTGACTTCTTTTCGTGGTTTCATTTTTAAAAGGCTCGTATTTATGATCACATTTATATTGGGGGGGGGGGGGCGCACTCAGAGACACAATCTGTCACACATTCCTCGACTATAGAATCAGATGGTCACCGAGGACAATATCTTTTAATGTCTGCAATTCAGTGCAGCAAAGGCAGATGAAAAGAACTGATTCGCTCGAGCCATGTCCTCTCTAGGTTTATGTGCTTTAAACAAACCCCAACTCAGCCGAGGGAAAAACTCGGGAGCCTTTTTCTCCTCTCACCATGTTGCCTTCCTGTCTAATCAATTATCTTCCTTGAGAGCCCCAACTAACCGCGTCATGCATATTCATAAGCGGCATCAGCCAGCTGATTGATGTAATAGTTTTTCTTTTGTAGATTCTTTCAACTTCCTTTTGATGAAGGAAGTGGCTTTGAATGACCAGCATTACACTTACACTGATGATTTATAATTATGCAATAGAAACGAAAATTAGGTATTCATATGAAATGCTATGTTAGAATGAAATAAAAAAAACATAGACATTGTTAACATTTTAAAATGCCCTGTCATATATTTAATAACGAATAAAACCTATAAAATTAAAATTGAGCCACGGGATATTTATAGCAGTATGATACTTCTAACTAAGGCATGTATAAAAAATGTACACAAAAATCTAGCTACATTTATATATGAATAAAATGTGAACTGAATGGGTGGCTAGCTGCATGTGAACAAACTGAACCTTATTATAAATAAGGATGCTCATTTCCTCACTGTTCACAGGATGTTTGCTCCTCAGGGGCCCAGAGCAAGCCCCCTCTTGATCATGAGGATTCAATTGAAATGCTACTGAAGGGCCAGTGATCGTGTCTAGAGCTCAGGGTCTCTCCTCTGATCAGTGCATGAAATTAGGGATTAAAATGCCTCGGCAGAAACAAAGTAATCATGGCTGCTTATGTCGCCATACGTGTCCAACCTGTTTCTGGTTACAAAGAGCAAATGGAATGCATTAAGCTAACATTTTGCTCTGAGCTACACAGGGACAATTTCCAGTGGGGCATGGTGTGTCGCTCCTCTACTCACACATTAAGTGGATGTTCTCCTGGCTAATGAGCAATAATCAACATTGACTCCTCTTCTTATTCCTGAAGTCAATGCTGTGTTAAATGCTCAGAGTCTGCAGGGGCACACTGTAGCACTGCTTAAAAATCAAAAGGTAATCTGCTCAACACAAGATAGTAAGACAAGTAAGGAAGTTAGGACAGAATTAAAAGTATTAGGATCACACTTGCTACATTCTTAAACAGCTACAAAATAATCAGAGTGGGACATGATGGATTTTAATGATTCAGATTTACCACATTATAAAACAAAAGATTCTTAGTTATTCTCACAGTCTTTTAATTATTAAACAATTAATGGACCAGTCTGCGGTATTAGGAGTGTGGGAAACACACAGGCATTTGACACAGTGCAAATAAATTGCACTACATTTTCCATCTAATCACATTGCTAATGTTGTCCCAGGCGCTGTTGACTGCTGCTGCTTTTTGCTCTCAATACTCTGAGACTGCACTACATGCAGCTACATGGGTGAGAGAGCAGTGTTCTTCTAAATAGCCATTTAGAAGGGAAAAAATCTGAGAAAGACGGAATCATTAAACGGAAATTTAATCCGTCTTGTGAAGTGTTCATTGATCTGGACGGCAGTACCAGGCAACCCGAAAGGGTCTGGCCAATGGAGCCATCAGAGGACCATGTGTGAATGGGTAGAAACCATGGAGTAAATAAACACCAGAGCAGCCCAATGGAGGGGGCCAGAGGTGTCCTGTGAAAGAGGAGGCCGCTGCAAATAAGGAGGGTCAGTCTTGTGTTTTCACCTCATCCACCCCTTCTGTCATTGTAGTCCCACCACCAGTGCCACCTCCTCCTAACCCCAGCCAGGACCGTTCTGCCACACCTCCTCCTGCCACTGAGACAGACAAATGTCACCTCCTTTGTGGACGTAGTCAGGCTTAGAAGTTGCCCACTGTCTTTGTGTGGTGGACTAATCCTTTTATGAGCCACTGTCAAATGCGCCCCCACCCAGTGCTTGCCCAGGCCAAGAGAGGGGCTGCCCTTTCGCAAGCACTGGTCCCGTGCGTTCGACGACTGCAGGAGGAGCAGGGATCCTCACACACCGCATACGTTTATACAGAGGCTTACAGGCCGCAGCACTCCACGGCAACTTGTTACAGTGGCTGCACTCTAGAGCTGAAAGAAAAGAAGGTGGAAAACTCAATTTTACCCCTGCCGAAGATATGCGACTTCTGTGTCTCCTGCATGTTTTATGGCACATTCATTATTGAGAATGTAACTGAAAGTGCAGCAGCAACATGTTAAAGAATAGCCAGGGCACAGAGAGAGAGGGGTTGTTGTGTTACCCTGGGCTGAGCAAAGGACAAAAGCTCCAGAAGGAGTGGCATTCTCTGGGGTCGAAGCGGGAGAAAGGGAGGGCACTGATTTCATGCCTTTTGTTGATCGAGGTTAGAGAGAGGAATTCTTTGACTGAATCCGAAAGGCAACAAGTGGGGAAGGGGGCGACAGGCCGACAGGCCAGAGGGAGAGGCGTTTAAGTTTTTGCCGTTCACCCAGCTGAAAGATTGTGCTTTTCACAGCCCCCTTCAGATCCTTCAGACAGGCCCGAGTTACAGGGCAATTATGGAAATGCAGCTTTGAAGCCAAGCATGGCCTTCTTTCAGTTCTTCCTCACGACAAAGCAAAGGCAGTGAGGGTTATTTTATGCACCCTCCTCTATAAAACATGTTTCAGCCCCAGTATGTGTGTGTTATTAACTTTTCTTATCTAACTCATATCATACTGTAGTTAGTGATGACATTTGTGATTTTTTTAAGTGTGTAGAAGAAAATTATAGCAGCATAGTTTTTTTTATAGAAATATTACAAGAATGTTTTAACAAGTTTCTAGGGAAATGCTGCATTCCCTCGTGTCTTTACCATGTCAATCTGCCTATAAAGCATTTACCAAAGAGATGAACATAGGGGTGGGTTTATAAAAAAAAACACCAGACCTCATAGCTGCTTCCAACAGCTGCACAATTACACCAGACCGATGTCCCCTCTCCGCACCCTCTCCACTCACACGTCACTAACAGAGGCCCAGCAAACCATCAGCTCTGCACTTTCTCAGCTTTGTACATTAGTCAGCGGTGTAGCACAGAATTTCGCCACCCCATGTGAACTAATAAGACACATTTTCTCCTGCTTTTGAGAGGATCGCAAGAGAGTGATGTCTCTACATCACCCGACACAGCAGAGGCCTTGTACAACAGTGCCATTACACTCTGAGCATATCTGACAAATGCCAATACTCTGGCTTTCACTCATCACTGTTAATGAGAGGACATATTTTGGACGTTTCCAATATTTGTACAGACTTCATATATTATGAAGGCCCTTTTATTCACGGTACCAGGCGGTGAGGACAAGGGTGGAGTAGGGTGGGAGTGTATTCATGACTCCTCTGGATTAGCTGACTGGTGAAGGGAACTTAATAAATTCTTCCTCCTTGGAACACTGTCAAACAAGTCCTTTCTTACATCTCCCATGAATACATTATCAGTGAGCTTGATTGATTAGAGACCCTCGCAAGAGGGTGAACCGAAGAACCGACTCCCCTGGTGTGATTAATAGACTTTATTAAGAGAGTCCTCTCCTTTTTAATAATGGTAATGTAAAGGAAGGCATGGAGGGGGTGGTGGGGTGTGCAGGAAGTCTAACGATGATCACTGGTGCTGTCCGTCTCTTTGATCCACATCCTCTTTATTTTGAGTTCATTTTCACAACCTCCAACTGGCGATATCCATAACCTCCATATCAGTGCCACACACACATATTATGAGGTTCTTTTAATATACTGTTTTCACTTTTGTGCCTGTGTACTGCCAATATGAAACTCTTAAAAAAAAACTCTCTTCTAGGTATTATGAGAAGCAGGATTGATTTGGATTTCTACTCCCAGGTTACAGCTAAATGAAACTGACTCAGCACCCATGAAACATCTTTAATAGACTATCAGACATTAAAGGAAGACTGTATAACTCTGTACCTGATGGTTTGCATTGTGATAGAGCAGTGTATTTGAGATTGTGCATATATTCTTCTAAAAACATGTATATCTCTACTTATACATATTTTTTATGTTCAATGGGAATGAACATTACTCTAGTTTGTACTTATTCAAGTTGTGTAGATAAGATATTTCAATATAAATGAATATAAAATACAAAACATGTCCAATACATACACTGCATATTGCTGTGGAAATGTGTGTTTGTAAGTCAAAGTGTCCATGTGGTAGGTATGTGTATCCAAACAGCTCACTGGCTAATCATTGTTCTTGAGAACTAGCATGGTGTTAGGTAGGGGGTAAACCATGTACAGGAAATTGTTTAGCCACCCAGAGCTGAGGCTGCTTATCAGCACAACACAGGAACAACAGAGACTTTACCAGCTCTGGACACGGCAGCGCCAACTTATCATCATGCTGTATTTTGCAACACACCACCACAAGTGATTTATTCAAACACGGATACCACAGATAGGACTATTCACATCCCAGCGTATTACTGCATGACGCAGACAGGTTCTATTTGCTTTGCTGCTAGAAACCAGACACACACATACACAACTATATATGACATAACCAGACAAGCAAAGTGTTGTTCGCTGCTGCTGTAAACCTAAGAGGGAGGTCGATAACAGCAGGTGAGAGGGCCTCGTTGTGTAATGATGATGCCTACCAGTGTCTAAGTTGTAAATCCTGATATTGATTATCTTCTGTTCAGCCAGTAGTCTCTACAATCCTCCATGCATGAAAGTCTGCAGTAATGTGTCTGCATAGAATCCAATATCCACCACTATTAACAAATAATGACAAGCAACACAGCCTTTGTATTTTTTTAATTTGATTTAACCAACTTAGTCCCATCGAGAGTGCAGATCCTGTTTCCAAGGAAGACTCAGCCAAGACTGTAGGAGCACAGTACAGTAATTTACACTAAATTAAATAAAAATAAACGCATTTATATTAAGAAATAAAGAAAATAGAAACTGGAGGCGCATACTAGAGAAACACAAATAGAACACATACTATGAAAGGTACAGTGCTAAAACAGTAAATATTATATGTACAAAGTGTTTACCACAGGTTTTACCAGGGTTATAAATAATGGATTTGCTAGTCTATCATGCAGGATGAGGCTGGGTGACATGCTTCCTCGTACTCCATGGGGAGTTTAAAAGTATATATGCTAAAGCCAGAGAGAAAAAGTACTCTATTCTTCTCAACTTTTCTTTGTGCTTAGATAAACTTGTTGTCAGGCACATTGTCAGCCACTCCAGCGTGACACCTCACAGCCAGATAATGGCATTGCCATGCAAATGAGAGATGGTGAGAGCTATACCACCAGTGTGTGTGTGTGTGTGTGTGTGTGTGTCTGTGTGTGTGCATTCATGCATGCATCTGTTTTGTTAGTGTTTATTAGAGAATGAAAGGGTGGGCGACATAGTGATTCAGTGGTGGCATGAGGATAGATTGGTGCCTTGTCTATAATAAGGAAACTAAATTCATGCTGAAGGAGGACTGCTGAGCCAAATTCTGCTCGGAGTCAACTCTTTCACATCTATCCCTTCGAAATCTCGCTTATCTAGTCAAGACAAGTTGCCTTAAGACATCACAGAGAAAAATTAAAGATGACAGTCAGTCACAACCAGAGTTACTTAAATTGCCAAGTAGAATAAATGTTGTATAATGTGTCCTGTGACTGCAAGAGTTTAGATTGTAGACTCGAACAAAACAAGTGACACTATTACAAGACAGCATGACTTCACATACAGTGTAAAGGGACAGTGCAAAATATGTCATGGAGTCCAAGTAATGTTTTTGCAATTTAAAATACATCCTAGCCTTTTTTCTTACAGCCTAGTTTTTTTCTACTGGGGTATGTAGAAGACATGTCCATTTTCAGAGCAGAATAATTCTCAGTGTTGTGAGTTAATAATTATCAATTATATAGACCACCTCTAGCAATCGTTCCACCAGAAAAGACTTAATCTAGGCAATATAATGAAAAACTGTCAATCTGTTCCCTTGTCAGAGACAGGATGGGAAGTAGGAAGTGGGCTCTTGCGAGACACAGGGCAGAGAAGTGCCTGAACAAGCCAAGCATTCAGTATGAATGCACCCTGCCACCTCCAGCTGTGCAAACTCTCTAGGTTTTGTCCCATAGTGGCGACTGGGCACAATAAAGTGGCGTTCTCACAAACAGAGAGGGGTGGGCACTGTGTCACTTTCTCCCCTTGCAGAAGGGCCACTACAACCCGCCCCTTCTGTTGTCATGCTAAGACAGCGGCGCTCACTGGAACTGTACCCCTATTCACATATCAACCTCAAACCCACACTCATCCAGGGACAAACACGTCAGCCGCATTCAGTTTCCTCCTACTAATGTCCATGCTTCCTCTCAAAGACAAAACCCATGTCATCTTTGACAAAATTAACTTTGCTTCATCAAATCTGGGAATACAGTCAGTTAGCTGATGACTTAAGGGCAAGGAGTGTAGATCTCGAGCTCCCCTGGGCCTCATCACTGAGAAGCGCAGCCTTCATGTGTAAAAGGCCATGAGAACAGGCATATCTAATGTCATTTTACAGGTAGATAGAGCGGGAGATTGGGGAGTAATTGGAAGTAATAACAGATAGCGGTCTTTCAATCCCATGGGACTTCTCTCCTCCTATGCCCCCCAAACTCCCAGAAGACTCCTCTACATATTTGGTGTTGCATGAAAGAAATATACAGTGGGTGAACTGTGACCTTTGTTCCCCTTCCCTGAAGGTCACCGGTCCACTTTACATACACAGATGAGGTCCTCTCTTCCGGAAATGATTAGACAAACAGCATAGGAGAGGTAAGGTCAACAAGTTAAACCAACAGCTAGAATGACAGTTAATTGGCCGGAGGGTAGTGTAACTGTCATCCATTTCCCCTGGGCTGACTGGGGAAGACTCCCCCCGGCTTCCTCCACTCTCTCCAGAGACCTCCACTCTGCACAAGAACACACACTTATCAGCTGTCTCCCACAGGTTCAATCAGTGGACATTGGCGCAGCGGAAACCAAAATTATTATATTGCCTCAGATTTGATTATTACTTCGTCATTATTGTTTATTTTGTGGTAATATACAATACAAACTGTGACAAGTGAGGAGATGAAATGTCAGAGTGAATTACAGGCATATGCAGAAGCTGGCCACAAATCAGTTGGCAGAGCTAAAAGGTCTTTCTTGCTAATTGCTCATATCCTACCAGCACTGAGACGCGTCCAGCTGCCGTGCAATAGGCTGGCTGACTGAGAGCAGACAGATAAGACTATGTGTATAGATGATTCGACCCATGCTCTAATGACTTGTTTAGTCCGGTGTGTCAGAAGCAGTGACACATAGAGGATGGCATGGAAGCTCTTGGGCCTTAAGTGCTTGTGTGTGTGTGTGTGTGTGTGTGTGTATGTGTCCAAAGACAGAAAAAGGAAAATAGCTCCATGCACAGCATTTAGAATAAGTGTGTGCATGCGTGCGTACGTGTGTGTGCGCTGTCTGTGCAGGAGGAGACCACATGCATGAATAAGGAGGAGTGATGGTTTTAGCAGAATCTGTCTGCCTGATTTTGCAGGGCCAGTGTTGAGGGTGTGAAAGGCAAGAGAGAGTGTGTGCGTGTGGGAGATAATAGGCCTTTCTCCACGCCACTCAGGATTCCGCTGGCACACAGCTGGCACACAGCTGGCCATCGAACTAAACTGTCCCAGCCCCATTTTCCCATTCTACACCCTCCCCAGAATGCCAGACACGCAGGGTAAGGGAATACGGGGGAAGAGGGTTAAGACAGAAAAAAAAAACATTAGCATTAATGGAGAGGGGGGAAGAGGAAGT
Source organism: Sandelia bainsii (assembly GCA_032362345.1). NCBI lineage: Eukaryota > Metazoa > Chordata > Actinopteri > Anabantiformes > Anabantidae > Sandelia > Sandelia bainsii. The sequence goes on from JAUMHL010000018.1 coordinate 22,242,601, forward strand.
TATGATGGGGCCCAGTGCTTCCAAGATCCATCTGGGGCTTGGCAGGAGGGGATCCGTCAGTGACAGACAGGTGTTCCTCAGCAGCTATACACTAATTCCTGTACAGCCCCTCTACTCTGTGGTCCACAGAGACCATACCCATGCTTCCACTACTGTCCAGTATAGAAGCATTGCACTTATTTCGCTGTTTATTTATTCACTTGGATTTACCATGGGATGCAAAAAACTGCAATAAAACAATTTAATTAAATAAGATGTACATAAATAAACTCTGTAATCCAAAATGAGTTATGAAGCTCTGAGCGATGACAGATCAGGCCAGAGTCAGCCAGATCGTAGCAGGCGATTACAATCTGAAATTAGGCAACTATCTTGTATCTGCTATTGTAAAAGAAACCTATACACACTAATAACAACCTGTTTTTCAACTCTCTTTTGCCAACTGATGTGACTGTTGAGTCATCACAGCTTTTACAGTGTTTATTGTTAACACCTGATGACAGGCAGAGCTTTCCTAGTAAGCACCCTATGGTTTAAAGGAAGTGGAATGTTTTCTTTTTGTTAGGTGCAGAAGTGTAATATTCTTTAATTCTGAAAAGGGATCAGGCACCAAAGTGGAGGCTGCTGTCTCATCTACACAATCTCATCACATAGTATCACATAATGATGCCTCCCACTTGGTTATGCCAATTCCCACTTGTATCTCAATCCTGACGCCAAAGGTACACTCTGGCGTCACCATTTGGCGCTAAGGGTTCATCACTCGTTGACGACATGGGAATGACGACAGCTGTCTGTCAGACCTCTCGTCAAATCGATCGCTTACAGAGTGGCAACTGGGTTAGAGTTAGACACAAAATATAAGGGTTTGGTTAAGTTAAAAGATCATATAAGTACTTCCTGGAAAGTTTCAATATACAATTTCTCACACAATCAGTCACATAGAATAGGTTTGTGTTGTGATGGCACCAAAGTGGCAGCTGATTTTAACACACTATTCACTCTAAATAGCGAAAAACGATGCTGAATAATATCTGTGCAAACAAAGCACATGCAATGGTTAGGGTTAGTAAAAATGAATCTATGCCCTAAATATGACCAGTCACGTTTATCACATGACTGTTTAATAACAGCAACAGTTGGTTGTTTTATACTGAACTCAAACTCCGGTCTACAGCGGAAAAGTCCTATAATTTGTTGATTGAAGTCAAATCAAATGAATCCAATCAAATATTTTACTGAGAACCTTTGTTTCAGAGAGAGGCCTATAGACATAAACTTAAAATTATATAGATAAAATAAATAATCCATCATTTTGAGCTACAATACCAATTTTAATAACAACAATTCCATGTAATTCAGTAGTTGTTGGTTGTAATATACACCAATGTTTTAGACTGTTACTATTTTAAAATTAGACCCTGGTCTTTAATTAACGTTAGCACCTGTTTTGATGATGATTAAGATGCAACAAGGATTCTGAGATATAACTGAAGATATAGATTTACATGAATTTACTTCCACCTGCATTGTCATTACCAGTAATGTGCAAAAGATAGAAAACTACATCTTTGTATTTGCATATAAATGACCCACTTGGCTGTTTTCGTCATTGGGCATAGTAGATGAGCCACATGATAGTGAGGTTGTGGGCTGCAAGTGATGTTGATAAGACGTTTGCTCTGTTGAGGACAGCAAAGCACATCCAGATGACTGGGACACAACACAATTACACAATTTAACCCTGAGAGACACAAGCAGCACAGTTTACTGTGGGCTATAATCTAAAATAAGATGACTCTACGCAGAGCTACAAATTAAATGAAGCCAAAATCTGGATTCCATTTTCATGTCTCCCAATGCCTACATGTTTGTAACATTTAAATGGTAAAGTAAATATGAATGTTGCCGTATCAAACATGGCTCTAACCAGTATTTGTTTTGTGGGAACGCTCTGAGAAATGAAAAGCTAGCATGGTAAACACAGTCTTTTCTGCCTCAAATTTGTGAGTGGCACCAAATGTTTCTTGGTGCAGTAACTGCTGGCAGATTTGTAGATGTGTGTTTTTATTAACCTCAACAGGCTGTTGATGGCATTACACAAGTTGTTCCCGTCAACCAGGCCTCAGACATGGAAAACTAGCAGAGATCAACAATGTGGACATGGTCCAGTGAACCAGAATAAGGCCTGTGTAAATGTTAACAACCAACACCTATAGATTAATGACCATACACCCAAATAGCTGCCAAAAAATGTTGTTAATGAGGTCATTCTTAAAAGTTCTGCTTAAAACTATATGCAGTTCTCATGGCTAAGAACTTGATCTAAAAGAAACAGTTTGAACTCACAAATTCAAATCCACGACAGTCTTTTATACTTTTCTTCATGAGAGGCATCTTGGAACTTTCTTCTTTCCTGAAATGTGCACACATCATCTCCACATGCCTTTGAAATTATAGATCATAATAGTCTTCTGTTATCTGAACACAAATCTCAAGAGCTGCTCGCCTTGCACGCGCACGCACACATACAACATTAGAGTTATCACTCCCTATAATCCACAAGCACTTTCAGGCCTTGTATCCTCCCACTGACTCCCTTTGCACCTCATCTACCCTGTGCTAACACAAACCTCCTCTTATGTGGCTTCCCCTTTCCCCCAGCGCAGGATCCACATCACTGAGACTGCAGCCGCCATGGAGGGCCTTTTTCCACTTCTCCAGCCACGTTTGGCCAAGATTTATTAGACTCTTCAACCAAAATGTAATTTTCACTCATGTTGGTTTTTGAGAGTGAGGGGAGCGGGGAAGACGTTTCTTTTTTTGTTCTTTTTTTTGCCTTGCGAATCATGTCTACTCAGCTGGGATGGTGGGGCAGCACGCTCCAACACCAATACCCCAAACCCACAGAGACAGCTAAGTGATTTATTGGACTTTTTTATTTTATTGACAGAGAGAATGAGACAGAAACTTAAGTAAGAATAACAGGAAAATTGATCTAGTCTACAAACACAGCACAAAGGTAACACAGGTGGAGGTTCTCAAATTAGTTTAGATTTTATGGTGACTTCAAGGAAAGAACTATTGTTTTCCAACAGGATTTCCTATAGCTTATCAAAACATTTCCTGTAATTTCTTTCATAGACTTATTTTCTTGGTTGTTATGCCTTCATTAAACTACTTTTAAACCATTTTTTAAAAGAGAATATCTGCCATGATGGATTTCCCTCTGTGCTACTGCCAGACTGCACATTTCCTATCTCTTGAAAAAAGTAGGTATAATAGTTTTGTTATTTGGATCTTAAAATTTAAACAGCTCTGTGAAGATTTATTTTTTATTTTTACATTACTCCAATATTACCCAGATACAAACTTTGTTGTATAATCTTGGCACATTCCTACACCAGATAATGACTTCCATGAAGAGGACAGTGGTGTAAGAGTCAGATACTCTGAACTTGGCTGTAGAAATAGTATTCAGCCATTGTAGGGTGAGTAAATGTACCTTATAAAACCCAGGAAATTACATGTAATCGAAGTGATGTACCATTCTGCGGTTGCACTCAGGAGACACACAGACTTCAAGGAGACAGCTCACAGTCAGTGAATCATAACATTTCAAAGAAAGGCAGAACAGACAGAAACAGAATGAAAGAAATGGAAAGAGACGCAGCAAGACAAAGTGAATGACTGAGAGGTAAAGACAAATTAGAGAGACATGAGAAAGTCGGAGAGACAGAAAGGGAAGGTGAGAGGCCTGAGATAAAAATCACACTGAATACCATTCCCTTTGCCAGGACAGATGTCTATAGTGAATAAATAATGAAGGGTAACAGTTTCACAACATCATGTTAGATTGCTGGTTCTAAACTGGGACTCTGACTGTTCCTGCCTGTTCTCTGGCTATGAGTAAGGCTGCCCTCTGCCCCAGGGGAACCTTCTAGACCCGTCACTTCACGTCTGCACGAAAATCAAGCCCAAAGGATAGGCCTGGCAAACACATGGGGATGTGTGACTCTTAGTGGCTGAGTTACGTGTGTCACACTACTATGAGAAGTTGTGTCCCTCCCTCTTGACTGACCTGGCTAAATGTGTAACCATTTACACATTGTTTCCTCTCTTGGCAAACATCAGTTTAATGTTGATAAATCGGAGATTATAAGGAGCACCTGTAGGTTTCGCATGACCATGAGTGTCCTGGCCAAAACTGATATCTGAAATAAGTATTTGAAGAAGAATTTTGATCATAATTTCTCATGTTGCATATCATGCCGTCACATCGAATTTAAATCCATTTAAATACAACTAATTGCACTTTAGATACATTTACATACTATGACAGAAAGAGCTTTGTAATACCTCTGATTTTTTGAGGAAATTGCAATTTGACAATAACAAAATGCATTTACAAACATGTTGCTGATACTTTATCCATTCTATTTTGTCTATATTTTGCCATTAACCATCCTCATCAACCATATTTATTGGACATGGAAATAAATCCACTTTAGAGACCATCAAATATATTATAAGGCCAGCAGTGGCCAACATAACTACATAATTTATTGTTGCCCAATTAAAATGCCATAACAAATAACGGTGGAAGAATTTCCAATATTTCTGCCATTTATGAAAGAGCATCCAAGGCATAATCCAAAGAGGAATGAAGTAGAAAAGCTTTGGCCTAACATCCCAGCTCTGCTGTCAACACCACTTCACTAAACTTCAGAACTGTTATTATGAGAGGGAGCCTTTAAGTAACCGTAAGCGCACTGTACATCCCTTTAAAGTTAGTGGAATGACTCAGAAACTCGCTCCTGTGCAGTATACCTTGAACAAAGAGTGAAAGGATTTAAAAGCTTACACATGTACACCTTTAACACCTTTAATGCACATGCAAACACAATAACATTCACATAACCACACAAACATACATATACACTCCTACACACTGCTCTCAGCCTTCTTATTTGTGCAAACTCAATCAAATGATTTTCTGAATAGCAATAAAACAGTCTTTATTTTGTTTGGCTGGGCTTATATCCCGCAACCCTCCCATGCCCCCCTACTCACAACCCTCCAACCACACCACAGCAGGATCAGTTTTCCCCCAGAATCCCACTGAAGCGCTGCCATGTCGGCTGGAGACAATCAGCTGAAATGCTCCTTAGATATTCCTGCTCCTTTTCAAAAGCCCCAAATTCAATTTATGGACACATTTATTACCATGTCTGTCAGTGACTAAAAGGGAGTTTTATAATCAGGAGCACACATCTGATCTGGTCACAGCAGGCTGCCGCGCTTGGCCAATATGTGCCTTATTACACGGTCAGAGCCAGCCTATCCACAGAGGAAAAGGAAAACATGAGCAAACAAAAGACTGGGTAGTTAGACATGGAATGAGGGCTGTTAGATGTAGCATTAAAAACAAAAATGCTGATCTGATTTAAGAGTGGGGCCAGAGGGAGAAAAGCCGTTAGTACCAGAGCAGGGGCTTTGACCATCTGATGAAGGATCACATAGCAGTCTCCCAAACTGCACAATATTCCCGTAGCACAATCCCCTTTCTGATGTTATTGAAAACATAAATGGATGTTTTGTTGTCTAATGATGTTTCAGTCAGTCTCTAAGTAGCAGAGGGCTTGAAAACCTGAAGGGCTTCTTTGAAAGACCGAACAAGTTTTCATCATGTTGCGGTCTTGTCTCTCACACCAATAGTTTCCATTGTTTGTCATATTTTTTCTAAGTTGCCAAAAACTACATGAAATCCACTTTTAAACTCCAATAAAGTAGACAGAGAGTGGCTTGTTATAGCCAGCTATAACAACATTGAGGCCTGAACGATTTACTATCCCTGCTCTGCTTGTGAAACATAGATTCTAATGAGTGCTCTGCAGGCAGCGCGTCACTCAAATTTGGAACATGGGGGCATGGACTGGACTAAGACCCAGTGATTGAGGGCTTTGGTTTGCTGTAGTTTGTGTGTCTGACCGCAGACTCCAATCAGTGGTTCTTGGGCCAGTGGTTGGACAGAGTGTCAGTGATGTCTGAGAGCCACTGTTCACTTCACTTCACTTGTGTCCAGGCAAACCGAATACCCCTAGAGAGATGCACTGGGCCATAAATCAATACTTACTTACAAAGGTTCACCTAAACTCTTGCCAGTGCCCACTGCAGTAAAAACAAGAAAAAAAAGTGGACTAAGCTCCCCCTAGAGGCTGAAACCAGAGTGGTGATTCAGTTAAGGAAACGAAGCATGTCGTTCATTAACCGAAAGATCACATTTTACCACAGGAGCAACACATTTTCTCGTGCAGTGGGCTCTGTAAAATCTCAACGAAAAGGATTCTCTGTTTGCTTTCCAGGGTAATTAGGGAGGCTATCACCTGACACTCACACAGGTAATGTCCTGGGCTAGAGCCAGAACCAAATTTCATCATAACCTGACTCCAGTACCCTTGGAAAATATGTGCAGAAACTGAAAACCACATTTCCAAAATTGCCTGCTTGTCCCCTGTGTTGATTTTGGATGAGGTCTCTGGGCTGAAGCTTAGGGGTTCCTGAAGCTCGTGCCAGGATCCTTCAAAACTAGTAACTGATATCTCTTTTTTTTTCCTCGCACATAGCCTGAAATGTTCTGTTATTAAAATGGGAGCATGTCCCACCGGAATGTTTTACACGTTTACTAGGTGTACATCAAGGTGAGAGACAACACTAGCGAATTATGGGTTAGATTTGGACCTAGGGAATTGGGGCTAGGGGCAGGCTCAAGGAAAGAGACACGGGGGGAAATATTACTGCAGGTGACAGTTCTGACTGCCAGGATATAACTCTACCCCCCCATCATCCCCAGCATGTTGCACAAAAGCCACAGTGCCCCCTACAGTTAAAACCCACACATGTCAAACTTTATTGCCCTTAATAGTAAATGCCAGAACGATAAATAAAACAGTATCAAGAGTCCTGCTGTGGGGAGTTTAGTATGAAAGATCAATGAGTGGCTGTCTACAGGGAGTAGGCTAAAAGCATCCGTGCCATCTGTGGAAGCAGTGGGTTGACATGGCACACTAATCTCTTCTGGTTTGTGTGTTTGGGTTCCAGGACGTCCAACAGGCTCAGTGACAGCTGCGCATAGAAGCAAATCTGAACCATGCTTGTGAACAGAGCAACTGCAAACTGATGACAAACGCTTTGTTAGGGAAAAGAGTTTTTTTTCTTCTCTTGCCTGTTTTAGTGGGATCACAAGTCTGGATGTACTAATGGGAGAAAAAGAGCACCAATTAGGGATGTAGACCACGTTGGCCTCAGTTATTTCCAAACCACTTAAAATGTGTAATAAATGATCAAATGAGACAACTCCTTTTTAAGCTCACAGTCAGATTTTGTTTTCCTCAAAAGCGCATTGGCTGTAATAACAGAGCAGGCCTTTGATTTAGCTCTCAGTAACAGGCAAGTGTGCTGCAGACACAAACTTTCTGCTGCTTGTGGTGGTTAATCAGAGAGTTGGAGGCATGTGGGTGGATCAGTTTCTGAAGCTTAAGGCTGCTGGTTGGTGTGAGGTGGGTAGAATCTGGTAGACAGATCACCTTGATCCCTGAAACTGTTAATTTTTATGACTTGTGTCCTAAGGTGGGACACTAAAATTTGTTTAGTTTATCAATCTTCCATCACTGCAGTGGGATCTTACATATGTGATTATCGCAAATTCCCATAATCCAACTGCTGAAGGCACCTCCTGCATAAAAGCATGGAGTGGAGATGGGATAAGAAAATGCATGTTCAAGCCTTGAGTCACATCTCTGTGCATTCGGACCAAAAACAGCGTGTACTTCTTTCCCTATGTCTTTACATAATTTGGTACTTTGACCACAGCCAAGCAGGAAAAATAAACCATTTTGATTGTGCATTGGCATTACAGCATGTTGTGTTTCAACACTATGTTGGACTCTGATAACGGCTCATCCAGGAGGACCTTCTCACACCACTGCAATTCCTCCAAGAAGATCATCAGTTCCACTCCTGACTTAATAGTACTATGACCTACAAAAACTACAGTAACAGAGGAACACATGCAGGAGGGTTTAGAAAGCAGACAAGACCAAAAGGTCTCTCACTGCTACTACTAATTTTACACTATATATTTTGCTCAAATGTAACATGACGTCTATGGTAAAAAGCAATAAGGGTTTATGTACTGTTCTTGAACCCGTCTTTGCACGGTCACTCGCAGGCCTCTGAATATATGTAATTGTGGCAGGAATTTGGACTTGGCGTGTGCCTCTTGAAATTTGAAACACTAGGATCTCTGGTTGCACCAATAGCAATAGTAATGTGAGTCCACACAGGAAGTATCCAGCAGTTAAGCCTGGTACTAATATTTAAGTGTAAGGTTCTAGTTTGGGGGGCTGTACTAGTGTTAGTATATGAACGAAATAATTTAATAACAAAATAAAACGTAAATACGTTTCTTTTTCTTTTTTTTGTTTTTTGTTGAGATAACATCATCTCATTGCTCATACTACTGAGACTGTCTTGGTCGACCTGCTCCTCTAGATGACATCATCTGAACTCCTCATGATGAAAAAGATTTTTGGCCTAGAACCAAGGAGATATTTTAATATCCACAAAGCAGAGGGAAGTTTAAAAGCACTGATATACCACTGGAGGCTAGTTGAACATTAGTGAAGCTGACCTTTAAATTCATGTGCCAATGACAAGTTTTGGAATCACAGTATTTGCCAAAATATGTGATTTTTTTTCTAATGTCTTTACAAGGACCCTGTTTGATTCCTTAAGGCACAATTCTCTCAACCACGCCCTTCGTGCACCACGCCCCCACTCCTCAGTCCTCATGGCATCTTTCCTGAGGACAAGCACATGGTTCTACTTTCTTCCATCTAGATCTGCCAATTTATGTATGTGTTTCCAAACAGAAGACGTCACCACCGCAGATCACTTTACACGGATCAAAGGGACATCTGTTAGGAAAATGGAATAACAAAATTGAACCAGGTTTTTACATGTTCGCTGGAATTCAATTAAAATGTGATTAGTGGGAGTATTAGGGGTACAGCTTAGTCCACCATTACACGTTGGGTTGCCATTATTCCCTGGCCTGGTCAGGTTACTGTGGGGATTACCCCTAACAGGATGACCTCTGGCCTATAGACAGGTGCCTGTGGGAAGGATGGGAGACTGTTCATTTCACCATACCAAGTGGCATTCACAGGCACCCGTGGCTGACAGGGGTTCCCATTCCAGAAGACATTTCCATTTCATAATCACATATGCAAGCATACACATATTCCAAATACTCAAAAATAATACATTGTATGGACTGGGATCACCATAACATGATTAGGAATATCAGTTACTCAAGTACAATATACATTCTGAGCAAATCTTACAGATTTCAAATACTAAAACATTTGGTATGTGTCTATTAGGAAAAAGGGATTTACTGTAAGTTATAAGATTAGAAAGTGTTCTTTATAAATATATCACAAACTCATAATCCTAACGAAGAAACTAGCTGATGTCAATTTTATGTTTGAACAGATTCTAATTAAAAAACAAATTTTCCAGAATAAGAAGAGCATAGTCTTGTTTTTACTTGTTCATCTGAAAAACCTATTATGTTTCCCAACCCAGAGTGATGATATAGTAACAGGAGCATTTCAATAAAAAAACATGAAAAAAAAAATTCTGTGCTGTTTACCATGGTTTTTACTGACTAGACTAAATAGGCCTGTGTTTGTCTTCACCGTGCACTACACAGCCACTCCAACGCCAAGACCTCTACTTAGGCATAGTGTGGAATAAACAGCTTTCCTCTGAGGGCCTGAGAGTGGAACCAGTGGTGGATTCACGAGGCGACGGGAGAGGTGAGTGGAGGTCTTAGTGGATGAGCCCTTATCGCAGTCCAGCACAGGACACACACTGAAACACTTCTTGCATGATTGTTATACATATTTTTTTATATTTTTGTTTCCTCTTATTGGATTGTTATTGGATAATCAGAATGGTCTACTTTCCATGCCTGGCTTAGCACACATTAACAAATTATGTAGAAACATAGGGAAAGAACTAGACACTGTTTCTGATCCTAATGCAAACAGATTTAGTCTGAGTCTTGAGGTGAGACATACATGGAAGCATTTCCAAACAGCATCAATACCACTAGGTCTTAGCTGAAGCCATTTACTGCAGTGCATGGCATCTCCAAAAACACGTGGTGAAAGAGGGAGCTGCAGAAATGTAGAAAAACAAAGTCAATCTCAATTTTTCAGCAGTTTGGGAATGTTTCCCTCATTTAGGGATCATGACCTGTTCGCACAAGTGCATTATCTCTGGAAGAAAGCCTTCATGCAGCAGAATCAATTAAAAACAACCAGACAGAATGAAAGGATTAAAAAAGTGCACAGCTGATAAGACTGTTTGAAATTCTCATTTATCAGATAAAATGATTATCCCCGAAAGTAGTTGATGTGGCCATTAAAAAAAACAATGGAGCCAGCTTATGGGTGTCTTTTAAAGTTTACAGTTAAATGCCAAACCACATCGATTGCCACAGTTGAAGCCCATATATTCCCTATGCTAAATGAAAACTGACTGAGAAGCGTATTCATGTTTGATCGAATTCAGTTGTTGCTTAGCAAACATAACATTTGTGTGTTGATGTATGTGTGTGTGAGATGCTGTGTGTGTTTCTTTGTTTCTTTTGTTCCATACATTGGTGGCTCAAAGCTGTGCAGCAGTGCAGCATGAAGGACAATTGTGGACCAGATTATTTGAGTAACTGAAAAAAGTAAACCAATCACTCACAGTCTTTTTGAATGAAGTGAAATATCCATATCAGAGGCAGATTATATTTTAGTCTTTATCATCACAAATAGAGACATTCAGGCTCAGTAGAAAATCTATATTCTCTGTACAGTACACAGTTTGATATCCCAGCCATCGTGTCCTTTTGAATCCATTAATCACTTACTGACAAGGCAGCGAATGTAACTCTACTCTGAAAGAGGCATCACAGATAAAGTATCATCTGTCAGACTTTTGCTGTGTGACAGCAGATCACAGCTGAATAGCATCACACTTACAAAATCTTGACGCATGAGCAGGTTTCATAATGTGCTGCGGAGATCAGCGTGCCACATTATGCTTTCATTTTGGCAAAGAATTGTATCATCAGTGTTCAGTGAGGGAATAAAGCCTTACCGGATCGTACTCCTCAGTAGTGCAACTTCACACAGTGACCCTCAGCTTGCATTAGAGGAAAACAGGCTGACTAATGGGATTGTGTGTTTTCCAGCTGCATTCTGTCAACAGAAGGTTGGATGGTAGCTAGTAAATTTGATTACAGTATGGGTCTTAAAGTCAAAGGAGTAGAAGCTACAGAATATTACACAGCCAATTTTGGATACTGTAGCTCTTGTTATCATTATATAGCTTTATTACTCAAATGTAACTGCTACAAATAAAACTTTAATCGATAGCTAGGTGATAATCTGACTTGATAATGTGTGGTTTCAATACTTAATGACCTAAAAGATCAAAACCTAATCATTGGACAGCCCCTATAAAACTTGCGTGGACTTGCTCCATCTGTTATACATGCACATGGACACACTCCACTTTTACTGATTACTATGGTGTAAATACTGATTTAGAAAATGAAGTAGCTACATTCTTCCATTTGAATATTCCAATTTAATATGATGTCACCTTCCTTTTGCCATTTTTCCACTGGAATAAGAAAAATGTGAGCTATAAATAATATCAGAAATACACTTGTTTGCATATTATTCAGAGCCCTGCTAGCTATCTTTTTAAGAACAGATGTATGTCTTTCAGATATACTGTATGTACCAATCAGTGCTGGGTAGCAACATTTTTCCAAAAGCAGATTTACAGAACTTTGGATCAAACCCCTTCATAAAACTATACATTTTTTACTATATTGGACGTTGGGATTGTGATCTTCTTTTGACATTCATCTTAGTTTACCCACCTTTTCATTTACCACTGCATCACTGGCCATCAGGGAGCTGCTGTGGGCCAGAGAGGTGAGGGGCTCCTTTGTTCTGAGTCGAGACTGACAGTCTCTTTATCTTCTCCTGTCAGACAGAATACTGTTTGATCTGCAGCTTCTCCGTGTCTTTTAACTCTGGTCAAATGACCTCAGCCCACTAGCAGAGGATGCTTTAACAGTTCTACCACTCCTAGTTTGCTGCAAGTGTTGTTCAAGTACATGTGGTTGTCTTGGCTAAGAGTGCATGTTTGCATGTATTGCATGGTCCAACACACACCCATACAGATTCTTTTTCCTTTGCTTGTATTTTGTTCGAACACACATACAGTACACACATCTAAAATACATCTAAGCATTAAAAGGTGTGCTGTATATATATGTACTGCACATGCTCTGCTAACATAGCAAACATTATGCACTACACACACACACACACACACTTTGCTTTAAGTTTGGCCTAGGCCCCTGCTATACACCAGATAGTGCTGAAGTGAATATATTTCACTTGCTCACTCTGTGTCCATCTCCTGCTCTTTTACAGGATGGGTGTCTTTTAGTAGTTCACATCACAGAGCCCTACAAACGGCAATTAAAACGGATGTGCTACACTGGCTCTGTATGGGGAGAGAGAGTAGAGAGAGAAAGAAGAGAGAAATGAGAGTGAGGGAGACAAAAAGAAAGAAAGAGAGGAAGTATGCGAGGGAAAATGTACAGCACCACCTCTCCTTCAAAACCACAACTGATACTGTGCCTATTGATCTTTATTACAATAGCAGCAAGCTGTAAAATGTTTGATGGTTTTGTACAGATCTTAGTCCCCCTCATTCATAATTACTGCGACACATGTAGAACCAAGGGCAACTTCAGAAGGGGCGCTGTTTGAAAAGCTGCTGCCAGACTGTAGGGATGATGGGAAATCTCGACGGGGCCTCACGGCAGTTCCAAGCCCTAAGGCTATCATTCCTCCTGCCGAACACCTGCAGCAACTTAAGTTTTACAAATATCAAATTATAGAGCTGATTTTAAATAAGAAACGAGACAAGCCTGTCTCTTTAAACACAAAGTAATTTTGTTTTATTTTGATTTCCGACTTTGGTGCTGTAGATTTATGAGAAAAGTCTGTAACACTAGTTTAGCAGAAATTCAACACCTCATAGTTTGTGCAGAAGTGACCTCAAATCTTTCAACTTTAATGTTGACAAATGCAGTGGTTTCTTGTACCATTATGCAAATGTGGACATTGCTACCTCTTTCCGTTGCCTTGCATTGTCAGTCTTTGTCAGTTGTTTGTCCCTGCACTCAAAATTACAGAGAGAAGACACTGGAGTTGACTGCTACAGCAATAACTACTCTAACTCATAATGTTCTGGGCCTGGAGAAACTGTCTCACTCTAGCCTAAACAAACAAGCAGCACAGAGTCTTCTCTACTTACCACTGTGTGCTCTGTTTTCTGGGACAAAACTGTGAAGCAATACACTAGGACCCACAGGCTGGCCCTGATTCTCCATCTCCCCTCTCTGCTCAAATTTTAATGTGTTAGTGGGAACCAGGGAAGGTACACAAGAAAGAGCATGAGAAGACAACAGAACCAGGATAGATGAAAATATATTTAGATGTGTTTCTTCATTCCAATGACAGCTCACATCAACAAGAAACAAAAGCAGAGAGGCTAAATTATAGGACAGTGTTTTGAGTTTAAATACATGAAAAGAGATGTTTGTATGTAGAGACATAACAGTGAACAGCAGAGTAAAAATTGGTGTGCATCAGCAACAAAAAACTTAATGTTGTCACAAAATATTTAAAGCAACGCTAGAACCTGTCGTTAGATTCACATATATCTCACAAAATCCACCAAAGAGATGAAAATATAAATGTGCAGTATAGGACAGAGATATGAAGAAAGCTGGAGAAAACTTGAAAGAAAAGAATGACAAAAATTAACAATGGTCATGATACAAGAGGGGTTAAGAGATGCAGAGACAGAAAGAGAAAACAAGAAGAGAGGACAGAGAGTTTAGAGGCAGAGAACACTGTCCCAGCAAGATGGTTGTTGCTTCCAGCAGTCAAGAACAGGGTGAACAGCCTTCAGCATGGCACACTCTGAATAATGCATCACTCTCTCTGCAGCTGGGCAGATATATGGGCAAGAGGAGCACTGATTTTTGCCCCCTGGCATTGTTGGAGATATGAATAATGGATAGGTTAAATGCTTGTGTAAAGAATGAATTAGTATAGTATTTATGTAATAATTTTAGTTTTGATTGTACAAAGAGAGCAAAGAAAGTGCCATGTTAAAATGCTGTGTATTCTCTAGTTAGCACTAATCTCCCTGTGGTCCGTGTACATCTACAGAAGCCCACTATCATCCCAGGCAAGATCCGGTTGAACTGCAGCGTACCACCAGAAACTGGAGCCTCTTGTGCCACCCTGCTGCCTACCATTGATTAACATTTAACAACCAGGGAATACTTTGTCACTGAAAAGAAAAGCTAACTTTGAGCTCTTGAAAGCAATGGTAGAGAGATAAAGAGTGTGAAAGAGGGAGGGAATAAGGGAGATAAAGAAGAAAAAGGAAAAAAGAACAGAGCATGATACACACAGTACACAGGAAGCATTTTCTCATAGCACGTCATGTATAACTCATGAAGTCCTGACAGAGCAGAGTACACATTCCCCATTCCCTTTGGCTGTCTCCGGCTGGCAGTCCAAACAAGCCAGGATGAACAAGTTGTTCCAGCCTTTCTTTCAGTCCCTCTCTCTCTCTTTCTCTCTTTCTGTCTCTTCAGGCTCTGGCAATGTTCCCCCATCCTAGAGGTTATGACGATGTAAAGAGGGGGTAAAGACAAGGCAGGTGGCCTGTGCTGCAGCCACGGTCAACGCTGGAGACGAGCTGGGCCCGCCTTGCTGGTTGGGCTGGTATAGCTGACTGTCTGTTCTGTGCCCACTGCTCCAGAGCAGTGCATTACAGTGGGCCCTGTGTTTAGACAGTCTGACAGATCTCAACCTGAACACCCCAAGAACCTGGAGATTCAGCACTCCACTCATACCCCCAGCCAACATCTACATCCTTTCTCTCTACTTGTTTTTTTTTTTTTTTACGAAGCTATGTTGGTTTCTGTCTCTTCATCCTTCCCCGCTTGGAATCTCTTTCCTGACTTTTCCCTCTGTTTCGCTCTCTCCCTCTCACCTCCCTCTTTCTCCCCAGTCCCCCTTCAACTCTGCGCTCTCTTATTCTCTCATGTTTCTCTCTCTGTCTCTCTCTCCCTCTCCTTTTGAGATTCAATAAGAGCCCCGGAGGCAGGAGAGAGAAAACAGGGGGGTGTAAAAACATCTATGGCTTTATTTACAAAGGACCCAGGTATTGCCCGGTGTTAAATCCAGGGGAAATGATTTATTTTCTGCCCATATGTGGCACTGATCCCTGAGGTGTAACTCAACAGTGGACTGGCTTCGTGCGTGCAATTTACGGTGGTTGCAGAGGCTCATAAAGGAAGAATGGATTAATCTGGAATAAGACATAAACAATATGACTCTGACAGCCCTATTAAAACCTGTGCTACTCAGCATCAGTACTCTTTCATGCTCTCTCTTTAGCTTTCTCTCTCTGGCTTTCTGCAGCCAGTGCCTGTTGCTAGCTCTAGAAAACTGACCAGAGCTCACAGTCTTGTTATTGTGATTCCCAGAGTATCAGATTCAGAAAAGGGGGTTGTTGTGAATCTACATATAGCAACCGGACCTTTTAACTGTTTAGCCTTTGGACATCATCTTAGGTATCGGATGTACTCCGTCCAGAGTGGTGGCTCCCACAGTGCTCGTTAGGGCTGGGCCGAGAAGTCTTCCTGTCCCAGCACTGGTGGCCTCTCATTTTCCATGAGCTGGGCTTCTTTTGGGAATGTGCTGTGCTTGCTTCTGTTGACCTGGGTCTCCATCTTTGGATGTGTGCACGAATTTGTAGGGAAAACATGTTGTGCATGTGATACATGATATGCATTAGTGGTGGATGCATATGTACTCACGGGCTCACATGCATGCATGAACACACAGATATACACAAACATTTGTCAGCTGCTCCCTGAACCCCTTGAGAAGAGGTCACTCAGTATCTTCAGTGACCCCCAATACCCTATGGCAGACACATGCGCACACATAAACACACACAGAGCCTGTCATTTCATTAGCTCCATCTCTGTCAGGAACAGGTGTATGCTAAGCCACACTGAAAACACCCACACAGAGACAGCATCCATCTAACCACAGAAGCTTTTAACGCATTTAAAAACAGCATTTCTGAGATAGCAACCTGTCTCCGAGAGCCTGCGAGAAAGATGGTCAAAAAAAGAAAGTTGCAGAACAAGAGACAGAGTTACTAAGTTATGTCCAGCAATGGATAAAAGGTTCAGAAACATCAGGAGGATAGAGAAAAGCCCTGAAATTGAAATCAGTAAGTTCATTAAACTGCAGTGCCTGTTTGCGGTGCACCTTCTACTTCCCGTGCACACAATCACAACAACACATGGAAAAAAAAGGGGGTGAAACAAGGCTTGACCTATGTCCAGTAGCCAAGCATTCCATTTATTTAGCCCTTATCACAGGCCTGATCTGAAGAGGCAGCTACACACTGATAACGCCCCAGGATAATAGCAAGACCAGACAGGGTCTGACCGAAGAAAGACAGCCAAAAGAGAAGAGAAATCGAAATTCGTTCTCTTTTTTCTTCACATTCACACGCACAATGCTGAAATATGAGGGGCTCTTAAGAAACTTTTACAAGGGTTGTTTTTTGCTGCTTCCTTTCTTGTTTGAGCCTGTAATTTAGTGGATCCCCATCAATAAGTGAGAGAATAGCTTTGTGGACGCCTGGCTTGACAGCTAACAAGACCCAGTCTCTATCTACAACAAACAGACAGAATAACAAACACTGTTGTCTGTGTGCACACATTGAACAAACAGTGAATACAGCTCATCATTCATGCAGCAGCACAGTATTGTCAAGGCTTCAACAAAGCATACTGTACAGAAGCGAGTATGTGTGGTACAGGAATGCCGAAAGGAAAAGTTTTTACCATCTGAGTGACCTGAATAGTATTTCTTCTTGTATAGCAATAATCTCCAGAACCCTGCAGGGTAGTAAAGATCAGTGCAGCTGATGTCTTCCTCCACCTAAAACAGGGCCCATTATAGCTCCAATCTAAATCAGCAGGGCCCTGCAGCCTTTGTCACACCATTTCCTATTGCTAATTTATGTCTACAGGTTTGCATACTGCATATTCTCACTGACACATGCACACACGCGCACATACACACACACTTAGGCACACAAAAAATCAACTAGGTACAAATTGTTCATGACCTGAGCTCAACTTGCTACGCCATAAGTAGCCAAACCTGTCTTCAAGGGCGACTTTATCACACTCACAGTCCCCTTTTCACCTGGAGATTAGCGCACAAGGTTAAATGGCCTGGCTAGACCAAGACCATATCTCCATTCGCACAAATGAAATACAAATGGACTAATATATATCTACAAAAGAAAATCTTTATATAAATCCTTCTTATCCTAATTCCTATGCAACTCTGTCAGACATTTCTTTCGTCTTTTTTATTTTTTCACTCAAAGCGAAAAACTGTTTGCCATCTATCCGGAAGCTCAGGGAGTCACCATCCCGGGGGGTTTCTGGGAACACAAACACACTGCTATAGTTGGCAAGTCAATGTTCACTAAAGAGTTCAACAGAAGCCAAAACATTTGTTACGGACTCATTTCATTTCCTCGTAGAAATGCCCGACAGTGCAAGGCAAATGTGAGAACACGCGTTGACATAGGAAAGCTCAAAGGAAACCAAGCGTCAAGTTTTCCTTGAACAGAAACAAGAGCAGCTTTTGAGCATTTGGGGAAAAGGGTTTGGAGGGGGGTGAGGGTTGGGGGTTAAAAAATTGTGAGAGGAGGGGTAAATGGTCAGATGGCTAAATAGTGGTTAGGCTAGTTCAGTGTTCACAGGTTCAATTCACTTTATGAGTCAGGGTATCCATTTGTGCTGTGGAAACGAGAGAAGCCAAACACTGGGTGCTGAATCTGCCTGCTGGCTCTGAGTTCAAGCATAAAATATGAATGTACAGAACATCTAAACTAATATTCCTCTTTGCATGCTCACCTTTCAGCTAACAGCCTTGCATTTCCCAAGATGGCACAGAGAATTTACATTTTCTATTGTCTTACCATGTGTACAGCTAAGCTTTATTCTAAATTATACTGACTACATAGGAGTGTGTCCAGAGGCATTTCACAGCTTATCCATATTTAAGGCCTGGAACTTACTGGCAGAGCTTAGCCCCAGGCACACGAACAACTCAGCCATATATACAGAAGACAGGGCAGTCGAAGAGGCCACTGTTGACCATTTATTTATGAAGTCAAAGCGCACTGGCAACAAGCTATCCAGTCTGAAACAACTTAAAGCGCTTATATCCAAGCTGAATATTTCATTCTTGCATCGCTCCTTCTTTTGAGTCTTTTTCAAAGTAAGAAATAAGGGGAATGACACAGGGCAAGTGAGAGAATAGAAAGAAAAATAGGACACTGCAGGTGATGCAAGACCCCTCTATAATGCAGTCAAAGTAAACAGGTGGAGCTAGGAAAGTAAGAGGATGACAAAGAGAAGGGAGGGAGAGCGGGTACTGCTCACAGACCTCTTCAAGGTCAGAAAAAGGAGAAGCTTAGTATTATCTCTCTCTCTCTGTCTTGTCTTCAGCTTGTGCCAGCTCATTCTTTCGTCTCTTACTCTTTCTGTGTCTCCCTCTTTCCCCAGCACAACCATCTTGGAAATTAAACCAGCACCTTTTATGTGTTGAGTGAAAAAAAAATGCTCAGGGCAAAAAAAAGGCCTCAGAAAACAAAATGTTGTTGGGCACAGATTTGACAACATCCAGGGAATTTTTCCATCTTTTGAATGGACTCAGTCTGTTATGAAGCCAGGATACAGAGCAGAGAGCCCCATCTCACTGAAAATGTAAATGTGCACTAGGCAGACTGAGAGAGCAGACTTATTTTCCCTTTCTCTCAGTCTCGCCTCCACCTTCACTTTGCCCTCTTTTATTTTGATCTGTCTATCCATGGTCTGTTTGTGAGAGGAGAGGTGGCTGGCAGGTGGCTGTGTGCAAAGGTATTGAGGCCTATGAAATATTTACCAATGCAATAATGACTCCCTGGACAGAGTGAGTGGAAGAAGAAGGTGAGAAGTGGAGAGGAGAGGAGAAAAAAAAGTACAAGAAGAGAGAAATAGCAGAATGAAGAGTGCCTGTCTTGTGTTTTGTCAGAAGCAGGCATGAACAAAAATGAAGGAAGCAGATCTGAGATTTTCAAGCTTTAGTTGTTCTCTGACAGAAAAAGAAAGATTATGAGTGTCGCACTATAGTGCTTAAAATATTAAAGTGCAGACAGCAGTAAAAACGATCCCAAAATAAACTGTAATTGTACCTTTTCTTTGATGTTTAAGAAAAAAGAAAATAAATAAAATACAAAACCCTGCAGCAATATTCTCCAAAACAGTAACTTATGGCAAAACAATGCTTTTTTGGCTTAGAATGCTTTTTGTTATGCTGCAACGGTGTTTCTGCTCATACCAGGATCACATGTAGATCAAACTGAGTGTCAAATTCTGTCGCAGCTCTCTTTGCTAACCTGCTCTGCTCCTGTTGGTAATGAATACAACATTTTATGTTTCATGTGTCTTACATGTATATTACCCCGCACCCAGTTTGAAGACTATCACTTTTTCAGTTCTTTTGTAAATTACACGGAAAAAGCTGGAAACATATGTGAACACTCACTCAGACACACGTACACACTGACTGTCCTTGTAATATTATCATCTCCAGTACTGTTTGAGTAAAACTTCTAGGATGCGTACCCCCATGGAGAGTCTTTAATGCACGGGCCCCTTCTTGTTTGCAGACAGGACTCTGCATCTCACTGTGGGCCAGTTTGATCCAGACAGCCAACAGAGCCTGCTTCAGATGAGACAGGGGAAGGAAACTCCACTGCAGTGCTGTTGTTTTCCCTTCATAGCACTACCAGGATGCTGGGGTGACTCAGAACAACAGTGAGCTCTCTCACCCAAGACTCTGGGTTAAGTATGGAAGGAAGGGCTGCCTCAGTGCAGCAGAGGTAGGGGGTCAGTTTGGATGTGTCTACAATAGGAGTGAGCTGCAGATAGAGAGCAAGGGTTGGGACAAACAAACATGAACCTTTGCACTGTTTGATTCTGAATGAAAGTGTGGCAGATAAGAGAGAAAATACTACTTAAGTGGATGTGCTATCCCTCAGAGGTGATATTTACCCATGTTTGAGTGAGGTTTTTGTTTAGTTTTATTTTATTTTATTTTAGAAATGTGCATGATTTATTTTGTTAGATCATTTGATCCAAATCTGTCAAATGTCACTACATTTACCAAATCAATCATACTGGTAGAGGATGGTTTAATTTATGTTTTTAAATCAAATATCAAGAAATGTACAGTTGTAGCAGGTTTTAGGTACCTCAAAAAGTAAAATATCCTATAATCAGTTCTTGAACAATTCTTTTGAGTTCTTGTTACTGGCATCTTCCACCCACTTTCCTGCAAAGCCCTGACTTAGCAGGGAGCTCCACTCCGTGTAAGCATGGAAGATTTATGTCAGAGTGCGAGTATGTGTCCAAAACATGACACTCCCTGTGTACTCCCTGAAGCGAGAGGCTACACTTCCTGATCAGCAAGGCTGACACACTGGACAGCTGATCTTTGACCCCTCATTTCACCTGAGTCGCAGAGTGACCCTGCAGCCCATTCTCCGGCTCTTGCAGGGTCGCTGGGGTCGCAGTTGACACAGCAGTACTGTGTTATGCTGAGCTATGAGAGCCTCCGCAGATCAGCACCACCCCTTCACTCAGGAAACCAGTGTCAAACCAAATGGACTCTACAGCAGTGTGTGTGTGTGTGTGTGTGTCTGTAAACCTGTGTGTGATTTCTTTTTCTTCTAACAATAATAACAATTATTGTTGTTATTGTTATCATAATTATTTGGACGTTAGTTGGAATAATTATTGTACATCTGTGTATGAGTCAGTGTGTGTAGCTGAACATGTTGACATGGAGTCTGTCTTCATTACAAATATTGATTTTTTTCCCCCTCTCCACATAGCTTTGTTAATACAAACATTAATTTCTCCCTATGTAGATATTACAAAACTAAGAGGAATGAGAGGAGGGATGTGGATAGAAAAGATTGAGCGCCTTTTGGAACAAATGCGTCATTCCAAACGAGCCCATCTGTATGATCCATAATTGATCAGCGTGACAGAGTGTGGTGGAGCAACGCTCATGGGCCACATCTGACAAACGACTAGCCACGACCTTAAGAGCTGACCTACACACAACTAGAAGGGTGAAAAAAACACAATGAACATACAAGCAAGCCTGGGAGAAAAATCTATGCAGCTGAAATGAAACTGCACTTCATCTGATGAGCGATGTTAAACAACAACTGAACCAGCGGGCAATTACCATGATTGGAGTGCTGTGCCTCGTGAGCCATCGAGACAGAGACAGAGTTAGTGGAAAGGTGGAGTATCCCCACCTTCTACCTCCTCCATTGGCCACAGTGGCCCAGCTCTCATTAGCATGCATGGTTTTACAGGCCTGGTCAAACCAGTCAATGCTCTCCACTTTATTTATTAGTAAATAGAGACAGATGGTGATGAGGAGGTGGTATCGACTACCCATAGCCTTTTAAACAGGAATCAATGGCAGGGGTGGAGCGCTGAGATGGGGGGCATTAACTCGCTAATATAGTCTTATGAAAAGACCCAGGGCTGTAGCTTCTATAGCTCTCTAGATTTTCTCAGTCTACAAAGGCCCTTAACAATACAATATCCAGATTCTTCTGTTTTGTTATGGCAAAGGAAAAAAGATGACTTTACTGGTGACTTACAGGACCTGACAGCTGTCAACATTTTCACTTTATAAGTGGGTGCAATACGCCATCGATCCTGCTGATTATCCAAGCAGTCTTGTTGCAGGTTTTATTTTAATGACAGAAAAGCATTAGCACGTTGCAAGGCTCTGCAATAACTTAGATCTTGGATCGAAGTTGGCATGTGTTGCGGTTGTATGTGACAAGATGGGAGGGTCTTGTAGCTGTCAGAGTGATGGATCAACAAACACACACATAAATGGGGTAGTCGGGGCTGGAGACAGACGTTGTAGATGTCCAAATTAACATTAACAGCATGTACCGTCTAAGTTCATCCCACTAGTGGGTATTGATTTTGGGGGTATGGTTAGGGTCAGTGTATATGGAGTAAATGTATCCATGCTTTAAAGAATGGAGCGAGAAGGTGCAGATAACAGAAACACAAAAATGATAGAGAAGCAAATAGTGAAAAATGGTGAAGAATAAAACAGAAGAACAAGAGATGAAGCATGCAGAGAGCATGTCTTGTGTCCGATGTGCTGCAGAGACTTGCTGTAAGAGCTACTGTCAGAGGTCATCTCCATCATCTATATTAATAAGTCTTTATCATCTCTGAGCACTGTCTGCCAACACGCACCAGCCTCAAACCAACACAGAACAACTCATCCCCCGCAATAACCCTGCAGCCCCATGCACAGGGACCAGCTGAGCTGCAGTGAGCCAGAGCCTTAAACCACCCACAGCCGAGGCAATTAAGAGTTTAACCTGGATGCAGCCCGGGGAATCCAGAGTGAGACACCAGTCAAATAGAGCAAAGCTCTGCAGAAAGAGAGGCAGACAGGAGGAAGGGAGAGACAAGGAAGGAGGTATAAGGAAGAGAAGAGAAGAGAAGAGAAGAGAAGAGAAGAGAAGAGAAGAGAAGAGAAGAGAAGAGAAGAGAAGAGAAGA
>JAUMHL010000018.1:22265563-22330141 GCA_032362345.1 Sandelia bainsii
AGAAGAGAAGAGAAGAGAAGAGAAGAGAAGAGAAGAGAAGAGAAGAGAAGAGAAGAGAAGAGAAGAGAAGAGAAGGATGGGAAAAAGACTGAAGGAGCATGTCTGAGTACACAGAAGAATGGCAGAGGCTGGTGGAGGCAGAGAGTGAATCTCAGCACAGTGTACACAACCCTCTCCTCCATGAGAAGAAAGGTCACCAGCTCTCTCTGAGGACTCCCTTAAATAAAGTCCCCTACCCTGCACTTTTCTGGGCAAACAACCTCCTCTGCTCTTTATTAACTAAATATGAGGGGACGGGGGACAAAAATTCAATATTTTTCCCCCACCAAATATTTAAACCAAGCAAATAAACAGACAAATAAATAGATCTCCTCTGCCAGGGGAGAGGGGGCCAGCCGGTCCTCTGGATGTAATTTGACGGCCCACTTACTTGGAGGGCTACTCAGACACTCATTTGAAGAGCTGTCAATCAAAGGGCAGCAGTGTTGGTGATGGAAATATGTGTATGTGTATGTGTGTGTGCGTGTGTGGGTGTGTTTGGGAGGGTTGGATAGCAATTCTTCCTCAAGGTTGGAGCAGATAAGGTGAGCATCTTCCTGCTCTCCTTATTACCTTTTATAAACATACCTCCACCCCTCTTATATTTATCCTATTCCTCAAATCATCTGAACATTAGCCAGATATCCACAAGTTTATCTTGACTGTCTCCTGCAGAATTATTAAACATGACAGTGGAGTAGAATAGCGTATCCTAAGAGACTGATTAAGATTTAAACTGCTTCATGAAGGCCAGTCTGCTTCTATGATTTTAAAACATTCTCTTATCCCAGAGGAAAAACTATTTTGTTTTGTTGTATTATCTCTTCTTGTTCCACTACATTTTTCTTTGTTATGTCTTGATCTACCAGATTTTTGAAAATTGGGCAAATCCAAGATCCATCTGTCTTGTTCTGTCTGTTCTTCTTTTGTCCATTTACACATATCTGATGAAGGTGGAGTGCACTTCCAAGGTAATTAGGCCAAATACCTTAAACAACTTACAACAACAATTTATCTTGGTGGCCAGTGTAACAGCAGGATGTATTTTGATTCTTTTAGTATTACAAAATCAAATTTTAGGCTGCAAGTTGAGAAACCAAATGTTTGTACAAGATGCCATGCCTAAACTAAATCTGATCTTTTCCCACTTTGCGCCTATTAGTTCAACCCATATTCATGTGTTGTCATTTAACACTTAGTGATGGCTGATAACACCTGATTGATTTCTTCCTCTCTCCTTGTTCTGTCTTTCTACACATAAGTGATGCTAGTGCAGACCTTATATCTTCCTGCTGGATACTGTAGGTTTGAGGAGGGGGCTTGGTGGTGAGAAGCTGGTGGTATCAAAAAGTCTTTTCATCCATTTTAGATGAGATGCAGATGACTCAATTATGCTTGACTTGACATCAAGACCACTTCACAGAGGAGCTGCTAAAGCTGGTAAATGATCCATTTAATCACCCCTCATATGAATGGCAGGGCACTAACAGGGACTGCAATGGTAAGACCAGCAGAGGTGCTTCGTTGTCACTCTGGTGAACAGGACTCAGTGTGTATGTAGTGAAGAGAGACAGGAGAGAAGAGCAAATATGTGAATCATATTTTGATTTCTCAAAATTGAAACTATGATGCTAAAATATTTTTTTTTTCATCTTGATCATAGATAACAGCTAATATTAATAATAATGGAATAATGGAGAGTCAGAAATTTGTACATTAAGTCACAAGCACAACTGGCTTGTGTTTGATAACCCAATGAAATGCAGGCGATTTCTGTTTTTAGATCAAATGACACGTATCAAAATTCGTGCAGTTTCAAAAAAAGTCCCTCAGTTTGAACTTAACAGAAGATGGAGTGGCCAGTTTGATAAGAGATGTACATAAAGAATGAGCTGAAGGAGGAGTGAATGAAGAAAATGGGTCACTTCAGACTGGATACGAGAAAGCCGGTGAAGTCCTGTAGGACAGATGAGCTGCTGGTCACTAGAGTCAGGGCCACATCAACGACCCATAAACATGCTCTACATTTAAGCAGACTGGTGGTTTGATCTGTAAGGCCTCTATCCCACAAGACCCACACCCTGCTCACACACATATGCATAAACACTCACATATCATACCATATCCTCCAGTTATCAGAGATGCTCAGCATTAGCATCAGTTCATTTTCGGTCTACCGAGTCTAATACTAAGTGAACTGGGGGCAGTGAGCACGTCAGTCGTGATCAGCCTACTAACAGACAGGACAAATGGTTTGCAGGAGAAGACCCTTCAGATTTTTAGAAATCAGCAAAAACAGGCAGGAGTTTGTTCTGGCCAAGGCCTGAGGAGAGGAGATTTGGTTAAAGGAAAACTGACAGCACTAATAAGTAAGAAAACATGTTCATTATTTCATTTTACATTGTATATTTTTGTTATCTGATCAACACTTAAATAACTCAACAGTAAACTAATAAAACAGCTAAAGACATGCCCGAGAACTGATTAACAATGTAAACATATGGAGTAAGACTGAAAAAAAACTGTAAATGGAAATGTTCAAATTTTCTCATTTATAAAGGCTGAGGAAAATCTGTGTTTAAAACTTTCAGGGTAAATCTTAATCAATTGATCAATTGTGCAAATCCAAGTAACAGCTGGCTAAAGCAGAAACAGAAGTCATATTAAAACATACCGCATACTTATCGTGATTGTACAATATAAGACATTTTGTTCATTTTAGGAGAATGCCTTCATCAATAAATCTAAATTAGATAAGGATAAATATAATATGAAATGAATGTTATTACAATAAAGATACATATTGGATCCAAGTTAAATGGGAGGAAAATATTTGAACATTAAATAAAGGTGATATTTTTTACATTCTGTGCGACCTTAACATCTTCGTGACCTTTAGTGTAATTTACAATGATAGAGCAGATGTTGCTGTGTTTTTACACTGATGTGAAACTTCTGGGTTTTGCCGTTTATATGATTTGTGGTGCAACTGACAGCTGCAAAACATTGCTGGTGTTGCTTCACATGTAGTCAATCAAGTCAGTGTTTTGTTGGCGCTGAGTGGTGTTTGTCTGTGTTGGTGACAAATGAGTGTGGCCCATCCCACTGCTGACAGCCGCCCCAAAGCTGCGATGCTATCTTCAGCTCTTCAGCCGGCTTCTACAATTACTACTGCCTCTCTGGCCCCAGGGCCTCCAACACCAGCCTGCACTCAGGAACCTGGGATACACACACACACACACCCTCAAATACATTACACACGTCTATTAATTTGTGAAAACAGGCTCACAGACAACTTAACACATGTATTCATTCTTGTAGACACAAAACACAAAGGTACATTGTATATGCACAGAAGAATCCACCAAGCCTGACCCAAAAAATTTAGTACAGTTTATACAATCCTCACTATATGACACTCTATACATCAGTGCTGAGGTCAGATTTTCTTAGTTCTAAATATAAAGTCATATTGTCCTTATTGTCCTTCACTGACATGATATAATCATTATGCCCCAAAATAGCATAATAAGTCTTATTAATCTTGCCATAAATTATCATAAAAACATTTTTGACGTTGGACTCAAATCCATTTTCTGATTTTATAAAATTACACTTCACTCCACCCAAGCCCCAAATTCACCCACACCGAGACAGTTGACTGGGGTATGACCCCAAACCGATACCTTTCCTCACAACACACCTGGTTATTTTATCTCTCCCTGCGCCTATTGTTGGCCTAATTGAGGGTGGCTTGGCTGGTTGGCTAGCGGCTGACCCCAGTCAGAACAATGCATACCTGTGCCTCTCACCAGTGCTGTGCAATTGTCTCTTGAAGTGAGGCCCTTTTCCAGTCGCCCCCTGAGGGGAGAGCACTCCACACTCATCCATCACTCAGTCACTCAGCCACTAAAGGAAGTAGTTAACATGGACGACCTCTGGGATGGAGGTCCACTGTTGGTAGGGGGTGTGGAGTTGAGGTTTTGGAGAGACATACTAAACATTAGCCATCACTTCATCACTGGGAGTGACATCATTCAATCAATCAATCCATCAATCAATGTGTCGTAGAAACTGTTTACTCTGCTAATTCAACTAGTTCCTTTGAGGATTAGAGAAAACAGAGACAGAAGCAGCTGGCACAAAAAGCAGATGTACATATCATTTAAACAGATGTTTAAAATGTTAGTCTTGTGCAAGGCAAAAATTCATTCAGCACGTTTTTATGTTTCCAGATATCAGTTCAGATATCAACTTGAGTATCGGTATTCTGGGGTAGTCCTCGAAGCTAAATGCTAACATCAGCATGCTAACACACCCACAATGATGGTGCTGACATAATGATGCTTCCCATAGATTAGTGTGTGGTACTCAACAACAAGAACAGCTAAGGCTTATGGCACTAGCATCAGTTCTACGTTTTAGTCATAAACCAAGGCTTTAGGCATATTTGGACCAGATTGTCATAGCAAAATGACAAAATTTCATAGCAACCTATCTCATAGTTAAACCAAAGAAGTGGACCAGTCAACCAACACTGTCATCCCTGGAACCTTGCCACCATATCTCTGAAAATATAGTTTAACTAAAATTTCAAATGTTTATTCAATTTTGTTTATCCCATGAGAAATTATCAGGAATTTATACCTAAAGTTATGGATACATTGCTATGACTGGCATTGTAAAATGGGCTGATACAATACACCTGACCCTTCTGATAATCACAGTAGCTTTCTTTAAATACTATAAATTATTTGTACACCTACTGTGCATGTAAACACTATATGACCTTGGTCTGCCGTCTATGCCAATTTTCCTGCCTGGGAGCTAAACCACTAAATAAGGGATATTTCTCCCGGCTGATGTTCTTTTTTTTTATCTTGGGAGGGGCTACTTTAAAACATAGTAAGTCATTATCATAACAGTGGGAAAGACGCCTATGCTTGTATGGACAGCTAGGCTTAAGGTCAAATAAAAAAAAACACATTCAGAGCAATAAATTCAACATTTAAAATGAAACACAAACCCATATATGTATGGAGAAATGGCAATACATGTCATGTGTGTAATCCACCAGGAATTTAAAAAAATGACAAAAGCATTCAAAGAACCAGAGGGATGCAGGTTGTTGGATAAAACACTGTTTTTTTTTTATTTACTGCCATTCCTATTGCTTCAGACAGACAAGCTGTGGCGCAGGGAGCACAGAGTGATTCAAACAAGTCAACACTACTGCCAATCTACAAACAAATCTCTCTGACAACAACAAACAACAGAGGCGCAGCAAAAGAAGAAGCAAGAAGAACAGCATTTGGCAACCATTAACATCTTGGAAAAAACTTCAGAAGTAAAAAAGGAGTGCATTCTGCATTTTTAATAGTAAACAGCGTCTCTACTTCATCATGAACTAGATAGAGAAAGAAATCAAACGAGGAGGGCTGCTACACTGCTTTGACGTCGGCCCCCTTTTCCACCCTTTTTAGCTTTTTTGAAAGTGGATTTTGTCAGAAGCGCCGGATCTTTCTCTCACTCTCTCGGATGGCCTGCAGCATTACAGGGGAATGTGGTGCTCTACACACTTTAAGAGTAATTAAAAGCGATTGAACAGCTGTAATTATGAGAAACAGCGGTTGTGTTCCGGGTCATTCTAGCAGTGCTGCCTTTCATCAGAGCAGAGGCAGAGGGGCCCTGCTGCTAGTCTCTGTTTCTCCGTATGCACATCTTCTAGAACAAACAACTGGCAGGCTGCCTACAGGCTCACACACACTATCACATTCATACACACGCGACTTCACGTAGACTTGTGGGAGAGTGAGCGTGCAACATGCGCAAGCGCACAGGCCAAAGGGTGATCGCACGTATATTCACATGGCTAAATGCACACATACAAACACACATATGCACACTGTCAGATGTCGATATAGCACGAGCACACAATCACACTGTAAGCACCAAACAACACATTCTTCATGTTCTTCATTGGGTGACATTCATAACTTTCTTATCATCTTTCTTTGGTCTCTCCAAGCTCATTACACATCGGAACACAAGCAAAAGGGGGTTCACTATACACAAGAGAAGAATGCAATACCATGTGAAGGTCTTTTACCATTCTATACTGTATTATAACACTGTGTGACAAATAGAAATCATGTGTGTACTGTACTGTGACTACTGAGAATGAGTCAATCTATTGATAAAAGCATGACTGGGTTACATGAGATTAAGTAACATAGTACACTGAAATAATAAATAGTTATACAATGTATGCTAACACTGAAATGCAGGTTTCACTTATGTTTTGTTAGACCATTGTGACACTACTAGCTTGTTGCTAAGCTTGCGTTGTTAGCGGGTTACTGAAGGCTGGTTCTATTGCGGTGGCCTTGTTTCGTTCCAGCCAAATCCAAACTGAGATGCCAGGGTCAGAATGGGTAGTGGAGGGTGCAGTGGGGGCAGGGATTAAAAGGAAATCAAAAGGAAATGGATCTTGGAGGGATAACAATGGAGCTGTCTTCAGTGGTCTGTCCCCTCAGCTGATGTGGGGGTCATTCAGAAAAGCTGGTGGGTTTTCCTGTCTTTCTCTTTCCCTTCATGAATCTTTACTTCACATCCTGTTGGAGAAAAAATAAATAAATCATCAAACCTAATGATTGGACATAACTGTTAAGTGAGCTTTAGATATAATTGACACTACACACTAATACGAAGACAAAATTATCTAATTCGATGAAAGGAAATTCTTTGATCACTCCAAATATCTAAACTTCTATTGAATTACTATAGATCTTCTGTTAGAGCTAGTGACAGGACTTGAGTTTGGCTGAGCATATATGTTAAGAAGGTGTCACAACAGTTGTTTTTGTTCTATCTGTACCTGAAAAGTCAAGGCCAGACTAAATTGTTTTGGAGCCTTGAAAAGACCCCCAAAGCTGAAGCGTTACTTTTGGAGAAAAAGACAAATGTGCTTGACAAAATCAAACACAGTTATTTATTTAGTTGTTTATTTTCCATGCTTCTTTGAGGCCTCATGGTGCCCCTAAGGAGCATTTTAGTTTCCTTATGCCTTGGGACAGATTTTCAAATTGTGCTGCTTGGTATGCACAACAGCATATTGCTGACTACATTTCCAGTTTTTTCTCTTCACACATTAGTCTTAATTACATCAGTACTTGTGTCTGTGTGAGTTGTGATAAAAAAATCCATTATGCATTTATATTACATTATATTACCACCTGTAAATGAATGCATGCTGTCTGGGTTATGTGTGCATCCATATACATAAGCACATTTCTACACTTCAACATCTTGGGCCCACCTCCACAGCAATGACTCCACTCTGTTGATGATGTCTGCCAGGTCAAAGGGCAACGGCATGCTAGGGTCATCCACACCCCAGAAGGGTCGGTCCACTGGGGCCTCCTCAGGGGGTAATGTCTGGGCCAGACTCGAGTGGCACCTGAGGCGACAGGACACAGGAACAAACACACCAATTAACTCCTCCTTCCTATTAAACCAACTGGTAGACACACATTAGCATTAGGAGACGTGTCTGAGGTTGTTCTCAAAAGTTTCCACTGTTTTTAGTCATTTGATGTTGACACTGCTGTTTTGGTAAGATTTTCTATTGTGAAATGAATATAAAACTAATACCTTCAAGACTATATTCATATAATTTGAAAGATTTCTTGTCTATAATAACTGCAACTATAGAAGAACTTTTTGATGCCTATGGACAGTAACCAGTGCTTGTTGACAACAGTGTGACTGTAGTAAAAAGGACTGTAGGAGATAAACTGGAATCTTTCAATCTGGGTCCCAGTATTGACTGCTGGGGGCTTTAATGTGGTTAGTCCCACAAATGTCAAGTTGTTTAGTCAGTGGTGTGTGTGTTAACCTGTCCCTAAACACACAGTGGGTGTGTTTGACCAGAAGGCAGTCAACTTGTGTGTTTCCTCTCCTTTTTTATGACTCCTAATTATACTGGCCCCAATTACAACCTCCAGGAAATGAGAGAGTAAGAGTGTCTGTGTGTTTGCAAGGAACGATAAAAGATTTTTATTTAATTTGGTTTCTTGCATATATTTAAGTATATTTAAATTATTGATCTTTATGCAGTTTGTACTTCTTGCTTTTTCAATACTTTCAAAGTTTCAACCCAGTAAAGCTACGAGTGAATGCTAGAAAACGATTTGCCAGTAAAGCTAAGAGTGACTGGTAGAAAATGATTTGTCAGGAAAAGTCTTTCTAAAGCCATAAATGGCTGTAACAGTATCACGCTGATGAGACACCATATCATGTATCATGATTAATGCACCATTAATTACACACATACAGGCACACACAGCAGGGTGCTTTCACAAGGATATCACTCTCTGTTGTTGCATTCGTGACAGCACAGTGAGAAATCAAGCCTTTTCATGTCACTGTGTGATTTTTATATGATTAATAATCTGGGGTTAGTTGTAATTTCCACAGTGTTTGGAACCCCCATAGACCTTAGCCACATCTTTTGTCAGACCAGTGTAAATATTTACTGCGGTGACTTGGTGTTGCTCTCTGCTGTCATTGTAAATCTGCACTCCCTCTGCTTCTTGACAGATGAGAGTGACCCTTGACCTCGAGGTGCAAGAGGGAGAGGTGGAGGATGGCATTTGTATGGCGTGTGTGTAGCATGTGTGCTTGTGAGTGGTGGCCCAAGAATTTCCTTCTAGAGCCACAAGGGCAGTTATACTCCCCACTCAGTCATTATACCAGTGTCTGTCATATCGCTTTACCCCATCCACCTAAAAAAAAACCTCAAACAACCCCCTCACACACATGACCACCACCACCTTGTGGCCATCGACTAAAGGAGGATATAGAGAGCCACAAAGAAGGGTACGGGGGTCAGTTATGGATGGGTTGAGGGGATGTTAAAGTTGTCAGGGGACAGCCGGGGGCTGCCACAATTTGTGGTTATATATTTTCACTAGAGACTCTTAATGTTCGACTGGCTCTCGGCCTAAGTGCTGCATTTTGGTACGGTTAGCCCTTTAAAGAGCTGCTGCATTACGGTGGTGAGGAGCAGCATTAACATCTACTGTTCCAATATATCTTCTGCGCTCTGGATCAGGGCCTGATAATAGCATCTGTTAACATGCACTAAGTACCATTATGTAGCACATCACTTCATAAATAATACGATTAGGCGACCTTGAGGCTTTGCGACGAGCCGTGTGTTTAAATGTTCTCATCATTTATTTAGGGTGCGAATTAAGGGAAGCGCCACTTCAGAGGAGGAGGAGGAGGAGGAAAAGGAGGACATGGCTGGCATACATAACTAGAGAGTGTGTGTGAGAGAGCAGTGCGAATCAGAGAGCACACTCACACACACTGTGTGGTTCTGCTGACATCAGCTTGAGGACACCATAGGCCAAGGGAACCCAGGCCTTTGATTTGCTCTGATTAAGTATTCATTCAGCAGAGCTATGAGAGAAAACACTCGCCTCTTTTCTCTTGCCCTGACTCATAATGAAAGGCAACATACCGTAAAAACTTGACCAACTGCCTTCAGCAGGGCTGCTTCATTTATCTGACAAGGGATCTTGCAACATTAGCTTGCAAATAGAGGGCTCCTGGTTTACCAGAGATATAAAAGATATCAAGAGTGGAAGACGATCAAAGATAATATAGTGGAGGTAATTCAGCACATACTTTTACACAATCTACCACTGTTCACAGAGTACTGTCCCTTGACTGCTAAAATGGAACCAAACAAAAAGTCAATATCAAGCGAGGTGCCTTGAGCTCTCCAGGGCTCTTGCTAGAATTTCAGTGTAAGCCACAGTAGCGTACAAACAAGGCTTGCCAAAAGACGTTCCCATGGTAGAACAGCCCACCTTAAAGTTAAGGTCAAAGACAAAGAAGTGTGTGGGGGGGCTGAGGAGGGAGAGAATGTGTTTGTGAGTCTAAGCTGTTCCAATGGATTAACCCTAGACAGATATGGGCCTAACTATCCCATCTGGCACTCGGTCAAGAGAGATTGGCAATACAATCACTCATTTCAATTTGCCCTGAAACCTTATAGCCTGCCAGGCCCCCACTCAAATGGTATGCTAATGTGAAAGGTATCTAGGATTCTATCGCCTCTATTCCACAGAGGCCTTTCCCTCCATGCAGCACAGTGCACTTGAACTGCGGCTGGGGCGAGAGTTCCACAGCCCTCGCTGCAATAAGGGCCGGAGCCCCCTTTGCGCTTAAACTAACCACTTTAGCTAAAGTGAGTGTTAATTATAGACAGGCAAAGCAGTCAATAAAAGGTTAATGTAAAAGTCAAAGGATAAATTCCTTTAAGCATTGCATCATTCCACCATCTCTGCGACCAACACACTGCTCACAGGTCTCCTAATCAATACGTTTTACTGTAATGCGCTCCCCATCGATTTCCACCCTCCTACTCCATGGTCCAGGCCCCATCACTTGGTTAAACAAAGGAAAGGAAGAGAGACACAGAAAGGTAGGTGAAGGAGAAAGAGAGAAAAACAAGTAAATAAAATGATTAACCTCGGTTTCACTTTGTTGTTTCACTCTTCGTCTCTCTCTGAAAGGTTTGCTAGAAGAGTACAGGGTGGTCCAGTATTATCACTGTCATCACCGCCATCCTAACCATCACAATCATCAGAAAACCACTCTGTCTGTGGCTGGTGTGTAATTGTGTGGCAATACACTCAAGCAGGGGCATACATTAAAAGGCCCTCTGCTCTTAACAGGATGGAAATCTGCCTAATAGACAACATCAGTGCTTCCAACTCATGCAATTACACTGATAAATGCACAATTGTGTCAGGCCAAGTGAAAAAGAACCCAGAGAACATAGATAGGAGACAACACTTATTGCATTATTGCTACAGGAGGTCAGTTGTAACCACATGGGACTAGAAAGCTTGGACTGCTTGACTCAGGACATCACGTTAGGACAAGGGTGGAGTCATGCTGTACTGAGGGAAAGCTTTCTGGAAAAGATTTACACTGGCTGGGATATGTTGGTGAGGTTCAAAGGTTTTATGCATACAAATCACAGTCATACAAATAACTTCAAATTTGCCTAACAAAATATGTTGATAAAAGATTCATAGATACAGTTCTTGCTTAAATATGAATGTGCACAGTGCATTGAGAAAGTATATATAATGCCACATTAAACTGGACAAGAAATTCAGTCCTATAAAAAGATACAGTGAAGCAGAAAATTAATCAATCATTCACATCAGTTTTGAGCTGTATTATATGCCTGCACTGATCAAGTGAAGCAAAATACCCCAGATCACTTGCTTCCTCATGCTCTAGCTGTGCTTCATCTAATTCACTAGCAAAACTGTGCAGGTGTGAAATTTTATGGTTTTGGCAACCTGAATACCCAATAGCTGAGAATGCAATCAAACAAGTCATGAAAAAACAGACATGTGTCTCATAAATCAGCCTGCCCTGAAGGTAAGGCATGCAATCACATCCCAAACAGAAAGAAGAAAGAAAGAAGTATATTATCCATGTACATTCTGTGTCTATGCAAAGTTGTTTAAGAAATGAGCGATTGAGCACATCTGTCTTTGTATGTCTTGCATTTCTATAATGGGTGAGACAGAGGCAGAAAGATAGCAGTTATCTACATGCTTATCTTTCTGCTGTGTTGTGCAAGATATTAGTGATGTCATGCAGAGGGCAGTATAACATGCAGACTTTCAGAACAAGGCCCAACCTGTGAAATGTCAAGCTTTGGATCTCATCTTGCACCACCCAAGCCTTCAAAAGTCTTCCTCTCAGGGCTTTCCTCCTTAGAGCATGAACAGATCAGATCCCTACCCGCCATCCCAGCT
This sequence comes from Sandelia bainsii, assembly GCA_032362345.1. NCBI lineage: Eukaryota > Metazoa > Chordata > Actinopteri > Anabantiformes > Anabantidae > Sandelia > Sandelia bainsii. Next base: position 22,277,458 of record JAUMHL010000018.1, read on the forward strand.
CCCATTATCCCAATCACTGCCACATTCAGCAATAAATGTAAAGCAATGCAGAATGTGAGCCAACCAGCCAGAAAGCGTGGGCAGGGCTGCGTCTTAACCGTTTCCTCAGGATCAATCAAATGCTATTGTGTCTGCAGACAGCTGCTGACTGTACACTTTGTGAGTGAGTGAGTTAGTGAGTGAGTGAGTGAGGTGGGCAATTGTGGAGAGAGAAACTTGGAGAGACGGAGGCGGCGTCATCAAATGGATGACATGTGTGCCTTTCATTTTGATTCCCAGGAGCCCAGGCTAATAAAACTAACATCTGATGCACTCCCTTTCCCTTTAATTAATGGTTGTCGAAACCACACTAAAATGCATTAGCAACACAGGGGGCAAGAGACAAGGTGGGTGCTGCTTGATGCTTTCAACAACTCCCCCCCCACCGCTGCCCGTCCACGTGCCACCATGACTTTGCTGAGCATGGGTACTTTTGCGTGGGGCAGCACCTTCCTCAGATGCTGTGAGGTCTCCCTCTTGCCAGCTGCGGTCTTGGCTGCTCATTAAACAGCATGAAACAAATAAGGCTCATTACTGGCATCTCCAGCCAATTAAGAATGCAGGACTCTAAGTTTTTATCAAGACCATGAACTGTATACAAAGTTAGTTGGACTATATGGCTGAGACAAGTAAGGTTTATTATACCTGCACATCCCCTGCCTGTTTCACATCCTGAGTGTTTGATGTGGTTTTGCTGGCTGCCTCAGAAGAACAGGGGGAATCAGATGTAACAGAAAAACAGCCCCTAAACAGCCTTAATAATTGGAGGCAATAAAACACTATTGTAGTCTGGCAGCGCAAAGGAGGCAAGCCCCTCAACTACAGCTACTATTCTCAAAAAACAGGTGGACGTCCATTAGGTGCTTAACAGCGTAACAAATTGCCGTACACCCTGGCCTGCTCCTTCTCCTCCTCGGGCTATGGGATGGAATGTGGCCTAATGTCAACACAAGCGCAAAATTTATGAGCAGACAACTATTGTTCAAATGCAATCAGGTTCTAATAAAAAAAAAAGAGGCAGGAAAAGGACAAACAGATATGGCCTCCTAGCCATTTACTCTTCCGACAAAGGGTGGAGAGACAGACCACTCCCTAAGGCTCTGGATCTGGGTATATAAGGCTGTATATGTCTGAGAAATAGCGAACGAATTAGAGAGAGAGAGAGTAAGAGAGCATGTATGTGTGTATTTGAGAGAGAAAGAGAGTTTGTGTGTGCGTGCATGTGCTATGGCTGACATTTGAGGAATGAGAGAGGCTGTGATTTCTGGCCTATTAGCCACTTCTGCCCAGCTAAAGGCTAGTTCTACAGAAGCAGCTAGTTGTATGTAAAATTTAAAAACAAACAACAAAGCAAAAATAAAATAAAATAAAACAAATGTGTACTTTGGGCACCCTAAGGACAACAATGAGGAGGGATGGCTGCCTAGATCAACACAACAACCCTCTCCATCATTGTCCCAAATGAGCCACACGTGGCCAAATACCAGAGTGAAACATTTTGATATATACAGGCAAAACTAATTAGAGTTGGTTCTGAAGAGACACTGAAGTTTTTCCTGATGACGCCGTTTATTTATAAAGCCCAAGAGAGAAAATGGAGTAATAACAGGTCTTGATGGCGAGGGTAAAGAGGTTATGAGCCTGCGAGTGATTGCACTTTTTCACAGTGCGCTGTTTGAAGGCTGTAAATCTGCTGTTAGGGAATCAGGAAGAGGGTTACTGTGGCATTGGGAGCACTAACTCTTAGTTTTCGGGGGGAATGGCACGCCATTACTGTGAAAAGTTGTTATTCTGAGAGTATTCTTGTAAAACGATCGTTTTTAAACATCATCCCTCCCATCCATCGCGTGCCCCCTCCCTCCTGGCCAAGTATCAGTGCCTTGTGGGCATCATCCGAATGGTGCAATAAAGCTGGTGATGGATGAGGCTTGCCTCGACAACTATACAGCAGAGCCATTGGACGACACATGACCCCAGTCACATGATAAGGTCTATCCAACATGGGCACAATTCCCACCTGTCTTCAAATGACAATAGCAGGGTCAAGCTGGTCTAGCTAATTATAGTCTATTGTATCTTCAATTGCCTGGTTACAAGTCATCTTTCTAGCTCCAGGGAATGTGGTGTTAAGTTCTGAAGCCTTTGTGTAAAGTTAAACTGTGAGATAGAAGCTTTAAACTGTTGCACAACAGATATTGGGTTTCAGAAACATGTATATTGAACTGCTTTACGGGAACAAAAAGAGACACTGAATTTGCTGTTCCTTTTCAACAAAAACAGGAAAAGACACAGGAGCAAGAGATAGCAGTAAATAGAAAACAAAGTTCAAACTGCATACAAAAAGTCACCTCTTTGTTGACATTGCTTGTCATGATGAGATCACATAATAGGCTCAGCAAACGAGTGATAATAAACACACCCCACTGAGAAAGTCATAAATCTTTGATCCATAAATTGAACAGGTCCAAGCATACGTTAGAATCCGACATCCAACAACATCCTTGTATAATCACTATCAAAACAAATAATATTTAACCATATTAATAAAGATGATATTTTCACATTAGCTAACTGGAAAATCTTAAATATATAACTCAAAGTTATGAAAAACACCTATGTGTACACTAGACAAAAGAACACTTTCATAGCTGTAATAATGATTCTAAGATATTTTAGTGACCCCCATGACCTTTCCTTTACTGCCACCATCAGGCAACGTTGAGACACCTTTAGACAATAAATATCACATAGTAAAATGTAGCAGGCAGATGATTGATGGTGATGATAATTACTGCGGTACTTTGCATGCTTTAGGAATGTAACTGCTTTCTTTCTTTGTTAAATTTTAAATGAACAAACAAAGGAGTGGTACACAGCAGGAGAAGATGTTCACATTCCCACATAGATACATAGATACACTAAGTCAGCTAATAAAACTACCATTATTCATTCTGATTACAGTACAGGCTTACCTAACTCTGAAAATGTCAGACTGGGTATAGTGTCACTTACTCTATGAGTCGCACTTTCCCAGATGCAGTTACGTTTTTTCCAATTAACTAACAAATGAAAAAGCCCCCTAATCAGTGAAGCTTCTTATCTAACCTTGAGTTTAAATACAGTATTTGTAGCAAATTAAGTGACTCTGTGTGCATTCATGAGTATACATATGTATGCTGTGCGTCCATGCCAGAGGAGTGTTTTCTGCCAGGTGTTTGAACTTCTGCATCACCTGGTGCTCCTGCTGCGTGAACACGAGTTTTGTTTCACCCTATTAAGTAAATAGTGTAATTAAAGGGCTTCAGCATTTAAAACGCTGTGAACAGCCAGCAATTTGTTTGGAGGAGCAGCCAGGCTAGGCCCTGAGGTGCTACACCAAACAGGATGCAAAAAGTACACAGAGTGAGCCAGGGAATGCAGTGTAATGGTGTGTGTGGGTGTGGGTGTATGAGCACATAACAACCTAGCTATGCAAATTAGCTAGTGTATGTGTTTGTGAAGGTGTGTGTGTGTAAATCTCTCATTTAAAGTTGTTCTGGGTGCTGGCAATAAAGTTATTTGTGGTCTAACAGGTACTCCATAGTGTTCTGTTTATAGTGACAATATCAGGACTTAACTGTAATACCAGCATAACTGAGGACTGTGTTTTGTAGAACCCAACCCTTTGTCTACAGTGCCACAGGCATTCATATTCACACTGATGTAAGTAAAGTATTGGGTGGTTTTCATTGTTTTGCAAAGAAATAAATCAAAGTAAAAGGTGAAACAGGCTTGGCTAGGGAAACAAAAGACAAAACTCACAGAGTTCAACATAATGAAAACTAAGGTAATTACAACAGAATTAGTAAGAAAGATCAACTCTGCTCATTAGTTTCCCTGATTAATGATTTCTTTTCACGCCACAAACATACTCACTCTGCACTACCAACCCCAGCAAGGATGATTCTTACTAAATTCTCTGTTGTTACTGCTGATCCAGGGTCAGCTGTGGGGAGTAAGAGAGGGATAACCTCTTTTTGAGTCCCATAGAAGCCCAGATGGCTATGCAGAAGCTCTGATCCAAGAACTAGCTTACAACTCAATCACTGTGGCCACATCTCCAAGTCCACAGTTTAACCCCCTCTGATGTCAGCCAAGGTCACAGATGCACACTTGAGAGGCAAAAAGAGCCAGGAGTGAAGTGATGCCAGAGTTGAAGGAATTAGATCCAGGCTGAGTGGCCCTCATCTGGCTAAGCCTGGTAAGCAGCAAGACTAACAGGCTGAGGCATGGTGGTTTGGGTTTTCAGACACACACACACACACAAATGTTTGCACGCAAATGAACACACACATAAATAAGGAGGTAAACACACTTACATAGTCATACACACACACACGGAAGTACTCTGAGGGCTACAGATGGTGTGCCCTGGGCATGATGACTGGGGCTCTGAATGAGCTGGTTTTAGATCCAGTGTGGAAGCTGCCACGATGCACAGGGCTCAGGGGTTGGGGCGGAAGACAAAGAACAGCGGAAAGTCTGCATAAGGGGGAAAGATGAGCAGAAAGGGGATCTAACTCTTTCCCCACATGGGGGCTCCTAAAATTTTTAATAGAACATCCACATGTCCCTGTCCATTCATTCCCTTGCCCCATTGCCTATGTCCTATATGTGTCTTTACAAACGCAAGCACACACCCACCCCACAAATACACATACAAACACTAGTGTACAAACACGCACTTTTGGAGCCAGCGGCCACTTCAGCAGTAATTCCGCCTGACTTCCGCTGTCTGACTGGTAGGAGACAGGGAGGGTGAGGACAACAAGCTGTGAATACGGGAAGAGACAGAAAATCATTGAGAACCTTGCCTTTATGAATCTTTGATGAGAGAGAGTGGGGGTTGGTGGGGCTTTGCCTCTGGTTAAATCAGAGCATAGCGTGTGTGGTGTGTGTATGACTGCCAACAGAGGTTGAGATAAACAAGGCCTGGACCAGGCCCAGACAACTGCAAACCCCGCAGTCGGGAACATTTGTCCCCGCAATTAGTCCCTGTCCTCCCTATTCATGTAGCAGGTAAGTGGTATTGGTTGCTAGCAAAACAGGGATAGCTATGAGTACCTAGCCCAGCCCAGCGAGGGGTGGAAGGTTGAAAAGTACCTGGAGTTTGTTGTGTAAAAGTCAAAAGTGTCTTTCATATTTAATAATGAAGCTCCACAGAATTACCACTAATGAATCAATCAGTCAGTCTCTGTATAGGAGGCAGACACAGTGCCAGAAACCCTTCATGAATAAATGTTTCACCCTACACCACTGCATGTCATTTCATAGTATTTTCACAATATCTCGTAACTGCTGTTCCTCTTTCTTTTTATTCAGTTTGTCTGTGTTGTCATATACCATATTCTTGACATATTAATTCTTTTGTTGTTTTGACAGATGCACCTGCAATTTCGGCACAGATGATGTAACCTCTTTGGCAGTTGTCAAACGAAAAAAAAAAAAAAAATGGAATTCAACCTGCTATGACCCACATTTGGAGCTGTGTTTGCATTCACGATAAACCCATTTCAGAGTTTCCAGGAAATGTTTAAGTTGCATGATCTATCTGTTCTTATGCAAGACAACAATCAGCTGTCACAGAAAATGTCTTAAGACTCAACTGGTACTATGAGTGTGTGTGTATGGTTGCCCACTGCTGTGATGCCACTTGGACTCCGGCCATAAAAAACTATTGTTATCTTTGACGATGACTTTTCTATTCAGAAAAAATTTGCATGCAGCCATAAGTCTGGAATGCATTTTTTTTTTATGGCTGGTAATAGGCTCAATTTCTCATCTGACAGAAGAACAGTTTTACATACACTAACAAGTGTGGCTGTATGCCATGATAAATTACATGAAACTAACTGCAAGACGAAAAACAAACAACATGACGAGCTGGTATTGTGTTGTCATACACTCCACTTCTCTAATTAACAATGATAAAGCATGTTACAATGTCTTGTAAGGACATACAAGCTAGCAATTATAGCGTGGGAAGTTGTATTACACCCACACCCAAGTGGTGCTCCTTCTTTCACTGTTCATTGTTTTACCTTCACACCTGTTCTCATTTCGGACACATGAAAAGCTGATGATGACTCAGAGGAGGTGGTTTTAATTAAAAATACAAGACATGTTACAACAACCCTCCCTCACATCTCAGAAACTGCTTTTTAATAGATGTCAAGCAGGTGCCAATTTTCTTCTCAACATGAGCTGGGATATGTTACGAAACAAGCAGAGCAGCATAGTAGTTTTATCTCATCTGCCACCTGTGACAGCTCAGAATTCAGTCCTCCAGGAAGCTCGGCTCATGTTAATGTGTCACCAATGAGGCCTTTTGAAGACTCGATTCATCCCATCTGTCAGTGAACACAGAGGTAATGCTGACTGACTTCCGATCACATACGAACTTGGCAATGAGATGAACTGTCACAAACTGATCAAAAGTATCAAAAGTTGACTTGGCTTCCATCTACATCTGTCAGGTTCAAACTTTACACTTTACTACACATGTTGATCACATATAGCAAAGTTGAGGCAAAATTTCAAGCTGCTGTTTGGACTAATCTACCTTAGACTTGAATTAACACAGAATTTCTGGGATCCTGAGATTAAGGTGGGGGACTGACACCAAAAGTGCCTTTTTTCTCACAGCTTGTAGAACTGCCATAGCTGCGAACTCATGGCTTCCTACATCCTCAGGAGAAGATAATGGGGAACTATGCCAAGTTTGGGTTGGGTCATGTACAGGGTGCAAGAGTGAGTCTAACAGTGCCCCCTGATGGTTGATCCATGTTTTGTGCCAGGGAGGAAATGTATAGGTAGGGTGAGTGGTGTTAGAAAAAATAATGCCACAGAAATAATGTCGCCTAACATCAAATGGAGCATATGTCCAGCCTTTGTCTGCAGGCAAAGGGAGGTGAAAAGAGCAGTACTTAGCAGACTAGCTAACCTGTGGTCTTAGCTGGACAAATCAATAGCTGTGTCTGAAAGCAGAGCAGAGTGTGCTGGGGGGGAGCTAGAGGGACTACCCCTGGCCTGCTGCCCCGCGGGCCCCTCCTGGGGGGTACCTGCCTGTCTGTTCAGTCTCCATCTCTTCTGCCTCACTGCTCCCATCCTGTGACTAGTTGTTCACACACACACATGCAATAAACCCACATACACTGATGCAGGCGCGCTGTGACATCCTCTATATTCTGAAATGCCACAAGGACCCACATTGTCTAAAATGTTCATACTGCAGGTGCATATTTGTGAAAGGTATACAAGAGTATACACAAGCAAATTCAAACATGTGCATGTACACACAGACACATATTGCTACATGTGCACAAACTGTTAGCCCAGTAGTATATGGAGCACAATGCGGACAAGCTACAAATGGCTACCTATTGTAGTGGTCTTTCACACAAGAGGTCACAGGAGGCCCTACCTAATGCACAACAGTACACCTCCCCCCACCTCACCCAAAGGCCCTAGAGAAAACTCAGGCCCTGAGCAACAGTAAAAGCATTACTCCCTCAAACTGCAGGAATCCAATTCTCTAAAAAGCAAAGACCCTTCCCCTCTTCTTTCCTCCAGTTTCTGTTGCCTACTTACTTTGAATCACAGTTAACATCACAGAACAAGAAGTGGAGGGATGGGAGGAGGCCAAACACAAGCCTGCTGCACAATACACTTGTCTGGCAGCTGCTTGCTCTGACATTTGAGGCCATAGGGACCTTGTTGAAAGAGCAGATGCTCACTGATGTACAGGCACAGGAACATGGCAACTACACAAGTGGCTGAAGCAGAAAAAAATCTGCACAAGCATATGACAGAAAAGAACAAGGGGAAAAAGCTCAAGATGGCAGGCTCACGCTGAGATGTGTTTGAGTGAAAAAGCATGACCGCAAATACACAGCAGAATGGACAGTGACATGCACACAGGCAAAATAAGACATCGGCCAAACAGCAAAATGGATGTGGAATATGTTAATAAAGTGCCATAATGAAAACCATAAAATAAATGTTTGTAGTCTAATAAGCAGACAAACATGCAGTAGGTGGAAACAACATACTACAGTATAACCACATTTGAATAAACTTCCACACAGGAAGCGGACTATACTTGCAATAAAAACCGACACACAAATACTAGTTCCTGGGTGACAACATGTCCCTGGAATACTGGCAGTGAGCACTGATTTGAATTAACAGGAAAGGATAAAATTCAGTGGTTAAACTTAATGGTTAGGACTGGAAGAAAGCCAAGACAAGACGAGTGTAGAAGGAGATAGTGAAAAAAAATGTGGCACAGCAAAAAAGGGGTGATGTAAAGATGAGATGGGACAAAAACAGATGGAAACAAAAGAGAGAAACACAAGACACAGAATGCAAAGTGAGAGAGGTACAGAACAGACAGCATCATGGTGCATCTCCGGCAAAGAGAAATTAGTTTCCGCTGTGCACCGCAGGCAGCATTATGGAAATGGGTGGCTGGCAGCTTCTTTGGCTGACTGTAAACAGGATCTTGGTAAGGCATATAGCCTCTGGTGAGGCCCACAGAGCCTGGCATCATTGCAGTACTGTGTTGAACTGCAATACTCCCACAGTCCCTCCTTCTATCTTTCTGGTTCCTTTGCTCCAACCTGCCCAAACTCCACTCGTGAGTAATTTATGAAGCAGGGTGGGAGTGGTTGCGGAAGCGGTACGCGCACATCCTGACACCAAATACACGACATGTTTCACATGTCTTCCAACAAAACTACAAAGAGCCCTTTTGTCTCTACAAAGAAAAAAGAAACATTAAAAAGTTGTTGAGGCATTCGGGGTGCTTGCATCACTTTGTGAACTACTGTGAATCAGGTAGTTAGTAGCACGTAGTCGTAGTTAAAGCAAATTTAAAGCAGCATTTCTGCTAATGGTTAGCTTAAGGCTCACATTAAACTGTTTACTCAAGAAATATGACATTATCTGGCAGAATGGTATTGTGGTTATGCCAGGGAACATATGTGATAAACTGCCAAGTGACAAGGAAAAAAAGTCAGGCTAAAAGATTAGCCAGGAGTAATGGGACCTTAGCTATAAAAAAAATACAACCAGTGCACTCTAAAAAAAATTATAATTTTAGTATGGCACCAGAGCTCTGCAAATTACAGTAGCTCAGTTGGTAGAGCAGTCGTCCACAAACCCCAGTATCACTGGTTTAATTCCCGGTTCCTCCTGGCTACATGTCGGGGTGTCTTTGGACAAGACACCTAAACCCCGTAGTAGTGCCGACATGTATTGTATGGCGGTTGTCCAACAACAATTTTCCCAAAAGGATCAATAAAGTATGTAATTATTATGTTTTTAAAAAATTTTGTGGGGAAACCGTAGCTCAGTTGGTAGGGCAGTCATGAACCCCAGGGTTTGTGGTTCAACTCCCTGTTCCCCCAATTCCTGACCAAATGTCAAAGTGTCACTGGGCAAGACACTGAACCCTGAATCCTTGGTGCCTTAAGGGGGCAGTCCACAGAATTTCCCCAGGGGGATTAATAAAGTATATGTAGTAGCAACAGACCGTCAAACAAAATCTCACCATTATTTTGTTATTTCATCTACATGATATCTTATATCTTACCTCATTACCTGCTAATCTATTCCTTTGTCACATTCAAGATGTCACATGCCACATTCTATGCATGCAAATCAGCCCTGTGTGTCCAAGTGTAATTCACAGGAGCAGTCCTCCCTGTTTCCTATTCCTAACAGCTATAGCTAGCACAATTAGGCTTGCATTATCTTTACTATGCTGCAAAACAAAGTGCAGTCGTGTAATGTGAGGTCTTACACAAAAGTAAACAACTTCATCTTGTGTCTGAAATATGTGTCACTGCAATTGTTCAAAGCTGCCCATCGACAGAGCCGTGTCGGGCTGAAGGAGCATCTCCTAATTAATGAGAGAGAGAGAGAGACTGAGAGAGAGAGTGTCAAAGAGACAGAAACTCTCTCTTCCACAGTTCTCCTTCAAACAAACACTTCCTACGGGACTCCATTGTTTAGTCTGAGGCATCATGGGTAGCCTTATTTACAGATTTTAATTGCTCTGGTGATCTGTGGGTAAAACACCCTGCCGTAATCACCCCACAATAGAATTGTTACTCTTTCTGACAATTGTAATAAAATGCTCTACAGCGTCCAGGGGAAAACAAGGAGGAAGGAAAGAGAGAAGGGCAGAGAAAAAGAGACACAGATGGAAGACGATGTAAAGAAAACAGGAAAAGTAGAGAAAAAATAAAAAAGGGGAAATATTTTGGATGCAAATTTTCTTAGCGAGAGGAACTAATCCAAGCGGGCGGGAAGCAGGGATGAGGATGGGACTGTAGTCCAAGGAAATGATTGCTCTCCCACCTCAAAGTGACAACCATGAGGAGCTCACCGTTCCTGGACCTCTGAAGCGGAACCACAGAAGAGACATGCACTGCAATCATCACACAACACATACACATCTACACGCACAGACAGATTGGGAATGAGGAGGTAGGTCACCTACAAAAAGAGATTAGTGTCACCTGGTAGAGGTATGAACATGGGACTGTCAACTACAGCTGTCGCTGATCTGGAAGGAGGTGGCACAACTAACTCTCATTTACTTTGCTTTCAGAGAGGCGGTAAAACACAGTTTATGCTGGAGTTAAAACCAGAGGATTCTCAACATGAGAAATTAAAGACACTACGCAGGGATAAAATAGCTTCATTTTAAATAGACAGTTACTTTTTTGCATATAATTAATCACACAAAGATGAAGCACCTGTACAGTGTAATGCAATGGAACACAGTAGCCATGCATTAAACACATTAAGTGTTGCATTTTTATCGAGATGTCTGCTTCAGGTGTTTGTGTGTTCATCCACTGCAATAGCACAATTTAAGACTGCATTGTGTGGTTTATTGTACTGTATTATGTGCATTAAAACATATGAATATTTGCGGAATATCTTAAGAATAAAATGGTACAAACCCTTATTATTTAACTAAATCCAAGCTAATAACATAAACAACTGTCTGACATAAAAATATGTATTCATGTTTATGCTATGCAGAAACGGCAGTCTATTTCAAAGAGTAGCAGCTCCTGCTCTGACAAAAAAATGTTTTACTTGAGTGTGTCGAACTCTATCCCATTATTATTCCTGCTGATAAAGGTAATACAAATACCCTATGCATCAAAGGTCTATGAAAAATTAAACAGCCAATCAGCTGGCAATTATTCTCTTTAATCTCCTAGAGGCAGCCAATGGGGATGTGCCTCAAGTGATGGTGGCCTGGAAGGGATTCATGCCTTCGGTTCAGCACATTCCACAATCCAAACACTTACTTTCGATTATGCTCAGCACAGATTAAAGTAAAGGCCAGGCAAACTTTCTGAATTGTTTTACTTTTTCTTATTTGTGAAAATACACCATGTTGAGTTAAATCCAGATAAGTTAATTGGTCTTTGTCTCTTTAGACTATAGATTGTTTAAAGACATTTCAAATGGACATGAAAACACTGTGTTCATGTTCCAAGCGAGCTGATCAATGGCTCACTTAAAACAAAAGAGTGTGGTGCCATGGTGTTAAGAACAGTTTACTGTATTACCATCAGAGCTTAAGACTATTGAATATGCGCTGTTGAACCTGAGTTATCAATGCTCTCTGTTAATGTATTACAAGTTACTGAATACTCTATATTATGGATTCCAATAGATGGAGATCAGCACCTGCAAAAATTGTTCATTACATATAAAACATGAAAACAGGAAACCGACAATCTCAACAGCTTGGCGCTGTGTTAGCTAAATGAGACCTTCTCTGTCCTTCTGCAAGTCTACTGCTCCATGACATGATAAGAAAAAGAAAAAAAAAAAGCTGTGACAAATTGCACCTGAGATGACCTAAAAAAAACCCTAAAGATACAGTAGACCTCCAACTGGACACTATGTGTTCCTACTTGGTTCGGCGTCTCTGTTGCTGTGGCTCGACGAACCAGTTTGATCCCTGTCACTTCTATCCACACTATCCACACAAACACTGACTCCCTCCTCGTTCCAATCGATGAGCATGTGAAGCCGCTCAATGCCAATGATTCTCCCCTGATCTTAATTAGAGAAACACATCAGATACAAACGACATCTCAAATCAATCAACAAGCAGAAGGTGAGGCAACTGGGTTCATATAAAGAAACATTCAGTCTCTCTAAATCCTAAAGTCCTAAATCTTAAATTTTAAGTAACCAGCTTTGAAGCCTCATATAAACATATGCAGACTCATACCAAGGTTCTTGTCAGCCAAACTTGCACAACATAATTACAAAATAGAGTTCCTAAATGGGCTGATGAAATATAGATGGAGAGAGCTTCTATCCAATCCCTCTCTGACTTCTCCACCCTGTGTTCTTTCCTTTACTCTTCATCTCCATTTTCCACACCATCTCTTCCTTACTTTGTGATGGTGTATGGATGGATTGTGGTGTAAAGGCAGAAACAGGCTGACAGGCTACTTAGTCGCATGGCTGAGTGTATAACTAGCAACATTAGGGAACACCTACACCCAAGGAGGCCATCAAAGACATCAGTATTTACTGTAGCATCTAGTGAAACACACATATATATACACACACACACACACACACACACAAAGATACACACGCACATATGTTGCAAAAGAACACACAAGCACACACATACACATGACTAACAGAGTCAATAGTGCTGATTTTCCTTGTCAGCTCCTCGACAGGCACTGGTTTAAAGAGACATCAATCTGTGATGTCAGCACTTACCTAATGAACCCTTTCAGATCGATGGAAGCACTGGTCCGCTACACAACCTGCCTTCACTGCCTGGCCTGCTTTTATGTATACTCTGACTCTTTTGGGATCCATGCTGGGCCAGGTCACAATGTGTCCAGGTGTGTGCGTTCATGTGTGCATGCAGTGGTAAAGCTGTAGAAAAAAATCAAGTGTGCTGATGTACCCATTTATTCTGCATATGTCTGTGCATTTACAGAATAAAATGCATCAGCTCAAATACACCTGACCAAAGGCTTGTACTAGTTTTTATGCATACATTTAATTGCTTGATTGTTTGTGCACTCGGTGTGCACTGCTTGTTTGCAGTTCTGTCATACTTAAGTCATTAATACTTAAATAACTAATATAAATAGATTGTGTCACATTGTGCATACATTTGTCTGTATGCGTACACGTGTGCCAGTCTAACAACAGCACCTGGCCTGGAACTGCACTGTCCCTTTATACTCACAAAATGCACCAGTTTATAGGCTGACTGTTGATGACAATGGCTATGGAGGTGGCAGCAGCGTGAGATGCTGTACAATTAGATTAGTTCCATTTCCTTTGATCGCCCTCAACCCGTCCCATCTAGCATGTGACACTTCAAATGCAGGAGCCTTCCTGCACCCCTTAATTGACCAGAATAAACATATTATATTGTGATAAGTGTCGCAATTGTAACAAATTGTACAGCGTGACTGACACAAATCATAGCATTAGCCTTGCCTCTCTTATCGCCGGCCTCCTCGTGCCTTTTCAATAAACAATCTAGTAGACGGAAAGAGAGAAAAAGGCAGAGCAAGTGAGAAAGTAAAAGAAAGAAGGAGGGATTGATGGTGGGTGAGGCGAATGGGAAGCGCTGCGGCTGCGATCTAACGTTTAGCCACTTAACCATTCAAAAAGTCATCTTCCTCCATCAGCGCCTCACTCAGCGCTGCATGAGAAACATTATCTTTCCACAGGAGCTATCATTCACAGATGGTTTCCCTCTTCTCAGCAGCCTGCCACCATGCATTTCCAACACTGGATATTGTGTGCATGTGTGTGTTTGTGTGTCTTTTACTGCATATATGTCTGCTAGCATGGGCATGTGAATTGTGTAGGACGTTCAGATGAGAAGAAAGAGAATAAAGGCAAATCAAGAAGAAGATACTGTGTGTGTGTGTATGTGTGTGTGTGTGATACGTGTGATATTTATCTGAGAGGCTAGAAGCATAGAGGTTTTAAGGGAAAGACAGAAGGGATGAACAGAACTGCTGGAGGCATGTGGGGGTAGTGGGGAGGCTGACGTGTTAATCAGTGAATCAGTGCCCATCTACTAATGTCTGCCAGTGTAAATAAGGCCCTCATCTCCTGCCGTCACATACGCTGGCTTTCCAGCCCATTAGGCCCGAGCCGGCTGGCTGAGGCGGCCCACCACTCGCAGGAGACTCATTTACGTGTCTATAGGCATCTGTGACTGGTGATAGGGAGCCCACGAGAAATTAATGGGAATATGGGTGCTGCCAGCCAGCTCTCCTGCGCCCACACACACATGCACACACACTTTACACACACCAATCACCACTATGTATGCTTGAATGCATGAACTCACACACCTACATGCGCATGCACACACACATACACACAAGAGGCACAAGCACAGACACATGCTGTGGTTTTTAATGCATGCTGGGTAAACTAACCTTTGCAGTAAAGATTTAGCAGCTTTATTAGTTTAGGAAATGGCTGTAATTAAGGATAATTCATAATGGCTGCTTCTCCCCTCTCTGCGGTATTAAAAGGGGGCTGGCCTAATTTAGCCCACTTGCATTTGTGCACTAAGGCAATAAAATGGGTGGGGTAGGTTAAATACATACACACAGTGAGCAAGAGGGAGGCCTTTGCAACGCCTGTATGATCAACAGGCCAGCTCAGGGTTATTGCCTAATGGTCTTTACACATACTATAAAATTCAACATTTTACACAGCAACATTTATTTTGTCTTACAGTTTCCAATTCTCATATTTCATAGGGCTTATACTATGAATCTGTATATAAATGATATATTACACACCTAGAGGTGTATAAAATGTTATTTATAGCACATCTGGAGTTTAGGGATCATGCTCAAGATATGTAAAGACATGTAAAGAGAACAGCAACAGAGGGCAGCTTTTTGTAATCATAAAGATTATCACATTAGGACACTTCAGTCAACCTGTAATCCTTGGAAAAACAGGGCATTCAAGGTCCAAAACAATGAGGCAGTGATGTCTTAATGCCAGGTGGCCAGCGAGTAAAGATGGAGAAACAGGGGGCTGAGTTTTCTAAGCTCCAGAGAAGAGGTGCGCATTTGGTTTGAACCCATCTCCCTCTCTTCCCCCACTGGAGGTGAGTCACGAAACCAGAGGATAGGATCAATAAGTCCACAGATGCTGTCAGCTCCTCTCACTCATTACCACTGATAAATAATAGAAGACCACCCCCCAACCTCATCAAGATTTTTGTCCCCTCTGCACACATACATACAGTATAGAAATACACAGAGGTAAGCTAATGTAGGATTATGAGCACATGAGTAAAATAAAGTTCAGTCTCAAGGGTGAAATGCATTTTATCAGTGACCTCCAACAAATCAGGGAACAACAGCCACTATACTGTACAGTTAGTGTTGCATCCAACAGGACAGATATAAGATACTGGAACATTTTGTTCAACATGCCCATATCACATAACCTTACAACAAAGCAAATGCTGTATGGTCCCTGCTCTCTCACAATAAGAGTAACACAGTGCCTTAGCTATAGCAAATAAAACAACAATCATGCCAGTCCTGATAGAGTATTCTGTCAGAGTGCATATAAGACATAAAATCAAACTCTGAAGGGACCTCCATTTTTGATTCTACAGCACACCTTTCACCTTTTGCCTTCTTCAGTGCTATAGTGCTTTAGGTATGAGCAGCAGTGAGGCACTGACCATCAACCTTTAAGTTACAAAAAGATGGCTGCACCTTAAAGCTTCACCCAATCAATTATGAAGTAGCAACCTGTCCAAAATGTGATTTCCACACTGTATGCCGCATCTTTCACACCATTATCGATTACCTTTGCTTGTAACGTTTTCTGTTAATTCTGTTCACCCACACAAAATCTATATGTGTGCATTTCAAAGCAGGCATCTGAGCTGAGCACAGGCTGCCTCAGCTCTCCAGGCCAGACAATCACTGTCAATCTACCTAATGACCAAGTGTCTGCTGATGCATGCCAGTGAAGTGGGGAGAGTCCCTGGGTGCAACATGAAGCAGAATGGAGAGCATCCCCTGCTTCTCAAAGTGTTGAAAGTACATGTAAACCCCCCTGCTGGCGCTTTCCCAATGCTTCTCACTTTCCTCTGTAACTTTAGTTAGATCAAAGAGAATGGGGCCCTTAAGTAGAAGTAGTACAGATCAACTAGGGTTGGAATAGGTCACATAAAGATGCAAAGGGAAAGCTGAATGATAGAGGATTCTGTCAGAATGCGATTCCTCAGCTAACGAAAGTGTGTTTTAAGAATGTATGGCACAAGAAAATCCACCCTGAATGTTCAGGTTCAGTGAGAAAAGAGCTAAAGATGAGAGGAGAGCAGAAAGCTGAAAGACACAAGGGCCTATCGGCGGTGGCTTTGTCTGGTACATCAGTCTGATGGTGTAGGAGATTGAATCACACCTGCCGGTTCACTGGTCGTTCCAGCAGCAAAATAAATGACAAGCCAAGTGCTTGGGGCGGAGGGAGCAAGGGCAGCCCAAAGGTGTGACCCCACTGATGAGATGAGAGGCGGTACAGACCTGCCAGGTGCACTATTAGAATCTGGGACAGAGATGGGAGATGAAGAGAGAAGAAGAGATAATGGGGGTCCGGTGTCACTTTATCAAATTCCTCCCTGGCACGTGGTAACTGAGGTCAGGGGAAGAGAAGCATGGGGGCAGAGTGTAAAGCTGAGTGAAAACACACTGCTCCTCTAATACCTTTCATAAAGAGAAAAGCCTCCTCATCCGCCTGCCATGATTAAATATAACTGGAGTGCTGAAAAACTAACCCCCACTACCCCACTCAGGCCTAAGTTTGTGTGTGCCTGTGTGTGCGTTACGTACACTCACTCAATGAGGAGGGCAAAAGCAATTTGTGGAGAACTTGTTGGGTGAGTGGAGTATATGTTTTTGTGGCACCGGGGAAGGAGCGGAGGGAGGAGTTGGTGTACATCCTGGCCTTCAGCTCTCTGACACAAGTCGGGCAACAGTAAATGTGTCAGACTGAAATTAATGCTTTCATCAGCAGCTAAGGAAAAATAGCTGAGACTTTGTAACTTCTGTTGAACAGTGGCCAATGTGGACACCGTTTGCAATTACACCAAAAACTTTTGTGAACTAACCCTAACCCTCAGAGACTATAGAGAGATAAAAAGAGGCATCTTCATATTGCTTGTCTGTGAGTAAGTAATGTGGCTAGCTAGATCAAGTGACATCCTGTAATACCTGCGGTCAAAGTCACAATATGGTAGGGGTGGGTGATAAAAATTATGCCAAAATGTACAAAAAATTCCATCAATAACGATGATAAACTGAGGAGAAATTGCCGGTATATTAACATTCTTCATCTAAGTCAACTCTGCTGTACAATCACATAATTAGACCTCAGCAACTGCACTACATAGCTGACGTTTAGCCAAAACAAGGAAAACCATGTCCTGTTGGGAAGGCAAATATGAGCTAACGTGAATCGAGTCACATCCTGACAAGACAAGCTAAATGTTGCGAAGACAAGTGATAACATAGCTTCAAAAAATCAAGCAGAGTGATACATCTTCACTTGAGAGGATCCTGTAGTGCCAGCAGGAAGTCACATTCTGCCATTTACTGTTTTCATTCATATCAAAACCTTAAGTATTTGGATTAATCACTTCATGAAAAATAAGGTGGGTCAGATTATGTAGGATGCAGCTGTAATTTCAATGTGATGTATGATCAATCTGACAATATATTGTGATATGTTTTTTGTTTGTATTGCCTAGTCCTACTTACAGATTTTGTATGAAATTGTATAAAATAGTTTTTTAACCATGGCCATTCCCACACTGCTATTATGCAATGACAAAATCCTTACAAGAGAAAAATCAACAAAAAATCTATATGTATTTGGCTAATTTGGAATTTAAAATGAACAATCACACAGTTAGAGGTGACTCACTTGACAAAGTGGACTTGTAGCCCATGTGGAAAAATTTAAAGATCACACACTCGTTATCGACAAACCCAATGTGTCCACTCACCTTATCTGCACCTGAATGTCCCCTGACATCTGACCCCATGTGTGTACCAGGTCAATACAAGTATATTTACAAATTTCCTTCTTTGTGCAATGCACAAATAGAAAGGATTGCAAATTTTTGAAAAAAGGAAGACAACACTGCTGACACTCAGATGTGACGAGCCAATATATACAATAACCTTATTTTATGTATGCCTTTGTGGTCCTCAGAGAAAGAGAGAAATTGGGCCATCAACGTCACTCAGAACCCCACTGTGTAGGCTTGTTTTCTTGATCTAATAGAAGGTAATGATCCAGAGAGCAGGGCTAGGCTTCCTCTACCACGGAGCAGGCCTCCAGGGGCTACTCCACCCTTGACAGCGGCAGTGGTCGCGGCAGTGCAATAAGAATAAACACATGCAGGCGGGGAGTCTATTTGGCTGAGAGTGATGGCTAGCTTGTTGCTTATCCCAGCCCAATAAATCTCCATACAGGGCCAAGATATGAGGACCGCTTATCTCATCAGCCTCACAACTGATGCCTCCAACTGAGTGCCACCGCTCAGACCCTGATTTATCACGAACAGGGGAGGGGAGAATTTCTTCACTACAGTAAAGCTAAAATAAAGGGTGATGGGGATACAGAAGGAGATGCAAAGAAAATGAAATAAAAAGGGGGAGAAAAAAAGATATATTGAAAAGCAGGGGACAGAGCCAAATAATGCAGAAATATAGAGAGCAAACAGAAAGGTTTTCAAAGGAAAACATGGAGGCTTTGGCATAAGGCGACGCAATAAACTAAAAATAAAAACTCCCAAACCTGAGGAGAAGAAGAGGGGAGCTTGGGGGTAAATGTCACCATCTCCATGTCAGGGAGTGGTGGTGAGGGGAATTGCACTTGACGGCTGGATTCTGTGGGATTCAGCAGTTTCTTCAAGACAGGGAAAAAGATAGAGAGGGACACTGGGCTGTTATTATAAGGGAACCAAATGCACTGTGTGGAAATATGCCCTTTTCCTGACTGATGTTGCTAGAGCACGTATGCTCATTATAAAACAAAACTTATATAATGATTAAGCAAGTTGTTAAATGTACTAGCATAGTTTATATACTGTATATATATATATATACATTAAATCTACTATACACGCTGCATAAAGCATAGTTCATTGTTGGTATCTGGGATTTAAGATCACTGATGCCATGTTAGAATAACCCACAGATGGGGTATTACCATTGTAGTCTCCTTAATATCTTCACTCAGCCTCCACAAACATGACTTCCACTATGACCAAACTTCAGCACTAGCAATGACACTGTGCCCCCATCTGCCCACCAGCTCTGAAATGTGATGAATAGTTTGGCCCGGGTTCAGCAGCAGATTTACCCAATAAGAGGTTTTTAGCAGTATGAGAGCCGTGGGCCAGAGGATAAAGAGGGAGTATGTGTCGGTGGTAGGAGATGGCAGTGGTGGCGGGGGTGTTAGTTTAGGATAGGATGGACAATAAAGCGAGTAAGAGGAGCAGCAGAATTATGTCAGTGTGACTGTCAATCATGGGTGGTGGGCAGATGGTGAAAGTCAAAGACAGCAAGCCAGAGGGGTGGCATGTGTACTGCTCTCTCACTCTCATTTTACTTCACTTGCTCCCTCTCCCTCCATCTTGTGGCCATATGAATTAGTGTGGTGAGAGGAGAGAATGAAGAAGGTGGGAGGGGAGGATGGAGAGTGACGGGAAACAGACGGGTATAATATTCTCATCACTCTTCACTCGGCAGTCATTGGTGAGGAGCGTGGCCCAGGGCACTCAGCGGCCCAGCCAGCCGCCTCATAGACCCTGCAAATATTTCTAAACCTCAATTTTTCATATTTCCCTGTATGCATAAGGAGATGAAAAATCATCCGATCATTTGTATTGTCTGACTGAGGTTATACACAAATATTAGTTTATCTACCGCACCTAAGATTGCCTCCCTAAGCAAGACGGATTGGTCTTTTGGAGAGGGCAATATTCCCGGGGAACATATTCAGTCCATCTTTTATGTGCTGCAATTCACAGAGCAGCAGGTATGAGTTCTATCTTCAGACAGGCTCGATAAAGCTAAACACCCAATAGAGACACTGCTTATTATACACAATATGCTTTAATTGCCAGACAATTTGCAAGTGGGTGAAACATAGTTTTCAAAACTGATCTCATGCAAAGAGGCTTGACACCTAATATTCCTATTCATTCTCCGCGCTTACTGAACACTTGCCTAAAATGAATATTAAAGTAAAACAAGCAAAAGAATCAATTTAATTCAAGAGAGAAGGGGGAAAAAAACAGGAAAAAAACTTCAAATCAGAGTCTCAATTGATTTCCGTTACCTCTTCTGTGAACCACAGACTGTCTGGTCCTCTGCTCCAAGATAGTGAGAAAGAGAGAAAGTGAGAAAAATGAGAGGAGGAGGAGGTGTGAAGAAGAGTTCTGGGTCAGAAATCACTGGGTGATTATTCACCACTCAGCCATGTGTAAAACTCATTAGACAATGCATAATGCCTTTAATCAAATCAATGGCACAAGCAACTCCAAACTGATAGCTCCCATCAAAACTTACAAAAAGCATGGCAAATTTCTCATTTACTTATAAAAATAAGTAAAGGCAGGGGAATTATCCCCAAAATGGGCCTAATTGTTCTTTGTCTTCAAATCAATACTTGTTGGGAAATAAATAAACAGATAAATAACAAAAGTTAAGTATGAGAACAATGTGGAAAGAGAGATAAAGAAGCAGGAAAGAGAGAGCAAACAAACCTCCTTCAATATAAAATGTTTTCTGATCTGTAAGATAAACCACCTACGTAAAAGTGACGGGACTGCTATGTAAAAATAAACCAGAACACACACAATGTGCAGACAAACATTGTGACTAATCATCACAGAAACAAGAAATATTAAACTGGGAAAAAACACAATAGTGTACCAACCAGGGGGTAACACTCTTCTCACCTTTTCCTTCTCTTCTCCAGCAATCGTTGAGGTGGTGACAGACTAGAAAGTGGTTGGGCAAGGGTGTTGTGGGTAATTAGGCGGGTGGAGGTACAGATGTTGAGCTGTGGAGAACCCTTACCGGGACACTGAGAAGCACTGGAGCACAAATAACTCTGCATCTGCCTCCCTCTGCCAGCTCTAAGTACCTTTCTTTGTTAGGGTATGGGTCTTCATTTTTTACTGTTGACAGGCAATGTTATTTCAGTTATTTGGTGGCATCTGGTTAGGCTGGGTGTGAGAAAAGGGGAGTGAGAAAAAAAACAAACTGCTAACACACACACACACGCCCAGGACGCACTTTAATTAATTGCAGGGAGATTACATGGTCTTCCAACCGTGTAGTTTGTCATCAGAGCCCATTACACACTTCTATTAGATGTTTCTTCACAGTGTCAAGTATAATTTGAAGGAGAGTCTTGGTGGAGGATCTCTAAGTACAGTGAGAGGCCTAATCGGGCAACTAGGGGTTCATCTCGACTGAAGCAAAAATAAACTCTGCCACACCTCAATTAGCAGAAAGCAACGTGTAAACAAATAAGTCTTACTGAAGCAGTTCCTATTTCATGGTGTGTCACTCACTCATGCTGGTGACACGGGGCCGTGGTTGTCTTCAGGCCTGGTGCTGGTCTGTTTCTGTTGCCCTAGTGCCATTGCTCTTCATTTCAGTGGAAGAAGCTTTATTTTCATTGCCAAGCAATGAAGTGTCTTTGTATGACTGCAGAGCATACCACAATCAATCTTACACCAGCGGAGTTAACAGGACAGAAACCAATGCAGCCGTTACCCGGCACAGAACATTACCAGTGTATGGACTCATTATTCATCAGGGGCTCCATTAGACACCGCTCACTACGTTGCCACACTGGATATGAGACAGACAGCAAGTCAATGCTGTGTCACACACAACACTGCCCACAGTGAAGCAACACAGTAAGAGAATCATGCACACTTACTATTTTATTTTCTGCAGCTTTAACACAGAAAATCTCACAATCCATACATTTGTTTGACTTGTTAAATTGAAGATGAACATTTCATGACTCTGTAGTTATTACACGCCATTTAACAATGTATTCTTTTTTTCAATTTTAAAGTGAAATTGATGTAGTTGCTGTTTTATTTTAATTTGATGGCAGCCATATAAAGTGCCTGTCCCTGGTTTACTCTACTAAAATTGTCTGAAATACTGTCACTGTTAGGAAGCTCATTCCTATGTCCAATGCCATGTACCCACAGAAAAATGTGTATGTCAGACTGTGTGCCTGACTGTGCCACCGCCACAGTTGGTAAAGTAACTAATGACACAGCAGTTAATGGTCAACATTAGGGAAGAAAGAATAATAGACTATAATCCATACATCAGCCTCATAACCCCAGCTCTAATTGGCCACACATAATGTGTAAACTAGGAGGAGTGTTACATTACACATTTCTTCTTTCTTCGCAGCGTCACATACAAGGTTTTACAACATCAGACAGCAGTTAAAAGTGGTGGGGAGACAGACAGACAGAGCTAGCTGCAGAGCTGAACCAAGGTGGCAGCACACAACACATGAGGTGTCCCATATAAGCCTGTCTGCTTCTTCCTCTTCCTCGCTGTCACCGCTGTTAACTATAACCATTCCCTGCCATCACTGCCAGTAGGGCCTGGGACAGCTGCTCGCCAGAACAACCCCAACACACACACAGCCCAAATACAACTGCAACCAGGCACTGGGACCCGTGGTAATTGGGCTTTCCCACTCCAACAGCCAACAACAAGCAATGGCACATTCCTGTCTTGCCACAATGGCAGTTAAAAAAAATGGCATAATAAAAGACAGCACAAACAAACATCCCAGAGGACCCCGGCTGCAACATTCAGATGGTTGCAAACCAGGCGATAAACACCAGCCCAGGAACAGGCGACTAGAACATGGTCAGGAAAACAGGAAGCACTCCCACAAACAGGAAGTAACACAGGCTCTCTCATGTAGATCTTCTAGCTCAATAATGTGTGTGGAAAATAAAAAGAAAAGCTAATGAGAACAGCAAAGACAAAGGTATGGCTGTTTACAAGTGTCTGCCTTTAATTTGAGAGGGAACTGAAATGGAAATTGAGGACAAACAATCAATGCCTCATTATAATCTCACATCATGTATGCAGGCTTGTTTTTATACCCCTGTCAGTTTATTGTGAGAAACTAATTTTGGCTTGTGTTTGTTATGCTACCGCTATTACAGGCTGATGTGTCCTCATTCTTAATTTCTGTCCCAGTTACTTTTTTTTTGCTTTGTTGTTTATCTTCTTCTCAAGTGTTTCTCCTTACTTGCTGATACTTTGAATATACTTTGCATCTTCAGCAGGATCCATGTGAGTCCCCCAACAGAGTTAAGTGAATGACATACCTCTATCATGCTTTATCTGTAACATTATCCTTTTATTTTCTTTCTCCCAAAGAATGGAGAGTGTTGATGTCTGCTAAAACAACTCCTACCATCTCAGTCAAACTTGCAATTACTGCCGTGTCTCTCTACCTTAAACGTTGCTTAACAAGAAAAATATGCCAATATGCCACAAACGCTTTCATTTGGTCTCTGAGATTAAACAAGCTGCTCGAAGCCATGTTGTAAATTACCCTGAGGAATGTGCAACTGGGCGTAGACACAAAGAGCACATCACATAGACTCACTCAATAGCAGAACACTTATAATTTGTAGCATTTTAGAGTTATTTATTATTTTTCAACTTGTTCTTTTGTCCCAGTGGCCCTCTCTGGCCTTAGGGTTGAGTTCTTAACTGATTAGTGTGTCATGTCAGAGATTTGTCACAAACTTATAATGCACACTTTGGCTTTCCACAGGAGCAGAGACACTTCGTTGGCATGTGAAGACATAGCCACATACAGCATAGCTGCTACTATGCAGAGGAGCTCAACTGTTTAGTGCCTGTTTTCTCAGTAGAACTGTGTGCGCATTGGTAATATTAGCTAATTTTTTTAATAACCGAAACATATGTTTAAATGTATCCATCCGCACATTCTTTTTCCACATTATGGCGTTACATAAATACAAATAAATAATTTTAAAAATGAGCAAAAAATGCAACTGGAAAATACTACAAATAAAAAGTTTTATGGTGCTACAGAGTGAGTAACTGCAGTCATGATTATTGAATGGGAAGAAAAAATGTCTCTTCATGAATAGACAAAAGGGTTTGCAAAAAGTTTAAGGCAAATCACTTGGCAGTATTTCTGTACCTCGCCATTTCTCTAACATATGTTTCCCATAATTCTGATTCAGTGCACTGTATATAAATAAATAGCAGTCATACTTGGACGTTGCACATGATTTGGCACTTTGTGCTGGACATTGCACTTAGATTCAGCCTCTGCTATCCTACCTGCCGCAGTTCATTTTAACCAGCATTTGATGGGTTAGCGGGTGTTACTTTTAAGTCCTGTGCACTCATGACCACTAGCTCCTGAGGGCAGGACTGCGCCTTAAACAGGTCTTAATACCTGGCTCAGTGTCCCGCCCGAGGCTGCTGTCAGTGCATGATGGATCAGACACACCTGATGGCTCTATCTCTAACAAGCATCTCTGAATCCTCATCAGAGCACTTACTGAATCGTGATTAATTCCCTCCAACACTGCTGACAGACAAGGTGCTTCATCTGTCGCTGTTCACTTGCCTGGCTGGGCCCCAAGCAAAAACAGACAGGCGGAGATGGAGCGATACAGACAGAGAGAAAAAGATGGTGTAATGCAGTTTAGCTTCTGGGAAAACAAATAATATTGAGAGCAGCATACTGTAAAGGTAGAAGAACAAGGATCATGAGTGATCTATTGGCAAACATTTAAAAAAAGCTTTGTGAGACCAGAAGAAAAGAGAGAAACATCCGGAAGAAGAGAGACAGAACGATGACGTGGTAAAGAAGAATGAGACGATAACAGAGACAAAAATTAGCAGACAAACAAGAATGGGATCAGTGGTTTGTTATGCATTAGTAAGCGAGGCAGACAAAAGCCACTGTCCATTCAAGGGTGTTTCCCGCGCCGATACAAATCTGGCTGTTATGTATAAAAGGTAGCATACTGGCATGGAGGGTCTGTGTTGACCCGCTTTTAAGTCACTGTGAGAGTGTCAGTAGTGTCAGAGGCAGGGTCTGAAATAATGTAAAAGCTACTGAAGGTTCAGAGTTGTGGTTTCCGTATAAATAGGGCTGTAGTATTTTTTACCGAAAAGGCGATCAGCTACTGACACCTTTACACTTTGTCAAAATAAGAAATTAATGCTGGCACCTTGTGTTTTCTCTTGAAAAATAAGGGGTAGACAATGAGCATTTGAAAGCAAAATCATCCTTATCATAAGGAGGACACGACGGGATGTTGAAGTGGAAGGCTCTATCTCTAGCCTTAAGTGAGGATTAACCTTTGCAAGTGTCAAAAGCCATAAATGCAAAACTATGACCCCTCTAAAGTTCACTGTCGGCTTTCAAAAAATATATAAATAAATAAAAAAACAAAGAGAAAACACTACAAAAGCCCTCTCAACTCATTAAATAGCATGACCCAAACTTTATCTTTTATCAGAATCAACACTTGGTTAGTTTGCATATTAGTGTCCATAACGGGTCAGTGCTTACTAGTGCTCGATTAGAACAAGGTAGGTTGGGAGTATCTGGTGCTTTGGTGGTTGGTCTCCAAGGCTGAAATGGAGTAAAGCTGAATCAATGCTAGATGCTTTACCCCTGTCATCACTGATATCATAAGAAAGTGCTAATTAACTTACTGCAACCTCTGGAACAGCTCTGACCAGAGGGCTAATGTAGCCTAATCACGTGTGGGGTGCAGTGCTCACTTCCCCAGGACCTTCTCCCTCCCAGTCAGTTAATCGATTGTAAACTGCAGCTGGGGTCACAGAATCCCACAACTTCCCCCGCTGACCCTTCCACACCCCCGGGCAGGACCTTAATGGAGCCATGCTCCCCAGAAATCAATACTCAAACTGGGCATGGATCACTATATGAGCCCCTTCCTGATGGGGTCTGACAACAGTGCTGAGCTTTGAATGTCTAAATACAAGAAGCAGTTACTAGAAGGCTGCTGTCTTACAGTTTGTTTGTTTTTTTTACCTCCCACTGACTTTGTAAAACACAGAAAAGGATGAATGGAGCTGCAGAAAATATGGCGTTTCCAGGACAGCAAAAAAAAAGATTGTACATTTTTTTCTTCTGATTTGATGTTTTCTTTTTCCAAAATGAGAGCTTCCCTTCAACTTGTGTCTCACTACTGCATATAAAGGGGAACACAAGTCAGCTATAGGCCAATCTGGTCTATCGAGATGCCTAATCCCATGCACTAAGTGGGGAACGACCTATAAGACAAAAGCAGTAATAACCAATAAGGCAACCGCATTAATTCTTCCTCACCTTGGGAGGACCTGTTTGAGTGGCTGTGTCCCCTAAAGATTAATTCCTGCCTAATACTAATTGGTCCTTCGGCTGGGAGGGCCCCAGGGGAAAGGTTCCCTTTGGTCCACTCTCATTGGGACTCGTCACCATTGGAGGGGTGCTGATGAGCTGGCATTTTTATCAGCCACAACATTCTGCCAGAGCTCCCCCAGGGCTCTGTGCAAGCTATAATTAAGTCTCTCACAATCCATAATTGCTGTGTTTACAATTACTGTAGGAAGAGTAACACAGTGGCAAAGCAATAAGAAGATAGGAAAGGGTGCATGAGAAAATAGAATGAAAGAGCAAGGATGGAACTGAGAGAAGAAGTAGCCTGGCCCTCCATTAAAAGGTGCAAAATTCATATTAAAGTCTCTTTTTCTGCTGCCCCATCTCCGTTCACTTTGCCTTAATAAGCTCTCAGGGCTGTTTGGCAGGGGTAAAGCCCATCACTTATTTATTTTTTCCCTGATAGCCCTATTAATTTTCCCCAAGCCTGGAGTGCTCCATCAGACAGAGATGTGGACTGGATCTGCCATCCCTCGGGTGCTCCTCGAGGAAGAGCCGTAAATGACCCAAATAAAGGGTACTTTTGAAGGCTGCGGAGAGGCGCCGGCACCATTAAAACTAAATGAAGTGTTTATTAGCCGTGCCAACAGCACTCTAAACACTGCCAGATCAAGGGCAGTTACAGTTAATGTCTCTCCAAAGCATTCTCTGTTTGTTTAGCCTCGCCAATGGGCCTGAAAGAACCAAAGGACAGACTTTTTAATGCTATTTTTCATGCAACTCTCCCGCCCAGTCTCTGCATTTCTCACACCTGGTTTCTCTATCTCTTACTTTTGTCCCACCAAGCTTGCTTTCCTGTCTTTCCAGCAGGAGAAAGCCTGAATATTGTGGTTTCCTCTTGGATCTAAAAGCCACACAGCAAGGTAAGTGTAAGGAAGGTGTGACAGCAGCAAAGCACATCGACAGAAGATAGAATAAAAAACAGTCAAATAATGTGTGTCTCTGTGGAAAGGGGCCTGTTACACACTGTGTACTGACACAGTCTGTGGCTGGGCAGGAGACTCTCTGATGGGGGACCAAAAGCTGCTTTTAAGGCTCTGATTGCTCGGCATTCTGAAATTCCCCCTAAAAGTTTCCCTTCCCTCTAATTACATTCTTCGTTTCATTTCGGCTCTCAGACAAACTGCCAGGGAAGCTTCTGGAGACGGCAAAAAAAGAAGTTGGGCTCAATTTCACTTTATTTTTTTATAAGGTTTGCGTTAGTAATGAAAAAAAAATATGCTGGAATGGGATAAAATGGGGAATAAACTGTCCATTTATCTTCTTTATATTTTCCTTCTAATAGTCAGAGTTATTACCCACATGACATAAAACAGACATGTGCATTTACAGAAGCACATTTCATAGCAAATACTGTACCTGAGGTGGCTCTGTGGCAGTTTTGATGATGCCTAAAAATCAGTTGGTGAGTGTTATTTTCTCATTAACTCATATTTAACATTTTAATGTATTTTTTCCAGGCTCTATATTTTCCTCCTCAATACTACTATGTGTGAGTGAGAATAATGATTCTCATTTAGAGCTGAATTAAAAGTTCAAACAATGAAAGATGTGAAAACTTTCATATGCCACCTAGAAACACTTTTTTTTTTCTTCCACGCAGATCTCTAATTATTTTTCATAACCTGAAGCAGTGTATAGTAATATCACAGCTTCCTGTTCTAACTTGCATGTCTATGGCTGAAACCATTTAAAGTAACTCTCTACCATTGCTGCCCCCACTTCTCTTTAACAATTTACTTCTTTTCTTAGAAAGTGAGTTGATTTGAGGCTTAACAACAACAAAGACAGTCACAAAAAAAGTTTTTTCGTATGAATACGGGTGTTGGACACAGTACACTCCAAAAGTCAGACGCTGCAATTACAATCGAGACTGATTATCTTTACCTATTAATAGCAGCAGATAGCATGTCACAATCAGGGATGTGCATAATTAATCAGTGGTTACTCTTTGCACCCCCTTCTCTGTTTCCTCCTACCCCTTTTCCTCTGGGCTATTTTCAGTGTAACACAGGGTTATGGACAATTCCCAGCAGTGTAACTAAATGCAACGCCCAAAGCTTACAAGACGATATGAGTCCTGCTATTGACAAAATATCACTGACTAGTAATGAACACAGTGAGGGTTCCAACTAATTCTTGATTCCTTAATATATCATTCCCACACATTATCTCAAACACACAACCTTCACATATGATCGCTTAACATTAGAAACACACTCACAGCACAGTTTTCAAGAACACATTATTTATGTTCTCTCCCTCTGTTGATGTTTGTGTGCCCTTTTTAATGAGAACAGCCTGATATTGTAATCCAGCGGGGTTTTTTTTCTCATTTCCATTTTGATATCAAAATAAAACCCTTCAGGCAAGGCAAAAGACAGGGAAGAAATTCACACAAATTCAGCTCTCTTTTATATTTTTTTATATCTTCACCTGTTCTGGTCTAACACACTGTTTGTAGATCCCTATCAAAGCTTTCCTCTCTATATATTTGACCTTGCTCCCCAGAAGAAAACCTCAGGCTGATTCCCTTCACAACAAAACAACACTGTCAAATCTAAAGCCCATTGACTTTCAAACTTTCCCTCAGTATACACAGGACTTTCTGCTCACTGGTCCTCTGGAGAACCAGGCCTTCCATCAATGCCAAGCCCAAACTGTGGAGCTTCGGCTCAGTCACTGTGATTTATATAAGTTATTATAGCCCATTACAGAACAAAAACAGGACAAAAACCCACTTCACAACAGATGCTGGGCCAAACAATGGGACCACAGTGATGAGCGCTGGTGCACGGACTGGTGAAGTCCAGCACATGCCTGAGCCGCCACTCACCACACATTGTCTTTAATCTAATTCTTCACATGGTTTCGTTTCAATCTGAATCAAAAGCTCTCATGTTAACAAACCATAACAGATCTCCCTTAATCCGCCTGGCAACAAAAGATGGATGCAAGAGACACTCCGCCTCTCTGTCCCTGAAATCACACCAAATTTGCATACAAAACACTTGCTGGAGGTGAGGGCATATATTAAAGCCATTATTTTGCGTTGTTCTCATTGAAAAAAAAGTTTGCATAATTATGTCTAGCATTATGTGGGATGGAGTCTCAGCTGTCCAAGAGCAACTTAGTAAATCCTTCCTGTTGCTGCTGGCCATCCATACTCCTGCATTCTCTTGATAAAGCACAACTAGACAAATAGGGACATGTCTCTCGCAATACCCAAACTGGAGACACCACTGCTTCAAAGGCTTGAATGCTGCAATGTTATTATTCATGATCTTCTTAAGAGTGTATCCTCCATAAAAATAATATAACAGCTGCATAGAAATCCCATAAAAACTGTACTTCATGCAATCTAGGGCATACAGTAATGATTGTCAAAGAAAAACTTGTCACTACATAAACATCAACTGAAGCTGATATTACTCCATAAAACACAAGAAATTATCAAATATGAGTGATTTGTATCAGAAAGGTCATTATTAACTCTCTCCACTGTGCATGTATGATGCCATGTAGATATTTTCCAAAATTCACAGACATGCGTCCACTTCTGCCTTATGCCAAAAGTGGATGGCAGCCCTGTGACTGACAGATTGTCAATCACAAAGCATGTCTCCAACTGATGCCTCTTAAAAAGCCATGTGAGGAGGAGGGGGAGCATTCAAATACTCAACTTGTACAATCACAGTGTGACAGCAGGCCTCAGGAACGTGTGTTGTTTTCAAACCCACAGCCAAGGGAATTAGTCAGTGCTAATGTGGCCACTTTTCTAGATCAAACGGTGAAGAGGTTAGTTACTGGCAACAGGACAGCATCCAACGACATGTCAGTACAGAAGGTCTGATTTGCACAATCTTCATACTCCAGTGCTAACAGTAATGAAGAGTATCTGACTTGTACATCTGTTCATGACAGCCACCTCGGGCAAATATGCAAGGGCTGAATCAAAACATAATTCATTATGTTGATATGATGCTTTTTTTATTTTTACAACCCCTCCACCCCCACCTTCTACATAGTCACAAGCAGTTCTTTTTTCAGGTGATGCGAAGTTTGAGTTGATCTCTATCTCTGGGATATGCAGTAACTCACCCAGCCTGACTTGCTAGGCCCTGTTCTGTCTCAGGTGCCTCCAGGGGTTTTACCGCACACCTGTGTGTTGAACAGGACTTGAGCTATCCTGAGCAGCAGTTTTCAGTGTTGTCCCTGCCTCCTGATGGCTTGGTGCAGTAGCACTTAGCATGGAAGGATATAAGCCTTAGCTCACTTCAAACGCATACATAAAGGCCTTGGTGGATACTTTTATCACGTTGCACATTAGCTCTGCCCCATTCTTACATGTGAGTGCATTCCCTCAAAGGTGTGCTCATATCATGTGTGTGCAGCCCTGTCATCTGCATAGGAGTGTACACGCACACACACAAAAACACATACACATTAGCAGCCTGTCATGGATGTATGAGCGGCAGCTGGGTGTAAATTGCACACGGGTGTAGCGTAATGAGGACTGATGGCTTATGCCTGCTGTATATTCCAGGAGGGTGTCTTCTGACAGCTTTGGGAGCCGATAAAGTAATAACTAATAATGTGCAGATAGCGGCGCCACTTCGTGACAACTGTGCTGAGAGAGTGTGAGTTTGCGTCGGTGTGAGTGAGTGAGAAGGAGAGAGAAAGAATGAGAAAGAGAGAGAGGGAGGGAGGGGGGCCTCTGCTACGGGGCTTCCTTTCAAGTTTCAAACACAACCTCCGGTGATGGTTTCAAACCTAATTCACTACCTCCAATAAACACGCAGGCAGAAAGAGAATATATAAGCTGTTTAACAATCACTCACTTTGAAAAAAAAAGAAGAAAAGAACAGAAGAGAAGAGAAAAAAGAGAAGGTATCCATATGGCATTGCTTTTTTATAATCCGTCAAAACTATAAACAGAAATTGAAATAAGAAGCACTAAGATAGGTGTGTAAGAGAAGCACCAGAGACAGGAAGAAGACTGCTCTCTCCCAGTCTCTCTTCCTGCAGAAGCGAGTGATCCTGCTCAGGTTCTTACAACATAGAGACTCTTCCATAAATCATAGCCACCACTGCAAGAAGACTGAAGAGTGTCTGGCAGTGACAGAAGACTCTCTGTGCATACTGCCCTCTGTCTCTTCTTCTTCTTCTTCTCCTCCATCCACTACAACTTTACGGGACTCAAGGCTACTGTCTTACTGACAGGGTTTTGTGACTCAGTAGTGCAGAACAGACAACCTCCATGGAGCACATACAGCAGAGTTCTATGTGCACTGGAGGAAGAGTTGAGGACAGCCACAAGGTTTGCAGAAGTTGAGGCCACAGTGTAGCTACCATGTGATTCTACAAAATGCATTCACAACCAAAATCCTTTGCACTAAGTAAATGGCCGTGATGAAATAGGTTGGCAACCACAATGCAAAGAATTAGCCTAAAGACCTGTGGGGACTGAAGACAGGTCAATTTCAGTGGCAGCAAAAAGACGCACAGGTTCATTGGTGTGGTCAGAGTAATGTCGTGTCTGTTCAAGTTAAAAATGTTTCCACAAGGGCAAAGAAATGTGCAATTATCCCAAAATTGTGTCTCTACATCACTTTATGACATATAAGAGAAGGAAATAGTGTCTACAGAGAAAAAATAGAAAGTTCTGGAGTTCTCTCTGAGTCAGTGCTGTAGCACATTATTTGGTACACAGGCACACTGAACAGTTTCATAAGGAGTCAGTGCGTATTTAAAGCTAACTACAGGTACAATTGTTATACAAAAATGTAGCACAAGAGAGCAGCAAATTAAAATAAAACATTTATCTATATCCACTTCAATCTTAGTGATAGTGTGGCAAACACCTTCTATACTTACAGAAGAATCTCTAAAGGTGCCTGTGGTTGTTTAATGACACCTTAATCACCTTTGTCATTTCCCTGTATTGACACTCAAGGTATACTTAGCAGTAGACAATGCATTTGTTCTACATATTCATCCATCCAGCCATTATCCTAACAGCTTTTCCTGTTAAGAGTCATGGGGGTGCTGGAGCCAATCCAAGCTGTCATTGTGCGCGACGCAGGGTACACCCTGGACCCTGGACATATTCTAAATATATTTATATGGCATTTCAGGCAGTCACTGCTCTGACTCACAGCCACTGTCTTGAGGCTCTACCCATATTGTGGGAAGAGAGATTAGTGAAACTAAGTATTCTAGCGCTATGCGTGCAAGTCATGCAAGCTGTCGGGCCAGATTTTGGCCTTGGTGTTAATCTATTTATTTACAGACCAGTGCCTAACAGCGCAGCTGCACAATCAACTTTCATCAACTTTGGCTGTAAAAGAAAAGAAACATGGCAAGAGGGGAGGGGAACGACAGAGTGGAAGAAACGGGTGGTGGGGGGTACAGAGAGCAAAGGACTGTGGTCATGTTTCAAGAGGTAAACCACAAGTTGGGTCTGGTGTAGCAAGACTGATCTGTCTTTTCCCTCTGTGTGATTGGGTCTCTCATTACGAGCCAGGCTCTGAAACCAGAGCCCGGCCTAATGCCTTGCTGTGTTTAGAGAAGCACCGAAACCATTTGGCTATAATAGCAACCTTTAAAAAAAAAAAAAAAAACTTCAGAAATGAAAGGCGACCAGACTTGCAAAAACCGACAACCAATTATTTTGAAAAGCAGGCAGGGGAGACATGACCATGAAAAATTGTAAACTGCAGTTGAAAATAAAACTAGGAGTGCTGCATGCACCACCCACTGCCCTTCTCCATCTCCCCCTCCTCCTCTTTTCTTTCCGTGGTTGTGCATCTGTAAGTCCATATTTTACTCACCTTCACCCTCACCATCAGATATGTCAAAGGGTTAACTCACACACACCAGGCCTTCATTCCATACTGATGCTGTCACATGATAAGCTGCTCTCCCTGTCACTTATCAGTAATTTACTGCTACTTCTTTTTTCCCTTCTTTCTCTCTACCTTTCACACAAAATGAGCTTGTTTCGCCTGAAGCTTTTTAACCGTTATGGAAGACAAGCACGTATCCCTAACTCTCAGACTCTGACACAAGGTTTACTGACATCAACAAGTGTTACCTTGGAATTTTCCATATGTATGAACACATAGATGCATGTGTCTTCATGCCTCAACCTGCAACAATAACTGCAATGAGCATGAAGCTGTGTAGCCTGTTTGTTTTCATGGATGTTTATGGTGGACATGTCTGTTCCCACTACTAGCTAACTCAAGGGGTAACTGGGTTTAGGGTCAGGGGTCCTGGGTGCTGGGTGCAGACTCATGCTAAGTTCAGAGCACCATGCTCTGGGGGACAGGCCATCAAAGAGAGAGGGCCACCCTGTTCTGAGTACCAGCCTGGGCCTGAGAGGCCCCACCAGTGACAGCTCATAGCCAGCCCTGTGGAACACAGCTAATGTACCCTCAGGGCCTGCTGAGAGATAAAAAAAAAATGCATCAGGACACCTGCGTCTGAAGCTGTAATTTGTCTTCTCTCATGTTCAAGGTGTTTTATGAGAGCAAAAGGACAAGGTGAAACAGGGAGCAAAACAAGCAAGCCCACATACTCCACCGGAAATCCTCCCTCTGTCTTTGCAAGCTGCCCAGAGCAAGTTCTCAAATAAGCTTTAGCACAAATAGAAACGTGTTCAGTTTATCAAACTGAGTGAAGGTGTGATTTTGAAGTTGCAAAATAGTTACTGCACCATAGCTTGAGTGATTTACATATCCAACAACCAGTAGGCAGCATAAGTAAAAGTCAAAAAGTTTACTAGAAGTACTTTTCTGTTTGCAAGTGGGTGTATGCACGTATGTGTGCTTATGGCTGGAGGTGACTGGTGATCCCTGCCTCTTCCTGTATATATAATGTGGGGTATTAGTGAGGGTCCCTCCCAGAGGCAGTGACTACACAGGCTCTTCTGAGAAGGCGCTCATCAACGCCCCTGCTTTCAAAGGCAGCTTTAGCCAGTGCCACTCAAAGCAATCAACCCAGTCAGGGTCTGCCCATCCAGCCCAAATCCCTTCATGGCTATCAGAAGAACTCTGAGCTGGGCCTGCTGGGGGCAAGGCAGGGATAGGGGTGGGATTTGCTCATAAGGGATTGTGAAAAGGCCGTGACACACGCTTATTCATGCCCCAATAACCCCCAACAACAAATATATATACTGTTCGTGAAATAAATAATTAAAAAGATAGGAGTTAAGAGATACCCTGCTTCAGAAGTAATGGAGCCCATCTTGAGTATTGCACACATTTTATGTACACTGGCATGTACACAAATGAGCACTCATACACACATGCAAGCAGTCAAGCTGCTATCTGCCATGGTGGATGACTCAACCCTCTACATTATTCAGATGGCAAAGGACATTGCCTTGGTGTTGGGGAGGGATGGCACAGCACAGGATAAGTGCCAAAGAAGAGACTACTGGGAAGCCAGCAAAGCCTATGTCTTTATCAAAGTTAACTAATAAAGCTGTTAATAAAATACTGGATGTGAAGTAAATGAGATGCCAGCAGGAGTTAACTCACTCTCCTACCTAAGCTATTGGTTAACTGAGCCTGATATCAACTTGTACATGCAAAACCACTTATTTATCACTACTAGTGTACTTACTTAGGAAAACACTTATCATGTCTGCTACTGTCTTAGATCATACGTTCAAGCACAGACTTAAATATGGTCCCTGCTGTGATTTTTTTTGTACTGTGTTTACTATACAATATTTGATTTGTATAAAGAAAAACTGCAGTGCTCTGGATTTTGCAGTTATGTGTGTGAGTGTGCAAATGTGTGTCTGTGGAGGGGCTTCACAGGGAATAACACTGGGCAGAATTTACCCATGAGAAAAAATAAAAGATGCCTCAGAAGTATGTCAGAGTGCCCTCATATCTCTGCAGTGGGAGCAAAGAGGCTACAGAGTGCTGGGAAGGGTCAGCCAATTTTAGAGAGTGTCTTGTTTTCTATCTGCATCTAAATCCAGTGGTTGTCTTTGGGCCATGGCAGAGAAATACATAGCAAAAACACTGAGCCAATCAAAGCAGGCATCAGGAGCTAGCTGCAGTAAATTTGAGACATTTATTTGACATTTGAGGTTTTCTCCTACCAAACAAGCTCATTTACGTTTCAAGCTTGAATGTTTATGAGAATTTCACATCAAACTGCTGAAAATTGTTGCTGATCCCGAGGAATTCAAATATGTATGAAACACAAACATAAATTTAAACAGATATAGCACAGCTGAGCTTCAGTTGTGTAAAACGAAAGCTGAGCTGTTGACTGAGATAGGTTTAAGACTGTGACTAGCAGTACTGATTTGAAAAATGTAGCTATAAACGTACAATATCTTTGCCAACTGTCAATATTCAATTTGAAGTCCTAAGTTTAGTTTTTGTCCTCAAATTGTGTGCTTGTTGGGCCGGAAAAATGCCTGACACAGTAAGGCATCATCTTCTTTCACAACATAGCCATGACCTGATAGATGATGGCAATGATGGGGGTCTTGGGTGGGCTAGGCCATGGATGCTTCCCGCAATTAGCTGCAGCTTTCCAGGGTTGATCCACCAGTATGGAACCAAGACTCATTCTACATCTGTCAGCCCACAACTGTCAGCCCAATTACCCCAACAACTGTGCTCCTCCTCTGAGCTTTGCTAATCAGTGGAGGTTGGGGTTCTTCCACTCTGTCACTGAAGGGAGCAAAGGAGGTGTAGTACTGTACCACGTACACCCTTGCTGCTATGAATCATAATGCATAAACATAGCAAAAGAACAGAGGACATCTTGACCTAAAACAGGATGAGCGACAAGAGAAAGGGCACCGACAGGAAGGTTATTGGCCCAAACTTTAAAAACAACTACTGTATCTGCAGAGGAGTCTAAGGAGGGCTCAAAACTTACCTACTAAGAGTTTAAAGAATTGGTGCTTTCAGATCAGGACAGTGGACTGTGGGGATATTAGGAAAGTAAAGGGCCTATTGAGTGTCGAGCTATCTGCCCTGGCACTTAATCAAAGGGATTAATGCTTGGGAAGCCAAGCCCACGGGTTATCTTCCAGGAAGCATGCCAAGTAGTTATCAAAAACACGTAAGTTCAAAGCAGCTCAATTTTCCTATATTAGAAGTGTTTTGGTCAGAGCCCTCAGGCTTGTTTCTAGGTAAAAGTATTGTTAAAAATGTTTGTGCTTGCATGCATGGAAGGCAAGAGGAGGGGGCAGGTTCTTGTAGTTAAGTGAAGACCTGAATGCAACAGATTCAACACAGTGCGATCAATCACTACCAGACCCTGCGTCAGTCCCTAGAAAACCTGATCTCCTCAGTCCCGCAACTAGAATAGGGTGGAGCAGTGTATTTGTTACAATTACCCTAAACACTTCAGGACAGCTGTCAGTAGGGGATACCATTATCTATTAGATTAGCATGTTTACTGTTGCACAGCTTTAGCAGAAATTCCAGGAGCGATTGTATCTAGAACAGGAGTCAGCATATGCCAGAAAATCACTCTCTTTGTTCCTACTCAATACTCCTGTCCTGTAGCAGAATAGAAACAGGATCAGCCTACTCTACAATAGCACACAAGATTGTGGCCAAGCTGTTTACAAACATTCACTATGCATAAGTAATCAGTGTGATGTGTTTTGTGAGATTTTCTTTGACATTTATAATTGGGCAAGCACAGGCTTGGTGGTTTGAAGCTTAATGTGAGGAGTTTGAAAGTGAAAGCATGTGACAAATCCCATGACTCCTCAAAATTTGCAGTTATATTTAAAGTACTGTGGCCTTCACAGTGGCCTAGTATAGCTCACCCACAATCCGGGTGTGCATGTCTCAAAAAATACTAAGGAACATTGTCAGATTTAGTGGTTATGGGCCCAGGGAGGACCTGAGCTTTTCATGCTGAAAATGTGCCTTAGTAATGTGATGTGTCATGCTGAAAATAATACAAGTAAAAATGCAAACAAGAAAATAAATTTTTGTTCATGAGTTAAAATAATATTGTAACAGACAATATGCTATTGTATGTGGACACATATTAAGGCTACATCTTATCATCATACACTGAGAAATTGCGTGTGGAATTGCAGACAAATTTCCTTCAGTCCTGTACAGATCTTGGGTTATCAACAAAAAAACATACCACCTCATTTGAGCACGGCATGAGTTAGTCCCAAATTTACTGAAACGTATACATCTATGACCGACTATCCATAAACATAAGACCAGTATTTCTTCCAAACCATAGCCAAGTTTAATGTACAACAGCTTTTCTTTCTATGAAAAAGAATATTTTCTTATTCTAGCCCACTGAAGCCTTGTTATGATGGAATCAGGCTGGTCGCATTTTTACGTAGCATGTTCATTACCAAAACTTCTAACCTGCCAGGATCCTGGTATGGTTTCAATAGACAGAACCCATCTGTCTAATGTTAGGACCATGGAAAACAGATGGACCTTTAATTGTTCTTTTGTCCAAATTGCAAAATAGCTACTTTGGAAAAAAAGCTAAAATAACATACAAACAACAGCAACTATGATACCAACTGTGTGTAGAATAAAATGAGGACAGTAAGAGATCAAAACCATAAGGTGTACAAATTCAGCTCTGCTCTTTGAAAAGGCATTCCCTCTATAACATTACTGGCCTAGTATTGATTTACTCTGCAATTCCGTGTTCTCCCCATGCCAGCACCTCAATCTCTGATGAGCAGGAGGTCCGGCAAATAGAACTCATCAGATTTTTCCAAAACATAAAAGATTGATACCTTACTTCTTTTCAGACAAAAGAATAATTTAGTAAAGGTTGAAATTGGTATTTGGAGAAAGAAACATTAAAACTAAAAGCATATACCCCTTACCCAAGAGTTAGTTTAATAAACCATAATGGGAAAATGCTGCAGACAGGGCACTTGAGCAATGGAAAATCTGTACCTTATACAACAGTTCACTCTTGCCTATCAAATCCTTCAAATACAATCCCATGGTGATAAGAATTACGGCAATGGCAAAACAAAACTATTAAGATTGTGTTTGAACACTAAACAGCAATGACAGAAAAATTGGTAAATAGCTACCAATAGCATATAAAAATACTTGTTGAATTTTCTACCAACTCTAGGCACCACTAAAACAAGATACAATTTTCTTTTTTGTCAACCACTGCCAACAGCGCGGTGTATCTCAATAGCCTCCCTTTACTACACCCCACAATTTTCAGTCATGGACGAAAGAGAAAGAACAGATAAACAGGCTTTTTTTGTATTTCAGTCCAAATCACATCAAGGTATAAACAGTGAGCCCAGAGCACATCTCCTATTCTTTTTCAAAGTAAGTCCTGCTGTTCCATTTCAAATACCTCGGGGTTATGGGTCATAATACTGCTTTCCAGCTTCTGAACGCGTTTATTCAGGCATCCTACTGTAAATAGGGGGAGATTCAACATCAAATATCTCTATTCCCCATGCTGGCCCTTTTGTCTGTTCTGACTGGATGTGTGCTTTTGGCTAACAAAGTAATGGTTTCTCCTCATCTCTTACCAGACTCTGAATACCAAGTGGCAAAATAATTGAGGCATGTGCTGAATGTAGTTTTCTTTAGTGTCACAAAACATTAAGCAAGGCCCTAAATGGGACAAGGTATGAAATAAATCAAGACAGCAAAATAACCAAAACCTAAAGTCAATATATGTCAGGAAATGAAATTAGTGTTAGCTTATGTTATGTCTCACAGCTCCTAGGCCATTAAAGAGATAATAAATGTGTTATAAAGCTCTTACAAGCCCCTAAGGCCATTAAGGGCTGAGCTGTAGAGTTGTTTATGAGACTGTTTATTAGAGGCTAGGCTTATCATCATTTACCACATGAAGGTGGCTGAAACAAACTCTATAAATAGCAGATTCACTGGTACCAATCCAAGGTAAACATGGTTTGGTATTACAGAAATATATGAATTGTCCAAAATGCATCCAGTGGAAAGGTGAAGAAAAGAGAAGAGGAGTAGAAGAGAGGAGGAGCTGAGAGGAGAGGAGACGGCAGGTGGCTTCATATTGTTCCTATCCACCACATATGTCCTGTCCACTGCCGAGCTGACAGGCAGGGACACAATGTGTTGACCCGAGGGCCTGTTAGAGACCTGCAAGTGGATAAATATAGAGCAGTGAGAGGGCATAGGTGTCTTAAATGACATATCTAATGATGCTCATCCTCTGCAGTCTATTCTTTCGGTCCAGAAGAGGCTTATGAGAACACAACTGCTGGGTGATGGCAAAGCCACAGCTCTAACTGCTCATTCTTTAAAATAAACACTGATAGCAGCACAATTGTCCTTTATTCTGCCTTTCATGTGATTCGACCAACACCTCTCCATCCTCTTCTAGCAGTTGCATGCACAATATAAACATAAACAGCCCTATCCCTCATTTGGATTTGCAGTGAATGGAAGAGATTCATATTAAGCCTTTGCAGCTCTGTGTGTTCCATTTGCATATGAGAAAACTGTTTCAAAGGGCTTGTCTATAATGCATAAGATCCTTTTAGGTTGTGTTTACTGCAACACTCTATTCCTCCCACTGACAATCCATGCACGGGTTTGCATCATTTTGTGAGACATGCCAGTTTTGAATTATTCAGTCACTCATCTCTGCCACACCGCCGCATTTAACAAACACATATGCACATTCTCATATAAAAAGACAGACTGGCCTACAAGGATACAACAACAGCACCTCAGTCAGTTCCTTTGGAGAGGTGGGAATCCTATTGCCT
This sequence comes from Sandelia bainsii, assembly GCA_032362345.1. Taxonomy (NCBI): domain Eukaryota; kingdom Metazoa; phylum Chordata; class Actinopteri; order Anabantiformes; family Anabantidae; genus Sandelia; species Sandelia bainsii. The sequence continues at coordinate 22,317,905 of JAUMHL010000018.1, forward strand.
TGCTGTCAGAACCTGTTTGACGCCTTTCCCTATGCCAGGCACCCTTTGTTAGAGAGGAATACGATGTACCACCAGTCCATTTAGAGACTACCTCTTCTGTGTACTTTAATGGGCCTTGGGCCTTGGGCCTTCAGCGTCATGAGCAAAAGAAAACACAGTTCAATTTCCCTTCACAAGTGCATAAAACAAGCACCTACACTGCACCAGCCCCATGCATAATTCACTGCTGGTGATGTGTGTCTTAAACACTGTTGAAAAATACATGGCGGCATATGCAAATTTGGCTATGCTCTCACATGCTGTACTTGCTAAACAGACAACAAAAAGGTAGCATGCCACAAAGACAGACGCTTCTGGACAGTAGGGCTGCAACTAATGATTATTTTATTAACTACAACTTAACTTTCTTCTGTCGATTCTTGTTTTTTTTATGTCACAATTCCAACTCTCCTCCTTCATCTGGGCTTGGGACCCGCAAAAGTGACCCAAAAAAAAACACTCTGGCGGAGTTACTTAGGTTTAATTTTAGTTTTTTTGTATTTATTATTATTATTTTAGTTCACCTTTCGTCTGGTTTGGTTTTTAATCTTATGGTTCACTTAATCGAGTCCGGCGGCTTAGCGCATGCGCGATTCATGTGCAGTCTGGACGCGGAGCAGTGAATAGGCTCGTTCGAGATGAGCAAGTTCTGCACAGATTCGATCGCCGGTGATCGGCGAGCAGTGCATGCCGGTTAGTTTTCTGTCCAACTTGACGCCAGCTTGCTCTGACGTCATGCCTACGGAGGCAACGATAACCTCGTGAGATCAAGGCGGCCGCAGATTTTGGAGCAAGGCGCTGCAGTTGCTCTCCACCGACTGCAAAACCTCAGGGCATGACGGGAAACACCTGCTCTCACCTGATCTAAGATCCAATTGGTTCAGATAGTGGATCCACAACAGGATGTTTAGTAGAAACGTTTCCTCTTTTATTTACTTTGAAATATTTTGATTCATTTGTCTGAGTTTTCACTGTGAAGATCGATTCTTTTACAGAATAAATGCTGTGATTGATCAGAAAAGCCTGATTGTAAACTTAAACTAGATTGTTAAATCACAGATTACTTTCAGATTACTAAAATAACATCTGCACAGATTTTTCGGTCCTGGCAGTCTAAATATGTGACAGATCAATAATTAAAATGTCTGTCTTGTATTTCTATTGACTGGTTACTGTTTGTATTTATAGTTTAATCAGCAAACTGACATGATGACAGCGTTCCATCACAATTTTACCGTGTTTCATGTGAAATACATGAGTCATATGGAGGTTAAACCATAAACACACCATCTTCTGTAGAGCATTTTAACAACAAACAACAGTTAGTTTGTTAGTTACAATTTTATTTACTCTGCATCCGACCTCATAGGATGTAAGGATTTGCGACACACAGTACAAACGGGAGCTTGAATGCTGCTAGAAGAGTTAGAAACTGTCTGACTTCATAGCGGACTTTCAGCCACTCCCCCTGCGGCAGCCGCCTGTTCTCGTCTCTTTTCCAGGCGAGGTGCAGTTAATCTCAAACGAGCCTAATACCTCCTGCTCTGACAGCAGCTTTGACGGACTGATGCGCGAGAACTGTTCGCCTGTGAGTGCTTTGAGACGGGGGAGGAGCACACGGCAGCACCCGCTGCTCGTTGAGAATCTTAGAAAGCAATATGTGCTTTGACGACAAAAGTCTCCAAAAACACCAGAAAAAGTCGCCAGATTTGTTGCTAGTCGCTTTTTTGAAAAAAAGTCGCTAGAGGGGTCTGAAAACTCGCTAGGTTGGCAACACTGCTCCTCAGACGTTCTTCTTCGTTAGTAGGACTGTGTGCAGCCTCAACAAACAATAATAAACAATACTGCCCCCAGACGTTCATGTAGTACATTGCAGTTACAAAAACCAATGTGGTTCTCTGTGACTGAAGCCTCTGTTGAAGGTTCTGTTTATGACGTGTCGACAATCAAAAATCTGCGTCGACGATTTTTTGTAGTGGACGTCGACTAATCATTGCAGCCCTACTGGACAGACAGTACAGTATATAGTACATTACCTGTCAATGTATAGTTACCTGTCAATTTTATTATTGTAGGTCTTGTGAATGATCTTGAATTACCGGAGCCACGATACAAATTTCGTCAGAGACAGCTCAGGTGGAGCTGAAGTGGTAGAAACCCACGCTGCACAAGATTCATCCTTCAACATTTTTAATTAAGCCAGGGGTAAAATAAACAATTTTTCCAGCCCAGCATCTAGTGGACATTGGAGGCACTGTAGCTAAAAACTAGACGGCAGCTTGTATTTTCACTGTATGTGCACCAGCATGTGTGTGATCTTTGTCAAGGGAGGTTGATGAGGGAGGAGGAGAAGGCAGACTGGTGGTGTCAAATTTTATAAATGAGCAAGGAAATGTCTTTATTCCAGGTTTGGGCACCCCCCTACTTTCCTTACCATTCCCTCCTTGTCTGTGTGTGTTGATGTGTGTGTGTGTATGGTTTGAACCAGGCGCTGGCTCAGTCCGATTCCCAGCAGTGTGTCTTTAACAGGCCGTTCCCGCCAGCCTGCCAGCCTGTTCTCCCCTGACGGGACAACAGTCCAGCTGACGCCCCCGCAGCCCTGCCAACACAACCCACCATTTTGACCCACAATCTGCTTCTGTCCTGATGAAGGGAGTGTGGGATATGATTAAAAGAAAGAGAGCAGACAATGACAACATGAGACAATACTGAAATAAAAAACAGAGGAAAGGTGAAACCTTTTTGCACAAAGTAGGCAAACAAGGGTCTAAGTATAATACATTCTTACCCCTATTCAGAAGATAAATTTCAGTGGAGCATTCCTTTATGGCACGAACGCACAAATGGTAGGTAAATATATGTTAGATATGATATATGAAATCTGTTAAGCTTAGCACACATTGGTCAACTTGCTGGCCTATCACAGGGCGACCCTGTTTCCTAAAAATTATGTCCTATGCAACTAAACTGGAACCACAATTATGCTTTTGTAGCGAATGTAATTATCATGTTGTAGTGAAATGTACTTTTGAATGAATCAATGAAGCGCTACATTTATTAACAGAAAGTTAGTCACAAGGAGATGGCTGGGGTGGATGGCAAGTGTGTAATGTGCAGGGCTGATAAGCCACAGACCTGCATGAGGTTAGATTTAGACAAGAAAAGTACTGAGGTCAGGGTTAGAGCAGGATGGTATTTTGGTTAAAATTTTAATGCAGACGTTGTGTGTGAGAAGTGACTGTTAGTGTAATTTTGTTTTTTAACCCAGACCACAGTGTTTCCCTAACCTTAACCCAGTGCTGTGATACTTGAACCCAAGCACGAAAAACTTTAATAACGCTGGACTCGCACATCAGGATGTTGAATTGCAACATTGGATATTTTTGTGGAAGACAACAGGATGTTATAGAACGTATATTTTGGCGAACAAAAATTTGTGACTTTTTTTGCATATGATCATGTTAACAGAGGACATTTTCCGATTGCAATTATGTTCCACACAAAAACCTATTTGTGATTGCAGTTTAGTTGTATAGGGACGTAATTCTCTTAACACACATGACTTGTATGGACAACCACAATCCTGTTCACAAATTTAGAGTTTTAGAGTTTTTTTTAAGGAACCTACACAAATAAGAGGATGCAACTTGCAAACTTCACACTGGCAGTAGTTGTAGAGCTGTCAACATTCAAATATGCACAGGTACAGTATATTAAACTAAGGTTGTGGAGGCAAGAGGAATTTTATAGAAATATATCTAACTACATGGGTACCTGTAAGAAGGTAATAAAGGAGAGATCCAACTAGAGAAAGAAAGAAAATGCAACCAAATGTTTTATAGCATATAAAATGATGCAATATCTGAAGAAACAAAGAGTGGATGGGGAGTTGTAGTTGTGTGTTCATTGAACTTGAATTCGACATTCACTGAGTTGCTAATGTATTGTGTATACACTTTGGTTTGAAATTTATATTGCAGTGCCTTATGTTTTTTATAAGTAATATTATGTCATATTTTATGTGATTATGAGGGTTTTTTTCTTATAAATGTATTAAATAATCCTACTTCAACCATACTATAAATGAAAACTGCACGTTTTTAAGGAATCCGTATTCTAACATTGTTATTAAAGTCTAAATCACAGATTACATACTGGTAATTTGGTAAATGACACTCACATTTGCTTGCATATCATTAGCACAAATAAAATCAAAGGTGCAGTGCATATTTTCTGTTGTACCATCAAATATATACAGTAAATCAGGTCCTCGGTGCACATGTGTGGCTGCCAAACCTGTGGTGACACTGGTGTTCACTGGTGTTGAACAGTATGTTAACAGGATGTGTAATGCGGTGTGCTGGTCCTGTGCTGTAGCCAGGGCTGGGTGGCAGCGGTACTGTAGGCTACAGTAGGGCGGTTATCATGAAACAGTAATGTAGCTGCTCTGCTGGGCCAGTCTAATTACAGGAGAACAGCGTTCACCAGTCTGGGCCTCCAAATGGCACCATATGTTTTCCCAGACTAACCGGCTGAATAAATGCCATTTACACATTCAGGATGCACTGTGCTCTGTGTCTGGGAATCAGTCACACATACTCATATAAAACCATTCACAACCCCTAAACACCCTACCACCCACCTCTGCCATATAAAACTCTACTGGCAGTGATTTACCCCACTCACCCCACCATGTCTCCTCACAGAGCTTCCTGTTCAGTTTAAGCATTTACAAATCCTATTTTAAGTTTGTCTTTGACTCTCTAACACACACAGACTCGCATAATGACGATGTTGACTGTTCTGTAACAAGTTTAGTTAACTGAAAGGGTTTGGTTAATCAAAAAAGCCAGCAACAGTGCCAGGGTGTGGTCTGATCAATCACTCGGAGAGACCCATGCAGTGAACAGTATTAATGACCAGTAACACCAACAAACTGGTAAGTGAGTAAATAAACAAGAAATGAAAGCGTAGAAATATATTTCATCTGTGTTTTTGCTCTTTGTTATATAATCTCTCAAACATGATATTTCAAGTGACACAATACATACTGATTGGGCACAACATTTTTACTGTCTAGCTTACTGTCTTACTGTTTAATGTAGCGGTTAGCCGCGTGTGCCACGGGTTTTTGAAAGCCAGTGTAAATACTGCACCTCAGAACAGATTTCAGCCAGTGGTCCTTAAACTTCAGTGAAGTAAACTTTGTCAGAGGAAAAAAGAAAGGTTAGGAATCATGATGGTGGCAAAACTGCAATCACAGCATCACTGATAAGAAGAACATAATTCTCTGTTGTTGTAAAAAACTGACAACATTTGTATCATGACCTCTTTTTTTTTGGAAAAGCTCCCTGTATCATTGCTTGATAGACCTATCATACATCATCAGTTTGTTAATGAGAACCGCTAAGGCAGAAGCAGTCACAGATGCCTATCGAGGGCAGAAAACAAAAAGAGAATGTAAGTAAATATGGATTGTAATTAGTACGACAAGGTTGAAAAAACAGATAACACACTGCAACAGTCAGAAGGCCTACTCTTTCACACATGCACATACACACTAGCACATGCACAGGGCACACACAGACACATACTACACGCTCTCTCTCTTACACACACACACACTGGGAACAAATCAAATGTTTTAATCAGCTTGCTACAGCACATAATGAGGATCCACTAAGCCCTAGCTATCAACTGCCATCGGCCACTTACTTGTGCCTTCAAAGAGCTGATTTTTCGCTTCTTTTACAACTAGCTTAACAGAGTAGCTATCAAGAGGGAACACAGGCTGTGCATGTGCAATAAAACCTGAAAAGTGCAAGTGATGTTTCAGCAATATATACATACACACACAGTACATATACAGTAAAGCTAGGAAGCAATTACGTTCAAAGTGACAAGACAGTGCAGCCTATGGGGAACATGTTGGAGTTGAATATACTTTAATTTTTACCACTGTTCTTTACACCATGGAAATTTTGAGAAAGGCTGCTTAAGGTCTTGGTTGGAATTCACATCAAAATGTATGATATGTTGTGCCCTAGCCCATAAATATGACAACACATGCAGTCAGCTTGCATTCATTGCATAACACCTACACTAACAGAAACTGTATCAGATTTACCCTGAGTGCACACACTTCATGATGCAGTGTAGTTTGCACCTGGTCTAGCCACACCTGCTGCAAAGCACAAGGCAAGGACATGAATCAGTCAAGTTGGTTACAGCCAGACTAGTTTCCACAGAACTACAAGTATTTCAAAATTCTTACTCAACCGTCCAGGTGTGTGTGTGTGTTTGTGTTAGTTGTACAGGTAGAGATGCCCAGAATGTGTGCAGGTGGGTCTCCTGGTGCAGTTCCTGACCTCATGACATAGCTCTGACCTCTGTGAGGACTTACAGCTCCAGCCCTCCAGCTGGAGAAGTGACTTAGAGTCCTCCTGTCCTTGTCTCTTTCCTGCCTGCTGTGTGTGTCCTGATTGGAGGACAGAGCTGGGTCAACCTGCCTGAACATATCAAACTGGATTAGTCTGTGTCCTCCTAATGATTTCTTAAAACTCTTTTTCCCCATTATTCCAGCTATAGACTTCCTATCACCTTTAATGTAGCATTTTATTTGAATTTAAGTTTAACAAAATAAACAACTTGATCAATCAATGGTGTACAGTGTAACAGACTAAAAATATAGAAACAAAATTTCAACAAGCAAAATACACTGGCAACGTGTGGGTCAAACAGACTGAAACAAAAGCTGTGCCATCTTTGCCAGAGATTCCCATGCATGTCAAACCTAAAACAAGCTAACTCGAGCCTCTGTAGCAACATCCAGTGCAGCTTGCTGTAAAAATAAATGGCATTGTTAGCTGCAGTCTCGCAGGTGAAATGTGCTGCTGCTACAATTATTCTAATGCCAGCGGGCCAGAATGCCAGTGCTACCAAATGCTGCTGTCAACCCAGGGGTTTAATTAGTTTGGCACATGTGCCACTTATAATCACCTGCCATTACCAGTTCTGGCTGCATCTGCTTACACGTCTGTCAGTACTGGGCAGGCTGTGTACTGTACGTCTGTCTAGGGTTGTGGGTGTGTCGAACGGTGGGTTGGTGATTGTATATTTTGGCAACAGAATACAAGCCTCAACCGACATGATATCTAGACACACTGGCGCCACTTCTCTTCAATATCTATATGTTTATATACACATATTCATGAAGAGATGGAAGTGAATCAAACACAGGCGTCCCTTTTTGAGTGTATATTAAACATCTTTAGTCAAAGTAGCTGTCGACTATAGCCAGGACAATTGTATTAGTGGTACAGATATATCAGCAGTCCATCTGTACATATGCATAGTGAAAACAGAGGGGGAGCAGGGCTTCCTAGTGTCAAACTGCATTGTGAATAGAGCTACACCTCAGGCTGAATACATCACATTGTGATTTCATGAGAGCTGGAAGAGGAGGAAGAAGAAAAAAAAACTTCAGGGCGGCTAGTGAATCTCAACCCAAAACAGGAGAAATGGAAGTTAAAAGTGAATCGTTCACTCCCCCTGGCGTAGCATTGGCTACCTCTAGGGCTGGAGAAGGAGGAGGAGGAACGGGAGAAGAAGAGGAGCCCCTGGCTCTCACAGTCATGTGACCATGGAGCTCAATATCTGAAGGATGGACCCCAGGCTGTGTATTTAGCTATCAGGTCATGAGCTCAAGTGAGTGTGTGTGTGTATGTGTGTACATGTGGCTCCATACATTTGTGCATGCAGGAGAACACATACAGGCATTCCCACTGAAAAAACTGCAACTCAGTTCTCCAAATTCAATACAATGGCTCTGACTATCCCTATTATTTCCAGAAAGTTCCCATTTAACACTAAACCAGGGCTTCAATATTGTGCCGTCTCAAAAACATCTGTCGGGGACTAGTGTGGCTACACTAATTACAAATATCTGCAGTAATCCAGTGCCGATAAGAGAGTCATTACTCCACCAGACATTTATCACTATGGGATTGATGACCCATTTCAGAGGCAGCCTTTGTATGGGGAAGTGAAATCGCTGATATCCCTTTTATCCTACATCACTGCTGAAGCCATCCATTCGTCAGGAGGCAAGCTAGTTAGAACTGTAATTAACATCTATAGACTTTGGCCCTAATAGAATTTTTGCAGGAAACTGGAGATTGACATAGGAGGTGTTGAGGGGGGAGTTTTATTGTGTTTTTCTTTTCTTACTAATTGCCACTTAGTGTGGCTGACTGTTAAGAAGAGCTGTGCAACACTCTGTCAAGAAAGTGCCACCGCAGCAGGCCAGATTCTCAAAATGCTGAATTTTTGTACATTTGTAAATATGTAAGCATGGACGTTGACAGATATGCATGCACAGGCATTATAACCTAAGTGGAAAAATCTGTCACAAACGCAGGTTCATAGGTCACACATAAAATATGCTCGTCCCTGCTTGAGTACATAAGTTATGGTTTTTCTCTCACTCTTCACTCCCAAGCACACTTGCACGCCCACCCACCTACACACCCACAGTGGAGCAGCAGATGATCACAGTAGGTAAGGACTAAAGGTCTAGCCACCTGCCGGCCACGTCCCATCTCTGTAGCGGTAATGAACAGAGACAGCTTGGGGACCGCCCTGCAAGCTTGTCCCCCCTCCCAGTCTCCCTGCTTCGGGGCAGAGCTGGGGGCCCTGGGGTGACAGGGACGCCAGAGATGTTCCACACACTGACAGGCAGGTCTTACCTGGCCAACCTGCTGTACACACTGGGCCAGTGGCACACACACACACACACACATAGGAACACACACAGAGGAACAAAAGCGGAGATACACAGAGATGTGAATGTGTGAGTGGCGTATGTATGTGCACACTGTAACTGTTCATGTATTCATGTACCTATGCATATATCTAAAGAACACATCCACACACATACACACATATGCTGACCCGGTGTAATTCCTCCAGCACGCGGCTGGTGACAGGAGCAGCTGCGGCCATTACGGCAGACAGATGAAATTTTCATAACTATCTCCTCCAACTTCCATCCTCACCTTCAGGATAATTTATGACCTGCCTGCCAGCCTTGAAGAGACAATATGCTTGCTAAGAAATGAAGTGTTCCAGCGGTGTAGGATATAATTAACAGAGGAGGGGAGAAAGATGAGTGTCTATGGGGGTAGGAGCGGTGGGCCAAGGTGGGGTGGCTGCGGTAGAAAAAGGAAAGATGGAACATGTGGTGTACATGCATGTACAACATTCATGTGTGTTTAAACATTATACACATTGCTGTAGTTAGCTGAAGGCTGCTGTGACATTAACATTAAATTGTAAAGACCCCATCTCCGAATCCAGCACAGAGACCTGAACAAACCATACGCAAAACATAACATAAACTTAGCAAACATCTGATGTGCAGATTTTCTGTATTTTTATTGAAGACTACACTTCTCATACCTTGATGTACTTGCTCTTATTAGCTTACTTAGAGTACCACACACAAACACATGTAGAAATCTTAAATTGGTACAGTTTCAACTTAATGTTTTAACATGAACTACTATCCAACCAAGAACAAACAGGATTTACATGCTAAACTGTAGTGACAGTGTTTTTGGTGAGCACAACCTCTGCAGACCCACCATGCTATGTTTTTGTTGTTTGTTTCAAATGTCTGCCACACATCCTCACCCAATCATGCTCTATCAGCTCTCTGGGATGTTGGGTTTAACCAGAAAGAATGTCCTGGTTTCTCTGACTACCAGTAAAACAGGCCCAAAATCATTCCCTCCCCGTCCTCCTTACCACATTGTCTTTTCCAAACACAAATCTTGTTTCCATATTAAAAAAAAGCAACCTTTAATGACCTTTAACTGTCTCTGTAACAAGTGTGTTTAAGCGCCTGTGGGACATTTAATGGCATTTTTACCTCTCTCTTTTCCCTTTTCTGTGCCACATTTAATTTCCAAGCTCATGCTGTGAAATGCATAATTATGAAATAACTGTTTCCATTTAAACCCGTAAGTAATTTAATGTAGCTGTGTCTCAGCCAAGGACCAGCAAAGAAATTTAACAAAGAGAGAGTGTGATACAGATTCTTGCCAGTTGCAAACCTTCTGTTCCCACACCTAACCACAGAACGAGAGAAAGCATGTACCTCAACGGCTAATTACTGACTTGTTTGAGAACCAGGCAAGATAGAGGTAAGTGCATATTTACATGGGTAGAACTTGTTTGTACAGTAAGTAGAAGGTAAAGAAATAGCATCATCAGTCATCTTGTTCAAAGCAAATTCTTGCAGAATGTACTTTCCAGCCTGGGAGCTAACCAGGATGGGTGGACTGCTACGACAACAGCAGCTGTGAGGTTCTGCTGAGGTCAGGACATGTCATGCATAACTGACTGATTGTTAAATAGGGCCTGGTGCATGAGAGAATAATTCATAATTTACAATCAAGCACACACAAATACACACCTCACAAATACCCAGGCCACAAGCGATCTCACTGCACGCATGTAACCAGTCTAAGGGACCGCACAGACATGTTTTAGATAAAGACAGACAAATTAGATTACAGCGTCTTAGGCTAACCACTGCGCTTGCGCTAATTACAGGCTGGCCGGTGATGAAAGAGACAGATGACATGTCCTTATTTGTTTTCTCCTTCAATGCCTTCAACCATGTAAACACAACGATACAGATGATGGCAAAAGTAGGTGGTACAAAGAAAAAAGCACACAGACAAAAGACAGAGAACATCATTGTGGGCTGAGAGTTCCACCCACCACACACAGGTGTTTGCCCACCATCAAAGTGAACAAACCCCTGAGGTAAAGAGAAACAAGGGCGCAACCAGCAAAACTTTTAGCTGGCAACTGATGCCAAGAAAAATAAACTGTCTAGTCCTATCTGCTCTGTTTGCAAAACACGTGTTGTTGTGGGGTGATGTAGAGGCAAATGTAGCACTGCTGTCTGGGAGATCTGGTTAACGTGTCACCTCAAGTTGCAACTTACATCTCACAGGCCTGGTTGACAACTTGCCCAGACCGACCTACTGCCAACCAGAATGTTGGTTTGTGATGCCAGCTCAAACACCAACATCATCGTTGATAATTAAACCTACTTATTAACAGCTTAATGCCACCTTCTTTGTAACTCACACACCTTGTTTCCCAAACCTGTGCACATTATTCTACATAGTCAATGAAAGTAATAGAATGGCACATTCTAAAACTTCAGAACCCACCACCCATTCACTTGTGAAATGACAGCTGAACTGACAAACCCTTGAGCGTATAAATACTGGGCGTCATGGCAATCCATGCAGTATGGCATCCCTATTTCTAAGGCTTTAAGAAGCTCCTTCACTACAATAGACAAAGCTATGCTCTGTCCATCATTATTGTGGATATGACACAGGGACAACACAAAAGACAATCCTGGAATGGAGTGCCAGCCAATTAAGGTCTATCTCCTTCACTATGCAACTCCGTAGGTGCACAAATGGTAACAGTGGGCAGTGGACAACAGTGGTGTGGTCGTCCGGCCAGGCACAGCTTCAGCTGTGGTTCTATGGCCCCTGCTGGCCCTGGGTGACCCTTGGTTTTGATGACAGACTGGGCCTTTTGTGTGGCAGCTCCCTGTCCAGGTGAGAACAAGAGATGAAAACAATGGCAGGAAACATAAAGCCAGCGGAGGTTGGAAGACAGCCCTACGGGGTCATGGGTCAAGCTGGACAGCTGAGTGATGAGTGCAGCTGTGGACATGCGGACCTCCTTCTCTGTCCTTTAGCCCTGCTTGCCATGTCAGCTGATGTTGCCTTTGTCCCTGGATAAAGACCTCACTAACTCTCAACAAGTCGAAGAAGAGTAATAAACACAGGCAACAGATGTACTACGCCACATATTCTGAGTGAACAGCTATTATGGTGACACGATACAGTGTGGGTCAACTTCCCTTAATTTGCAATATGTTTGGAATGTAATTAGAAAAACAAAGGGCATTTGCCAATAATTAACTGAATTTAAATAGTTTCTATTTTAAATTTCAGTTCTTCAGTTCTTAAAATAAAATAACATATAAAAATATAAAATGTAACTACTATAACTAGATGCTCTCTCTCCATCCATCCATCCATTTTCTTAACCGCTTGTCCTCGTAAGGGTCACGGGGGGTGCTGGAGCCTATCCCAGCTG
>JAUMHL010000018.1:22330241-22414243 GCA_032362345.1 Sandelia bainsii
CACGGGGGGTGCTGGAGCCTATCCCAGCTGTCATCGGGCGAGAGGCGGGGTACACCCTGGACAGGTCGCCAATCCAGCTCTCTCTCTTACATTAGTTTTTTTTTGGTATCCACTATCAGTACAGTGTCTTAAGGTACTACAGATAAATATTATTTCCATCAGTGGGTGCCACTGCCACAGAATTTGCTCACTCTCCCTTCATATAAACCTAAAATGCTGCAAAACTGCTGCACTTTAACTGTTTTTTATAACAAACTTGTTTGCGCCTGTCATTCTTTATCTCCCCTTTAAGCTAAGGAGGAGCAGGTCTGTAACAAAGGAGAATTTTAAAGTGTGTTATGCGTTACCACCCAAGCCAATCAAACAATGAACACCTAAATGCCTCCAAACCACAGTGATTCACACATTCTGAACTGTCCAACTGCTTCAGATGCCAAAGGTCAATGCCTGCCTACCCTCCTACCAGCCCACACTTAGAGAAGGGAGAATAGGTTTGCCAAGTCAGACACACCCTGCTTTGGGTCATAAACACCTCTGCCTATCTCCCCTCCTCTTTCCTCCTCCACAGAGGTGAGTTGGCTTTGCACTCTGTTAATCTTTCACTACAGGCCAGCTAGCTTTTACACTGGCCTGCTAGAGAACAGAGGAGAGGAATGAAAGAGGGGTAGTTAAGGACAAGAATGGATAAAAGAGCAGGAAGAAAAAGCCATAGAGAGGGCCAGATGGGCACCTTCACAGTCCATTTATCAAACCCAATGTGGCCTCCCCTCCCCTCCCTGCTGCTCTCATGTCCTAAACCCCCATGTAATTCTGTAATGATTTTCATTATCATATAATGACCTTACAAAGCCTACAGCAGTTTGCATGGTCAGTACAAAACTCACAGCTGTTCCCTTCAGTGTTCGCTTGCTGACTGTGACAATACTTTTTGTTTGTTTGTTTGATTGTTTTTCTATTGGTCAGAGCAATGACCTATAGGATCCGGAAGGTCAACGTGAGTTCATCTTTTCCACGAGTTTCAAGGGTAACCATACAGTATGGGACAGCATCACGCCAAGTAATGACTCTTTAGCTGCTTTCAAATATTCACTGGAACCCTGAATATATCGAAACATTACAACAGTAAGCTGCATGTGAGAAAACGCAAATGTTCGAGTCATACATCCCAAAGATTACCTGGCCTTTATCTCATTAGCTCCCTAGTACAAAGCCCGGGTAATGACGGAATGTGATCTCCGCAGTGGCATGTCATGCTTCCTGCACGGTGCTTCTACACAGGTGCCCCCACCCCTCGCTGAAATCAAGCAGAATTTCTCCATACGTGAGAATGCACCTGACTCGAACAACCTTCTGCTGTGTGCGACATGTGTGACATTTTCCAAAGTTTATGCGTGAAAATGGTATTAAATAAGTTAAAACATAACACTTTTCAAAACTAAACTGCAGAAGATTGTTGGATTTTGTGTGTACCTACTTCCAGTATTGCCAAACATTGAATCCTTCTTTACCTGTACTTGCATAAATGTGAAACATGACATATACATTTTCAAAACCTAATAAGTGCCGCTCTAAGGAGAGATGCCACTGGGATTTGCCATTTCCTATTCTAATATGCCTGTTCCCTGGAGGTTGTGCTTCGCTCTTCAATCGGCACTTCCTGTGTGGCATACTCAGCTGCTCTGCTACGGTACAGTCACCCACCCACATACTGTAATAATCCATCTATTTCCAGGGTACTCACGGGGCATTTACCAAAGGGACACGGAGGGCAGCATCTATCAAAGAATTCACCATGTGCATCAAGAAAACCCAGTTACCAGAAAAGCTCATAAGAATAAAAAAGCTCTCATAACTTTGTTGGCTCTGAGTGAATGAATGGACTGCTTCTGCTAGCAAGGCAAGTCGAGGCATCACTCATTCTGAGTGCCTATAAGTCACTTGTGAAGAACCACTGGTCACCGAGTCCAATTCCTCTTTCTTTCCTTCTTGCTAGTGCTAAAAATGCCCCGAAGGCAAAAAAAATGGCAGCTAGCAGGCCCACACTGCATTGCTCAGAGTGCTGCTTTAACTGGTGTTTAAGAAACAAATGTCAGAGAGAAACTTAATCAATCAGTGCTGGTTGTTTATGTTTATGCGCCTCTAGCAACAGTCATCAATCATGCTTTTTTCCCCTCTTTTTTCCATCCTTTAGCAAGCACTTTGTGCTAAATTGAAACTACAGAAACAAAAGGCAGTATTATGATAAAAGCTTGCCTGTTGCATATTGTATAGAAACTTAATTAGGTTTCTATACAATATGTATATAAAAAAGGCAGGAAAATGAATCAGAAAACTAATTTCATAAGCTCCATTTTAGTGCTTTTGTGAAAATAATGAAGATCTGAATGCACCTGACTGAAGTGTACTAAATTCTCTCACCCTGTCACTGCTTTTGTTTAGTTACTAGTTTTAGTTAATTTTGTTTGTCTTTCATTCAAAACAGTGACTTTGCCTCTAACTAGCATGCATAAAGAAATACAAACTTGTTCTTTCTCCACAAACAAATCTTTTCTCATGAAATTACGTCCTATGCAATTGCAATTAAGGTTTTGTAGCGAATGTAATCATCATATGATGCAGCATATTTCGTGAAAGAATAAAGCGTCACATTTATTAACAGTAATCCAGTTGCAGCGAGGTGGTTGGGATGTGTGGTGAGCGAATAATGTGCAGGGCTGACAAGTGGCAGTACTGAGTTTGAGTCCACAGTCCTGTGTGATAAAAAAATTCAAGAAAAGTACTATTTTTAGGGTTAGAGAAAGATTGTGTTTTTGTTGAAATATTAATACTGATGTGTGAAGTCACTGTTAGATAATTCTCTATTAATCTGGCCTGCAATCTTTCTCTGATCTTAAACCAGTGCTGTGAGCGCCTATATCCAACCGTAAACGACGTTAATAAATTTGGAGTCATATATATGGATATCGTGGAAGAGAAAACCAGATGTTGTATTTTGTTAGATATTTTGTTGGACAAAAATAAGTTGCCTGTGTGTATTTAATTAATATGTTAACTATCAGCATAATTGTGATCTGTCATTTACGTTTATTGTGAACATATGATCATTGTATTTATAAAAAAAAGGTAACCTGGTTGCAATTACGTTCCCCACAAAAAGGTATCTGTGATTGCAGTTTAGTTGTATATGAACATAATTTGTCAGGAGACTGGGTTGACAAAAATAGTGAGACTATCCCTAACCCTCATCAGACATAAATCTCTAAACAGTGCCAGCACATCCCACTTAACATTGCACATGTGTTTAGTTTTGTGTAAATGCTATCTGTTGACAGCCACTTGACACAATGACCTCTGGCTTTTTTGTAAGTAGGGGCAGCAGGGGCCAGGGATAGATATTTACTGTGTGTAAAGGGGAGAGGAGGTATCAGGAGCAGCTGGAGTTCAAACGCTCGCCCTCCACCAAACCTAATCTAATCAGTCTTTCACTGCTGATAGCGTAAACGTCTGTCTGCCCTGCTGACAAGGACTGAGCATTTCCTGTCCTGGTTTGTGAAACTAGTTGTCAGGATCTAAGGGTGGCCTTAGCAAAATCTAGAGTTAGACGTGGTTAGTAGGTGGTAAGATTGCATTGTGGGTGGTGGGGGAACCGCGATGTGAGGAACAGTGCTGATATTCGGCTGGGGGTGGGTGCAGTGAGATGGTTTCTAGCTTTCAGCACCTGTAGCTGGAATGCACTATCAGGGCAGGCCCTACATCAGAGTTGTGAGCCGGCAGGCGTCGACACAGCAAAGCAAGATGTGTGGAAACAGCGTGTTTACAAGGCTCATCTGGATTGGGAATAGTTAAGGGTCAACTAGAGGAGACAACTTAAAATACAAGGGCACCTCAGAAGGATGAGGGCAGCAACACAGCAGGACGTTAACATCAACATATCTTTCAAAAGAAAATATGCTGTTTTTAGAAATTTCTAGTTTGTGGATTCTGCATCTGGCACCTGTGCTTTCTCTAGGCACTGTGCCATGTCTGATCCAAAGTGTTTACATGTTTATGTGTATGTGACACCGAGGTAAATTCTAATGATCAAGACAATAAGCAGAAGAACGTATGGGACTGTACACAAGTATGCCATTGTTTGAGTATGCCCCAGCTAGTGCTGAGGGGGAGAGTGACTGAGAGAAAGAACAGCTAAAATAACACTGTGTTGTGTGTGTAAGGCCCTTTTTTATCTGAATGAATGGCCAGTGTTCTAATCCCTGCACTCTCTGCCCCTTATCTGAAAGGAAGGAAGTGACTGAGCTTATCCAAGACACACGTGTCGTTGTGATAGCTGTGAAAACTGCCAGGCCCATGGGCCACAAACAGACACCAACTACACTGCTGCATATCTGTGGATTTCACATCAACTCTTTAGAAGGAATCATTCAGTGCATTTACATGCACTCGAGTAGCCTGGTTACTGGAAATCTGCATATACATAGAGCGGATGAGTATTCAGATTTCTCCTCTACCTTGGGTTGATTTTGGAAGCATGGTTGCAAGACTGCTTCCTGCTTTGTTTATTTGTTTTTTTTGATACATGTGTTGAGGGAAGTGACTGACAGCGCTGCAAGAGAGACACACAGACAGTCACAGCACTCCTTTTTACAGCACAAACTGTCTAAATTAAAGAAACACACTGTGAAAAGTGACTTATTTAGATGTGTACGGGGCTCTTTGTGTTGGCTTGATTTAAAAACGAGGCAGCATGTAATGACCCAATGTTTTACCCAGTCACACTTTCCTGCTGATTTTAGAGTGACGATTGTCGGCAGCTCTATGTCCTGCACATGCCCTCCTGTAAAAAGTCGATTAGAAACCTGGTTACGCGCATACATGGCAGAGTAATCGAAGCTTTCTGGGAGAAATTTAGCTGGGGAAATCAAGTTTCTCTAATCCCCTACCCTGATTACAGAAACTAGGTTTCCCGTTGCCATGACTATTAAGAAATCAGCTTACTCAAGAAAGCCGACTGTAACCCGTTTACCTTTGTCACAACACACTCAGTTAAAGGACTAAAATGATGATTCCTGATTATTCTGTATTTGATCAAAGTTGCTAACTCTTTTAGTCCCCATTGTTAAGTGAGGACTGGACATGAATCAGATGGTGTTACTGATTAAAAAGAAGTTATCATGCTTGTTTGTAACCTCTTCTTCTGTATTGTCAGCAATCCAAGTAACATTTGTGTACCCAAGTTTGGCTGAGCCCCATTCCCTTAATGGTAGAAGAGGCTAAAAACCTGGTAATTAAATATATGCCTATGTTACTTATAGGTTATGATGTGTATGTAAATACCTAATTTATATAGTTTGACTTTTGATGAGTAAAATTTACTTTGAGTGAATGTTTGTTTGTTCACACGTGTTATTTACTGGTTGTGAGCCCATAGATTCTGTTTTTGAACCCATTAGTTTAACAGGTTCAGAAACAACATGCTGCAATTGTGGCCACTCTAATTGTTATTAACATTTTTTTAAGATTTCCTACATGCACGTTAGTATATTCTGAGCATCCCACAGTATAATGTATGAATGCACACTGTCTCCAAAAATGTCTCCAGAATCAATTAACCTACAATTTTAAATATTAAGCAGTAAATAGCTCAAGTCCAAAATAAGGCTTGACTAAAACTTTTTGGCATTATAACTTACTTGAGTGTGATGGTGTTTTCATTTTGAATATGAGTCAGTGCCCATGCTTCACAGAGTGTCTTATTTTATTTGTCTTGCACATCTGTCAGAGACCTCTTTTTCAGTGTCCAATGGAAGGACCTTATTGTTGGTACATTGTGTTACCTGTCTCTCCATGTCTGTCTTTGCTGGTGTCGGTCTGTCAAGGCAGACAGCAGGGTTTCTGCCATCTCCCTCCTTCCCTCCCCTGCCTGGCCCTCCTCCTCCACTGTAGCCAGGAAGAGCATAGTCTGAAAAATAGAACGAAAAGTAGATAAATGAAGTAGAACGAAAGATGTGTGAATAATACAGTATGACCCAAAGAACAACAAGACAAACTGTCTTTATAACAGGGACTGGAAAAAATTTGGTTGGTTTGCCTCCCACTACATCCTTGAGTAAAGACACATCAAAACTATTTGGTTGCATTAAACCTTTAACTAAATTTTAAACTGCAAGGAATGGAGTGGAAAGACTACCTGAAGCCATTCCCTCCATCCTTGACTTTCTATCCTCAGTTTAGAAATTACACAGCTCTGAGCAAAGACTCCATTATAACATCCCTGGGACAGCGACATACAGTAAGTCTAGTATAAAGTCAGTTTCACATCAGAGGATGGGCAAATTACACCCAATATTAGAGTGTGAGTCAATTAATCACGTCCTGCACAGCGCAGTGTAATGTGTGAGTATCCCCCTGTTGAACATGAATTACAGGCCGGCTTAAAGTGTGACGTGGCACATCACTGCTAATCTGAGACATCCTGGCAAACCTTCGCCTCCAAGTCCTCCACAGCCTCTAAGCTGGTTGAGAAGGAGTCAAATGAAAAAGGATCTGGCAGCCCAAATTAAATGCAGTGCTGTCAGCCACACTCAAATCCCTATTTCCCCTTACCGTCTCCCTCTTCTTCTCTACCCTTCACAGACTCTCTCCCTCTCTGAATATACTTAAATATCTCCCCCCTCCTTCTCCCAGCCTCTGAGAAGTGATGGATCTGTAACTCTGACTGACTGTGACGCCTTGTTAAGAACAGTCTCTTCCTGTCACATCCACCAGTCAAGCACGTTCATTTCTTCCCATTAACAGTCACTCGCCTCCCGAGTCATTCAACCCTCTTTTCAAAAAACCCACAATGTAAGGGAACCTTCATTTCTTCTCCTCTGCCTCTTTTTTAATCCCTTTCTGACAATCCACCTGTCTGTCTTAATTCATGTGAAGTTAGGTTTGATTGCCTGTGTGTGTTTCCAAAGGGGAGGGGTGTGATTTGTAGACAGAGTAATATGCTTACTTCTACCACACCAAACAGGACAGGTGTCAAAACACGTGGTGGTGTGTGACTGATTACACCTGACTCTGAGGAGACAACAAAGATTATGGTGACCAGGAAGAAGCAGGGCCGGCTGTACTGCCTATGGAAACAGTACCTTTCCGTTTGGATCAAATCCTGTCCTCTGAGAATGAGTGACAGGCAGAGAAAGAGCCAGAAAGTGCATTCAGACTGTATCACCATCTCAGCAGGTAGACATCATATTACCATGCTGCCCATGTAGCACAGTTTCAATGTTTCAAGCGTAGCGCTTAAGAGCAAGTCATTCGTAGTCAATCTGAAAACTGCTCTGGCGTGATTCTGTGTTTGATTCAGCTCTTCCCAAAGCTGCCCTGGGAGAGGAACATGCTGCATAAAAAAGGAAAGACAGTGCAGTCCTGTGACTTTGTTCCTATTAAACTGACTAAAGTTTAACAGTAGGTTAAATTGAAAAGATTTGGACCAGTCCATCACCTTGTTGTGTATTATACACTGAAACTCAAAATGCATCAACAAGGTTTTTTTCCCAATTCCAAGACATTTAAGTCATTAAGCACATTAAACACACCAGTAACAACAGCTTTGCATGAGTGTGTGTACATTTGTGGGTGTGTATGTTTGTTTGCTTTTTAACACATTTTGCATGTGTACAGGTGTGCCGCTGCTAATATGAATGTCTTACCAATCCTCCTATCCATGACAATGTATCCATGTGTATTTGTGTGCCAGACTGTCTGCGTGTATGATCTTGTGTTTAGAAGACCTATTGCTGAGAGAGGCCTTCAGGTTTAGCCACAGGCTGATCCCCGGGCCATTCAGATACCTTACTGTTTACTGGTTTACTGGGCCTCAGTCAGACCACAGCCCTTTATCTCTGAGCCTGTGTAAGCACTAATCGTCCCCCCTCTTCCCTTCTATTTATCTCTTGATGACAGTAGCTGTCCTCAGCGTCCACCTCTCTCAACCTGATTCTGGACACAGATGTCCCCCTGACCCAGGCCACGTCTTGAGGTGAATGAGAGGACAAAGAGGACCTCCAGTCCATGTCCTTAAAACCCAAACCCAACCCTGTCTATTTTACTTCAGATAGGCATAAACATTTCCAGCCCTAAGCAGAAGCAGGATAGGTAAACAACCATGAAGCCAAGCGGAGGTTATACTGTATTTTGGTTGGTTGGAGAGCTGGAGTGATGATAGTGTTCCAGGAGAAAGCTGGCTGGAGGGCAGCCTGGGGCAGCTCACTAACACCTCAAGGTAGGACTGTCTCTTAACACCAACAAGCATCTGTCTATTCCATCACATAACAACATGTCAGTCATTCAATACAGAATATATTATATATATATATAATATATTATTATATAAAATATGAGTATTGTTTGTTGCTGCGCACAGTGCTATATAGTGGTGGTGAACTGTAACGGGTCACATAATAACTAAGAAGCAAGTCCTTAAAGGGAGGTAGATTTAAAAAAAAAGGATGCATGCAGAACTAAAGGTTTACACTCCATAAAACAGAGCTACAAGCTGACCACCAGAGTGTCTGAGAAACAGTTAACACCCCATGAAATGCCATAGCTGACTTTAGACCAGTACTTTCAGGGACCCAGAGCACTCTTTAGCTCACTGACAGTCTGTTATATAAGAAACATTTTTTTATGTCAGCAGGCCACAAACACTTACAAATCCCCAAATTTTCCTCTTTGTATTTTAACACACAGGGGTGACTTCTAGCCCAGAATAGACTATCCAAATTATGGATGGTTTGTTAAAAAGGTAGGTGGTAAACAGACACACCAATAACACCAAACATTCAGTGGGTTTTGGCTGGTAGCTGGTGTTAAATTGCCACCATAGTGCCTTCCCTTCTAAGTGCACCTCTGTCTGTGAGACTGGCAACTTGGCCTGTCTCCCTGCCATGAGCATGTGTAACAGGCCCAGTAACAGGCCAGCAGACTCCCTTGACTTTCTGTCAGCCAACATGTCTGCGTGCCCATATGGAAGCAGCCATGGCTCTAACTACTAGTCCATCCTAATGTTTGTGACTGTTGAGTTACCACTGGGGCCTTTAACTAATGGTAATAGCATGGGAAAACTCAACATCTCGACAGAATTGGTTGAATATTACATTTACTGCATTGAGAACCCAGTCTAATCAAAACTGCTCATACTACAGTGAGTCAATGATGTATTGGGAAAAATCCACCTTTCAGTTTCAGAAGAGATCTTGTGGCAATGGACCAGCTGTGTAACCTTAAACTCTAAACTCTAATGGACTGAGCAGTACAGATCTTGTTTGTAAATTCTAAAATTTACCTAAAGTTTAGGTTAAAATTCTCCACTGATAACTCTGAATATTCCATGTGACCAAAAGAAGAAAATGTTTCTTCTTTATTAACGCTGGTAATTACCATGTAGTAGCCACACAGCCTGCAAGGCTAGTATATTTTCAAGGTGTCTCAAGTTTTAAGTAAGGTTTAACCCTTTTCCTCAAATCTCCAGACACTAAACTTATATTTGGCCCAGTTTAGGCTCAACTACTCTGACATCTGATTTCATAGGTTTTGAGAGTAGGAGTTTGGCAGACTCTTAGCTGTCTCCCACTGCCCTCTAATACAAGAAACCAATATCACTTTGACTGCTGGTGGAAAAGGGAATCAGGTACCTTGCTTGGGGTAATGGATAGCTTCTGCTCACTGATATATACAACTGGGGAACTGTGATCCTGCCACGGCCAATTCCACTCTGGACAAAGGATCTGTGTGCGTTTGCTGCGTGCCACAGCTGAGGTACTTTGCTCTATGGGGGGACTGTCCATCAGTGGAAAAATTATATTACCCCAGGAAGAAATAAGACCAGACCACATTCACTTTTCTGTGACATCACACTTGAAGTCATAAAAAGTGTGTGTGTTTTTTTCCTGCTGTCTGCCTGCTGTCACACGATTATAGATGGGTGAGGCCTATCTAAAATTAAATTTGCTCAGTTTCCATTACGTAAGATTGGTTGATAATGTCTCTGTCTGTGTAGGTGAAGAGTGAAGGGTGTCAACACTGCTGGTCAGCGTTGTCTTCCACACATTTGAAGCCCCACTGCCTTTGATTTTATCAGAGGGAACAGGGAAGAAAATGAGAGATGGAAGTTCTATAAAAATGTTCTCTCAAAGATGATTCAAGGAAGTCTTTTCTTTATATGCGTGTGTGTCTGTCTTTTGAATTATCTGTGCAACTTTGAGCAGTTCTTTCAACTGAAACTTTAGCATTAAATTCAAGAGACCTTTAAAAGGTTTGTTACCACACTTCTTCTTTGCAGTTACTCTAAAAATAATTTTATTCCTAATCATAGAGAATAAGAATAAGAATAAGACATATATTTAATAATTAATCCAGTCATATTTTATGGTTTTCTTATATATATTTAACCAATTAAAAGTGAAAGTAGAAGACAAAAAGTATATTTATTTATATATATATTTAGAATTTGTGGAGCAATCTCTAAAAGAGAAATTTAAACGGCTACTTCAAATTTTGTAAATGGAAACTAGAGATCCCTAATCTCTAGCATGTGATTGCATATATGTGTGTGTGTTGGTTGTGTTAATGTGTTCTCGCGATCTCTGTGGTGATAGAAACTAAGGCCTTTCTGTCAGCTTGACCCTTGCAAGGTCGTGGGCACCATCAATTATGTCAGCCAGTAAAATAGGCTTGGCTACTCACAGCAGATTATATGGAGTGTAAAACATTAGAAAAATGTGTCTGAAATATCAGAGTAACATGTTTGAAGTGACAAAGGGTTGGGGGCGAGAGGAGAAACTCCCCAAAAAGGGTAGACCCTTGACAAGTGATTTTGTTTGAAGGCATTGTCACACACCCAAGTGGGCAGGGATGCTTTCTATGGCCTCTACAGCAGTCTATCTTCTGGACAGAATACAGGCAGGA
The DNA here is from genome assembly GCA_032362345.1 of Sandelia bainsii. NCBI lineage: Eukaryota > Metazoa > Chordata > Actinopteri > Anabantiformes > Anabantidae > Sandelia > Sandelia bainsii. Next base: position 22,341,195 of record JAUMHL010000018.1, read on the forward strand.
TGGAAGGACATATGCTTTCCACAGGGTCAAATGAAGCAGAACTCACAGGCTTTTGTGGTGTTCCCTTTTGGTGGCAAAAAGAAAAGGCAAATCTGTTGTTGGGTCGGAGTCCAATGGGCCCACAAATACCACATAAAAATTCACCGGCCTGTTTCTTGTGAGGCTTTTGTCTCTGTCTCATGATAAGGAGTGTGGATCAAGTTGGCCTTAATGGCTAAACCACATAGTTCTTAGTCTGAATGAGCTCTCCTGCAGGCTTGGACAGGGGACACACACACTTGTGCAAACTTTTCACTGGCTTGGCAAGAATGCCTCATCTATCCATCACAAGAAAGCTTTGAGAGTCGCTTTGACTAATTCAGAACAATGAAGACAGAGCTGGACAGAGATGTTTGCGATGAGCGTGACACTCAAGCACCTTCTGTTCTGTTAAAACCTCCTTTCTCTCTTTCAGTATATGAAATCTGAGTCTAGATTCTAGCTAGATAGCAGATTGCGATCAGCACCTCACTCTCCTGCCAGTAAAAAGCTTTTTGCTGACTCGGGCCAAAGCCAGACTTTCTAAGCCCAAGAGTTAAGAGTGTTATATACACTGCACCATACAGGTCTTCAAAAATGCTAAACCAATAAAAAGGGTTTCAATTCATCTACAAATACTTGCATAGAGTGATATTGTCTTAGAGGAGAGTATGTCTGCAGGAGCCGAAATGCACCAAAGTTTTTACTGACTACGAGAAGTCTGAAGTGTAGTAATTTCATAGTCATAGTCATAGTCATTTTTTGCATCTGGTTTCAGGCTGCTGTACTAAAACTAAACAGACTCTTTTATAGTGTATGGTCATATCACATGTAAATTACACATAAAGGTACATCTAATGTAGCACAGATTAAAATCTCCCAAACCACAGGTTTCCTCCCATAAATACACTGTGAGGCAAATGCCAAACTTTTACTCAACTACATTTTATTGAAAACTATAGTAACTACTTACTACAGAGTCAGATTAATTATACACAATGCAGTATAATTATAAGACTTTATTGATCCATTACAGATAATGATGCTTTACTATTTGTACATATATGTAAATTATCTGATTACTTCTTCCATACTGTGTGACAAAAAAATTGAAGTGTGTTTAATCTTGCCTGTAGATACAGACTGGAAATCTGACTGGAAATTAATTACATTAATTTAAAAGTGATTATAGTATACTTTGTATTAAGTGACATCATGCACCTAATTATTGTAATGAATCAAAAACCTACAGTGCATTTTATGATTACAAACAGCAGTCAAAGACATTTATGTTTGCTTAGTTTTAAAATATTCTCTGGTAAATCATCAGTGGTATTGTTGAGTAAGAGGAATAAACCAGACACTGATAAATGTAGAGTTTATTTCAAAAGAGCATTTTTTAAAATATGATCCTGATAAGGTGTTATTACTGGCTATTTGCTCGCAAAATTTAGAAAAGCAAAATGCAAAAAAAGTTCCAAGGTTCTAAATACACATTTTCCTAATATACACCTATCGTGTTACATGTATATGTGGATGTGTAATTGTTCACCATCCAGGGACTCTGATGAGAGCGGCTAAAGGGTGTTTATGAGACTGTTAGCCAGGAGAGGATGCCGCCCTGCAGCTCTCGCCCAAATAAAAGAGCCATTTATTATATCCAACATGACCCTCTCATTACACACAAATAGGAATTAATGAGCGCTATATCGGGCGCTCCCAGCGGAGCGAGGCGGGGCCCACTAAAGGACTAGCGTTAATTACACTGTCCTACATCTCACCCATTTAACACCACCCATCAGATCGCTCAGGAGGGATAGGAGGGTGGAAACATTTCTCTACCTGGAAAAATGGCTGAACGCAGCTTCAACAGTGTGAAAATCAACCAACATCTCTTGTCCTATAGTTCTCACTTGGGATCTCAGAGTAAAAAGGTAATATAACCAATCATACGGATGGTCAAAAGTATAAAAAAAGACACAGGTTTTAAAAAAATTGGATACTCCTTCCAGGCTATACAAGGGAAAAAACTGCTTTACCAGAAAACACACATATCATGTTTGATCTCTGTTGTGTTATCCTCTTTATACTTTCACATGGTCTGATTCTAACTTAAATCTTTACAGTCATCTCTTTATTTCCCTCACCTCTGAAAATGCCACACCCCTCACCCTCACTTCCTTCCCTATTTCACATCGCCCGAAATATTATACACTTACAGTATCATCAACAATCTGTTCCCAAACATAGTTTTTGTTTGCATATCTTAAAGCGTATCAGACAATTTTACACTTCTTTCATATTCCCATTAGAATCAACTCATTCTCTGCGTTGACTGTTTTCATAGAAGGCTTTATGTGCTTCAAAACCTCAACGTGATAATTGCTCCAGCAATTTTGAAGAATTAGAGAGGTTCTGAGGCATTAAGTGTTTGCTATTTTTTCTGTGCTAGTTGCACATTTGAACAATAAGGCTGATTATGGAACATTTGAGACCTTATGTGTAAGTCTTTCTCAAAAACATGTAAAGAATTATCTGGTATCACAGTGATATTTGTTTTTGTATATTTTGGCCTTTTTAATTTTGCTTCACACTTATGTGTAGACAACATCATTTTTACACCAAGGTTTTAGATCTTAACTGTGTGTAATAGTTTTCCTTTATGTGCTCTGCTAGAACTTCAAGACAATATGCTCTATTTTAGTCCCTAATCAGATTTAGTGGGACTTTTTTATTGTTCACTTTGAGGATCTATAGTTGGTGTAGGCTGTTTTCATTTACATTAATTGGTTTCATTTATTGTTTCACTATGTGTGGGCGATACGAACCCCTCTGAGACTGTGAATGTGGCTCTGTACAAATGAATGTGAAAGGAATCTGGATTGACGTGCAGATAAACAATAATAAGTATATTAACCATAGGACCTGATGAGGATAAAGATTCAGATGATTTTATTAAATGTGTTGTGTGTGCAGTCTGTATATCACTATTTCTGAACATGAGAGATATTGAACAAGTGATAGACAAGCTCTGGCCATGTATTCAATATTAAGTGAGATTAATATTGCACTAAAACGACATAAGTTTAATAAGAGTCGAAGTTACTTTCTTTGCTGTTAGTGACAAATCAATGTGTTTTCTTGTGTCTGGGTATTTTCTTTTACTCCACCACTTTGACATGATTGCCTGCAAGAGTAAACAATTACACCTGGATCAAAGTACTGGAATAATTATATGTCAAGCGCTGGTTAGTAATAATGTTTCTAGTCAGCTATAAGAGGGGCGGGCTTCGCTATGAGATGCTCTGAAATCTCTTTTATCTTTTTATACTTTCTCCCCCATCAAGGCACTTTTCAACACACAAACATTCACACACACTCCTTCCTTGCTTCTCTCTCTCTGTTGGTATGACACAGGAAGAAGCTGGGCCCTGCAGCCAACCCCGGCGTCCGCACAGAATGCGATTAAGCTGAGAAGTGATTAATCTGGGCTGCCCCATAATTCCTCTTTACCACTTTAATGGATGTTATCTCCCCTCCTCTGAAGGCTTATCTTGCTGATCGGGGCCAAGAATGAAGAGAGGGATAGGAAGAGGAGGGGGTGGCTATGGGTGGGTGGGTATGGGAATCAAACCAAATCTATACAGAGGTAAGTAAATGAATAAGTAAGTAAATAAATAAATGCAGGGATTGAGGGAGCTGCTAAGCGGATAAGGCAGATCAGTCTCTGTAAAGTGCTCATTTGTTTTCTAAGAAGACGAGACAAGCCGCCTTCAAAGCCTGCTGATACAGTAAAACACTGTCAACACCACAATTCGTAGACAAACAAAATAAATTATCCAAACCACTGTCAATAAAACTCCCCACCCCCTCACTGTAAAGATGAGGTGTACTCAAGTTACGATTACAAAGGGGGGAAAAAAACTGGATTTTTTGTATGATGATCTCATTTTCTTTCATAAATGATGGTGATGTAAAACAATGGCACAGTTTCATCTGTGGTTTCCACTTGACCCACAAGGCTGACATCAATTCAGCGATGGCTAAGTTTATCTAATACATCTGAAATTCAGTCATGATCCAGAGTCCCAAGACAGGTTTGCTCAAGTCTGAGTCTATTGTGGGAATGACAATGCAACAACTCTCCTCACCTAAGGTTTCGGGACAATGAGTAACATCCTGTTATTGAGAAATAATTACACATGTATATGAGGAATCATTTTAATCGTTTTAAATGAGATAGTGCTCCACATGGAATTTTCTTTGGGTAGAAAAGATGAGCTTGTGTCAGGTTTTGTTCACTAACAGACTGTAATACATAGTAAATCACTATGAACTTTGACAACAAGAGCAATTGTGATCATTACCCCTGTGTGCCAATCAAACTGAATATTATAGCTTCAAATCAAACTCATGAAACTAGACTGAAAAAAGTGCAGCAACAGTCTCAACAGCAACAGTCAATTTCAAAATGCTAATTTAATATATGACCCTAACACCAAGTTTATTTCAAAATGTCCCACACAGACATCATATGCAAGTGTATGTTTATAAGTGTTGCCTGTGCCAGTGTTCTTGTCCTGTCACATCTGTGTTCACATATATAAACACGTGTGTTAGACACCGGCAGACGAATGACAGGGTTAAACCTGTTCATGGTTCTTTTTTTTTTCCCCTCCGCTTCAGCTCACAGCGATGTTGCAGTGAGATTCTGTCATAGACAAACCTCTGTGGGATTCCATTCACTACTAGTGTACATCTTTAGGTACAAAGCTGCGGGCTGCATTGGCTCCAGGTAACATAAACGCTCCCTTCAAGCCACCGCGTATCTGCCCATGAAAATTCTCTAAAGGGGTTTAAGCATTTACGTAGAACACTATCAGGCACTGCCGAAAATTCAGCTTACCCTGTTGAATAGGGACTTCAAAGAGAATTGCAAATACCTTTGCACTGCTACATTTTCTCCAATCTCTCTTTCTTGCTCTCTCTCTCTCTCTTTCTGCTTCTTTTCATTTTTTCAAATACAAGCTGCCTCGTGATATAAATGCATTATCAGCCATATATTTCCTCTTTAAATGAATAATAACAATAATCTTTGAGTAATTTCTTTTTTATACAGCTCTGTCTAAATAGGGCAAAGCAAGAAAGCTAATATAGAGCCGCAGGTAAACAAGGACGTGCAATAATGAACGTGTGGATTAGGCCTCTAGCCTATGTTGTGTGATAAGGAAAACAGCTGCTACTTTCCAGGTAACAGCACGAATTGACTGTCAATGATGGATAAAACTACTGTGCAGCTACACATTTAATTCCTGCATTCACATTGTGGACACACATAAAAACACATGGACACAATCAAACCTGTATGCACACACAGACACAAACATACACATGCAGTATATATATATATATGTGTGTGTGTGTGTGTAAGAACCTCAAAGAATCTGAATATAATAGATGCATAAGCATTTTTGCATAGCACAGAACTCAAAATGCAAAACAATATTATGCATAAACACTGTAATTTAATGTAAGAGATAATAAATGGCTTCATAATGAGCAATAAAAATGGTCTTTAAGCAGTTTACTGCTTAGTTCACACTTATAATTAATCTGGGTTCCATATGTGCATATAAAGTGGGTATAAAACTCTGCCCGACTGTTCGAGTAAAACAGCGAGTGAAAGAGAAAAATGACTGCCGGTAAACATTTGCAACATGATTTCAACTGGTGCCTCCAGCTTTCAAAATATGCTGCTCTTTTTCACTCAGCTGGACCAGCAGGGCAAGCTCTCCAAAAAATGCATTACAAAAAATTGCTCCGCGAAATTATTTACGGTGAAACACACAACAGAAACCATAACATTTATAATGTTTTACAAAGCCATCAAATAAGTGGAGAGGGGATTAATTGCCCTGCCCCGACCTTAAAATAATTATTTTGAGCGGTGCAACTCTAAACTCCAATGAAATTGATACACTTTGATAATTAGATTCTTGGCACTGACCCGCTGAAGTCAATAAAGGTTATTAAGGCCAATTGCTGTCTAAACGCATTACGGGCAGGGTAAACTGTCCGTCGGAGGCCCCTGCTACTCCAGCGCCAATATGATAATCCATTCTCCGTTCTGGGGGTTTCTTCCCTAGCGCCTGTGTCTCCACTCTGCCATACAAAACCAGATTGGATTCGCTTAACCTTTCCAGGACTTTGATCAAATGAGCTCACACAGCAATAACATTTACATTGACCCTCCAACCCACCTCCCCCCAACAGACATACAACCCTTCTCGCTCTTTTCTTTGTGCCTCTCGCTCCCTGTGACTCTCTCTCCCTGTCTACAGATTCTCCCTGCAGCTCACCACCCTCATTCTATCCCTCCTGAGCACCCACCCTCCACATGCTAGGTCAATAACCTAATCAGCTATCGATGGCAACGGGGCCAGACTGTTTGTGATTGCAGTGCAACCCTCTTCAGCAGTCCAGATTGTTTCCGAAGACTGCTATTAAAGTGAGGGGAAAAGATGAAACGGTCACCAAGCGCATCCATGCACATACACACACCAGAGCAGGTAAATGTTGTTGTGCTGTGTGTGCTGCATATGTGTGTGTGGCCAAAACATTGGAAAACAGATAGTGACAGGCTGGGTGAATGGAGTAGAGGAAGACATGGCCCCGATACCACTTCCTGTTTTGTACATCTTGAAGTATACAAATGTATTCAACGGAGTGGATCCAATTTATTATGAAAGTCGATTAATTTCCTTGATATGCGTTGAAAAGATTTCCATCTACAAGGCTCGTTCTTCTGTCAAATGAGGGAGAAAGTGTGAGAAACCGACAGAGATATTGCGAGAAAGGGGAGCGAGGAAAGGAGAGAACAAGGGGAAGAAAGAACATAAAGAGAGAGAGAGAGAGTGAGGGAGACGGAGTGCACTGAAATCTCTTTGCATCCGTGGTGGCTTTTGAAGTTGTGAGATGAGCAGCCACAGAAGTCAGGAAAGTGACAAATTAGGGAAAAAGCTGTACGATGCAAGCAGAGCTGCTAAATCAATTAAAGTCATGCCGAGTGCATACATTAACATCAATGTCGCACACATACACACACTCTCTCGCACAAACACACATGCACAGGACAGGGAGTAAAAGAAAGAAGGTGATGTGCTCATGGGCTCGTCGCTGTCACTTCTCCCCCACAGAGAAAAGAGGAAAAATTAAAGAAAAATACCACACCAGTATTTAAAATATTCTGCATAAAGCCAAGTCTCTCTATTGTCAGTCAGACGGAAGTTATTCATTGTTGCTAGTTTAAGGAAATTTCACTATTGTATGATAGCCACGATAGCAGAGTCCTGAGGGAACATAAAGCTACGAGCCAGGCAGGTCTAAAAGGACTTCGGCACCCTGGATCACATGGAAATGTAAAACCTTTAAGTTAACGTCCTTTTTCCACCCTCCAGAAACAACCTTTACCATATATATATACTAAACCCTCTCACACACGTTATGCCTGTGCTGTACATTTACACACGCCTACGCTTGAAGTTTTTATTCAGCAGCCTGTTTCTTTCGATCATAGGAACCACGTGAATTTACGAGGCACCAAAAAGAGGTGAGCAGGCAAGTGGACTTGTTTTGTTTCATTTATTTATTTATTTATTTACAATGTCTTTCAAATGGCAGGATGAATATTTGCATGACAACAGGCTGAGGAGCAGAGAGGGAGCCCCAGGGAGAGACAGTATCCATAAACAGAAGCTAGTCTCCCCATACTGTAATATTCTTGAAACAGACTAACAAACGCATGCATAGCCCAGCGCATCCTGCAACTCTGTGTGCTAAATATGACAATAAAGAGAGGAAGGCTGGGTGTTTGTATTACTATTTTAGCAGGATAAAACAATAGGCTGTTTTATTGCTACAGCACAGTGTATAAAACAACACTGTGTCATTTTATAAACCCTATTTAAAGAGACATATATTTGTTATTTTAAAATACCCACGGTGATATAAAATTTGACAAAAATAATGCCGTATTAAAATATACTCCGCAGGCAAGAACAGAAAAATCTAAATAAATAAATGGCAAACAGCATCTGCTCACAGTAGGTCACTCGTATTTCACTAAATCACACTCTGCTGTCAATTCCCAGCTGCCAAATGTAAAATATATGCAATAAAGGAATGTAAGGGGGAAGCCACATAATTTAAATAACTCAAAGTAATTTAGAGAAATGTGTTTTAATCTAACTGCAGGAAAGCCGCAGCTATCAAAACCTCCAAAAGGAAAATCTATAAGTCACATCTATAAAGTGCTTTTCATCTGCATATCACAGGTCGATGCTTGTATGTAAATATTGCTTGCCGAAGCAATAATGTTGTCTTTCATCACAGTAGTGTGCTGCATTTACCAGCGTATTATTTTTCCATAGGTTCAATATGCATTTTTGCAGCAGACATAGTTGCTTTTGTTTTACTGCAAATTACTTTTATATGATTAAATAAAATTAAGCCAAAGAATATAGACTAGAATATTTATATTGTTAGAAGCACGCAGTCTGAGATGTAAAAATAAGTTGAGGAATCTGAGATGTAAAAATCTAAAAATACAAAACAACATATGCAATACACAATTTTATTTCCAGATATTTATTAACATATTTTTATATTCAATATTTCAATAATTAATGTAATCTTGTAATTTTATTGACTGATTGCAACTTATCTAAAGAAAATGTAAGTTTCCACTGCATGACAGATATCTGACACATAATAGAAAGACACACACACAGTGGATACGCTTTGCTTTGCCATTAGACAGCAACAGAGAGAGAGAGAGAAAGACCTCACATTTCACTGATGCCCTTTCCTAAATACAGGTCCAAATCACACACTTCATCTGGGCCCAGAGGTGGAGCTCTAGATGAGTTTACCCACCCCCCCACCCCCAACCGACCCCCCTATTCCAGGCTGTTCAACTGTGTGAGAGAGGGAGCGAGAGAGAGTACGACTAGAGCTGAGTGGCGTCGGCAGCAGCAGTACTGTTCTCCTCCAGCCCCTGTCTTTATCCCCGCCTGAGCATTAGATGTGATTACTGCTCAGCGCTCGACACTGACAGAGACAGAGAGCTCCCAGAGACAGCAGGAGCGGGTGAGAGGCATAAAGAGACAGAGAGAGAGAGAGAGAGAGCGAGGAAAAGACGAGCATGGCTCTTTCGTTCCCTCTGCTGCTACTACAATGATACAAGAGTGCCCCCTGCTGCTTCTGGTGTCTGGGTGTTAAACACACACACAAACATACATAAACACACACACTCTTTGAAATTAAGCTATGAGAGCGACTGTAGAACCTGTGGGGAGAAAATGCGAAACCACGCATGCATCAGTGTTTGTTTGTGTCCTGTACATCTTTAAAAAATTGAAGTCAAATTTGTATTTATACAGGCCAGTGTCACAATCTCACAAATTTGGCTCAAAAAGGAGCTTTAAAATCTGTGCCGTATTCAACACCCACTGTCCCTAGACTCTCAAGCTGGATAAGAAAAAACTCTTCACGGTGCTCTGCGCACGCGTATGTGTGTATGTCTTTGGCACATGTGTACAGAAGAGAGCAGTGACTAAGGTGACTTAATTATGAGTCTGACATTACTAAGTGATTCCATTCTAACTAATAGCTGTGTGCCCACGTTCCTCTCTAGTAAAACTTCTGTGAAGCTGCGATTAAACACATGACACATCCTTAATAATGCACTGTGGTGAGAAGTTGGACGATCCATCATGTAATTTTGAACACACCCTCCTTTGTGAAAAGCATTTTTGGACAGCAGATCATTTATGTAGTTTGTGTAAGAAGCACAAGCAAAGACATGTTGAGCATTTAGAAAGGTGAAAACCCTTATTATGAAATGACAGAGCAACTATTGTAATGAAGTGGTATTAATATTATTAATATTTGTACTGACGCTACTAGCTTTAGTGTTGCTATTCACATTAATAATATTATATATGACACAAATTAATTGCCTTACAATACATTAAAATCAAAATAAATAATCACATTTGTTTGTTTCTATTTTACAAGTAGTTCTGTGTTAAACAAAAATGTATTTTATACTTCTATGCTGCCATATTCAGTAAACTACACAGGCTGGATCAGTAGTTTGTCTGAGCGGCCTTACCATGGTCTCCATAAGCTTCCAGTCCTTCTCCAGCTGCTCCATCGGTCTGGTCCACCAGCTGCAAAAGCGGGCGTAGCGCTGGCCCTGGAACCAGTACTGCCGCAGCCACTCAAACTCCACCTGCACACACACACACACACATACATACAAAATAAATGCATTAGTTCAAACAGACAAGTTTTCCATTCTTAGATTCAAACTAAGTAAAAGGAAAAATAACTTGTTTTTTAACTGTCACGTTATATATATGTATTATTGTATTAAATGTAGAGGAAAAACTTTTTAATATATTATTAGTAATTGCGAAATTATCATATGACATATTTAGCTTATAGCTATATTATTAAATCAGTGAGTATCATAATTATTTTGTTAAAACTGATATTAAAATACTTACAAATGTCAAATGTTCCCAGTGAGAAATTAAAAATTGTAAACTTTAATCTGGGGCATGAAAAAAATTTATTAATTACTTCTTTCTTTTTTTTTTGCATCATGTTTGTCATAAACATTATTGCAAAATGTGTTCAATCATTTTTAGGAGGTTTCTGAAAGGTATAAAGCAGTAAAGTGTTTTTAATTACATGTGTGAAAAACAGTCCTACAAATAGTTCACTGGTCATCTCTGAGCACAATCACACACCTCCAAAATGCTCACACGCAGACAACAAACATATAGGGTATTTACACACAAATACTCATATTTATATTTGCACACACACCTTCCAGTCCGCACACCTGAAAACTCCGCCCTCTTCCTTCTCTGCTCATTCTCCTCCCTCCTTCCCCTCCTCTCCCGCTCCCTTGCTCCGTCTGGTGATGACAGTCTCGACTGCCGAGCGGCTCTTCTCTCCACCACTGGGAGTGTTTTTGTTTCCTGTTCTTTTGAAGTGCTGATTTAATCCTCGCAAGGATGCCTCATGTAGCCAGGTGTAGCCTATCTATTTCTAAGTGTGTGTTTGTGTGTTTGTACCTGTATGTGCATCGGTGTGTTTGCGCCTTTGCATCTTTCTGGCTACATAGGTGTGTGTGTGCGTGGCTTTGTTAACGTCTGTGCATTGCCAACGTGAGCGTGTGCGTCAAAGATTGCCCCAGTTGCCACTAACGTAAATGTGAGACACTGTGAGTTGCCCTCCCCCAAAACGCCCTACAAAGCATCATCCACTCAAAAAAATGCACACTCCATTTTATTTTGACGCAGACAACTGTATAACACAAAGTACAGTTGCATACAAAGGAGTCTTGTATCAAATGGGACTGAGAGCGCTATTGTTCCCTTTCTGAAAACTCTTTTGTTTATTTCATGCTCTCTTCGTCTAACAGAGCATTAGTCAATGTAAACAGCAGACCCTTTTTAGAACTGCAAACTCAAAAATTGTCGCAACAAGGTTTGAAAATATTAGTTATACCCAAAAGGTTTCAAATGGTATGACCATTTTTCTCAAAATTGTTTTCACCAATGCATGTTGCACACACTATTCCATTAATATAGCACAGATTTTTGGGTGAGCCACTGATCAACTCTAACCCATTTAACCCTGTCTCAGACAAATTACATTTAAAAAAATATACTGAGTTCAGACCAACTTTAGCCTTCTCATTGATCTGAATGAGGCCAAACCATGCAGAGGGAGGAGCCAATGTAGGACATAGTACAGTAAAACAATGGTCACCCAGTAAAGAAGTTAAACCTGGTTCAAATGTTGCTGTCAAGGTGGAATATTCTGTAACATGAACTCTGTACTTCCAAAAATAATCATCACAACAGTCATCACAATCTGTTACTCAAACTGCACTCCCTGGCTTTTATATCATGTCTCACTGGGACCTGTAGAAAAACACTCCAAAAGGAAGTACAGATATAGGGTGTCTCTTTGCATGGATGTTTTCATCAAGTACGATGATCGTAGTACAAAAAGGTACTATATACACAAGCGTAGTCCCTAGTATCCTGGTTCAAGCAAGAAAAGTATGAACACTGAACTAAAACTTGACTAAAATAGTAATAACTGCTCTGTATTAATACGCATATAACTTACCACCCAGCACCACAAGTAAGTTAAAACAAAATTTATTAAGAATTATTAGCACAAACAACTTGAGTGAGGTCTGCCCTGGGTAGACGCTGTGCACAGAATCATCCTGCCATTTGCTTCTAAAAGGCTCTGATCACAGCAGGGATGACATGCAAGGACTGGGGCATGTCGGGGAGAATACACAGCCAGTGGCACTGCTCAGCAGCCTCTCAATCACTCCATACAACCCACCCTTCAAAGAAATGTCATCCTTTATGGTCCCTTCAACACTCTCCAAATCCACTCCCCTTCGATCCCTTCTGCTCAAACACACAACAAAGCAACCAAGCGCCGATATCGGACATCCTTTTCTCTCTGTCTGTCCCTTCTTCCATCCCTCTGATTGTCTGCCTGTCCTTTAGTGAGAAGAAACCAACCTGTGTCTCCACTTTGAGCTGACATGCCTGCCTGTCCCCCACTGTTCAGGCCAGTGGCAGCCACAAAGCAGGCCCTCTAAAGCGACTGAGGAATGCTGGCCATGTGGCATTTGCAGTCTGGCCGTCCAGCTGAGTGTTACCAAGAGGGAACTCTGACTAAATGCCACATATCCAGGCAGACAGATCGAAAGTGTGAGCGAAAGAGAGAGTGGTTTTTAGGGCTAGTTTTTCTCTGAGACGGTGCGGGGGAGCGAGAGGGGAGCTAGTGGCTCCCCTGCGGCAGTCGCTGTCATCTCTCCAGGTGATGGACACACTAACTACATATTAGCCCTGCATTAGTCGACTGACCGCCCACCATGGTAACTCTGGAGTTAAAGCCACATAGCCCCCTTTTTTTCCCATTTAATGAGGCGCAATTTTTTTCTGCACCTTCATGTTACTCCCTTAGAGGGTCCAATCAATTTCCGGGGCAGGGCCCCAAGGTGGTAGCTGATGAGAGTGGGATCGATTCCACTCTGCCGTACTCTGTTTACCTTTCCTGGCCTCCTCACACATCAGCCAGGAGAACTGGTCCCCCCAGCTCTCTGTGAATGACCAGACATGCAATCAACACATAGTTGCCAGAGTGGTCATAGGTTATGCTCTACATGCACACATTGCCATATACATTTCTGTCTATATGCATAAAATAGTAGTGTTTATCAGTCCCTTTGGGGAAATTCTTTGTGGACAGGCATCTGCAGTTTAGGCACTAGGGGTTCGGGGTTCAGTGTCTTGTCCAGTGTACACTTCGACATGTAACCAGGAATCAGGAGAACCAGGAATCAAACCACCAACCCTGGAGTTCATAGACAACTACCCTACCGACTGAGCCACGGTTGCCCCTTATGACTGCTATCATTAAATTAGATCACTGGCTAAATCATACATATGCAGAACTTATAACACACACACACATACAGGTGTACACATTCACTTTTGGAACATTTTATCCCCTGTGAGTATCTCTTTATTTGTATAGTTTGTATAATTTTCCCAAACAAACAAACCCAATAAACCTGCAGCACAAACAATAGAAATGGCTCACTCGAATTAAAAGCAATGTTGAAGGAGCGAGTAGCAAGTATAAACTACAGAATGCTAGTGAAAATATGTTTTAAGAAGTGATTTATAAGATTACAATCATACTTCCACTATAAGCACCCCCCCAGCTAAGGTATCTAAAGCCAAACAAAGATCTGAGAGCCAGGGAACACATTTTGTTCTAGAAAACAGGACATAGGAAGGTCATACACCTGTTTCTACAGTTTACTTTGTGCCAGAACATGTGGGAAAACCTTGTCCCTCCCTTCAATGTTTACTGTGGGGGGACTTCATCATTAGAGGGGGTCCCTCAGGGCACTGTGTCACACACCCACCTGGGAAGTGACACAGTGGCTTTAAATGAGACAAGACGTTTGCATCTGGGATTAGCATTTCAAAGGCAAACATGCACACAGGGGCCGTGTGGCGATGCTATGTCAGACCCCCCCACCACCACCACCACCCAAGACAGGAGGTAGGATTAAAAAGAGACAGCAAGAGGGACCATGCTTAACAAACAAGTGAGAACTTAAGTTTTCTTCATTTCTGTCTCCGTCTCCCATCAACCCCCACTTCAACTTGACATCCCTCCCCATCCCCAAACACTCATACTCAGATGGCAGACGCTCTGCTTCATTGTCGTCAGACTCACCCACATCCTCTGACAAGTGTCAACCTCCACCCACCTCCTCCACCCTCCCATTGCACCACAATGCCCAATATACTGTATGTGACACGTTAGCCTGTGCTAGCTTGCTGTTTAGTACTTTTTAAGGAAAGGCCCATAAGGCACTGCTCAGGTCAGGCTGCCTGCACGTCTGAGGCTTGTTCGCTCCTCGGTTGTCCATGTCAAACACGACCTGCGCAATATGCACCCGCCATGCACCAAAGTGGGCGCTATCATAAATAACTCCACCAACAATACATCATTTAAGTGGGTGTTCTGCTCTCGTGGGCAACTCCAAACAAATGGCCACATCGATCATTGCGAGTGCCATGTAGGGTAGGCTTGAGCCCTCGAGAGTGCCCCCCCTTTACTTAAACACTTACACATACATACACACACCTGCTACTATAAATATCTTCCTGTTTTCCTAAATAAACCTGCCTTGCCCTCCTGGTGGGGGCCTATGCTTGGTAATCCTTTGGCGCTATGCGCCAAACTAGCAGGTGTTGCTAGCTCAACTAGCACAGACCTCCTCCTGCGGACAGGACTATTGTTTGGGAGTGCTGAATAATTAATATTGTCTACAACCTTTAAACAACCTTACGTCAGACTCATCTGTCATGAAGTCCCGCTGAGGTGCCTGGGTGCTAACGTCGGCTAAGATGTGCATTTTGAGCCCAAGGGTGTAAAGGGGGAGAGGTGAAGTGCTATATTAACTGCTGGCTCGCGGCAAGCTAAGACAGGAGGCTGGCTGCTCCACAGACGGCCGCTCACGTTGCTCTTTTTTGACCTCGCCCCATCCCTCAATACCCCAAGTCAGCATCACTCATTGTTGTGTGTGAAAAGGGGTTAGGGTGGGGAGCGGGGCATGACTCCATCTTTAGATAACATATGGAGAGGCTATTGCCTTACGATCCATCACAGGGCTGGACAAATGAGAACAACCTGGATTTCATATTGGAGGCATTTCCCTGACTGGAAACAACAAGGTAAGTAGAAAGTGGGAAACTGGCAAGCTCCCATTCTGCCATGTACAGCGCTTTAACCTGCTATCAGAGTGCTGCCAGTATGATCAAGAGTTCCCATGATGCAGAGGAAGTGGAAAAGAGACATCTAAATACTAAATCTATAGCAAACATGAATGTTGCTTCTAATCAATTTCCGTCAACATTTAAAAGGAGTCTAAACTTAAATTACTCAAGACAGTGATCAAATAGTTTTCTAGACTAATATTCCACCAAATAGCATCAGATGAGCACTTGAACCAGTGCATACTGTATGTACGAATGCTTTTAGTTTCTGGATTGCACTATAAGCGCAGATGTGTAAATTTATAATATGTGAAAAACACAAATGCATGAAATCCTTAATTAGTTATTTATCCATGTAATTCATAGAGAATGCCGGAGTTTTCCGTAACTTAGAGAATACCTTTAAATTCCACAACAATTTTTATGTTTCAGGCCTTGTGAAATTTACAGGTGATTCATCATTGTTTCCTCTGTAGCAGATGATTAC
The DNA here is from genome assembly GCA_032362345.1 of Sandelia bainsii. Classification (NCBI taxonomy): domain Eukaryota; kingdom Metazoa; phylum Chordata; class Actinopteri; order Anabantiformes; family Anabantidae; genus Sandelia; species Sandelia bainsii. Next base: position 22,357,107 of record JAUMHL010000018.1, read on the forward strand.
AGAAACAGGACAATACACACAGTGTCAGGCAGGTTCAGTAGTGCAGAAAAACATCTGAAAGCTTTCAAAGACATATCATTATCTAACTTTTTTGGCACATGTTCTATTGCCCATTGTTGCAAACCTCACTCAATGGATTCTCAAATCAAAAGCAGGTCAAAACCAACATCATTGTGTTTTATTATTTTCATCCAGGTCTAATGTACATAAAGTAATCAAGATAACAATCAATTTCTACAAGTTATAAGTTAACACCAATTCAGACTTAGGAGTGCCAATAGACGTAAATGTCAACAGTTACACAGACACACAAATGAAATGTGTGCACAATCAAAACACATATATACATAAACACACATGTACACATACACACATGCATGTCATCACCCACCAGCGTGTCCCCACCTCATTGTGGATCTCCTCACAGTGTTGCAACGTTGCTGGCAGCAGGGCCAGCAGGCTGTGGGAGCCAGTCTCCGGGTCAGTGCGCAGGTTGGACAGGGCCTCCTGGCACCGTGACTGGATGTAGGTCAGAGTCCCAGTAGAACACTGTTGAGAAAGGGATAGACCCAGTCTTACACACATAACAGCCATGAAGGGAGACAACACAAGACAACCCGAAACTTTTCAGTTTTATATGAAGTTACCTAACTATCAGATACCTTAGAAGAGGTCTTAATGACCAACTATCATATTTTCTTGATATGTCCGGGTCCTACTGATGGTGCTGTCAGCATCACATTTCTTTAAAGAAAAAACTTAATGAACATTATACCACATTTTTACAGTATGTTGTTTTTGAAAAAAAAAAAAACGTCTTTAATTCATCATAGCCTACAGTATGTCAGTGCCATTCATTTATCAGTTTTACATCCAAATAAAAGATAATAGAGTATTAAAAGAAACAACAATTATGTATGTATTTTTGGCATTACAGAATTATTTAAATTCACTAAAAACAACATGATTGTTGAAGGTTTTCATTTTATGCACTCGCTCCCTAAAATAGTATGTAAATACCAGCAGCAGTCCTTCCAGAGACCAAAGTGGACTTTTATTTCATCATGAAAATGACTTTCATCATTCTCACAACAAATTTGAAACAGCACATTTTCCTTTTTAAGCCTGTTGGCTTCTCACCTCAGCCACTCTGTGTGTGGAGCTGAAGCGCGCGTTTTCTCCAGCCAGGACACAGTGCTGGTGGGTACTGTTCAGATCATCTGATAAATACACGGAAGACAGAACAGATCAGAACAAAATAATCATCATAAAAATCATCATAGAAGACCAGAAAGACCAGAAAAGAATATTCATCAGCAGGAACAAACATTTAATAAACCATTGAAGAAAAGCACCTAAGGTTTTATATTTTGATCTTGTGATTTAATAACAAAGAGTAAAGGAGATAATAAAAAGAAAAAGAGCTGATTACAGCAGAAAAACAGATGAAAAGCAGGGCGTGAAGGTACATGATAACTAAATCAGCTTGTACTCTCAGACAGATTGCACTTGGTCCAGCACCAATCAAACAGAACGAGCAGCAATGTACTATAATTTTAATTACCAAACAAAACCAGATCGCACTCAATCTGTCAAGATGGAAGAGCCATACCAACAAACATTTGTCCAATATCACAGGAGCTTTACAAAGAGGCCTTACTGCTGTTTCCTGTGTATCCCTCCATGTGTTTCTTTGTGTGTATAGATGTTTCTCTGCTCTGTCATTATTTGCCTCATACCAATAATTAATTTAGCCATGACAGAGCTGTCATTCACAGCACATGTGCATATTTACACCCGCCTTGAGCAAGAGTACACTGGCTAATGCCTGTTATTTGAAAGTCAAACAGCCAAATGCTTTGGGAGGAAGATATTATTGTTTGGTGGAAGGAAAAAAAGATGGTGACAAACAAAACAACTTGCCGGTGTTTTCTTCACCCTGATGAGATTGTGAAGGATTAGGTCTCTGGGCAGAATTACTCTGTGTCTTTAAAACTGTTTATATCCAATAACAAATTATCTCCATCAATCTGCTCTTTTCTTGGCGCGTCTGATGCGTCAGTGGGATCAGGAGGGAGAAGAGGCAAACTCGATAACTGTAATAAATATTTATCTTTCTTTCAACCCCTGCGCCTGCTGCCACTTGTCCTCCTTTTCCAGGAAGCAGGCTTTTAAATATATTGGGTCGACTCTTTTCTCCAGTCCCCCTTGTGCATTGGGAGCTGGAAATCTGATTATTGAACAGGCCCGGTGTCAAGACTTGCATTGTTCTTTTTTAACTGCTGAAATTCCATTTGGGTGGAAATGATGGTGATTCAATTTGCCTCCAGCAGCTCAGACATTAGCAGTTCAAAAGGGCCAGTGAGCGACAAATGGTGCTGAAAAGACATTATGGTGTCTGTGGTTATAAACCATTGTAGTTTTCTTTTAATACCACAAAACTACTCATCATATGGTGTATGTCACTAAAACACTGGTATTAGATATTTTAACACTTGGTTTAGTGGCAGTGCTCTGTCTGCGTGTACATGCATGCATCCAATAAGCAGGGCTACATCCTTTGCATGTGTGAGAGTGTGTACTTTTCGTGCATGTGCAAATTTATAGATGCGTGTATATGTTCATGCATTGTGCCAAGTATTTAATTCAGGTAGACTGACAGAGCGACAGACGGCCAAGGACTGTGTGAGCTGCTATCGTTGTGCAGCAGTTGGCCTCTCAAGGGCGTACTCACCAAGTGGAGCATAAATCCCCACTGATCCGCGACAGTCAAGTCCCATTAGAATGGTCTGCACAACAGCCCATCACTCTATTATCATGGCTGGCCTGAAACTGACTGTTCTATTGTAAATCTTATCCAGCTAAAGGAGGTCGGCTTCAAGCCCTGTCAGGCTGAATATTAGGTACAGACATCGCTGCTCTCAGATGAAAACATAGTGGCTTCAAAGACTTCAGGAATTCATTAAAACCTTCCTATTTCTTACTAGGAAAAAATGAATTACATTGACAAAGACTAGTGGCCTGTTTGAAAGCTACTCAAGCCACTCTGAAATAATGTAAATTCAGTAGTGTTCAGTTTGATATTTCTGTTAGATGATACGTTCTGTTTGTATTTAAACTAACTGAAATGTTTAACTTCCCACGTTTGCTCTACATCAATATGTGTACTGCAAAAAGCATAACCAACTTATTAATGACTTACCAATTTCCTAGTACCTAAAGCAGCCATCACCTAGTGGCTTGACTCTGTTCAGTAAATCAATATACAGAAGATTATACAGTTTGGTGAAATACTGAAGTAAATATTTCATACATTGCACAGTACAGTTTTCATATGGCCAATCCAAACATATTCTTAAGCAACTGTACATTTTGTAGCTTCGGAGAGTACTACTTTAAGTTTAGAACAGGCCTTGGGAGTCCAGTACTAAAAACAAAATGAGATTCTATCTATAAGTCTATAGATCATATTAATTGCTCCAGACACCAGCAGCTTGCTGTAAATCTTAGCAGTGTATTCAAAACATCACTTTGATATTTATGCAGAGTGCACAGGTAGGGGTTCAGTGTCTTAAAGACAAAGAACACAGACAGCATGTGTGATTGTACACTAGCTACATATTATTTTTTGGATGGATCAAAACAGTGATCACTAGGTCAAATTCATGTATTTAACCTGGTTGGCAGGTGGGAAGATGTGGTTTGGGCCACAATCTTGATTACAGGCCAACAGTTACAATAAGTAACAATAAGGACTGTATTAGTAGGGAATTATACAAACCAGAAATAGAACAAAAATTAGAGCAAAATTAATGTCTATGGGTTAAATAAGACATATTAAGGTACAGTGCTTTGAGCTCCAAGGCAAAAAATACAATAAACATACTATACATATTATTTTCTTAATAAATATGAATAGATGCAGAGTTCAGCCAGTTAAGCTAAATCAGTTTAAATAACTGATACTAAAACAAAAAATAATAGTAATTCACCAAGCAGATGAAGTGGAGACCCAGTCAAGACTGTATTGTACGTCAATCATTTTATAGCAGAATGTTTTTTTTTATTGTTTTTTGTTTTGTTTTTTAATTAATCCATCCAACCAGGGACCTAACTTGTTGTACATCTGAACACAAGATTCTCCTGTGATGTGGATAAATGTCCTCACACTCAGAAAAAATTATAACACTTGGAAGGGCCCACAAGGCCAAAAAGAGGAGGGTGGAGGTGTCTGCTGCAGCCAAAAGCATAAAGCTATGATTAACACCCATGTGGCTTGCTGTCTGTCCTCTCCATAGAGACATAGTCAGCACTGGGTCACAGGACTTCAAAAAATAACATTTGGTTTTCCTAACCTCTCTAATGCACACAATTTCATGGAACCTTAAAGCTCCATGTTCGGGCCAAGTAACCCCTCCATTTATCCTGCAGAGAGGGTTAGAAGAAGAGAATAGAGCACTGGAGTGAGAGTGAAGTGTATCCTGCTGGCATGGGTCATCTGGGACAAAGAACAAGAAACACTAAAACACAGGGTAATAAAAGTGCTCCTTCCTTCACAGTCAGCCATGGCGGTGAATGTGGTTGACTTGTGTGTGCAACATGTTTACATGTGCATGTACTCCTGTGTGTGTGTGTGTGTGTGTGTGTGTGTCTACAAAGCAAGATTTAATACCTCTCATGTAATAGCAGTCTCCAGACTCCAGTGGCAGCATCAGGCCAGGTGTGTGGATGTCCCAGGCTACCTTGAGTCCAATCCTCCAGCATGCTTTTTCACTGGTGCCTCCCTCACTACTCTCACCTGTCAGTCATACACAGACCAATTCATTGTAATATTTGCAATTTACATTTATATTCACATTGCAGACACTGAGTTGACAGTTTCACCCAACACAACAGGGTGTAAAGGGTGAAAAGGTGTAGTATGCTTAAACTAAACACTAAATACATGGGTTTTAATACTAAAAATAGTCATATTTGTGTAATGCAATGGTAAATACATAACTATAATGACCAAAAAAGTATTACAGCTTTAAATAGTACAGAGTGTAAAGATTAAATCCACACCTACACAATGGATGTGCCTTTGTCTCCAGAAAGTAAAACAGCTGAGCAAAGATGAAGTGTGTTGCTGTGACCACATTGGATGTTAGCACATGCTCTTTATGCTATCATTATGCTGTGCAAGAAAATAGTTGGATAAAAGCCTTTAATTTTGTTTAGTGAGTGCGTGAGAGTGTGTTATTGGACAGTATGTATCCTATGATTTTCCTGTTTCTCAACCCCCTCCGCTGTAACCACCTTTCCTGTTCTTCTCTCTCCTTCCATTCTTACAAAGTAGTCAGAAAACAAGATTTGGCTTGGCTGGCCAACACCCTTCAGCAAAATCAATACTAAAGTCTTTCTGGGCCTCTCTGCCCCACAGCTGCCTTTTCCTTTGCTCAGCACGGATAAATAGTAACTTAATTTCCAGCCATTGTGCTCTCAGAGCCAGCTAATGACAGCAATCCCTAAGGCCTCAGGAATGATGGAAGATCATCAACCATGCCGGAAAACACTCAGTCGTGACAGATTCCTTTGGATCAGCGCAGCTGGGAAAAACACAACCTAGAACACTTCTCTGGCTTGAAGCTAAATATAAAAAAAACAAGTTGACGCAACCTATCAATTGAAGTAGGTGTCATGCAAAACATCTAATTACTGTACATCTTAGATATCTAGTCTTCTGTGTTTCGTTCCTCGTGGAGACAGGCCTTTAAAAATCCTTAAGATAACTTCTTTAGCCTGGTCCTGGGAGTCCTTAGAGCCAGCCACTGGAATATATCTCCATGGTGCTCTGTTCAGACTGTCCTCTCTAAAGCATGTTACTCAGACACAGCTGCTAAGCACTGCAAGGTGTTATGCCATCGTGTTTGAAGCCCATGTTCACAGGGTCAGAGTTTAAACGGCCTGGAAAAAATCATAGAGGCAGGCCTCTGGAGCAGGTGTTTCTGGTTACCGAACCCCAATGAAGAAAGCCCAGTTGTAAAGTGTGCTGTGTGTGTTGGGATGTCAGAGCAGTTGGCAATGCACCTGTGTGATACCGTGAAATTACAGCTTCAAGACACAGATGCAGACTGTGTAAAGCACCCACCTTTAACAGTACAATACACATGCAGTATGTTTGCTGAACTACAGATGTACAGGAAATCAGGGTTTGTTCCATCTTTGAAATTACAAAGACACTATTTTAAATAAATAATTTTAAATATGATAGTACCGTCTTTTATAGTTGCTCTGCTCTGGAAAGCAAAATGTTCTTTCACTGAGATTCTCTATCAACTCAATCAGCAAATGCGATCAGCTCTTGAAAGAGTGCACATTCCGTAATTAGGAGACATTGTATTATCCGTACAGTACAGTCTAGGAACACTTATCAAAGCAGGGCTCATTATTCCATATCAGATAATTGCACATCGATCATTTCTTGGGGAAATGATTTAGATGAGATGAGTGTGTGTGATAAGGCTTGTTTGTTAGACTGCACCACTGAGCGTGTGTTAAGAGCTCAGATCCAAATGTCTGTGATCTCCCAACGCGCAGCCTGCGATAAGGCTGTCAGCAGCACGCCAATGATGACATTTGATAATGCCCTTACACTATCATGTAGATGGATCTAATGGTTGCCTCACCAGAGGCCATGTCTACAGCTGCTACAGTGCTGCTGTAGGGCCATAATACACAAGGTTAGCTGCATCTGATCCACTATAAAGAGACTGAGATAAGTTGATGGGATATTGAAGTGAACGAGTTAGAGGAATCCTAATTGGAGAAACTAAATGCCAAAGACTAGCATGACATACTTTGAATTATGTTAAAGTGCTAAATAAGATATTCTAAAATATTTAATCTAAGGATCTCAGATATCATTCAGTACAATTATAAGAGATATGACAATTAAGCTTATACCCTTACCTTTGTTATCATGACAGGTGTAGCTGTAAACAGCCACTGGTGAATGAATGATGAGGTTCTCATCATGGTGCCACCCTACCGCCATTTTCCCCATGCCATAGTATGGCTCCTCTTTGAGCTGGCTCATACCAGCTGGGTCCATATAGTTGAGTAAGGTGACATTGAACTTGACAGGACCAGTGCATACCTGTGGAGGACTGGGCTGGGAACAGCCCTGTCCACTTTCTTGTTGCTCCGTGTCCTCAATATGGTAATCTGACAAGCTGTGCTTTAGTTGGACCACAGGTTTCTCCTGGGCCCCTGGCCCAACAGGTTCGGCCTCCACACCACTGGTGGCCTTAGGCGCCCAGCCAGGGCATTTTATTTCACTGTGTTCGGACCCTGTCGCAGCGGTTTCACTTGGTTTCACCTGGGATGACTCTCCCTCCTCACTGCTATGTTTGGACTCAGTTTCCCACTCCCCTTCTTGTTTTAACCCCGAGCACCCTTCTTCGCTGTGTTTCGACTCAATGTCCCACTCCTCGCTGTGCTTCGACTCCGTGTCCCCCTCCTCACTTTGTCTGGACTCTGAGTCCCCTCCTTCACTATTCTTGGATTCTTCACTGTGTTTAGACTCAGTGTCCCCCTCTTCACCCTGTTTGACTTCTATCTCACCCTTTGCACATTGTGTTAGCCTGTCTCCTTCCTTTAGCTGAAACACATCGGAGCAGAAGAAGGTATTAAGCTCCCACAATGCTTTGCAAGCAGCTCTCAAATCGGGGTCACAACAACTTTGTCCTTTGACCTCAGTGTCCTCACTGTGCCAGGGGATGGTAAAGAGCCGTGTGTCTAGATAGCGATAGGTGTGGCCCGGCTCACCCAGCAGGGCCCGTGACACGGCAGTGAACACATCTCGGTCACGGACACGAACCAGATCCCTCAGGAGGCAGCCCTTGCTTCTCAGGGTGAGCAAAGCTGCCTGCACCCGGCCATGGAGCTCAGCAGGCAACGAGCAAGATTTCCTCAGAACCAGGCCAGAGTAACTGGAGTCCCACTGGGAAACAAAACACATTTCTATTATGACTAAAGTAGACGTTTAGAGATCATAAGCATTAACTGGAGAGGTGGCTGACTCACCAGTTGCTGAAAGCCCCGGTCCGAAGGTCCCAAAAAGGGAATCTTCTGGTCTCCCAACTCCTGCAGTAGCTTCCGCCTCTGTGGAACACAACAAAATAGGCTCATAAGAAGCAACAGGAACCTACAGCATTTAGCCATGCTCCGTATGACTATGTACAGCATGTCCCCTAAAGTACTGCAAACACAAAGATTGAGTACCAACACTGCCATTTCCTAAAAGTAATATAGCATTTGCTGACCTGAATCCATCTTTAACTCTCTTACACTCTCACAATATTTACTTTAGAAACAAGCAGTCAAACAGTTATAGAGTAGTGTGCAGTCTAAAAGAACACTGCACTGACTAAAATCAAATCATGAATCAATGAGTTTTAACAAAGGACGCTTTCAAAATGAACTTTGATAGAACAGAAACCTGGTAACCAGTCATTTTCACTGACGTCTCACATTTTTATGATTTTGTGAAGGCTGCCGTGGGGTTCCTCTCAACCTTATAAAAGATGCCCTGTGCATACAGAGCTCCTCCAATAAAACCGTCAACCTGGTGGAGGGATCAAAGTACCTTTCACTGGGCCACATTCCATTCTGACCTGTAAATCCAATGGCAACTGGCATAAAAACTATATACCCAAATAAATTTCACTGTTTCTCCACCCTGTCTCTTTTCCCCCTCCAATATGCACTTGTGTGAATGTATGTATACATGAAGTTGTTCTATCCGTGTGTGTATGTGGGTTCAGAAACTCCTATTCATTCCCCACAGGTGCACACACAAACAGCCTCTGCATGATGTCTCACCAGCAGGAAAGGGGAGAAATGTCACCGACATGCCACTGTCTTTTTACATCGTTAAATGTTTAGCATGAATGGCCTCTGCATCAACCACCGAGCAGTAGTGATAGTTTAAGGGGGCCAACACTGTGTATATTTCTGACACATTTACAACAAGCATCTCAGATTTCTTCTGTCCTAATAATGCCACAGACCTCATGTGTCGCTACTGGGAAAATCGGAAATGGCTGCCAAAATATGTCCAGACGTTTAGAGTGAAATAAAGTGTCCTGTTAATAACATTAAAGTGCAGGTCCCAACTCAGAAGGGGGGCTTGATCAAAAAGAGGGCAAGCAGTCAAAGTTTGTGCATTAAATAACAAATGGTGGAAGATGCAGGAGGGCGTCAGATCTCAGTCAGCTGGGTGAATTTATCTTCAGGGCTGAATCTTTACCTTAGGCTAAACAACACGACACCTGCTGAAAGTTTTCTTAAAGGATGCACATGAGTGTACAGGACTTCCAAGTTATTCTGGAACAAACAAAAACAGACCTGCAGACAGTTGGAATCTAAAAAACTAAAAAACATGCACTATTCATGGCCAGACTGCATCCAAAAGCTGTTTGGAAGAAATTGACAACCTGACACACATTCATTGTTGTCAAATTCTAACTCATGACAGAAGCTCAAGATATCAAGGTGAGGCTCTGGGCTAGTATTGTATGTGTATGCATCTGTGTGTAGCTGTATGTGTATTTATGTGCTCATGTGCAGCCATCTACTCGTTGTGTGCATGTGAGCACATACTGTAACTAAGATTATTACAGTCTGCTTTACTCAGTGTGAAAATCACTACTGTTTACACAGGCACAAAAAGTGTCTTTTTTGCTTTGTGTGTGTGAGTGTGTGTGTGTGTGTGTGTGTGGCGCCCATACACACAAATACATGCGCTTCCTTAAAAAATGTGCATCCGGGATAGTGAGCGTGATGCCTCAACCCCAATCACACACAACCAGGGCTGTCACGCACATGTCAAATACATCAAGCTACTCAGAAATTCCACAGAAAAAAAGAAAGACAAGAAGTTACCGGAGTCCTCTGAAGCAGATGGACTCTTGCAGTATCAGAGAACTGCTGTGTCTGTCTTCCTGTCTCTGTGTCTGCACCTGATTCTAGGAGAAAAAACCACAAGGTGCAAAAAAAGGTCTGAGTGGAAACGCAGACCTTTTTTCCTTATTATGGGATTACCAATTCCATAATAATCCCATAATAACACGGATACTTCATGGTAGCCGTGCCAGCCGTCTGCACTGAGTGATATATCTGATGTTTTCTTTTCCTCTTTTTTTAATCTCTCTCTTCCTTGATGGGATTATTCTTTCAGCCGGACTGTTTATCACAGAAAAACATATTAGGTAGAATAGAACTCAATTGGTTTGCTTTGATCTTGGCCTATAACAGATATCAAACTGTGTACCATATATTTATTAATTTCATTTATTTCCCATCTGTGACACTTCAACGGACACTTTCTTCAAAGCGTTCCTTGCAGAGTAGATTAATGTCCAGCGCTTAGCATCAATAGCTCAAAATAGCCAGATAACTCCACTGCTGCTGGGATAAAAACACTTCCAGTCTAACTCGTGTCTGCCCTACAGGGTCCACTGGAATGTACTCTATGTGCTATAACTGCTGAATGAGGACACATTAATCTCAGTGAGCTTGTCTGGATTCGGCTAATGCATAAACTGCAGATAAAAGCGACAATGTAGAGGAGGCCCTGATGATAGTTTAATAAGTAAAACTGTAACTGGTTCTGTAAAAGAAATATCATCACTCTGATGACGAATAAGTTACATTGAGAACGTGTCTTCCTATATTACTTATGTATGTAGCAATATTTAATTCTTAGCCAACAATGTGAGACAAGGGCTATACCATATTTTATTTCAGACCTCCAACGAAAAGAGGGCAGCACATCCCTCAATGCAGGTGCTTCTGAGTGCAAACAGAAAACCTTGGCTCTCTAACAGGCCCTTTGAAGCACCAAAGATGATGTGATGTGAGACAGATGTGTAATAGAGCTCCGTGTTTAAACAGCAAACCATTGGTACTTGTGTGACACCTATTTCAGGACTGGTCTTCTGCAAAAGTGTTGGTGAATCAACAGTTTTGACAAGTCGGCTGTAAAACGTCCCGAAACAGATTCAAACAGACAGACTACCGGTGCACATCAAAGGCGCTTCCGCCCTGCTACGTGTGGCACAGTATCGACGAATGTGAGAAGCTTGTGTGAAGCAGAGGAGGGCAGGGAGTGCCCATCCCACCAACACATTTGTGTTTGCAAGTATGATGCATAGAAAGTCTGTAGGAGCCTCAAAGTCTGTTCTGAGCATAGACAATCAACACACAGAGAAATTTTAGGAAACACCCAAAGTTAAGTTTGTCCCATAAAGGTCTGCATAGCTCAAGGTCTCTCATCTTTTGCACATGCCATTGACTTGAACTACAGTGTGATCACACAGCACCTAAGTGACATAACACCCAAACGCATACACAACGTCACATGCAGAGAGAGCAGAGAGTTGTATCATTAGTACCAACATTTGTCTTAGAATATGAATCTGAAAATACATTCAGCCGAAAAACAGCAGCTCCAGTAGTACATACAAAGCAGGGAACAGCCTCAACAATTAGTACAAATGCTTCTTCACTTCACTGATATTTTGTTTATACCACCTGTGGGATTCATTTATTTTAACAATGCAAGCTAGCCTGGTGACTGGGTGTGATGGCTAACTGGGCAGACTGGTAAATGGCTAACTGGAATGTGTGGGAGTTGACCTCAGAGCGGTGGCATCGGTAATGTGTAACCCCCAAGTCTCCACACCTGCTTAGGACCAGCCCATGAATATGAATGGGACTGTGCAAGCCAGAGGTCAGCCAGCAGTATGTTGATAAGAACATCTAAAAGAAATGCTTTCAGCTACTTTTCTGTTGACATAAAACTTTTGCTAGATAATCTGTATCATCCTGGGGAATATTTACAGAATTATAAATATATAGATAGGATACAGTGTGTAGCTCTAGCCTACATTTGCAAAAGTACATTTAAACTTGGGCAAACAAAAATGGATCAGACATTTATGTCAGTTATTACAAACGTTGTTTGGATTTTTAAAATTAGAAACAAAAAAGAGAAACACAATACATACCCAGAAATAACTGAGGATGAATGTTTAGCCATTAACCACCGCATATATATTTTTTTCAAATCAACGAAGTGAAGATTGTGTAAATATTGACAGACAAGTTCAGAATGTGTTCGGTAGGGGTCCACAGGTGGAGTAAGTGATGACAAATGGCTGACAGACCGGCTCTGGCCTGTTATTTGTTGTTGGAGGCTGAAGGCTGCGTTGTTCATTTCACCTCGTGACAGGTCAGCGGGGGACTTGATCATTAATATTAGAACATTTCCATCCATCTACCTGAACAAGAGGCCAGTCATTTAAAGGGCTGGTGCTGAGCAGACCTTTCACACCCTGTTTATAACACTGATCTAAGCACATTACCAGAGCTGTGGGGGACCGCTGCCAGTCATTAATTAGATTCACACACATACACACATACACACAACGTGAGCACCTTTATCAGCGTCCAGTCACATTTGAAAAATGTCATACGTGCTAGATAAGGTACACTAACACACACCCAGTGTTCCAATTAAACTAAACATCAAAAGGCCTGTCCTCTTCTCTCTTTGTGAGTCATGTGTACACTTTCTCACACATACTTATTTAAAGCTAGTCTTCCGGGTATCCGAGAGTATGTGTGCATATGTGAGAGAAAGGCGTGAGGTGTGGATGGGCGGTGATGGTGGTTCGTGGTGGGTGTATTGGACCTCATTTGTTTTTTGAACTCTCCCACTCTTCATCTCACTGCACCTGACAGGCTTACAGAGAGACCCAGGTTTCCAGATCAATCATTCAAAAGTATTTACAAATGCACAAAAGCCGGACACAGGCGGGCTGGCACATGGCCACTGTGTTTAAGTGCTTTTCAATGTGTATGCGGTGTCAACATCTATTACGCACTTATCGACACCTCAAAGCAGAAAAAAAGATGTTTCTGCGACCTTTAGAAAGTGTCAAATGTGGACAGAAGAAGAGAGGGAAAAAAAGACAGAAAGAGAGGAGAGCGACTTAAGAGATCTGTTGACTTATACCTTTTTATTTATCTGGGAGAGACTGACTGAGCACTTTAGCTTCTTCACATACAGTCACATACCTACACAATTTCACACACAGGAGCTGACCAGCCCATCTAAAGATTTCTACTGAACAATAAAAACTGTCTCTCCTCTTTGCTGGAGCAGCTCGGCGGTAAGTGTCTTGTTCAAAGGCATCTTGAGCTTTACGCCCCGGATTCAAACTATCAACCTTATGGCCCCAATACACAATGTCCCATTTCTCTGAACTCTTGGATAGAAGAACCAATATGCAAGGGCAGTTTGCCATTTTGCCTTAACTGTTAGTTTGTGGCCAGGCCATAACGTTCCCATTAAGATTATGTCGATCGAGAAAAGCTTTTTAGTTTTCACCTTCAAATTACAACATGCTTTCATGAGGTCAGCTGTTTTCCATGCGGAATGGCCGGTTTTAATGCAGACACAGTCCCTTGGTATTCAGCCAGGGTCTAGTTCAGCAAGGGGAAAAAATGAGAAAATGAGGAAGGGAGAGGTATGGAGGGAGGGAAGTGAAGAGCAGAAGGAGAGTGTTGATTGAAAGACTGTGATTAGTAGTTTTCAGCAGGGCACCAGGGCCACCGAGTTGTTCTAACAGGGTTGTCGCATCTCGAAGAGCAGTCAAGGAGAAGTCAGTGCTTTAGAAAGCTCCCTCGATTTCTCCATTTCCCCCTCCCTCCTTCATTCACTCTCACCATACAGCCACACTTTTCCTGCCCCTCCAAGAAATCAATATGCCTTTGCAAAGTGCAGTTTGGCCCAGGGGGAGTGCAGGCTTGCTGTAGGGGGCTAGATGCAGGGCTTGAAGGGAGGACAAGAGGCGTCCTCCAGGCCAGTCCCACAGGCAGTGTCAAGGACAGACCTGAGGACCAGAGGACTGAGGCCGTCAGATTGCCCTTCCCCTCTGCATCGTGTCTTCTCCCTCTCTCTCTCTCTCTCTCTATAGCCCGAGCTTGGCTGGCTCAGTGGGCAGAAGAGATCGATAAGCAGGTGGAGCATTTAAAATCCCCAGCTCAGGAGACTGACGTTATGCTACTCAGAGCCCAGCAGACCAACATGTCGTTTAGGGCAGCTGGATGGATGGATGAGTGAGTGTACAATGGTTGCACCTGGTCATTGAAAGGTTTGTGATTTGTGACAATAAACAATTCAATAGCACTTAGCCATACACAGTGTGAAGAGTGTAGAGCCAGGCTCTTCACACACACTCCCATTGTCTCAACATGTCACAGATCAGTAACATTCAGGCAGGTTAGGCAGCCTTACACCTATCACCCTGTTATTGTATTTAACAGGTATAACTGTAGCTAAAATACAATACAATATATATACAAACCATTTTAAAATAAAGCCTTAAAAAATGGCTTCAAAAAAAGGAAGTAGCATGTACAATATTATCACTGTCAACAGCAGTGTTCCTCATTTCCATACAGTAGGCTTGATGATGAAGAAGCCTGTACGTGGTGAAGTGCACAAGGAGGATTTCAGTCCTGCCGCGTGTCTCCGTGTGTGAGTGACTGATCACAGTGGAAGTGGCTTGTGTCTCTAATCCAGTACCACTGTTAGACAGTGCAAAGACCCAGCTCTGTGTACAGCAGCACGGGTTGATCAAACTCATCATGTGACAAGGAACCTCTTCAAATGATGATGATTTCCCAGCTCTGCGTCCTTTCGGCTCCATATTAGATCATATTCTGACACTACCAAGTCTGGTACTTCATCTGGGATAAAGATGATGTGCAATCCGACTCAAAGGGTTGCGAGTCAAGGGTAAACAAGGGGCTAAGCTCGGGGTACTGTGTCGAACTGGCTGATAGCTGTGACAGCTATCATGTGGTATATGATAACCTTATGCTAAACATAAGATTTGATAGTGTATGTTAATTAACAAAGCACTTCAAGCATATTTTACCATCAAGTCTGCTGTATGTCACAATAACTACAAAACCTAAAGTGAGCCATTTTGATAAAAAAAAGAAAGTTCAAAGAAGTTCATAGAGCATCATATAATCATACACCATATACAAAATAGAGAGAATCATGTCTGCTTCCATTTTTCCATAAGCATAAGTCTATCACAAAATTGTCAAGATGTTTTAATTTTCGGCAACCAACTACATTATATCATGCTTTTATGTTGTTTTATTTTCTGCAGACAACCAGGACAAGCTCTTGAATTATTTGTTGAAACAAATTTTTGAATATCGTATTATGATCAGGCTGTAGCAGTGGCATATGTTTAAATACAGACTTAAGCTACTTGAGAAACATATGGCACAAAACAGATGTGGACTGAACATCTAGGACAGGTCTAATTCTATCTCATGTAGTCTCTGACCCAAAAAAAAAAAGGCATTATGATGTGACCTCAGATTAATATTAAATTAAGGATCTAATATTATTTGTGGCTGTTTACATGACCGTGAGACTTTGTTTCTGAAATCCTGAAACAGATAAGTTTGCTACAATGGCATTAGCCAAATCCTGAAGTATAGCAGACGGCACTTGTCTTGCTTGAGAGACCACCTCATTTTTTTATTTATTTTTCCTAGACTCATTGTGAACAAAGGGAAATATTCTACTAGGAATTGAATTGCTTAATCCTCTTTTCACTCTTCCCAGTAGCTTGAATGGTGACAGATTAACATCCTGGAGGTTTACAAACCCAGCCATTTGAAAATGTAATTGCTGGTGCCAGACTGCATGCATGTGTTTAAGTTGAGGGTTAATATTAAAATACACACTCGAATCAAGAGGGATGTGGCCAGATTGGGCCAGGCCCAAGTCACTTAAGCCCAGGCAGGATGGACCATTCTGTCACGTACATATCGGAGAGTCACAAGCTGTCCCAAACTCTCATTACGTGCCATAGTTACTGTTCACTTCTGCTAATTATTACAGCCAATCAGAGGGGTTAACAGGGCGGAGCCTGGCCAGACCGTGTTCTGGGGCATTTAACAGCTGGCAGGAACGGAGGTGAATGCATTACACACTGTCCTCATCCAATAAAAATAAAACACCCTGACATCTGAGGTGTACTTAGCACTGAGGGGAGGAAGTGAGGGAGGAAGAGAGGGAGGAGCCTGGTGGGGGGAAGGGGAGAGAGTATCTGATAACATGATGTCCAAGTGCCACCTAGTGACAACTTTCCAGCTTCTTTGGTCCTTAAAGTTGTAGAGCATCAGAGGTGGGGAGCGGACAGATGAAGCGACCAAGGACAGAGGGATTCAGCATATTGTTCTGTTCTTTCAAGGACAAATCATTGAGTACAAACCCTTTCCAATCTGAGTTTCAAATGTTTAACATGCAGTAAATGATGTCAGTCAAAAATAGTGCAGACTATAACGACTTCTCATCTTGTTTCCAAAGCCTAATCAAGCAAACACTGCACAAGCCTTCGTCAAGGAACCATACCACTGTCTGTTCAGTTGGCCTGTAACACTCCACTGGTAGCCTGGTGGCCCTGGGCTCCTAGGTCCCCTCCCCTCATTAGCCCAGGTATAAATCACACTCCGCTGGTGCCCAGAGGTGAGAAGGATGAGAGTGGAGGTGAGCTTGAAATAATGCTTATGTCACGGCAGGTCAGCCCTCCATTATGGCCGTTTCAAAAACTATTAATCTTGCTTGTAGTCAGTGGCCTAGAAATAATTACTTCATCTAACCCATGTAATACAGCATGACCAACAGTCGAGCCTGGTCAATTTGAGGTTGGGGAGGAAGGATTGGGGATGGAAAGATAGGGTGGGATGGGATGGGGTGGGGTGGGGGGTGCTGGGTGAGGAGGAGAGTAGTGTAAAGAGACAGCAAAAGAGAGGGGGGAGAGCTACATCTTACCAGGTCCCGTCTCCTGCTATTGGGTGACTGATGTCCTGCTCATTTTAACTGCTGTCTTTTACACTCTCAACACTGATTTAGATAGATACACATGCATGCACACGGGAGGCAGATCAAGTACAAGCACATGTGTATGGACGCTAATGCATGACTAAATATGCATGCACACTGAGGGAGGGACACACAAATCACATTATTTCAAACAAGGCCTCTTAAAAACTCAACACATACCACAGAATGTAATTTGTTTTAGTTAGTATGCAGAACTGACCTAATTAAACTATCCATCCAATATTCACTGGCTGTTGCTAAAAACTATACAATAATACATAAAATTGACCAACAAGTTTATATCTTTTCCATCTAAATGTCACAGAAATGAAAATTAATTATAATATCGCAAGTTGTGCCATTTGCTGTCATATCTAAGCCAACTTCCCATTTATTTTAATTTTATTCACTTATTTTATCATTCATTTCAATCAAGGAAATAAAATTACACAGCCAAACTAAAAAAGTAAAAAATATCTAGCTATTTTAATAGCCATGCACTGTATTGCACACAAGCATCCGCACTTTTGCACTTTTAGTATGTTTAGATTTTTAATATTTAGTGAATGTTTACATTAGGTCTAAACCCAAATATTCATTAGTTGGATTGTTTTCAATTTTGTTATTTGGATATTCGTTTTTGTTTTGTTTAGTTTTGTTTTTTGCTAAATGTAAGTTATCAGTAATAATTTAATTTAATATGTGGAAATGTGATTTAGCAATGATTACTATTAGTAATCATGATTGCAGTGATTATGAACAAACATGTGTACCTGCCCTGGAGTGAACGTGCAGATATTCGTTGACTATTAGAGCCCCGAAGCCCAAAAAATGGCATTCAGGATAGGTCTAGTTCATGTCTATCTTCTTTCTCCCATTGCTACTCAACAGTACTCCATAACGGTGGCTCCATAACTGCAAGTACAATCACCTGTCTCCATGCTGGAGGACTAATCCACCCCCCACTCCCCCATCATCATGACAGATACAAACACAATAAAGATGACTAGTGGAGAAACCCACACTGTAGGTAAACAGAGGAGCTAGTGCAAACTCAGCCTCAATGGACATCACAGGAAGTATGTATGGAGTGACATAAATAAATGCATCCCTCCAGTGGCTGTCACAGCTGGCATTGCAGGTGCAAATTTAATTAGTCAAGGTGAAGTCTCCCTTGTTGTCTGAGAAGAGGGGGTCCTCGCCATGCATGACTGTAAACACGCGCTATATCCTAATCAGGTGTCACCGCAGCGTTTGATCAGCCCGCGAAAAGTTGTCACAAATCCCCGGCAGAGAGTGGGCCGAGGGGGAGAACAAAGGAAAAGAGCTGTCATGAGAGAACAGGGTGGTGATAGTGATGGCAGTAGCGGTGGATGAAGAGAGTTTCCCCATTAACAGTCTCTGTCGCCAATCTCTCTCTCTCTCACTCCTCTCCCATCTCTCCCGCAGTTTTCTTTCTTCCTCTATGTGGCTACCAACAGTATGCACCTTACCGTATCCCATCGAAGCTCTATGCCAGAAAATCTCATCCACAGTTGTCATATCATGCTTCACAACCACCAACAAAGCTTCTAAAAGAAAAACCCAAAGTAGTACACTACTTTTGTTTACTTCCAAAAACAACACACGTACAGAGATACAAGCTGCGCTTGTTTTGTTTTTATCAAGCACCGTTCTATGTAGTTCGATCTTCCTGCTGTTCTCCTCCCGCCCAGCTCTTCCAGGCTGCATTTAGGCAGTGCAGGAACGCACGCACCATTAGATACTGTTTACCTTTTAGTTTGGATGATATTGAATACATTAGCCAATTGAACCTCATAGGAAACACAGGCGAGTGACAAGGCCCAATCGTCTTTGTGACTACCGTGGTAACTGAGATTACAGGCTAACAAAAAGCAGACAGGGGAAAAAATATTTAAAACCCAAATAGTGATACATAAATTAATTAAAGGACAAAAAAACAAGTGGAGAATTAAAGTTGGAACATCTGTCAGCGACTTAGCTTCCCAACGTAATACCAGTGTTAGAACATTTATACCCTTGAAGTTAATGATCCCCTCTTTAATTGACAGTCAAGGAAAACTGGCTGCCGCAGCATCCTGCCGAGACGCCGATAAGAAGCCCCCTTCCCCCTCCCAAAAATAAAATTAAAAAAACTGTTTAAAGAACCTTGGCACTAATCCCTATTGTCATCCCAGTGCAGCAGAAGGACTTACAAACACAGATAACTCTGCTGAAGCTGTCTATTTCTCAGGAGTTATGGGGACAGCCGAGCCGTTGTGTGCTTCGAATCAGTCACTCAGATTAGCCCAATCCCTCTGTGCTGTCAGTCAGGCGAGACACTAGCCTGTCATTGCATTTACATGAGTCCATCTCATATGTGACAATGCCCCCTATATATGACAATGGCTGTGAGGAAGGGGTCCACTTGCTTGCAGATAGCGGGTGTACAGTATGGCAGACGAGCTGTTGTTGGATTAATCTCACGGCGTGTGCCGTGCTCATGTCTTCAGTGACACTCCGACAACAAGTTTAAGGAGTCTTAAACACTGCTATTATTCTATAGTGGAGAGAATGTGGGAGATGTATGTCAGATGAAGTCCACACTTACACCTACAATGACAAACACAGATACTCACATACTACACACACACACAGGGGGGATAAACTTCAAAAAAACTTAAAAGAACAAAGTGACTGCTATATTAAAACCACAAGCTTACCTAGTGTACGTCTTCCCCAAAGTTGGCTTCAAGCACGACTTTAATCCACCAACTTCACTTAACATGATGAAGCTCAAAGAATAAAAGGGAAGATAACGTAAAACTAAACATTTGTATCAGTTTACATCTTCAATAAAAAGAGCAACAACAGAGATTAAAAGGCCAACCCTAAAAAGTATCTTGAAAAAGTCAAACTAGATACGACAAAAAAAAAAAACTTTGGGGTGTCAAATTAATAAGGGATTAGTTCCTGAGTTTGCATTTTAAAATTAATGTGTGTTACTTGGAGGCACCTGAGAGCGCACAGTGTGCTGACTGCTTTTTATGCTTCTGTGGCTCACTCCACTTCAAACAGTTCTGCAACAAATGACAGTGGATGCCCTCTACATAACAGGGCCAGGGCAAGCATGACACAGGGGCTGACAACTGAACCCTCAAACTCCCTAACCCCCACCCCCGCCATGGCACACGCACACACACACAAATAGCCCCAAAGACAGCCCTGACTAACCCCTCCTTGTGTTTTTCTCTCTCCATCTCACTGGAGACAACCCTCAATTCAGAACCGTTTTAGCCAGGCAAGTGGATGTGACCTGCTGCCCCCTAGTCAGGCTCATCTGAATAAACAGAGCTGAGGAAACAGGCAGAAGAGGGAAAATCTGCCTACATTATGATAGGAAGAGAGAAGATGTGATTCAGCCAAGGGGCTCCTTTCTTTATGCACGTTTGATCAAGTGCTTGACAGCGCCGGTGGATGGAATTACGGACTGTTGAACAAAAAGTTGTGGTGTGGGTAAAAGTGTCTGTGGGCACGAGCGTAAGTGTGCGTGTTCGGTTCAGTCTGGACAGCTGGGTTTCCATGGTCTGACAGTGTTAGGCTGCCGCATCCCACCACCACCACCACATACAAAGCGCAACCTGCCCACCAGCCTTCACAGTCCATCATTCAGGATGGTCGAGGGAAGTGCCGGGAGAAGAGGTCAGACATGGAAGAAAGAGGGAGGGAGGAGAGAAGAGAAGAGAAGAAGATGAGGTAGAAGAGGAAAGAGGGAGGGCTGGTCAGGGGTTAAGTGTAGAGAAGACAGCGATGAAAGGCAACTGTCATGCACCAGTGCTCGCCCAAGAGCACCTGTCTCGAGAAGAACATGCAAAGTGTGCCGGTCACGTCCTGACAATACCCCCACTTTTCTCCACACACACATATTTCAACACACATGTACAAGCTCTCAGGGAAGGGTTGATGCTCCACCATTGGAAAGGCATCGCCTGTCTGACAGCATGCCAGTCAAGCTGTCGTTGGCCCTTTCACATATGCAAGGAAAAGTTAGGCTGATGAAGAAAAAACACTTTGGGGAGGGGGGTCAGTGGAAGAATCACTGAGACATGAACAGACTACCTGAAGTAAGCAGACACTTTCAGAGACTTGATGCAGAGTAAATGCTGGAACAAGTCATACAAAACACACCCGGAAAGTAAATCCAAGATAACCAGAAACACCTATTTCACACTGGAAGCTGGTGTGGTTACTAAAGTCCCCAAATCATTACTATCAAACCTTTTCTCTAACATAACAAAGTAATACATTATAACATAACATTATGTGTGTTTTATAAGAGAACTGCCTGCAGTTTATCGTTAAATATAGTTAGCAGTCCAGGCCAAATGTACGTTCAGCTGGCTAAGCCAAAAGCAATGCTAAAACCTGGCTCCGGCTAAAAGAGGAACTTACTACTGTATACTTAGCCTCTACAAAGCAATAACCTAAATGCCACGTATTTTAACACACTCTCATTGCTCACGTTTATGGAAAAGAACTTATGATGTACAAATTAACAGTTACTATTTACAGCACCTTGTGAACCTGGTCTCCTGCAGCTTTTGTGAATGAAAGGTTTTAGACTTTGCATTGAAACCAGATGTTGGGCAATACTCTAGCAGTAGGCACTTTTACTTTATTGGAAAGGTGAGTCATTACAAAGGAAAATGAATTCACAAATAAACAGCATGAAGACGGCTCCGTCCTATGCACGTGGCTTTGCGTAGTGAAATCATTTTTATTGGCATTCGCTAAAATTAGCAACAATAGGCGCGGCAACGGTGTATTCTGGACAGCACTGATTATTATGGACGAATGCTCAAACAAAAAAAAGTCTCATGCAATAGTACTTCTGTAATTGTTAAACCTTCCTTAAGTATCTGTGGTGCTACACAGGATTATTGAAGATTTTCTATCAATTATGTGTTATGCTCTCTTAGCATTCACACCAACAGCAGCCTTGGCACACACACACACACAGAAAATAATATCTGCATACACACATGCAACCAGGCTTTCAAAGACGCATACCAGCCCATGCCTCACACACACATTGACACACACACCACTAGAATGCCAAACAAACAGAAATGGAAAATAACGACTTGCCCGGATCATAGCCTCGAGTGGCTAATGAATCCCCTGGAGGCTGTAGCCTCTGTGTATGAGGTGAGAGGGTCATATCCATGTTTATTCAGTATCAGTCCAATGAGCCACCACCGTCTATTGATTGAACTGATTATTCTATGTCTCTCTTGTGACAGGAAACATGCATGACAGATGAACCCTAGTTGGGCAGGTCACATTCGATGTAATCTTATTGAATCTGATGGCTGATCTGGTCGGCCAGTTTGCATGATCCACATTGCGGGCTTGTTTGCGAATCCACTGACATCTGTGACTAACGCCTCAGCAGTAATATGAGGTGCTTTGTAAGGCCTGTGAGACACATAAGCTGTCAAGGGCTGTTTGGACAATCCTAGTGACTGCTTCCATAGGAGAAAGCCATCCAGGTAGTAAATATTAAACACAGCAATATACGATTTATATCTCCATGTTTTTAAACAATCCACATTAAATATCATTTTATATTTGGAAAAGAAATTGCACAAAGTAAGGCTGCTAGAATTCCAGAGAAATTCAGACTAAGAATGATTTCATTGGTGTAAAACATGATTTATGTTGTCTCATATCTGTTGCAATTCCAGATTTTGCCTTTGATTTAAATGAAATTCACAACTTGCCACATTCAAACAGTCAGAGATGAGTAGATGGCAGCGAGTGGCTGGAGGAAACCTCTGCACACGACCCGCTTAGTTCCACTATGAATCACTGCTGAGTTGAATCCCACAGTCACACCTAACATAAGGCTATCTCTGTTATTCAATTTAAGTGTTTGGTAAGATCACAGGTCCTCAATCACATATGGGAGTCCAGTCATCTAACACATGTATTCTGAGACAATGCAGGCAGGGCCATAAAAGTTGATATCCTTCCAGATGCAAACCAAATGTAGACACCATGCACCTTTACAATGTCATGCATTCAGCACAGATTGCTATAAAACAGTGATAGGAAGTGAGGGAACGATGTGCAGGGGTTCACACATTGATCATAAGACGCTAACCCAGCCTTTGTATAGTTGGTAAAGAAATGTCATCAACAGAGAACCATCTCATGAATAGCTGACAGTAACTTCTGCGTCACTCTAACTTCAAGAAACAGCGTCCTAAAGTTTAAAAGTTACCACTTGTAGCATATATAGTGTGTGAATTTAGTTAGTTAGTTAAAGTGAGCAAAACATACAACAATCAATCCCATCTCAAGAAACATGCTACATCATATCTCAATAGTTTTACTCTAATACAAGATGTGCATACAGTTTTAGTATTTTGACTGAATTAGTTTAAAAAGAGGCTTGACTAACCAAACCGATCTGTAAACACTTCAGTCCAAATATATGAGCCAAAGATCAAATAGGAAAATACAAGGTAAAGACATGTAGGGGAAAGGCTCAGCAGCAGACTAATCAGCCCCCTCCAACTCTCACATAACAAATCAATGAAAGACCTGGGCCCTTGGGCTTGCACTATATTACACACCACAACTTCATATTCATTCATTGATTTTACTTTTCAGAATAGTATATCACTGAACTCCAATGGGAGCGAAAAATGGAGGGCGGGGCTGAGGTCAACCCTTGTGTGGACAGATGTTTGCACAATATTGATGGTGCATGGAGAAAGAAATTACTAAATATTAGGATCAATAGCTAGTTTCCCTAGCCACGACAGGTTGTTCCAGATGGAAATATATAAATACTTCTTTATGGCTACTGGAGTGGCCCTAACTAACATGGCTTACCCTTAAGGTAAACTCTTTGATTAGCCAAGGCCAGAGGTGACAAGAGGGGTCTGCTGATGTTAGGATGCCACACTTCCAATGCTCTAAGGATGCTAATGCACACAGGGGCCCAGTAAAGAGGCCAAGGATATAACAGGTCATAAGCCCTGGGCAAAGTGCTCTGTGCTACCTTGACCCTATTCATTTGTAATGATGATGGGCCCACACTATACCATTCGTGGTCATGTTCAAATAATACATACCATGAATAATTTAGAAAATATGTTCTTCAGTTCACACATAAAGTCACTGCTATACAGTAATTGCAGTAATCAGAAATGAAATTGGTGCATCCACTACAGTCAGATCTAAATAAATTCATCCCAGTGTGTGAAAGAATGAAGAGTTAAATATGTAGAGGACGGTGTAATGAAATCAGGCCAATGAACTAGTGAAAATCTTGCATTCTGCTGCTGTTGCAGCAGGACACTTTGTGCTAAGACCATGCAAAGTGTTCCTGTTCTTATTTACAGCACAACACAATTAATGAGAACACCCAACCTCACAGCTTCCCTTACTCCACAGTGACCATGAGGCCATAAAGAGGGAAGAACCACGTCACTGCCCATTCCTTAATTAAATGAAAGCTGCTAGGTTAATTTGCCTCTTTTTTTACACATTGAACAAGCCAACCTACCACTGAAGACCTCCCAGACACCATCCCTGCTTGGCCCTAAATCACAGCAAGATAAACAGCCCGGTGGGTCCCTGCTGGACACACAGCTGCCACCCAGCGGCAAAGCCAGAGCGGGGCATGTGGCAGATCGACACCTACCCAGCAATAAGTAATTCTGTACAGGATTAGCAGCATGATAGCCTGATCAATACTGTGTGCTCAGGCCATTAGGAATGCAGCGAGGAAATGACCCCCTCTGGTAATAAAACAGGGCATCTGGGTTCTCCTTCATTTGCCAGCTCCATTAGTGTAATGGTATCATTATCTGCCATAGCCGTATTTTTCTGAGCCCTGGCTTTTCCATGGCTCGACCGGCGGGGGTCTGATGAAGCTATGAGAGCCCCCATGCCGAGTGTTCCCCTTTCTACCATTCTGCACAGTTCCTAGGTGTAAATCTAGCTCTGTTGGAGCCTATGTGCTACCCTGCCTTAGGTATCCATACCCATGTTTTATGTCAGCACCCAGCACTATTTCTCCATTATTGGCTCATTAATAGAGCAAGCAGCATGTAGCTTGGGTTAAGAGGGAGAAAAAGATGGCCAGAGGAGCTCAAAGCTGCTGAATGTGCTGAATATGACACCCGCCTCTTGCTAAAACACCAGGCCTGACATGACAGGACGTCGGCATTAGTCACCATAAATTGTTTCCTTTACACTAATTCACCAGCTAACATTTTGTGGGGGTGAATTGATTAACCATGTCTGGATGTGTGGCCACATAATCAGCTTTTACCTCACTGGCTGTTAATTTAACAGAATTGCCAAGGGAAACACAAACCATTTTAATGAGTGTTCAGAAATTAAATACCCTAAACAGCTTGCAGTAGGTGCCACAAACCAAGCAAACCAATGAAGCTGATCTAAGCAATGGGCTGGGCTGAGCCCAGGACCTCACAACATCTGGTGAACCAGTGTGATCATTACTTAGTGTGCCACTCACACATACACACACTTCCTGTTTCGACACAGCACTTTATACTTGTCATCACTGTCCAAATGGCAAGCTTGCATCAAAGACAGCATTACAACACCGGGTTAAGGTACAGGGTCAGTGCTGTTTTCACACTCTCAAAGGCATGAGTGGAAATTCACCCTGTGATGACAACACTGTTGAACCATAATGAAATGTTTTCATTTCATTAGCGTGCAAAGAGAGGTGAATGTTGCTATGTGGAAGCAAGTAATTTGTCTCCTTGAAGCAGCAAAGAACATTGTCAAACAAAACCTGATGGAGCCATCCTCTAGTCTGACTAATTAATAAACCATAATTATTTCAAATGCTTGAGCTGAATAAAATCTGAATTATTGTGGATGGCTATTCTTCCTAAGTAATGTCCTATTCTGTTTCACCTAAAATAAACTCCACCTGACAGTAGGCTATGCGGACCTGCTGTGTTGAAATTGTCTAAGGAGATTGTGTATTCATTTGGCACTAATCTGCTGGTGCTTGCATTCACTAACTCAGAATGACAGCGGACCCATCGTAGCGCATCTCTCACTTTGTGCAGCATTGCAGACAAACTCACTGACTGGATAAGACAACTATCCTTTCCAAGTTATTAGTTATAATAGTAAGTGTAGGATTATACAACCACTGATATTATAAAATCTGGCCAAAATTCATGGAGCTCCCTCCTTGGCTGCTTTACAGTCATATAGCTACTTTGCAATAACAGTTCCTCTCGCTCATCCTTTTATTTATCTAAAGAGAAAAGAAGCTAAGCCATTAGGTCTGCGCAATGCTGCCTGACTGCCTGACGGCCAGCTGGAACGAGTTCTCTCTCTGAGCCGCTCATCTGGCCGCCATGGCTGCTTTCATAAACAGGAGGAACCACGTCCTACATAGTTTCACTGCTGTCTAACATGATCCAAACACATGTGCCACAGCAGACAGCATCCAAGTCAGGAGATAAGAGAAGAAACAGACAGAAAGGCAAACAGACAGACACTATGACTATGGGCCAACCCCAGATGCCTTCGGGCACAGTAGAGTCCTTTCCTTTATTTTCCTTAGTATATCAACAAACCGCAAAAGTTACAATTTTGCAGCATGTGAAAGCCTGATTAAGCCCGGGTCAGCACGAAACACAGCTTAAAGCACCAGCGCACACACACACACACACACACAAACACACCAGTTGGTTCACACAGGTTATAAACACACCCTCTCTCTCTCTTCACATTATGTGAAAGCAATCCTGCACACGTCAGTTTTATATCCGAGCAGGTTCTGCAGCTGGCATATTTAAAGAGGGTGTTATTTAGTGATCACAACATTAACCATCAAGTTCTCCTTTCTCCTCTAGCCTACATCAGAGCTCCAGTTATTGACCACAGTATTTATTATAAAGGCTGCAGCAGCTGCACACTGCTGGCCTGGCACCTTGCCAGATCTGAGATACACTAACTTTACCATTTGTTAACTGTTGCACTGAGTTGTTCCTTTGCTATAATACAATGATCAATTGAATGAATCAATGTTCCCTCTTCACACACAGAATATCATCTCGAATTAGTTCACTTTTATTTTGCCTCTTTTTTGTTTTTATTAACTCTTAATAAGTAATATACACAATGACTAGGACTTTAACTATTCCCTCATAAATATCCTCCGTATGTAATTCATATGGCATTTCCATTTGACATGGGGTGTGGCTAAGACGTTATACTGGAAACTACAGCTTCTTATCAGCAGTGTATTTACGTGATAAAATACCGTTTTAATGCAACTGTAATTCTTCATTGTGGTAGACTGAGGGGGGAAAATGGAAAACACAATAAAGGAAACAGGCAAGGTGAGGTATGCGCTGACATTCGCGGCTTTCTAGCCTTCAAAATGCAGCCAGCAGCATCGCATAAGGAGCATTAGATATTCAACGAGCGACAGGTCTTAGATATATGCCAGACCTAACGGAGAAAAACGCTATCAATACCTTTCTTCTCTTCTCCCCCTCACTGTCAGCCGATCTTTTCATGTTCCTGGAGTTGTGTTTACACTGCCTCGCTTTCATTGGGGGCGACGTTGGTTATTGTAGTACACGAATAAATGGTGTATCAAGCTGTTCTCATATAGCAAACGGCACATGTAAGAGCAGCATTTCATTTTATTGCAGCAATGAGCCAATTGTCAATAAATTCCGAGGAAAATGATTTTTCACTGCGAGATTCTTGAGAGAGACGCTTAAAGCGTGGGAATGAGAACTACAAATCCCAGAGTGGGCGTGTGATCTCGGCGGAAGCAGCCTCTGCACGGTCTAGATGTTGCACTGCGCAGGTTCAGCGCAGGTACAGATCTACAAATTGCAGATATGCTTGTTAGTATGATTTTAAATCAGTGATATAAGAATTACAGCTCTGTTATAATGGCTGTGACGTTTTATTCCTAAAAAATCTAATCTTAAAAAACACAAAAATGATATATAAAAGCAACAAGCAAGTATAAACAATTATTATTATTATTATTATTATTTATATTTTTTAGAAATAGTAGTAGTAGTATTTATAGGTTAGCAATAGTAATACTGCAGTGCCAGAATATGCTTTTGAATGTTTTGAATTTTGAGTAAATTTTTAAAAATATTTTTCTTCTGTATGGATACTCCATGTGCTTCCCCCTTTTTGTAAAACAAAAGCATTGCCACTTTCATCTTTAACTATGTGTAAAAAAAAAAAAGAAGAGCGATTACACTTTGAAGGTTCTCCAGTTCCTCTACCGCCAGCCTTCTTTCAGCTCTCGCATGCATCTCAAATCCAGGTGCTTTTCTGCCAGTGTGGGTTTCAACCACGTCAGCCTTTTTCATCTCACCAACGATCTTGAAAGTGCACTGTTAATACACTAGCGTCTATGGGGCTGCCTTTGTGTAACACCCACAGTCAAAGTACCCTCCAAGGGTTCATCCAGATTGCTCATAACATGTTTTGAATAGTGGTGAAATGTGTTCTGTCCATTGTCTGTCCACTATCAAAGCACATGTGAAATACATGAGAGAGCTTCACGCATGGAGCTGCAGTGTAAGAGGGTGGTGTAGGGGAGGATTGCAGGGGTCTAAAACACCTGCTACATATTACCATTACAGACTTTGATCAGTGTCTTCATTAGTTTCCTTTGTAATCTCTTTTCTTTTATGGTAGAGCTGACCCAAGTGAGCCGGGAAAACAGATTTAACACACATGTTTCTTTCACCTGTCTCATAAAATGCTCAAAAGCTCTCCCACTTTCAAAGATGTGGGTGTCTCTGGCATCCCTTACTAATAAATGGAAGGGGTTCTTTTGATTCCTATTTATAACCTACATTTCCTCTCCTCTCTCCTGGTCTTCCAAGCGGAGATAATGTATGAAAAATATCCTTGCATTCGTTTCGTGAAAACGAGATCCATGTGCATGCGTGTATTTTTCACATGAACATATGTCAGACTATAGACCTAGTGCCTTTTTAAAGCTACTATTATGGAAAAAATCTTATGATGTCGTTTAAAAAAAAAAAACGTTTTTCATCTATGTCAAAATGTGCCTTCATCTAACCCCCTTCACCCCGATCCCTCATTAAACTATGTTCCTTTTATGCACTGATCCATCCTTCACATGTTCTCACTGTCAGTCACCTTTATAGTTAACATTTCAGGGAAGAAAGGGCTCACTTTCTCATTTCTTTGGCTGAGTTTGTCACATCTGAGGCTCTTTGAGTGAGGATAGTGGCCTTTAATGGCAGACAGGCCTCTTACCTTGTTCAACAGTTCCAGCAGAACCATCGCTGGTGGGCCCATCGGTGGAATGGTGTTAAAGTCTCCACAACCACCATGGCCAAAGAATCATGTGTGCACGGTGGGCCATATTAAATTATTCAAATCAAATCATGTAGTTTGGGAAAGATAGGATATGCTTAATGCTTAATTTTTATATATAAAATAATATATAATTTAATATATATAATATAAATATGTGCAATTGCAAGTATACTAATGTGCAAGACTTTTTGAGGCAGGGATAGGGATATTTTGGACATTTTTCAAAACAGACAGTAAAAGAAGAAGATGGATATCAATGTAGTACGTATGTGTCCAGTAAATATAAGGCTTTCACCACCAGGCAGCTAGCTTAGCGTGTCATACAGACCAGACACAGGACTACAGCTAGCCTGATTCTGTCTGAAATTAACAAAATCTCTACCAGCACCGCTAAAGCTCACTAACAGGCCATACTTTATGTCATTTGTATAGAAATCTGAGAGTAACAACAACGGGTTGTGGTTTCGCTGGGGTTAGCAATTCACTGTAACTGTAAAACCACTGCATGTTTTTGCGCAATTTGTATGAATAACATGACCATGATATAATTAGTGAGACTTAGAAATAGTAATATTCCTCTAGTATAAAGATTTTGTTGACTGTGCCAGGATATTTACAGTACTCAGCAAGAAAAAAAGTTCTAAGCAGTTAAACTATTGTTATGTTATGTTATTTTCAGGTTACTGTCATAATTTGTGTGACTTTTTAATGTTTAGAACAGCCTAAGGACCAATATGGTTTCATTTTGTACAGGTGATGTCATAGTCTTTTTAAAATCCGCACCACACCACTCAATTCATATGTTATGTTATGTTAACATGTCAAAGTATTACTCACATGTTCTCACTGTCAATCATAGTGATGGGGAACATGTCAGAGAGGAGAAAGCTCTCTGGATCTTTTTTTTTTTGTTTGATGGTTAGATTGAAGGCTCTGTGAACAGTCATAATGTACAGGCTCTTTACATGGAGACAAGCCAATTACCTTCCTCAACAATGCCTGTCATTTGTCCTACAGTGAATCAGGCTCTAAAGCAGGCAACTCTCCTCTCATGTTTGACCTGTGGGCTTCAGCACAAGACAGGGTCATCCCTGTACACACTCTGATGTGGTATCATGTGGGGTGGAGGAAGAAAAGAAATCGCTTTGAACTTTTTCTATCATCATATAGTTCTCTCTACTGATCTGGCCAATGTGTTCACGCTCACGATGGGGGTATGTTTTCTGTTATTGTGCATTGCATCAGCTCCGGATGACCCTTTGACAAGGCTTCTTTTTTTGTGATATACTGAGCGTCTAAAAAAGCTGGGTACGAATAAAAGATGAGGAGAGCACAGTGCCAGAATGTACAAACATACAGTAAAAGAAGACAGAGACCATTGTGTTGTGTCTGCATTAAAACCAGAGCCCACAGCCCGGCAATCGCGGCAACTATTGTATGGCCTGAAAAATCAAAAATACAAGAGACAGACCTCTTTGTGAATAATGATATCTTTCCATTGTCAGAGTTTCTATTGGGCCACCTAGATTTTATTATTGCATTATCAAGTTAAGCTGTGGTTTCTGTATGAAAGAGAGGAAGCAAACTACTGGGAAAACTGAAAACAATACAGTCAAGCTTTGGCCTGCACCACACGAGACCTCTGTTGAAGGTACTGTTAAAAATTGTAAACAGCATTTTTAACTTACCACAACTCCGTCCAGGGACTGTCCTTAGCATACTGTGCTGCTGCCATGAAGGCAAGCTCTTTTTTGATTGTTATTTATATAGAACGAGCATATGGAACAAGTATGTGCCTTCTCCGCTTGGTAAGCTTCAATGCTTAGCCTTAGGAAACTGTTATTTGTCAGTGCTATAAAGCAGATTGCTGCCCAGTGGTTTCAATTAACATCAAAGAGCTCTTCACAGGCAGTAATAGTTATATCAGAACCTGAAATGTATTATTTAGGTTATGTGCTGGAGTCCACCAAACGATTATGTCCTTGTTCAGAGGAGGGTTTTCTTTGCTTGCTGACATTTTCCACCACCTTTGCCTTGGTTCTTTGAAGCACCCCCACATCACTCCTGTACAGAGTCTTTGTAGCACTGGGATACCTGTGTGGCTCACACCCGGTGGCCTATTAGTTACAGAGCATAAAAGAGGCACTACAATAGAGATAGAGAAGATTAAAAGCTTTGTGCAGCTAAATGGGTGTATTCTAGCAGATTTTGCAAAGTCTCCCATGTGTAGCTGTTCACATACAGATGCATTTTAAAATATGTAAAAGGTGTAAAATTATCAATAGGCTTCCGCATTGTTAGAGCGGACCTCACATGTAATATGGACTTTCAGAGCAACAACATGCTCTGTGACATGTTACGGTTCAAGATTCAAGACTCAAAAAACTTTATTAATCCCAGAGGGAAATTATTATAGTTTTGATGACATTGAAGGGCACATTTATAAAACTTCCAATTAAAATGGTTAAATATTGCTAATGGGGTTTTAGAGTGTGTATAAATGTTTTAATGGTCGAGCACCAGACTAATTAGAGGTGCTGAAGCAATTAATTGAGTCCAGATTTATATATGTGGTTATTTTGGTTTGAAATCCTTTCATTGTGTGGGGGTAACAAATCACATCAATATATATATATATATATATATCCTGGCAATACTTTTAATGATAATTGCAGAATGTTCGAAATGTTGTTGTTTTGTTTTGTTTTTTCAGTTTAAACACTGTGCCTTCCTTACCATCTTTACATTTCCCTATCTTCATGTCTTTGATTGCATGTTGACTAATCAGGGGCCCAAACTGGGAAATTAGCTCAGCCTCCTAGAGCTGAGTAGCACCTGTTATAAAACTAATATAAATACCAATTTTAAATTAGCCCGGAAAACGAAACATAAAGGAAGGACGTCTTAAAGACACTATGAAAGCTGTGTAGGGACAGAAACCTTTTTTTGCCTTTAGCCATTGGCTGGTACATTGTTGAAATCCCCAACCTCATGGTCGAGGCTCAGAGTGCACAGAAGGCCTTTTAAATGTTCAAAAAGCACATACACAATTCAATACATGTTGATAAAGCCTCAATAAATTATCGTATAGTACCAAGGGAAAGAGCCCTTTTGGTAAGTGATCAGAACAAGCGTGCAGTCTTAGTCTAAGATGTGGCACACCTCCTTGCCTGGGATCACTTCCAGACACCAAGGTGAGGAAGCGCTTTGCTATTGCTAGGATTTGAATACCGTGAGCAGCGAACACTTTTATAAGAAACCCATTAAAAGTGAGGTTTCGACATACAAAAGCGCCCGTGTTTAAATCTCACGCACAATGTCAGGCTGAAAGACATTATAAAACTCAGTACAGAAGCACACATCCTCCATGTGTGTTCTTGCCTCACGCGCTATCAGGAAAGGAGATCTTTTGTCGAGGCAGAAATGACCTGTTTTCCGGAGAAGCCTGTGCCCTATAGCTCAGCACCATGCTGCAGATTAATCACACATTTTTTCAGCATGATAAAAATAAATGATAAAATAACCCTCACTGGTCGTTTAACAAAGTCTCCATGAATATGCTGATATATCAAATTAGTCCATGATCTAAGAAAATAAGTTGGTCTGTATAGGACACAATGACCCAGTGTGACTCTTTGCTCCACCTGCTCTCGACACTGTTTATAAAGTGCCAACTCCTCTCATTAGCACTTCTATTACCCTAGAGTTATAGCAGCCCTGCAGATCAAACACGCGCTGAGTGAACAATGGCTGAAATGGCATTAATATGATATGTAAGAGTTCAACAATATTGGGACGGATCTCTTTGATGGGGACTGTTTTACATTAGAGGCTTTTTATTAGGGCTTTTCTGCTCTTTAATGTGCATGTTTTCCCCTTGAGTCAGTGTTAGCTGGTTTAGGTCTTGTTGTGTGACCAATCGCTGAATTCAGTAGAAGACACATGGTGCACATATAGTACAAATGTAATTGTTTGTACACACATATGACAATAAATATGTTGGTAGTGCTTTAGAAAAATAAAAGAGTTAGGGGCCTTTTCATGTGCAAATCAAATCAAATCCCCTCTGGGTCAATAAAGAAACTGCTCAAGTTTGGCAAGTGATTGGGAATTCTTCTCACAGACCAAACTCATGGGTCTAACCACCGACATGAACACTGAAATGTGTTTATTTATCCATGTACATTTCTCCTCACTTCCAAATTAGTAGACATTACAGAGCATGCTGATGGTGACAGGTACATTTTCACTTGATGAAAAGTTTAAATCACACCCAACTTCCCGTATACAGAGCTTCTTACATTCTCTTTGCAGCCACTTTCACATATGATTACTGTGCAGCTCAATGAATGGCAGGCTGGTTTATAGTAGAACATAGGCCCATTACACCCTGCTCTGTCCTTCTGTGGTTTGCTTCTCATTTGGTTTCAGTATTCACCCCTTTTTTTCTTAGCTCTTTCTTGGTGGGATAGAGGTGCAGTTCAAGACAGAGTGAGGAGGGCAAGAGTGCCAAAGTCTGAAAAATAGCCGTCATCGCCACAAAATACAGTAGATGAACTGTTTTCATGCAGCACTTCAGGGCCACAGGGTCTACATTCAAGTCATTTTTTTTAGATTGTTTGCCATTTTTCCAACTGTACAACTGTAGTGACTGAGAGGTTCCTTGCTGCTGCTATAGGTTTGCAAAAGGGGGAAGAATAAGATTAGATGTAATGTCGCTGTAATTGTCTGAGCAGTATTGAAAATCTTTTGGACCGAGTGCCACATGTGTTTGCATGTCTGTTTGGTTTGGCCAGAAACTGACAGCAGCTTCTGGTTATCCAGAACCCATTAGATTTGCTGAAAATAGTGTTCTGTATTTGTGCTGTGGTACATGGATTGGACCTCTGTGATTTGTTTCTACATGTTAAATTTCATGTCTTGCAAGATGATTTTAAGATGCATTTTCATCATCTTACGCATCCGTCTGCATCTTTTAAGTTGAATTATTACCATCATCAGTAACTGATTGTGAAATATAACAAATAATGATGAACTCTTTGGGAATATGAGTCTCTTAGGGACCTTGTGACAGTTGTAGGATAATTTATAATATCGGTCAATTGATAACCTCTCAGGCATTCACTTGATTAATTGCTGATGTTTTGGTGATGTCAGACTAACATCCTGACCTCGGAAAATCTGTATATCATACATCACAGAAGTACCACACACCTAGGAGTAATACTTTTCATGTACCTCTGACACAAAAGCAGTCTCCAGACACTGTAGTTTGAAAGAATCACAAACAATACACTTCTGTAAATTATGTTGTTTTGTAGTATGTTATTAAGGCAGATTAATAAAGAATGAGGACTTTCTTGCTATATGCTGAGGAATAGCAACTGTCAATGTCAAAAAAAACCTCCACAGCTTTTTAAGACATGTAGATCATATATGTCACAGAGCCAAGCCCCCATTTCAACACGGTGTCAAAGGCGGCTGTGGACCGCATCCCAAGCTCTTTGCTTGTTTGTCTTTTGTAAAAAAGGACAACTAACCCAGCAGTGCCAAAGCACCCCAGGCTCTGTGATATGTGAAAGCCTAACAGTGGGACAGCTCCCTGCTCAGCTGGTACGCAGATGTGTGTGTGTGTGCGAGTGTGTAGGGGGAGCCCGCTGTCTGAACCGAACGCAGATTAGTGACTCCTTTTTTTAAAATTCCTAATAAATAAACCCCAGTGCATGCTGGGGTATGTGTGAGGGGAAAATAACATGCCACTAGCCAATCAGAAGCAGGTGGTAGGGCTTGGTGGCTAAAGACCCTGCAGCTCTTATCATAAAACAACTGCACTTTTAACTTTAATTGAAGTTGTGGATAGATTTTGGGGTTTGGGTTAGAAGTGTTTTATTACTTTAGACTGGAATCAAAGCAGCAGAAATATAATTATGTTAAAATCAGGCAACAATTTAGTTGTAATGGATGGTGGCTAACTTTCAGACTGAATTCTTAAGGTACTGTTGCACACAAAAGAAGTGGAAATAGTTTATTGTTTCTGTTTCTTTTTTATTTTACTTTATGGTTGGATGTAAGTATATGTACTATAGTACTGTACTCAACTACAGTTAAGTATTTTTTCTATTATACTACTCTATACTAGTATTCCACCATGTTTCAAAGCAAAACAATGTATTTTGTACTTTTATCTTGCATCCATAGTTACTAGTTACACTGAAAGTGATTTTGCTGAATAATGAGTTCTTAATGCTTGATAATACTTCTGAGTATAACCTTCACTTGCAACAGAGTATATATGCACAATGGTAATGATAGTTTCACTTAAGTCAATCTAAATGACAAAGACAGGGAAGTCTACAGTATAATGCAGTATTTTCAAATGTTGATATATTCGAATCCACATGCTACCTTGGTTATGCACATAAGAAACCCAGAAATTAATGCTACTCATAAAACTTTAATGGGTAACTACACCCTAAATAAGATATTAGTTTGTTTTTTTTTGGCATGTGATGTCCATACAGGTGAATTTTCTCTCTTTTTTTGTCCTTTTTTATTAATGACAACCTAGCCGTGACTCTGGGGTCTATAATATATGTGATGACAACTATCTTGACAGTCATTAGTTAATAGCACATTTTTGGAAGAAAGCTGATTTAAAAAATATGGCCATTCACAACCAAGTTCTCTAAATCACTGTGATAAATTTAAGGGAACAGCAACAGCAGTCTCCGGTCCTGTCAATATGTCTATGCCAGGCTGTCATGTAAGCACCCCCTTCACTGCAGCATACACACAACCGTTGCTCTGCTACCTGCCTTGCATTTTATTTTGACTGGAATCAACCAAGCTACAACCTTGTGTGTGGATACCTGTTAAAGAAAAAACATCTACAATGCGGCTGAAGCCACATTTTCTGCTGTGATCTCCACATCAACAATATTGTAACTTCCTTGAATGTTGCCCTGCTCTGTGTTGGCAGTTCATAAGGAAAATATATCATTTTCAGCCAATGCACCAAACACCAATCTGCCCCACTGTAGACATACAGTACTATTCACTTCTCCAGATAAACACAAAGAATATGTACATGACCAATGATAATAGTGTCACAGTCTGTGTCACAATCACACACATTAAGTAACGGTTCGCATTAAATACATTTTTACTTTTTTTGTACTGGATTTGTGGATTAGCTGTTACATGGATGTGAACATTTCACATTTTTGTGTCTGTGTCTTTAGCATGTGCTTGTGTGTGTGTGTGTGTGTAAGAGAGAGAGATAGAGAATGTCTGTTCTGTATCCAGTCTGTCAGTCATCAGTTAGTGCAGAAAACAACAGCTGCGCAGCAGAGGTGACACTTCTGTTAGAGTGGTCAGAAACTCACACATGTAGCCTACATTACATTAACACAGACACTTCTACTACTCACCAGTTGACTTTCTTTCAAAATCTCCAACTTTAGGATGGTGACTGTTAATCCATAAACTGTCTGTGTAGTGAATTGTTGAACTAGGCCATAGGTAGATCTCTGTGTGATGTTCAAGGCTGCGGTTTGGGGCTGATGGCCCCCAGTGAGTATTTCTCTGAACATGGTGGGGGAGATTATGATGAAAGGAGCAGAGAATGAGATGACACACCCTGTCTCCATAATTTGCTGCTTCATCATGAACAGAGGCATTAAGCGCCCCCCTTTTTTCTCTCTGGAGAATCTTACATGTCACACCAAACAGTACCTCTATATGAGTCAGTCACCTCAGGTGTTTCGCACGCACATCACCTGAGGTATGGCTTGTCGTCAGATTACTTCATCCACAGCATCTAAGATCAAAAAGGAAAAAGCATGATTGATAATGTCAATCAGTGGTTCACTTTGTTACAGTTTCCCCCCTACTATTGGGTAGGATGCAGTGTTCAACTATTTTATTTTTGAGAGATATTTCTTTGTTTCAAAGCTTTCTCACCTTGCCAAGACCATAACTCTTGTGCAAAACTCCTCCACAGATAGACAGTTTGCTACATTTTGCTGCTTTTTCACATTACTCTGACACTAAGTTAGCCACGCTAAAGGTAAAATGTAGCCCCCAGTGTTCATATTCACATTACATTTTGAAAATATTCCTTGCCTGTGCATTAGGGTTTCTTTCTGACAGAAAAACACTGACCCTTTTTTGACCTATCTCACATCTGACCCCAGTTTCACACACTGTAAATTAAATTAAAACATACACTGTAAATAAAAAAAAAAAGCAAAAGAAAAGCAGCAATCCAAATGCTGAACCACAAAAACATCAGACTGCCATTTTTGGGGCCTTTCCCATAACGCTTTGCTCTTGGTAATTAGTCAGCAATTGGAGATAAAGTGTGTGATTGGGAGTGAAAACAACGTGGGGATCGCAGACTGTGGTTTGGAATGGCAAATTCCTCCGGGAGACACAAGTCTGTCACAGAAGGAAATGCTTGATTTAAAGACGTTGATTCAGTAAATTATGCGCTCCGAGAGACAGCACAGGAGTTTTTAATTGCAAACATTAAATTACAGACTGAGAAACTGTGGTGTGTACTGTACAGTATGTATTTAGACAGACTTGCAGCTGTAGCTTTGGTCCTGATAAGTGTCAGTGTCATCGAGACAACTTCTTGTTATTCACAGTGTGTGTTGCATCTTAATGTGTAATAAATGCGTATAGGCAGTCTTTGGAAATTATTTTAAAACCAAATACAAACAAAAAGATGAAAAGTCTATTTAATAAGTTTGTTATATCTCGGTTTCTGTATGTATGTGTATCTGCTTGGTTTGTTTGTTGCACATGCTTTTGTTGCTCATCAGCATTAACCTCAGCAATAATCTATTCTGCAGAACAGATTATGCTACAACTGACATCCGTAATGTTGTTAAATTATCACACAAACCTCTCTGCCACATATTACCGGTAACTTATTTGTATTGTACAATTAGTATGTGGTGAATAACTGACTCACTCTTCTTCACCACACTGAATTTTTCTCACATATGTACAAGTTGTGATATCCGGTCCACCAAAATGTCTACATAGTGTTTTTTGGTTTTAACTGTGGTTGTACTAATCTCTCAGTGGCACCAAACAGATTTGTGTCTCTATATTGGGCTCGGCAATGGTTACCACTCAACAATGTTGATCACTCTGTGGACGGATGTGTGTTTCTTTGTGCGTAAAATCTGCCACGTGTGTGTGTGAGGGTCCTTAAATACGCCATGTGTGCCCATGTGTGTGTCTGTGCATGTGCAGCGGTGTTACGCATGGGTGTAAATGACTTGGTCTTGATTGTATGTGTCTAAAAGTGTGCGTGTGACAAGTGTGTTGTGGGGGAGGACTATGTAATGTCAACAAACAGCAACAACAACAACAACAGTTACGCTGGCTGCCACGGAGCCTCAGCTATGTTGTAATTAGAAGTGGATGAAAATGTGGGACAACAGTGCCTTTCACCATAACCAAACGTTTCTCTCAGGCAGAGGATTACAAACAGAAACTGAATGCGGTCTGCTCTCCCCTCTGCGTGCCACATGTCACCTCTCCCCTGGCCACCGATCCTGGTGCTCTCCTCTGCCACTGGTCATTTGGGTCTGCACCCCAGATGTGTGATACGGCCACTTTCAACCACTCAAGTGACTCACCCTCTATGTATACATGCATGCACGGTGAGTGTGCTCTGCGATTCTGTTATCCTCCAGTCTGTGCTGCCTCCCACTGGTTGGGCATGATACCAACAGCGACACTTAACATCTCCTCCTGAGAGACAAATAAACTTAAGTAATAATGCAAGTAATTCATTTTGCATTTGAGTGAATCTGCTTGGAGTTATGTGTATCAACACTTTTCAGAGTCACTGAACTGTAATAAATCACTTTCACATACTTCACATTACTAAGCCAGCTGGAAGTCCAAGAAGTTAAATAAATGCTAACAAGGAGGTGAAAATCCAATGTTGCCTCACATGTGTATTTTCCACTGTCAAGAAATGGATGATTTTTCACTCTAGCTTGGTCTGAAACAAGACCACCACATGCATGAATGAGTTTCGGGCTCTGAGTGCTACCACCATGTCCTGGCATGGAGAGCACTTCTGAGAAAACTTGTAAACAGTCAACCATAATCATATGTACTCTGAACGGAGACATGATTAATCTAATCCCTGCCTGTCTGAAAATGCCAGAAAAAAAAATCTCACATCAGATCAGGTTACCATGGAGGCATGCTGAGTTTAACCCAGTGAGTTCCACAGCCTGGGGGTTTTTGAGACCTGTTAACTGTTGCCCCTTCTCTGTTTCCCTTGCACATCTCAGGTTGACCTCTGTGCATTGTGTCAAAGATAGATATCGAGTTTAAGAGTTTAATTGGCTGCAATAAAACAACACAAAGCCTACTCTGTTTTCCAAATACACCATCCAAATAAACGGGTCTGCTGGCAGCATCCTGCATGGGATTGATCTCAGCAGGTAAGAAAGGTTACAAGTTCAACTGTGGGCCTGACCTACATTCCTGTTCCCCATGTTCTCCCTCCTCTTGGGATCAGTCAGGTGGGAGTGAGTCCCTCACCCCAAAAACCTCCTCTCACAAGAGATGAGGTTTGAATGCGGACAGAATGGTTTGCTCAGCAGCCTGTTGCTTCAGTTTGTTTGGAGCTGCGGTCCTCGCTGGAATATGTAACCAAATTCCTTTCCCTGTCCCACAATCGGAGTTTGCTGCCAGCTTCCCTGGCAATGAGGCCCTGAATTAGGGCCAGTCCTCCTGCTCATCCCACAAAGCCTTTCATGTTCCCAAACCGCAGCCTGAGCGAGGCGCCTCGGTTTCAACAGCAGCAGACCAGCATATGTTTGCCTAATTCCTGAGACATGATGACAGTGGTCTCTCAGCCACGAAAAGACAGCTTCAGTTTTTTCTTCATCTTGCACTTTAATTATTATTTTCTGTTGTTGATGACTTCCAATAGTTACACACCACATGTTTTCTCATTACACATGTTTTTATTCTTTTTTTATTAGCAACCCCCCACCCCCCCACCACCACCCCCCCAACCCACATCCCTAAACTTTTTCTCCTCCTCCTCCACCTCAGTCACCCTTCTCTTCCCACAATGCTTTGCTAGCACATGACCCTGCAACTGGAAAAAAATACAAAGAGCAGTGGGGGAGGCTTTTCATTGCACAGCAGGAGATGGAATTATGGTTGGTCTTTACCCACAACTGTTAGGTGTAAGAAAGGATCATAGAGCTGAGAGGTGGACAGTGTTCCTGCCACAGGTCACAGCAGCTTATTCAAAACCAGGTCTGATCCCATAAAGACAGGGTGTCAGAGAGCAACACCCAGTGCTGCACCCAGCGATGCCCTCTTGAACTTGGATTCACACTTACTGGCGCCTCACTTATATTTAAAGCCTTTGTTTTTTTGCTGTCTGGTGAGTTTCAGCAATTTAATAAATTTTAATGAAATAAAGACCACTTTAATCACAGAATATAATTAGGAATATGAATTTGATCATTTTTTACCACAGTGTCTGGAAGCAGCAGCCAGTTGGAGCAAGTAGGTGTTCACTGAATCTCTACAGTGATGGATGGATTGGCTATTTGCTTGAATCAGACTTGCAACCTTACACTGTTGGAACTTTGCACCCAGTCTCAAGGCGTGATAGTTATAAAAGTAAGAACAACACCCAGCGACATACCACGATTCTGTCTTGACTTTTTCCTCACATTTGCTGGCGCCTGCATCTGCACGCAGTGTCAGAAATTTTGTCAGAGGAGACTTTATTGATGGCCTGATGATCATAAAACCCACAAGAAGCATTGCCCACACAATCTTCAGTGTAATCTCCAACCTCAGTCTTATTAAGTACAGTCTGTTTACTGCTGAGGTGAAACATAGAGCCACAAATATGTTACAGAATCAGAGGTGTTCCATCCAGCCAAGAGAAATACATACCAAAACTGCATGGAAAACAACCAGAATGTTGTGATGCATATGATTTTGCTTCTGTAATAGAGTAGCGACCTGTCCAGTGTGTTCCTCCACCTCTTACCCAGTGTCAGCTGGGTTTGGCTCCCGCACCCGTGCAACCCTCAAGGATAAGTGGGTATAGCTAATGCATGGATGGATAATGGTTTCCTTCGAAGGGGAAAGTATTCATATTTTCTGCTCTTTTATTCCACTTATCAGTAGTCTTGCTCTCTCTCCCCTCAGGCCAGTCTTTTAGGAGCTAAAACTCCTTGGCTCACACGAACCGCCTGTGGCTGTCATTGCATGTGTTTAGTTTCACCGCTAGTTTCCTATGGCTTACTGTGGCCCTGCTGTCCTCTCAGATGGCGTGTGACACACGCTTATCCCAGGCAAATCTGTGCATCTACTCCTGCCAAGTCAAACAACTTTCTGTATATTGCTGACGTCTAACCCAATATCTTTGGACTTTTAAAGACGTGTACTCTTTTCTGCTTTTTCATGTACAATGTGACCATAGTTTCAAATACTCAATCATTAAATTCTCAGCACTGCTTGCTGAAACATTCAGAGTTTATTTTACTCCTGCATGTACAGACAGCCACAATACATTTGTAGCAGCCACAGCAGGAGCTGTGTGTATTTTAACGCGCTGGCCATATGTGGCACCCTGACCTCTTTCATAAACAGAACAGTCTGCAGTGCACCATGGATCTGTTTCACCCGTTTGGGAAAGGAAGAGAAGGGGGTGGTAAAGGGGTGCTTTGGGAGGGGTTCTGTTGGGGTAGTTTGAATGGAAGTCAAGTTGGAGCCGCTCCTCTTTGAGAAAAGATGGTCCAGCTCATTCTTGTATTAGGTAAGCCAAGAACTTCATCCGTCTGTTCACCAGAAGCTTGACAGAATTAACATGAAAAGGATTCTCTCTCCTTAAACTGTCAGGCAACATCCAGTCCTTCAGGCAAGTCCAAATATATTGGACTATTTCTAATCCAATCCTGCATCCTTTGTGCTTTGTAGTACAGTCTTGGATGCAGAACAGTGGCTAGGTGGAACAATTAGCTTACCATGAATAAACAGTTCTTTTTCAGCAAAACAGATGATCAGTCTCTGTGTTATGGGGTCTTTGATTGATGTGGGTGGCCAAAGTTGAATGCTAGTTACTCTAAGCAGACCCTCAGGCCTTGGAGCCTTATCACTGCAAAAGCACCCCTGTGGCGCTTTACCTGCAGGTATCAGGTGTTGTGAGAGCTTTCGTGGGGGGGTGGAGCAGGGTTGGGTGGGGTGTAATTACACATGCATGTGAAGGAAAGGCCTCTGAGGGTAATAACTCTGAGGGTTTGGAAGATGCTGCGATCTCAGCGGGTGGTCCCTCCCTCCACTCTGACACCGATCTCACTGCCTCTATGTCTGCGGCTGCTCACGCGAGTCAACCCCCCCCCCCAGGTCCCCTCCTCTCCTCATGCTTGGACAATCGGACGGGCTTCAGTGGGGGTCTGGAAGTGGCGCCCACCCTGGTCGCCCCAGCCAAGCTGACTCCCAGAGCTGCTTCAAGGCATTTCATCACATTACATCAGATCAAAAGCAATAAGCTAATTACAAACGACTGTGGGCATGCAAGCAGTAAATACAGAATCAACATAATTGATTTAATCCTCTCAAAGCTAAGTGAAAAACTTATCAATGCCTGGGCCAAAATTACAACCCTGTTTTCCAGGGCAGCGGTGACAATTGGATGAATTAAAAGATCAGATGAAGTTCATTCAACCAAGATAAACTCTAGGGACGCCAGCACTATTCATACAGAGACATGTTTTAGGCCTCGGCGTTGTGCCTAGGACACATTTAGACTTACTTGTTTTGTTTGTTCATCTGTTTTCCTTTTCCCGTGAAGAGGTTTTTGTGTGCATGGGTTTCCCCCATAATTTTCTGCAGTGGCAGAAAGTGGAGAAAGAATCTGTTTTATGCATGCCTCGCTCAATATGCATCTTAAAAGCAAAAGCATTAGGAAAAATAATGAAAATGCAAAGGGTTTTTTCGTCAACGTTTACTTATTCATGATGCTCTGAGAGAAGCAGCGTATTTTAGAGCAAATCCATGTTCTCATTGGAGAAGCTCCCCCACAGAAGTCATTTTCCACCTGAGGACATGCACCTAAATGACAGTTTGAGGTTGTGTTGCTGGAACAGAGATACACACTCATGTGACATCAAAGCACAGAGGAGGAGGGGACTTTTCTGATGTTCTGTATGATACAGTTATGATTAGAATAAGGTTATGATTCTACTATATCTTACCATCATTTTAATCATGACACAGGAATGAACATATACAACATAGATTTTTTCTTTCAATCTACCTACCGTCTGACTATCCATGCTTTGCTTTTTTTACTTTCCACTGTTTATCCAGCAGGACTGCTATTATTATTATTATTATTATTATTATTATTATTATACTTTCTAAAATAATTGTATTTGTTTCTTTTCTATTTTTAGAGAATAAATCAAACAAATAAATTACTGCTTTAATATTTTTCATTGTATTGTTGTGTTACACAGCTTGACAAATACACATCTGAGCAGTTTACCAGTAGTATTTTTGGATCATAGTGTGTTTGTGTGTACATGACGTACAGTACAGTGCCAAACATGTGAGTACAATAGTTTGTGAGAGAGAGAAAGAGCAGTAATGTGTGTCAAATTGGCTTGCCCCCTTTCTTGTCTCTTGGCTCTTGCTCTGCGGTGGCAGGCCTCTCTCTGACCTCTCATATGTCACACAGTGCTCTTATCCAGCATTGTTTTCCTGGAAGATGTCGACCGTGGCCTGATCGTGAACTAAACTAACTAAGCCCCCATCCTTACAAATATGCAGGGAGTTTGTAGTACAAGTAAGCCATCTAATGGTCAACAATGGAAAAAGTTTGGTCTAAATCATAGTTTTCTTTCCATCTATCTATCTATCTATCTATCTATCTATCTATCTATCTATCTATCTATCTATCTATCTATCTATCTATCTATCTATGTAGAGTTTACACAGTTTATAAAGATTAGTGCTCAGGACTGGAGTAATTGCAGTGTAATTGCAGT
The DNA here is from genome assembly GCA_032362345.1 of Sandelia bainsii. NCBI lineage: Eukaryota > Metazoa > Chordata > Actinopteri > Anabantiformes > Anabantidae > Sandelia > Sandelia bainsii. The sequence continues at coordinate 22,401,537 of JAUMHL010000018.1, forward strand.
GAATAAATGTCCGGCAACCAGTGTCCTCTGCACTGCTGTCTGGGGCTTGTTATTTTCTTATTTATCCTGCATAAATAACCTCAAATTATCCATAAAAACATAATGTCTTCAAATTTTTCCCACTTCATCTGGCTCTGATTAATGTTTTTACAGCATGGAATTAAATGTGCTGGAGACATGACCCGTACATGTATGGGGCCCCCGAGAAGGAGAGAGCTGTGGCTCCTTTAGAGGCAAAAAAAATTCTCTTTGTTTTCTGTAAAGGGACACGTCGTTCTTAACTGCTTCCATGTGGCCTCAGTCAGCGTGGATCTGAGGAGTGAGGTGGCAACAGATAAGAACGCAAATAAAACGCACGGCAGTTAAAGAGAATATACCAGCTGTGCTGTTTGAAATCACTCGTCGTCACTCAGCCGGTTGTGTGGGCGTGTGATTGTTGGAATGGGGCAGAGCAGGGTGTGATAAACTTATAGGCTCACTTATGGAAATGTTTGCATGAGCTCTTGACGGATGAGCGCCACTTGTGTTTTGCCGCAGCCTAAAAGAGTTCCCTATCTGTGTCTACAAAGACCACAGTAGCAGGTGTCTAATGTGACCATTTTGGTTATTCAACACATGAGTCCATTATGACCGCTGAGCCGTGAGAAGAATGGGGGGAAGGAGGGCTGCTCCTTTAAATGGAATCTTTAATTTCACAGGCCTCTTGATATCCCACTGCAGTTGCGATTGTGTAACAGTAAAGAGGAATCAAGGCTTTTGAAAGCACATTAAGCAGAAAGCAATTAACCAACACACAGTAGTTAATTTTTGTATTAATACTTCAACAGCTGGTCCAGATTGCTTCCTCATTTTTATCTCCACTCCAGCTGTTCTTTCACCGACAAGAACATTAAAGAGGATTTGTCCATAATAAAGTGGCTCCATATATAGAGACTTTGCTGAGAAACGGAACCCGTAGGGAATGTGGATTTACATATACAAAAAGTTGGGGAAACGGACATCTTTTCAATACCCCGCTGGTCTTCCTTTCAGCGAGCACCTCCAATGGGAGCTGTTTCAAAGCCCCCTTTTCTTGTCTACCGAGTGTTGGCGTTGGTGTACATTTCAAAGTCCTTTATTGACATCCTCTACAGATGTGCTGCTTGGAGAACATTTGTGATACTGTGAATTGGGTACTAAAGGCGAGGCCCAAGACCATTTGATTAATGCTCATACACATGGTGTGCTAGGCTGAACTGCCTGTGTGTGAGTATCTCAGTTCTATTCTAAAAAGCCAGAAGGCCAGAAGCCAAATTAAATGACTTTTTTTATATGTTTCTCTGGGCAACAGCTTTCCATATTTAAAGGATAATGTGGCTTCTATTTCTGTCTCGGAAAACTAAATATATTATGTTTTAGGATCAGCCAGGGCGAGGAGGGCCTGCCCATGGGGTCTTAGCTGACTGTCAAAACAAACATACCAGGAACAAGTTGAGACAGGCTGCCAATAGTGCCACATCCGTCCTGTCTTAAACCAGCGTAAACCACAAGACATGTATTTATGCACCCAGGCAGTTGCCACACCATGCCACATGCCTGCTTTATTAAGTGAGTGCTGGGTACAGCTGAGAGACAAGGAAGAGATGAACAGGGTCTGATTGTCAAGTCGTCGGATTTTTTCTTTTCTCAAGAGTTGAGTCTACAAGGGTCGTGGGTCAAGACTCTGTTATCGAATCAGAAAAAGATGTGTTTCTCTTTTACAGCAGTGCCTTTACATCATGGTACGAGCAGGCCTGGTAAAATACATAGATTAGGAGGATTTATGTGGTGTTCTGTTATTGAGCATAATTGAGAAAGTGCTTGACAGTTGATATAGATTTATATTTTCGCTTACCCAAAGAAATGTTTTTTTCTGCTGGCTGGTTTTCGAAACACTAGTCTTAAGTAAGATGACTGATTTTGGTTATTTGTGTATGAAGATTCACAACACTAATTATAACAATATTGCTTGGGTAACTGTGTCTTTAAAGACCAATGATTATTTAATTGTCTCACAGAAAATGATTTACAATGGGGAAACATTTTTTTGCAATCTCAACACATGCCGTCTTTGCTTTGTTGCTTAGATACTTAGTGTTAATAAGAGGGATGAACGGGAAAGAAAAGTGCACTGTTGCCACTTTTTGCTGCAAGAATTAGTGGCGAAAATTATGAGAGTGCAAGCCATTAAAGTAAGAAATAAGTCTTAATTTATAGTTCTGGTCTGTTTGTCATTTGGCTTGGCTACTGCTTTGTTGCATAAGCATGTGTGGAATAATTACAGACACAGTGAGATGGGATTTATAATAGGGCCGAGGATGATGATGAGAAGGAGGAGGGGACTGCGGCCTTTTGCAGCAGCACCTCCAGATGTGCGGACGGGGGGCGCGATGCTGTGTGGTTCCACTTTAAACGCAGTGGGAGAGAAACACAGCCTGTGAAGTTGATGCTCCAAGTATAGTGTGTGCTCGCATGCGTGTGTGTCTGTGTGTGTTATGGTACCAACTTCATGATCAAATATTTCAACTTGCATGTCATATGTGTGTGTTTCACAGAACGTGTTGGCTGGACTTTTCTCCCTGCGGCTGATAGTTTTACAGCAACAGCTAGAGAAAGATGGGCTGTCTGTAAAGCATATGCTAGGAACACGATGATGATTTATTAGTGACAGGTTACCTGATTTCACCCTAGTAGTCCTGACACACAATCAAAACACATTCTTTCACTCGCACATGCACACAGACTTGCACCCCTTTCCCCATGTTGCCCCACTTCTCACCTAGATGTTTAATGTCATTGCTAAGTGCCTCTTGCCTCAGATCATCTTCTCAGCTGGCTGTTTTCGTAACAACCTTCATGTTGAAGCAGAGCACTGCCTGGGCACTCAGAGTAGCACTGCACAAGCCACCCCCATCCAGGGTCCTCAAAGGGGCTCCAGGGAACCAGGTGCTACTTCCTTCAGCTCTTTCTATTCTTCACTAGGGTTATGGGGGATGTACGTCCGATCGGAGAGATGGAAGACATTAAGGCCTGGTTCTAGCCTAAAGTCAACTGATTTGCCCAGCTGCTAGACATGAGAGCTCAGCAAGACTCAGGAAATAAGTTGAATCAAAAGCATAGCAGCACATATATTAGAGTATTTCCTTTGTCAGAAAGGAGCCACAAAGTCAGTTTTAACTGAACTAAACTTGAGTTCAGACACTAATGCAATACTTTGCTTGGTAGTGTGACAAAATGATATTATGGCTAAAGATCACACTCCTCTATTTTTGGCAACTTTCTTTCTGCAATATTTTAGTGTATGTATAGTAAATGAATTTATTGGCTCCCTTGTACCAGTTGGTATTCTCACATGTTAGCTCTGCTGTTGGTAATAATAGAAATTCATGTAGCGTGTTGTCTGCCTCTGGGAAAAATCTTTGATGCTGGTTCCAAGGCCCGCCACCGCACACACACCCAAGCACATTGGCTATTGACCGTACCATAGCTGTATATTTCTGTATTCTGGCTTTGACAACCACCTCGGATAAATCCAATTGCAGTGTGGGTGCTGTTGCCACTGTTACAGTCAACCACACAGTTGTGGACAGCTGTTATGACATGGTGGCCCTCTGCCTCTAACTATAGAGGCCATGCACCAACTTTTTCCATAACTCCCAAGTGTTGTATTAAGGCTTTATAGCCCTATATTCACATATAAGTGATCGTAGGCCTTACATGCCAAAACAATCTGCCCTCTTTGTACTCTGTCAGCAGCTCAGACTGTATTCGTTGCAGACTGCTTTCATTCAACGAGCATGTGTCCTGACTTTTCTGTGATCACCTGTGATACAGTAATCGAGCACAGATCCTCTGATGGCCCGAACCAACAGCTGTAATGATGATTATATACCGTGTCTGGTCATATGGAGACACCGAGAAAACTCACTCACTGTTCTAAAAAGCTTTTCCCTTGATTTTTCCATTTCAAAGTCTGGTATCAAACAAATATGCCAGGCAAAGATTATGCCACCCCTCCTTTTCCCTCTATTTTATACATGCTGCTCTCATCACTGAGAATGTAGTGTATCTATAATAACTTGCACATGTCCCACTTTTGTCTTTGCGGTTTTCATTTGGCTATAAATTGAAGGTAGACACTTTTTTCTGTGCCTCTTTGGGTGATGTGTAAGACAGGTTTAAATGGATGTAATTTCACTTTGAAGCAATTGTATGACTCATTAAATGGTGCCAGTTTGCTTGTACATTGCTGGTGGTTTTTGGAGCAGCACGAGGGCCCTCCGAGTCACCATGCTTTAGGTGCTCAGCTTGGAAAAAAAAAACATCTGGCACCCATTCTGGTGAGAAGGCGAGTGCCAACATGAACACATTAGGCGACGGACCAAACGCTCTCAACCCCAGTCTAACACAGAGCGCATGACAACCAAAATCGAAACCTTTCAGCAAGCTCCAGCATTTGCACTTCATTCTGCGTTGTGTTGCTCTAAAGATATCCCTTCCTTGACGCCAGCGCTCTCTGTAGTGTAACTGATCTTTATTGAATTACGAAGGAAGCATCGCACAACCATGTAGCCCAGCCACTCTCAAATCCACTGTGGTCAGAATAAAGAGGATGGTTAATTTTTACATTAGAGAGACTAGAGATGATTTGGTGAGTGGCATGTTGTCTCTACTCCCCAAATGACCCCTGTAGCTTCTGGTTCCTGTTCCTTGGTATATCCCACTCAACTCCTTCCTTCAGTGCTTAACTGACAGTAAACATCTAGAAACGCAGGCAACATGGCTTTTTTTTGTAATATTTTCTATAATATTCTCAACAGCACTGTCCTTGTTTCTTTAGTTTACAACTTTTTGTACCTTGCAACATTGGAAAACTGTGTGTAAGTGTATTAGTTTGCAGTTGTCCCATGGCGACATGCATCTTATTAAAAAAAACAAACATTTGTGGCTGGAATTTTGCAATGCATGTGAACACTGTTTAGATAAAATATTATTGGCGCTGGCTCTAAATATGCCTGCTTTTAGGTCCTCCCCACTTTATAGGATATAAAACACACCATTAAAATTCTGGATTATATAACTTTCAACTTACTGAATGAGAGACAGTAAATCTTTTATTCGAGTTTGGGTTGAGAATGTTTAATTAAGACACTACAGTAACATCACCTGTGTCCATTTTCCTTTTTGTTTTCCAGCCAGCGTCAAATTTGCTAAAATAGATGTATTGAACCTCTTTCTAAACAATGTTGTGAATACTTTCTGTCACCCAGATTTGTGGTATTTGAATTGATATGTTATCTGGAACCACTGCGCACAGCAGATTTATAGCACATCATTTGAATCTGTGGTGCACATATGATCCCTAATAATAGCCTGGGAGTGAATGTGCTGTTTTTCAGTTATTGTAAAAACTGCTGAAGAAAAACCATTTGAAGTCATGAAGTGATAAGTTGTAAATCACTGAGATGCCCTTAACCTAGGATCTATTACATTTGAAAGCAAGGTCAGAAAAAGGGAATACATGCTGTACTTTATATCAACATTTAAAATGGCACATACAGTATTTAACACAATGTTTTCATATAATCTAATTTCTTGAGAAATTCTTTATTACAATCCCAAATTTCCAAATACAACTTAACTGACCTACTTCATACCACGTATTCTTGATGGGTTCTTGGTAATCATCATTTCCTCAGACAATCTATTCATCCTATTGTCAGAGCTCTGGGCAACCAGATCAAGGTTAGGCACTGAATACTCGATATCTCATTTCATGATGAAACAGAAACATCTTGAATGTGACTATCTGTATGGAAAACTCTGGAGCGGTGGTCTGCAGCTGACCTTGGGGATATGCTAACGCTGTGGCTTCGCAGAGATTTAACAGTTGTCATGAAAACATTAAACTGAGACCGCTGCATCTGGCAGTCAGACAATAACGCCGGTACATCACAGTGCTGCTTTCTAGTGCCAAGGAGCAGTGACTCATTTCTGATAAACATCTGCATCATAAAGTAAAAGAGTGGCCTTGCTTGCATCTCGGTAATGGTACAGTGAATATCAGTTATGCGAGGAAGTGCTTTTTTTTCCACCGAGTTATAGTTTATTCAAAGCATGCAGCTGCATCTGATGCAAAATATTGGGCACAGACTGAGTGAGCTCTGTCATGGTTTCCATATTTTATAAGGGATGATTAGTAAATTATCAGTCTAATTACAGTGTTTCTCTGTTATACAGTCTCATAAACACAATTTCCATTGTCAAGATTAGCTATGAATGTATTTGGATCTAATGAAATACTTATCCTAGAAAGTTGATTCTGTTCATCTGGACAAAGTTTTTCAGATGAACAGAATCAACTTTCTAGGATTCCCTTACCTGGATTATTGAGCATGCATTGAGACAATGAAATACTTAGTTTCGTCCAAACATCTGAACAACATTTCATCCTATAAACCAATAAGTTATTGATCATAATGCCTTAGTCAATGTGAAGAGTGTAGTTTGAAGGTCATTTACCCAAACCCATAGACCCATAGCAGCATAGCACTGGCAGAAGGTTGCAGAATGGCTAGGCTTATGAAAAAATGGTGATTTGGTGTTAAAATAAGTTATTTCTTAACGAGAGAATAAACAGTAAACTACCATGTGACAGTCTGTCACATGTTTGTTTATTTACAGGATTCCAGATTTTTTTTTATTTTTTATTTTTTAAGTCGTGTTTAATCCATCCCTTGCACATTGTGTTCTGAGGCTCTCGAGATAGCTTTTTGAAGTTGGAGAAAACTTGACCTAGGAACTAAAAGTTAGGATCTCACACCTGCTGATTAAAGTCTGTCTGCTGTTAATCTGTGTTTTAATAGCGAAATGGTAAATTGCTGGAGCTCCCCTTTAAATTTGGATAGAAACAGAATTGCACTTAGCATGACATGGCATTTTCTAAATGATCTATCCTTCCTGTACTAGAGTGAGCTACAAGAGAATATATATAATCTATGATACATACATAAACCTTGTAACAAAATTCTTAATTCAGTATTACTAAATACATCGGGCACGCTTGGTAATAATCTTTGGGTTTGGTTTCATTAAGGGGATAAGAAAGTACAAAGTAGACTTGATGTAAAAGGACAAAGATGGATTTCCCAGTGGAAATTAATGTGGCTTAGAGCATTAAAAGGACCCCTGGTGATTTTTTTCCAAATCAGTTCTGGCTACATAAAAGTTAACTTAGATTGAGTGCATCTGCAGAAGTCAATAAGATCGCTTAAACACTGCTTGCTAGATGAGAACTGAGCAGCAGAGAACATGAACATATTCTCAAGTTGTCCCTCCATGCGCCAGTGTCTGTTACGCTGAGTGGTAGACACAATTTGAAAAACTCTGCAATCCAACTGATAATCAATAGCTTTCTCTCTCCTGTTTATTCAGATGGTGATATTTTTAATTTGTTTGTTTGTTTGTTGCCCAGATACGTGGCTGGATCTAGAATATTTATGTGTCCCAGAGGTTTCTCTTGCTTTAGTTTATGTCAGCCTTTTGCATCGTTAGCAGTCGCTGTGGAATTCTCTAATGACAGTCCCAATTTGGTGCTTTAATTCAGCACTGAACAGAAAACACTCTCTTCAGCCTGCTGGTACAAAAAGCTGCCTCCATTGCTGGCCAAAGCCATTGTTTTACAAGTGGAAACCCCAATGACAATTATGCCTTACTGGTTATGGTTTGGCCGGGTGAGATCGCAGAAGCCATTTAGTTACGCTCCTGCTCTCAGAATGTGGCTTTCCACAGCTAAGGCGACACAAACAAACAAAAACAGACAAAAAGACCAAAAGTTGAACAAACCCGAGGGGATGAAATCACCAAAGACACAACAACATGGCTGAGTGTTTCCAGAGCTGTCACTCCACTGAGTCCTTGGGACCTGATAATACACATAAATACAGGATTAGTGGTCAACCTAGGAAACACGTGTGCTGAAAGCAAAGAAAGTGTAGCAGAGAAGAAAGTTTGGCACGTGCTGCAGCTGTGTGGTTGTAGGCGCGGCGGGCCTCTTTGATCTTCTGTACTCAGGTGTGACAGGGCTTTGGCAAACAGCGAGCCTGGTGCAAGTTGAGGCTGATGCTGGACGGGCCCATATGGTCTCAGTGAGAGCGTGAGAAAGGGCAGCTGGCATAGAGCAGAGAACTCAACAAAGTGCTTAAACACAAACTTCTGAAGCAGTATTACTGTGTAGGCCTGAGGAGCTAGAATCTGACAATAATTTTTAGAGTTTTGTTTTATACTCCTTGGTGCACCAGATGGATTAAATTGGTGAAACACGACAGTAATAAATTATGTTAAAGTAAATTTAGGATGTTTCACAGGACTGACAACTCATCTGACACTATTTAAATGATCTTGATGTGGTGAGCTCCACCCACAGCTTGTCTAAGTTGATTGCATTCACAATAATCCTTTTGCACAGTCTGCTAGTATTGCTGTGTACATCTTTTATAAACCGATACCACTATAAAGGATGATTACCTCAGTATTAATGGTCCCAAGGCTGATTGCATCTCATATAGCAACTGTCATTGCTTTGACCCTTTCATCAGCAATGATCAGCTAAGCTCCAAAGGAGCCTAATAGGCTGTGGTATAAAAGACATGGTGCCATCATCAACTCAGCATATTCACAGTTTGTCTGGTAACCCCTCTTAAGGCCTTTCAATAAATCAGTCCATGCAAGGATTTATGAAAATGGCTGCGTGAACCCGGAGGTCACAGGCGGTTTAATTTGATACTTTGCAGTAAATCCTCTAATTGTTTTTCTGTGCGCCTTTACAGTTGTAGAATAATACCACAAAAATACTAGCTTGCATATCTAGATACATAAAAGGAAACAAAATATCATTTTTATGTGCTGTTTGCTGGACACACCTATGTTTAATAAAAATGTTGCATTTGAGTTTGCCCTATAAACCTTGTCTGCAAAATAGGAAATTAGCCTGTTACCCTGATGCTTAATGAGTTGCATGCTTTTTAGGAATCCAAGTGAACCATAACTGCCATTTTGTCATGATTTGGCGGGCTGTGTTTCAGTCCTGGGCTCCATTATATCTTATAGGCTAATTAAGACATTAGATATTATAGAAATTCCTCCACACTCTTTGTGGAGTCAAGCCATAGTCTTTTGACTTGTTCCAACTCCCCCAGTGCCTTGGGCAGAGCTCAGGCCTGATGTTTTCTCCCTATGCAGCTGTGATTTCTGGAGCACAGACAGGACTGTGACCTTTCTGACCCCGTCAGCGTCCATCCGATATAACAACATGAGGATTCAGATGGATAAAACGTTGAGTTCTTTCAGTGTATCCTGAGCAGCAAGGCCCTCTGTTCCAGTTTTCACTGTACCCTGACTTGAGTTTGTTAACTCTGTCATTTGCAGGGAGACTTTACAAAGGTCACTGTCTGTGTATTTTTCATTAACAGCCGTGCGCTGCTCACTCCTCAGCTGGATAATGAGAACCATCGCCTCGGCAGATCTGGAGAAACATTTTTGGTGTCAGCAAATGTCGCAGCTTGATGGCATATAAATGTAATTTATCAGCCTGTTTATGTTGCCGGTTTAGTAGGACATTTTTATGCCCCACTAGAGCAGGGATGCTGTGTCAGTGCATAATGACAATGTCACTTGCAATAACAGACAGATTTGGTATTTGTGGCGTCATCTCATAAAACGGCTCTGCACAGTTTGTGAACTGTGACAACTTTATGATTGTATTTTACTCTCTTTAGGATTAACTTGTACTATTCTTGTACAACATTTTGCTTTGAAAACAATGCATAAGAGTCAATAAAAGTATAAAAGCATCGATATGAAATGTGTTGGACCAAATGTTACAGGAAGGAGGTTGAAATGGCTTTGGCCATTTCAATACAAAGGCTGTAACTCCATGTGCACATTTGGTACATGCACATAAAGATACTGTAATCTTCAAACAATATGAGGGATTGAACTTCTCCAGCTCTCACATCATGTGTGCGAGGGAAGGGACACTTTTATGGCAGCACTAAAAGAAGCTGGCTGAACTTCTATGTTTGATCCTTCCAGGGAGTAGAAAAAAGGGTAACACTTTAATCAGTTCAATACCTTTTGTTTTTTTTTGCATGGATTTAACAGCACTGTCACAAAGTAATTGTCAGACTAATTTTGCCTTTTAACCCAATTCCCTTGCACATTCAGAATTTTCCAAAGCCTTGTCTTTATTATATTTCGAAGGCATGTCCCAAGTGTCGTGGGCCAGACTGTGTTATCAATGACGATTATACAGAGTGACAGCTACAAAGAAGGAGGAGGCTCTGTAATAACTTGTAAACAAGTTGCAAAATGGAAAAGAGTACGAGCTTCACTTAGGCCCATGATGCAGTATTGGTATTACTGATCAAAGGATTTGTGCTATTGGATAATTGCCATGCTAGCAGTCCAGCCATTGGCAAGCCACCATGGAGGAGCTTGATAACAGAGCTCATTTGAATTGTGCCTTCTTGCAATAAAGGTTTTTTATGCCAACTTATTCCAGAGGTGTGCATTCCGCGTTGCTGCTGTCATTGCTGGTGAGGTGGATTTCATATGGATGACTGCTGCTAGATCAGAACCAGACCAGTCTGACAATTATCGCTTTTTCAAACTGATGGTTTCAGTTGAATTGCTTCAATGGAAAGAAATAGCAAAATAAAGAACACAGTGTAAAAAAGAAATCATAAAAAAAGAGAAAAACCAGAGAGTGTGCAATGGCAGGCAAGAAGTATCATAAATTCTTTCTTGGGCTTGAGACTAATCAACAAGCCTTTTTTTCATTTATTTGCTATTGCCATATTTGATTGATGGGTCTGCCATTTTTCATGGATCATTTCACTTCCAGTAAATATGTGCACAATCGTGCTGTCGTTCTGAAATGAGAAAAAGAAACATGACCTCTTTTTGTTTTCAGTTTTGTAAACCACAACATTTGTATGTTGTCCAGTAATGACAATGTCAGACAGAACGAGCCCCACAGGGCTTTCTGGGCTTGAGTTCTGAAGGCCACAGGCTGACAGATACATGTAGGGAAGCAAGGCAGAAAGGAAGCCTCATCATGCATTTGTGCAACCACCACTCCTGCCCCTCATAGCCAAGACTTCTTCAGTGACCGGGATAACAAAACCTCAAGTGGATGACAGAATTTGATGGCAGACGCTCACAAAAAACTGCGTTTTAGTACAAGTAACTGCTATTTTCTTTTATCCCCAGCAATTCCTTAGTGACTACAATCAATCAATCTCCAAATGGTTGCTGTGAGTTCACATTGATGAAGCATGATGAAATTCATAACCACATGTTTGCTGTTTGAACTGGGCTTAAGTCATGTCCCTTAAATGGTCCTTTGAGTCTTCCTACCTTTACCTCAGCACAGATACACAAGAGCATCAAGGTCAACTTAATTTCTGCATTACAAAGATATTTCTGTTTAAAGTAGTGCATACTCTCACATCTTTATTATTATATTTGTGCTAGTATGCCCCTTTAAAAAAAGTTAGATGTGATTTCACTGTGATTTTTCTCTGTTGTTAGCCAAGCTGAGGTCATGGATCAAATGATGAAAATCCCCGTATGTATCAGTTGGTTGTTGGTCCAGTGATCCATGATGACATTGTGTACAGATATTCATGGAATCCTACCATGACTTTGGTGATCTCCTCCTCCAGCGTTTCTTCTAAAGACATAGGTTTTAGGCCCTGCCCTGGATAACTTGTCCAAAACTTTGTTTTTTTATATAGGTCGTTTTACACTTTGTAAACAGTGATGATGTTAGTCAAGCTATGCAAAGACATATCCACTGAAAACTGCAAATGCAACTTAAATAAATTGACTTTGGTAAATGGCAACCGACTTCTAGATCCAAATGTTGTTACTGAGTGGGTAGAAGAGCAAGTCACTAAATGCTTATGACTACGTTATCTGTGTATACATAGAACGTCAAATACTATGATATAGAGTCAAAAGTTTGTGTTTTGAGATCAGGGGTCCTTCCTACTTAAAGACAATTATGAAGAGTGGGTTATAATCAACCAGCTTGCTACAGCTAATTGTACCTGCGTGACAAAGGAACCATTATTTTGCAATGTTAGCTTGCTAGGTAGTTATCAATGAATGTATCAATAATCGATGCAGTTCTAGTGTGATTAGCAGACCTCTTAGCCACAGGCAAGATGTGAGAGCAAGTGTTAAGTCTAAATAAAATTGGATTAGCCATTTAGTTGCTTTGAAACATGATCCAGTTGAAGTCCTGTAAAACTTGAGCCCACCAGTAGAATATTGATTCTGTTTTGAAGGACTGTTTTGAAGTCAAATAGATTTAAGGAAGTATCTGTTCACAAAACAGAAGTATCTCCAAGAGTCAGCTCTGATACTGGCGAAACGTCGAAAACAGATGAATGTAATAAAATATGCCTCATTCACAGGAAACCACACCCTCTGCACAAATTTCGTGCATTTAGAGAAAAAACAATTGAGGATCAAATGACGTTTCTATGAGAAAATAATGTGTGCTTTAGATGCTGTTCATCATCATCACACATTGCAAGGAACTGCAAAACAAAAGTGCAATGTGCTGAATGTAAAAGCGAAAGGCACCATACAGCACTTCATCCTGAACCCTCACCCCAGAC